>OX638384.1:50025727-50656237 GCA_951813785.1 Criorhina ranunculi | reverse complement strand
GTAAATTTATACTACTCCGGACAAATTCAGTTTACGATATCCTCCGGAAATAATTGATTTGGTCAGAGAAAAGAGGAAAGCGCGTAAAAAATGGCAACAGAGTCGTGCCCCGCAACACAAAGCACATTTGAATCGATTGTCCAATTTGCTGAAGAAGACAATTGGGGATTTTAAGAACCGTGCGATAGGCTCTTACCTTGAAAGTCTTACAGCGAAAAAAGATTCCAATTACTCACTTTGGAAAGCTGTAAAAGGCACCAAAAGGCCCAAAATCCCCTCGCCGCCTTTAACAATAAATCAAAATGAATGGGCAAGGGAAGATAAAGAAAAAGCGAACGTTTTTGCCACTCATCTGGAAGAAATCTTCAAACCGCAGGATGGTCAAGTGGTTAACGACAACATTAACAGGCTGGAATTACCGTCTGACGATTTAATACTCAGAAGTGCAACGCTACAAGAACTTAAACAGGAGATCGTGAATTTAAAACCTAAGAAAGCTCCTGGTTATGATTTAATCACCGGAGAAATGCTCAAAGCTTTACCTAGGAAAGCACTAATCAAGTTTCTCCATATAATAAATGCCGCACTCAGATTAAAACACGTGCCGAGCCAATGGAAAGTTGCGGAAGTTATAATGGTTTTAAAACCAGGAAAACCGCCAAATGAGGTAAAATCGTTCAGACCAATCTCGCTTCTTCCAATCATATCCAAAGTTTTCGAGAGGCTATTACTAAGGCGCCTTCAACCGGTTATAGAAGGAAACAGTCTTATCCCTGACCACCAGTTTGGGTTCAGGAGTAAGCATTCGACGATTGACCAGGTGCATAGAATTACTGACGTAATCGAGAAAGCACTAGAAGAAAAAAAGATATGCTCAAGCGTTGTCGTGATGGCATCATCAGACAATTTTTCTCACATTCCACATTCTTACCTGTTCTCATATCATATATTGTATTTCACATTCCTTTCCCAGCTAGACAGCACAATAACAAAAGTGTCATCTTGCTGGCTGAGCATCTTGTAAATATGTATCATAATATGCAATGTTCGCATAATTTAAGTATTTAAAGCATTAGAAATAAAGAAACGGCTCTCTTTCTCATTGAGCCTTCAACAACAATACTCGTTTTCGTTGCAAGACTTCCCCCCACCAGAGGTAAGGGGTCTTTACTGAATTGAGAAATTGTGAATTGAACATTGGTCCATCGAAGACTTCAAAAGCAAAAAAAGGAAACAGTCGACTAATAAAAAAGCGTTACCAGGGCTACTAACACTGGTAAAGAATAAGCGTTACCAAGGCTTCAGACATTGGTAAAAGTGTACAAGCAAAAATCAAGTGAAGTGAAAAGTGATTAGTGCAGTGAAGATGACAGACGAAACAGACGTTATCATCATCGTTATAAAGCAGAAAGCTCTAGCAGAGGAGCTGGAAAATGCAGTTAGGAATTTTAAAAAGGATGCTGCATCCAGAAAAACGCAGAAGTACAAGGAAGAACGTCTCCAGCGTGCCAAAGAAATATGGGATGAATTTCGTGAAAATCACGAAAAAATAAAATCAGTCGTCAAAGCAGAGACGCCATACATACAAGGAAATACGTTCCTGAAAGTCAAGGAGATATATGAAACTTTTAAACTGCTGCTAGACAGCATAGTTCCTTCGGAAAAAGAAACGAGTCAGCCAAGTACATCAAGGACATCCGAAAATCCTGAAGAGAACAGTCTCCAGACGCAAAGACTGCGCAAGATTAAAATTAAAATAGAAGCTATCATAAGCAATATTGAGGATTTTGAGGAGACGTTTGACAACTACACAAAAGAGGTTTGCGACTACCAGCAAAAAAAATTGCTGGACCAGTTGCGGAATCTGACGGAAATTCATGAAGACTTCATGACTCAAACGTCGGAAAGGGACCTATGTACTTCCTATGTGACAAAAAGGGAGTACAATGACGTGAAAAAAGACATCAATAAATGTCTCTACCGAATGGCGTCTAAATTGGGGGAAGGTAATCAACCAAGTGCAGGCACATCGAGGCCATCAGAGGCGAGATTACCCCAACTAAAAATTCCTACGTTCAGAGGAAACTATTTAGAGTGGCAGTCATTTTGTGACATCTTCACAACCATTATCCATAACAAGGCTACGCTAGATATTACCGAAAAGATGGAGTACCTGAAAACTCATCTAGAAGGTGAACCACTCCACCTCATTCAGCACTTCACAATATCTAGCGAAAACTACCAGAGTGCATGGGAAACTCTCAAGAGACGTTACGACAATGAGAGGAAAATCGTATCGATGCACCTGGATAGGATGTTCAAGTCAAGTAATCAGGGAGGCCAATCCACAGCAAGCCATTTGAAGGCCGTCCTAGATGCGAACAAAGAACGTCTTGCGGCTCTCAAAAACATGGGATTTGAAACCTCTTCTTGGGGACCAATCATTGTCCACCAAGTTGTTAAGGCACTGGATCCGGAGAGCAGAAATCTGTTTGAACAAGGAATAGAAAGACCAAATAAGGTACCAACGCAAGAAGAATTATTCGAATTCCTCGCAAGAAGATACCAAGCATTAGAGGTATTGGGGGTCTCTCGACAAAAACCATATAGAGATGAAAGTAAAACGTCTGTGCGAAACTACCATCTAGCAGCAAAATCTTGTTGCATGTTTTGCAAGGGTGATCATAACATCTACTCATGCAACAAATTCATGAACTGGACTCCAAAGGAAAGATGTGAGCAAGTCAAACAGGCCAAGCTCTGCAAAAAATGTCTGAAATATGACAAAAAGGTCCCCTGCTCCAGTCTACGAACATGCAAGCAATGTAATAAAGAAAACCATACATTGCTGCATCAGGAGAATTACCCCGGAAGACGACAGATCGGTCCAGTCCTTACGTTTGCCGAAACAGAAGATCTACACAGAAATAAGTGGGTTAGGAGCAACTGATGTTGGAATAGCCCGCAGTAAGGTGGAAGTCACAATCGAACCAAGATTCAAATCAGAGTTTAAACTGTTGGTCTCAGCGCTTGCGTTGCCAAACCTTACTAAACTCATGCCCGATAAAAACAACATCAATGAAATTCCTATTCAGCTCAGGAATCTTGAATTGGCCGATCCAACATTTTTTGTTCCTGGATGTATTGATATGATAATCGGAGCTGACATATATGGTGACATCATGCTAGATGGCATAAAGAAAGGCCCGAGATGCTCCACTTTAGCGCAAAGGTCTAAGTTAGGTTGGCTAATCACAAGCCGAACTCCAGCAAAACTCAGTGATGACAACAGAATTACCGGAATGGTAGTGCAAACATCCCTTGAGAAGCAAATCGAACGATTTTGGGAATTGGAAGAAGTCGCTGATCAAAATCATCAAACGCCAGATGATCAGAAATGTGAAGCGATATATGAAAAAACACATTACAGGGATCCAGATGGCAGGTACGTGGTTTGCATACCGTTCAATCCAGAGTTAACGCAGATGCACAAATTGGGAGAATCAAGAAACAAAGCGAGCGCCAGGCTGCGTCAGCTCGAAAATAAATTCAGCACCAATGAAGAACTGAAGAAGGAGTATACCACCTTTATGAAGCAATTCATCGATCTTGGACACATGGTTGAAGTACGTCCAAGTAGTAAACCTCAACACCAAATATACTACATGCCACATCATGCTGTCCATAAACCTGACAGTACAACTACAAAATTACGTGTTGTATTTGACGGATCTGCGAAAACATCGACCGGCGTGAGTTTGAACAAGCTGATGCTTGTGGGGCCCAGAATTCAAGAAGATATAACACCAATTATAATACGTTGGCGACGACATAAATAGGTCTTTACGGCAGATATCGATAAGATGTATCGCCAAATCAAAATGAGTGACGATCATCAAGACTACCAACGCATAGTATGGCGGGACGCTGTAAGCGGACAAATAAAGGATTACAAAATAACCATAGTCACATATGGCACAGCCTCCGAGATAGTATCAGAAGATTTCTACGTCGATGATATGATGTCTGGGCGAGAAACAATAAATGACTGCAGAGAAGCACAAGCTCAATTAACAGCTATGCTAAGGGAAGCTGGTTTCGAAAATGGTCCAGCAACAACATTGAACTACTTACTGACATACCGCCAGAGGCACAACATCAGTGTGATATTAAGATCGACAAAGAAGAAACAATCAAAACATTAGGAATCCACTGGAATCCAACAGCTGATACCTTTCAATTCAAGGTTACCAACATCGACCAGAAGTGTGAGCAGATAGCAACTAAACGCATAACACTCTCCGAAATTGCAAAGTTGTATGATCCTTTGGATTGGTTGGCACCCATTACTATCTGCGCCAAACTATTAATGCAGCAATTATGGAAGTCTAGCCTTGACTGGGATGAACCACTAACAGCAGAATTACAACAAAACTGGTGCAACTTCAAAAACAGCCTTGCAGCAGTTGAAGACTTAAGGATTCCTAGATGGATAGTAACCAATAAGTCGCAAAACCTAGAGCTACACGGGTTTTGTGACGCATCAGAAGCAGCGTATGCGGCAGCCGTATAAGAATACGATTGCAGGACGGGACTTACAGAATCACGTTACTGATAGCCAAAACAAAGGTCGCCCCCATCAAAAGGAAAATTACCCTTCCTAAGTTGGAGCTTTGTGGAGCTCATTTGCTGTCGAAATTACTCAAGGAACTAAAACGGATATTAGAGCCTCAGGTGGATGGCATATTCGCATGGACTGATTCTACAATAGCCTTAGCTTGGATAAGAGGATGCCCGTCCAATTGGAAAACGTTTGTGGCAAATAGAGTCTCCCAAATACAAGAGGTTACTAACACGTTCGGGACATGTACGCTCCACTGACAACCCAGCTGATTGCGAATCTAGGGGAATAACCCCAGATCTACTAAAGGACCATTCCTTATGGTGGAATGGACCACATTGGCTTACACTAGATTCACCGTACTGGCCGCACGCAGAGCTGCTTGAAACTCAGATGATAGAGACAAAAGTAGTGCTAACAATAACGGCTCCCGAAAAATACAACATAGCTGAAAGGTTCTCTTGCTATAAGAGATTGCTCAAGATAGTTAGTTACTGCAAGAGATTTACATTTAACTGCAGAGCACGAGGAGAAGAGAAGCAACTTGGAGAGCTGACAGTAAAGGAACTCAATGAAGCCAGAAACGCTCTCATTCGCTCCGTTCAAAAAAGAGCATTCTCTGAAGAAATTGATCGTCTGCACAAGGGACTTAATATCGGAACCAAAAGCAAAATCCTCTCATTGGCACCACGCCTAAATAAGGACAACATTTTGGTGGTGGGAGGCAGACTTGAAAATGCACAACTGCAAGAGTCGGAAAAACATCCGTGCATTTTACCACGCAACGACAAATTTACAAAACTGCCAGTCGAGTATACTCACCAAAGAACACTACATGGAGGAATTCAGCTAACATTATCAACGCTGCGTCAATCATATTGGATCATTCAAGGCAAGCAGGTGGTACGTCACGTAATCCAGAATTGCATTCGTTGTCACCGATTTAATGCGGCAACAAAAAGGCAAATAATGGGAACATTACCAGCTGCAAGAGTAACACCATCACGAACATTCACCTACACAGGAATCGACTATGCTGGTCCCATCGAAGTATTGATATCCAAGGGACAAGAAAAGGTTATATAGGAATCTTCATCTGCTTAGCCACAAAGGCAGTGCATATCGAACTGGTGAGTGATCTCACTTCAGAAGCCTTTCTATCGGCTTTACGACGCTTCATAAGTAGAAGAGGATCACCGTTGCATATGTATGGCGACAATGGAACGACATTCGTCGGAGCCAATAAGGAGCTTCAAACCTTGAAGAAACTTACAATCAATCAGGCAGAAAAGGATGCGGCAAAGAAGCTGGTGCTGGACGGTATCCAATGGCACTTCATACCACCCGTTGGCCCACACTTTGGTGGACTGTGGGAGGCAGAAGTGAAATCGATGAAATATCATCTCAAGCGGATAATCGGTGATACCCATCTTACATTTGAAGATTTGACAACACTTCTAACGCAGATAGAGGCATGCCTAAACTCTCGACCTTTAATAAGAGTAGGGAATGACAAAGATGATACTCCAGTACTGACGCCTGCTCATTGGATCATCACTCAATGCTGCACCTGAGCCAATTATCGATGATCATCGAAGCTATAGATCCCGTTGGCGTCTAGTACAAAGGATGACACAGGACTTTTGGAAAATCTGGTCAACCGATTACTTATCACAGCTTCAACAAAGAACAAAGTGGAAGCACAAAGAAGCTAACGTCAACATCGGTGATATCGTACTAATAAAGGAAGATCGATTGCCCCCAACCAACTGGCTGATAGGCAGGTACGAGCGGTAACAGTTTTCAGCAAAAACAAATACCTGAAAAGACCGATCACAAAGTTGTGTCCACTGCCTTTGGAATCAGCAGACAGCACAACAGATACAGAGTCCTCCAAATCTCCAATGCATGTAAACATCGCTCAAATGAACTGCAGGACAACAGAAAAAGAGCAGGACACTGAAGACAATTCAACGCACGGACGAACAAAAGACAGGAATATAGGTCCAACTGGAGGAACACGGTTCAATCCTCTACTCTGGTTCTGTATAGTGGCAACATTAACAACTGCAGTTACCTCACAGCATGGAATAGAAGTCACCCAATTTCAAAGTCAACCTGGAATATTCTTTGAAGATGTCGGACGAGTAAATATGGTTGCCAGTTCATGGAAGACTATTGTTTTCTTCAACCTATAAAATTACTGGACAGAGTTTGACACGTACAAACAGAGTGTGATGCGGATGACAGAGATCTGCAAATCAACAAATATCTCAGAGACGTATGAAGTACTCTGCGATGTTACGTTAAAGCAATTTGTTCGCCAACTAAATCAAATTGAGCTAAACAACGATATTTTACTGCATGCTAATAATGAGCCACTCCAACGATACAAGCGTTCTTCATTCGACTTTGTTGGAACAATTACTAATGAGTTATTCGGAATATTAGACCAACGCTTTGCTCGAAGATATGAGGAAACTATAGACAACGTACAAGCCAACGAAAACCATATCCTACAACTTATGAAAAATCAAACTACGATTATCGATTCAACAATAAACATATTCAAGGAAGAACACTCCGTCACCGAGAAGCAGCTAGGATCATTGACCAAACTATTAAACCAAGTAGCTGATCACGTTGACAAGTATAACACGGTTAAAAGTCTTACATCTACAGCTCTAAATGCTATTCTCATGATGATCAATTACCAGAACACTCAAAACATCTTGTTAGATCTTGTGTTGTCAACACATAGTGGAAAAATTCACCCACTGATCTTAACAGTTCGACAACTGAGACAGGAACTCACCCGCATTCATGACAACATTCCTCGGACGATGATGCTACCTGGAGAACGACATCATGAATCAATAGTGCAATTATACAAAGATTTGCACCCTAAAGGGAGAGTTACGGACACCAACATCATAATAGAGATAACAATGCCGCTGCTGTATAATGAGGAGTTTAAAGCATATAACGTACTTCCAGTTCCAACTATGCATAACGGCAACTTCAGTTTTATTGTACCATCGTCAGACTACTTGCTGATAAATCTCCAAGGGGATCACTTCTACCCTATGAACAAGTTTGAGTTCACATCATGCCAACAGGGGGATGGCAGTAGATATTGGTGCAACCTTCAACATCCAATCTATACATCTGGATCCACCGTAAGTTCATGTGAAATGAGTATTCTTCACCACAGTCAGAATATTGGAGCATCATGCATAACTCGCAGCATCCCAGCAAGGACGTATTGGGTTGAAATGGACCACCCGAACACCTGGATCTACTGTATGCCTGAGGAAACCAGCATCGATGTCGTTTGCAATCTTGAATCACGACCAACAAAATTGAAGGGCAGCGGGATTCTAAAGGTACAACCCAACTGTATGATTCGTCATCAAACAATGATTGTAATTGGCAAGCAAACTATAACAACCAGGATAGAGTCTTCATTCTTACCGACTCTTAACACCTCACAACAACTCAATGAAATTACTGTCACCAGGGATAGGGGTTCTATACTAAAACCGGACATTGCAAAAGAATTGTCAAATGTGGAGCACGCCATTGCAATACAGCGCAGCCAAGAAAATGTGTTAAAGGAATTAAGGACACATAAAATACAGCAATACACTGTCATTGGGTCTGCAACCTCAGTAGTACTCTTGGCATTCATCATTGTACTAGTGATACACTTACAACGTCAAAAAATTACCATCGAGGACAACAAACAACAGGCAGCAGCCCGAATCTCTTTAAGAGGCAAGCAACGTCCAACTGCAGGTGCAGCCGAGGCTTTTTAAAGCCTGGATCTGGATTTCTGCGATACATCAGCATAAGGAGGCCCCAGCATGTCGTGATGGCATCATCAGACAATTTTTCTCACATTCCACATTCTTACCTGTTCTCATATCATATATTGTATTTCACATTCCTTTCCCAGCTAGACAGCACAATAACAAAAGTGTCATCTTGCTGGCTGAGCATCTTGTAAATATGTATCATAATATGCAATGTTCGCATAATTTTAGTATTTAAAGCATTAGAAATAAAGAAACGGCTCTCTTTCTCATTGAGCCTTCAACAACAATACTCGTTTTCGTTGCAAGACTTCCCCCCACCAGAGGTAAGGGGTCTTTACTGAATTGAGAAATTGTGAATTGAACAAGCGTATTTCTTGACGTCTCGCAAGCCTTTGATAAGGTGTGGCACGATGGCCTTAAATGCAAACTACGAGAAGTTCTCCCTGTGTGCCTATACGATATTCTAAAATCGTATCTCGGTAATAGACACTTCCGTGTTAGACATGGAAACGAATACTCGGAGCTTAAAGAAATTTCGGCCGGCGTTCCGCAAGGAAGCGTTCTTGGGCCGCTTCTCTATCTGTTATATACTCGTGATATACCGAAAGAAGATGGCACTACCCTTGCTACGTTTGCCGATGACACCGCTATCCTTGCAGAAGGTAAAACAGTCGAAGAAACGACTGCAAAACTGCAAAGCGCACTGAATAAAGTTAACGAATGGACGAGGGACTGGCGGATTGCCCTCAACGAAACTAAATCCGTCCACGTGAACTTCACATATAAAAACACGAATGACTTGCCAATTTTTCTAAACTTGGCCCAAATACCTTTTGCTAACGAAGCCAAATACCTGAGAATGACACTAGACGCAAAACTGAAGTGGAATTCGCACGTGAAAATGAAACGCAAAGAACTCGAAATCAAATATAGAGAAATGTACTGGTTACTCGGAAAACATTCCCAGCTCAGTACCGAGAACAAACTGCTTCTATACAAGCAAGTGCTTAAGCCGGTATGGACCTACGGTATACAACTTTGGGGTTGTACCAAGAAAACGAATGCGAATGTCATACAAACATTCCAAAATAAAGTGCTTAGAGAAATTGTCCAAGCACCGTGGTATTCCAGAAACGACGATATCCACAGAGATCTCGGAATTCCTGCAATCAAAGCGGAAACTAGAAGCTTCGCGCGAAAACATAGAAACCGACTAATGGGACATGTTAACAATACAGGCCTAGCTGTTTTGGATGAAAGCAATTTATTTCGCCGACTACAAAGAACAAAACCTTGCGACTTGGCGAGATAAGGACTAACCGCGATTAAATTGCGGAACATGCAGGATCTTTCATTGGAAAGTAACCTGCCAAACGTTTTATTTCGTGATGAAAAAATTGCTTGATAAGTTTTAACTTAGTTGCAATATCGAACGAATTTAAATCGAAGGAATCTGACACTACTATGAGACACTATCCTCATAGTGTCTATGTAAGATTTTCACCTACCCTTGGGAAAAAAAAATAAAAAATGCCAATAAGACAGCAACAATTTCAGATCAAAACCGGGCTCGAACCTGTACATGTCAGGCCACAAGCGAACACACCATCGCCACCTAATTATACAAAAATGTTATTAAAAATTTCAAGAATACAATGGTGCCCTGCCAGAGGACCACTAAAATCCAACCTCTTATTTGAACACTCTTTATTTGCTTATGTTAGAGTCAGTCCAGGCAACCATTCGAGTGTTCTGCAGACCCAAAACTGTGGAGGTGTAGTCGATCAATCCCGCCAAGATGACAGCTCCACCCAGTTCGAGTCGAGGTAACGACACTGCCTTCAGAGGAGCAACCTTGGCCTTCGAAAGCAGCACATGTAGATGGATGTTATCTTCGGTGTCCAACACTCGTAAATAGACCACTGCTTCATATGCCCTCTCTGACCCGTCACAAAACCCGTATTGTTCCACATCCTGTTGTGAGTTGTGTGTTCGGACCCACCTGGGAATTAGGATGCGTTCCAGTAGGGACAGTTCCTGACGAAATTGTTGCCAAGCCTTCTTCAATGGAGTCGGCTCCTGAGTTGAAGTCGTCGACATACATGTCCTTGACAATCACCTTGGCCCCGATAGGGTATTTGGTTTCTTTATCGGACGCCAACCGTTTGATGGTACTGATGGCAAGAAAGGGTATGGAAGCAGTGCCGAATGTTACCTTCTCCAAGCGAAATGTCTTGACGGGGTCTTGTGGGTTGTCGCGTCAGAAGATCAATTGGTATAAGGTGTCAACTGGATCCACACGAACTTGCCGGTACATCTTATTGTGCGTGTAACTAACAGGCCTTATCGTCACGTGTCTCATGCTTCTCGAATGAAGCCTCCTCGAACGAAGCTATGTACACTCCCGGGATTATCCCTTGGCACTCGGTCTAAGACTATCCAGCCAAGTTCCGTCTTTTGAGCAATTGGGGACGTGTGCTCCTTGTCGCGTACTATCTTGGGAAGCACAATGTCCATAAAGACATCGCTACCTAAGAGAAGATCAATCTTGGCAGGTTTGTAAAAGAGTGGATCTGCTAGGGCTAAACTCTTCAGATAATTCCATTTGTTGAGTGCCAGATGTTTGGCCGGGAGAAAGGCAGTGAGGGATTTGTAGACCAGTGCTCGGGTGTGAGAACCAAAACTCGAGCTGAGTTATCCGTAGGTAATGTCTACGTACTTATGACAAGCTCCACTCCAGACCTTCCCTAACTCAGACAATTCAATAAATTTGCGCCTTGTCTTAATATTGAGGAGATGGACCGCATCCTTCGTGATAAATGTCGTTTCAAACCCTGGATCAATTAGTGCTCGTAGGTGCACATATCTTTCTGTAGCAGCCTTGGCCCTTACTAATGCCATTGCCAGAAGTACTTTAGTATTGGGGTGATAAAGACTGTGGAACTTGTTCACCTGACATTTCTTGAAGAACATCTAAGGGTGTAAAAGCTGGAGCATGGGGGTCTATGGTTGAAATCTGGTATGAGTTAGTTTGAGTCGGAGCGTGTATGTGTTGAGTGTTAATGTAAGGCTGTGGGTTTGAATTGTGTTGTGTGTGAATGGACTGCATAGAATTATGTGTGTTATGGTTTTTGATGTGTGGGGTAGAAGTTTTTTTTTTATTGCACCAACGGATGTGGAACCTTCAAAAGATAATAGTAGCCGTTCCAACCGTCGAAGTTCATGAAAGTCGCTGCAACCTGCTTCACTACATCCCATAGGTATTTCGTTTGACGTTATCATAAGGTTCACGATATTCTCGATAGTAGGTATTTCTCACTTTGTTTCCTCTAGTTCTCTGCGCTTTGCTCCAATACAAGGGCACTGAAGAAGTACGTGCTACGCATCTTCTCTTGCATCTCCGCAATTTAAGCAGTTAGGAGCATATTTGAGCCCAAACTTATGCAAATACGCTCGAAAGCAGCCATGTCCGGTAAGGAGCTGGCTCAGGTAAAAATCTACTTCTCCGTTGGGCCGGTCTATTCATTTGTTAACATCCGGTGGATCCATCTTCCCTTTGAAGATTGGTTCCATCTCTTCTGCCATGCTTTCATACTTCGCTGTCTTTTTCCTAGCTTAATACCATTGACTTCGTAGGTCCTCTGTAATTCGCGTACCAAGATATCAGCTAGTAGCATTCCCGCTATGACACAGATTGCATAATCTGACAATGTCCAATACGCACAGCACACCCTCAGCGCACATAACCTTAGATCCGTTCCATTATTCCATCTTAACTCTCACCGTACCAATTATGAGAAAAACGAGCCGATATGTAGAATGCTCCGCAATGTTAACAGTATTTCGCATCTGATTTTAACCAAAGCCGTTTATCTCTAAGGAATGCTTTGTATCGTCTTCCATCCCACACTCCCTGAAACTTCCCGCTTGTTCCTGTTTAATTTTTAACCTAGCGTTAAGTTTTATTTTTAAGTCTACTTTTAAGTTTTTCTTGCTTGTATTAAGCTTAATAAATGCCCCGTTGGGGGCGCCAAAATCTAAATCACATAGTCGGTTGACGGTGTTAATCTTTCTTGCACAGGCCTTAACCTTCACTGCTTTGGCTCATATTGGCCCGCATACATTGTGATGGACTGCACTACCCCTGAAAGTATTAATCTCCTTTGTTGTCTGGGTCCTCCAATGTTCATTATTATTCTAGATAAGACACCAGTCACCCGAACAGCTTTCAAGGTTTTCCTTATATACAAGTCTAGCGTCGATCATCACACCTAGGTATCTGATAACCGGTTTTGATGCTATATTATGCTAACCTACCCTGATGGTAATTGTTTCTCTTTTTTTGTGACTGCTTTCAAGTACTGCTTCTGTTTTGTGTTCTGTGAGCCAACTCTTGCCATCCAAAGTGAGGCACTTTTGGGACACATTCATTGCCAGCCAATGTTTTCTATTTCTTCCAGATGTTTCGCTACCACCACGATTGCAATATCATCGGCAAAGCCTATGATTTTTGCCTCGTTTGGGATTTCAAGCCTTAGAACCCTGTCAGCTAAGCTGTAGTCGGTCCCCCCCTCCCTCCTCCCCCCATTCCACTTCCTCCATTCCATCACCTCCCTCCTTTCTGCTCCCCAATGGGCTGGATCAAGGTGTCATACGACCCGTGCCGACGATCAACCTGGCTGAGGGCCCACAAATAGCTCAGTCGCGAACGGAGTATCCGGATTATCTGGCGACCTCCGGATCAACTAGCCTTATCTGTGTACTGCGGATCTCTGCACAGACGGACATTTATTTCTCCGCTACTCGTGGGAATCACTATGAATAAACAAATTACCAAAACACAAAAAAACAACACCGGTCGTAAGTACAGCCTCCGTGGCCGCTTACGGTACTAAAGCTCCTGAAGAGCCGGCTAACAGGACTCTGGCTACCAAACCTGGTCCTAGCCTAGCCAAAGGCCGCGTGGAGCGTCCTCCTCACCCCTTGGGAACCAGTTCCCACATCAAGCCCCTCTCGATCTTGCCAGGATCGACTAGCCGTACTGCTCCGAGCTCGCGGCCTGTCAGACAATCCAGGCGTAGTAACCGAGAGCGAAGAACAGCATCGAGACTCCTTGAACGCCGTGGTAGCACTCCGGTCGAACAACTGACGGAGCAAAGGAGAAAAGCCCTCGAATAGGCCACTAAAACGATCAAACAGATCCTCATTGCCGCACCTAAGCAGGACTTCACGTCCAAGCGACAAAGGTCCACTGAAATGTCGCCCACGGACCCCAAAAGATCCAAAGCTAATCACCATAGCTCCTCCGCACCATGCGGACCGAAAGACCCTTTAGTGATATGCTGAAGGACCATCTAATTTTGGCTGTCATAGACAGAAGTGACTGCGATGGCAGCATCACTATGGACAGATGGAGGAAAGTGGAAGTTGGCCTGGCAACCAGCTTTCTACAGATACTCGCGGACCATCCCGGACCTGCGCCCATCTGTCGGGTCGCCAAATGGCACCAAGGGCACGTAAAGCTGATAGCATGTGCGGATCAACGGTCGGCAGATCATTTTAAAATCGCCATCGCCAAGCTGGGAAAAGTTTGGAAGGGGGCGCAGCTCGAGGTCGTTGGCAGGGACCAGATTCCCAGCAGACCGAGGACTCGCTCCTGGATAACGGCTGAACCCTCCAACCCAGCCACAATACTCAAAATCCTACAGGTTCCCAATCCCAGTCTTCCGAAGCATAATTGGAAGATTGCCAAGCTGGAGGAGCCTAGGGGGGATTCTAGGCAGGTGACGATTGTTGTCAACAAAGAATCCCTGGCTCACCTGGCAGAAGCTGAGGGACAGGTAAGTTATGGCTTCGGTGCCATAACCCTTCGCGTCTACAAAAAAGACGAGGAAGACCTGGAGAAGGAAGATCCTGCTCCCTCTGCCCCCGCTGATACACCATCGTCATTATCTCTGCCTAGTGTGGTTAGTGATATACCGGCCCCTAGCGCAACTGTTTCATCCTCAGAAACAACCTCCATATCGGCGGTTAGTTATACACCGGCCCCGACTACACAGGTTAGCATTAAGCCGGCCACCCTTAAACCCACAGTGACAGATCCGGTCGTTGATGGCCTAACATTGTCCGACCTGGATCTGTCCAGCGGACTAGAGAGCCCCTCTGCCTCCGACATGTTTACAGAGTCTGAAGAGGAAGAGGCTGACATCACGGTGGTGGAAGTCTCTGTGCCTAATTGTAGCGAAGATGCTGCGATTAGCACAGATTAACCTGCACCACTCCAAAGCGGCCTCTGCCGCCCTCCTTCTCCGGCTACAGCAGAACGGGGAAGACGTCGTCCTGGTCCAGGAACCCTGGGTCGTTAACGACCTGGTATGCGGACTAAGGACTCCTACACATCAAGTCGTATATGTGAAAAATACAGGTAAACCAAGAGCCTGCATTTTAACCAAAAACGCGCTTAATGCCTCTACACTCTTTAATTACAGCGATCGTGACATGGTGACCGTAAGCCTCGAAATTAGTTCCCGGAACTACTGGCTAATTTCAGCTTACCTGGCTCACGACCATCATGGACCACTCCCTCCGGACACCCTGGGAAGAACGATCGCCGACGCAAGGAGCCATAAAGCTGCACTTATCCTAGGATGTGATGCAAATGCGCATCACACAGTATGGGGCAGCACTGACATCAACGAAAGAGGTGAGCAACTGTTTGATTTTATTTTAACTACTAACCTCGTCCTCTGTAACATCGGCCGTGAGCCGACTTTTATAACCAGTACCAGGCAAGAAGTTCTGGATATCACTCTGGTGTCCGATCACATCTCTCACAAGATTCTGAATTGGAAGGTGTCTAACGAACACTCCTTCACCGATCACAGATATATAGAATTCGGTCTAAGGGAGGTCTACCTCCGATCCAACCAGCCTTTAGGAATTACCGGAAAACTGATTGGATTAAATATAGGGATAGTGTAGTATCCTCGGCCATAGCCGGAACTCCTCTCCCTCCTAAGAACACCAATGAGCTTGATTCTCTAGTCAGGAAGCTCACAGGAGCTCTCAACCATGCGATGCATTCCTCGTGTCCCCCAAGGCAAACCAAGGGGAAATCCAAAGCCCCCATGGTGGAACCAAGAAATAAAGACCTCCCGTAAGAACTGCAGGCGACTCTTCAACAAAGCCAAGCAGTCTCGTGACACTCTAGACTGTCCCTCATATAAAGAGGCTCTGAAAGCTTTTAAAAAACTAGTTAGGAAAGCGCAACGGAAGTCATGGAGACTCTTCTGCAGAAATGTCGAAGAGATATCTGAGGCTTCCAGAGGTCTTCATACCTAAGGCAGGCAAAAGCTCACATGTGAAACCCAAGGATCTAAGACCAATTAGTCTCTCATCGTTTCTGCTGAAAACCCTAGAGAAACTCCTAGATATATATATTCGCCACAGCATTGACCCCAACAGGCTGTCGGCTTCTCAACATGCGTACAACAAAGGGAAATCGGTTGAAACGGCCCTGCATTCGCTTGTGCGCACCATCGAAAAATCCTTAGATTATAAAGAATATACTCTAGCGGTCTTCCTTGATATAGAGGGAGCTTTTAACAACGTCGAACCAGGGGCAATTACTTATGCACTTTCAAGTCTCGGCATTGAAGCCTCGATTGGCGCTTTAATAGGTCGGTTACTTACAAAAAGGACTATCACCTCTAAGCTGGGCGATGCTTCAGTTCAGAGACTTGTGAGTAGGGGCACACCTCAAGGGGGTGTGCTCTCTCCTCTTCTTTGGAACCTAGTGGTCAATGGGCTACTATTAATACTGGAAGAGGAAGGCTGTAGTGTAATTGCCTATGCGGATGACGTTGCTATAGCTGTCTCAGGTAAACACCTCAACACGCTCAGAGACCTCCTGCAGATTGCTCTCTCTAAGTTAACTAAATGGACTAAAGAATGTGGCCTCGGTGTCAACTCCCATAAAACGGAACTGGTCCTCTTCACTAGGAAATACAAAATTCCCCCTTTCGACCCTCCTAAACTGTGCGGTACTAGTCTGGTACTCTCAGACAAAGCTAAATATCTGGGTCTCACTCTTGACAAAAAGCTCAGCTGGAGGCCCAACATCCTCGAGCGAGTAAAGAAAGCCACCACAGCTCTGTACTGCTGCAAAAAAGCAATAGGCAGTAAATGGGGCCTACAACCACGCATTACTCATTGGCTCTATGTATCTGTCATCAGATCAATCCTAACATATGGCGTAATTGTCTGGTGGAAAGCCTTGGACATAGCTACCAATCGTAACCATCTTTGTAAAGTGCAAAGATCGGCCTGTATAGGTATCAGTGGAGCACTCAGAACCACCCCCACGGCGGCTCTTGACACTCTGCTCCATCTGCTTCCTCTAGATATTTACAGTTAACAAGTGGCAGCCAGCGCAGCCAGCGCAGCCATGCGTATCAAAGAACTTCACCATTGGTCCAGCCTGCGGGTTGGACACTCCACCATCCTAAATAATTTAGAATTCCTTCCGCAAAGCACCGACTATACCCTTCAACGACTACTCTTTGATAAAGACTTCGTTACCACTATCCCTTCTAGATCTGACTGGAAGGATGATTTTGAGCTCCAACGAAAGGGATCCATCAACTTCTATACAGATGGCTCTAAAACAGATTCGGGAGTAGGCGGGGGTGTATTCTCTAAGGATGTGAACGTAAACATCTCTTTCCGTTTGCCTGACCATTGCAGTGTCTTCCAAGCCGAGATAATGGCAATCAAGGAAGCCCTATCGTGGTTGAAGTATAATGTACTATCCTCTCTGGATATCACAATTTTTACTGATAGCCAGGCCGCGATAAAATCCCTGGAATCTGTCGCCTTCAACTCAAAAACAGCCCTAATTTGTCGCCTATCTCTTAACGAGATGGCTGAACAATTCAAAATTCACTTTATATGGGTGCCGGGGCACAGAGACATTCCAGGCAACTGCATGGCGGATGAACTCGCCAGAGAGGGCACAACACTACCAATTCCTCCGGATAAGGGGAATTTAAGCATGCCTCTCGCTACCTGCAAATTGCTACTCAATAGAAACGCGATCAATATCGCCAATCGTAGATGGACAAGTGGCAGCACCTGTCTCATCACCAGGCAGATCTGGCCAAAGCTGGATCTCAAACGTTCCTATTGTCTCATCAGACGAAATAGAATGATAATAAGCACCTTAGTGGGTGTCATCACCGGACACTGCGCCATCGACAAGCATGCCTATAGGCCCGGCCTCCTCTATAACGAGACAATTCTCCATCTTCTCTGTACATGTCCGGCCCTTTCAGCTCGAAGAAGGGTATATTTGGGGGCCAGCTTCTTCAACGACCTAAGCGAACTGGCCGACATCAATGAAGGCAGTCTTCAGCGCTTCATAGTAAGCTCCGGCTGGTTCTGCGGGTAGTATTTCTGGTGGAATACTGATCCTGGTGGTAACACAATGAACCTCTTTGGTCTAAGTGAGGTTGCACTTGCAGCCTGCCACTCCAACCTAACCTAACCTAACCCTGTCAATGAGTCAACGATTAGGCAACGACTGAAGTGTACCTTTATTCAATTGGACGATGGTTACATACTAACAGTATATAATAATCGGTTTACATAATGTGTGTAGGCAGGGGTAGCCAACATATGTGACATCCTCCCTTGTGTATAAGATGTTACAATAATCAATTCATGAAGTTAGTGTTCGGACAAGAATTCAAACAAATTCAAGAATAGTGTAAATAATTCAATATATAGTAAGACAGGCAAAAGTAATAATATTTTAAAATTAGAAATTGAGTCGTAGAATTCGGAAAGGAGTAAGTTAATAAGTAAAGTAAGTTACGATAATTGTACGCTTGTGGTGTCGACCAAGGTGCATGTACCTTGACAACGATTGGTAATGCTGGTGCTTGAACCAGAATACCAAAGAACAATTGTACCGAAGTTGACGTGAAAGGGTGGCCAACGTTGAAGAGTGTCTTGCTGCGGAGAGTATATAACTGCACGAACCTTGATGTCTTGCTGCGGAGAGTATATGAAGAAAATAACCTTACTCGTCTGATTTCCCAATTGAACTCAAAAACTTTATTTTCGGATTTTCCTTAAATACTAATTACCAGGGCTCGGATTTTTATGCGCTAAAAAAACACATAATATGCGCATGAAATATGCACATAAAATGAGAAAATATGCGCTTAAAAAGTAAAAATATGCTTTGAAAAATTTGAAAAATAATAAAAAAAAAAAACGTTGAAAATTTTTAAAAATGCAGTCTTTTACAATAACAAAAAAAAAATGCAAAAATAAATAAACATAAAATAAACTTCATTTAATTGAAAAGAAAATTATAATATTACATTTCAATCTCATTTAAATAAGGTACTAATTGTCCAAATTCATTGAATATGCCTTGTTTACATATACCATTCAATTTTTTTTTAAATTTTCAAAAAGAAAACTCTGTCTATTTGGTCGGAAAAAACTCTTATACAGGTGGTGCAAAATTAATCACCCTATCGGAAGATGCTATAATTTCTGCAAATGGCGGCAAATGTGAGTTCTACTTTGACATTTGTAAAGTAAACAGATAAAAAATACACGTCAGCAAGACATGAATCGCTATACTCCTAAAGACCGCGCGGAATAATTGTTTCGATTTTTTTGCGGAATATTTCTTCGGTGGTGTTGGCGCAGCGTGAATTTCGGCGCAGTTTTCCCAGTCGTCAGACACCAACTGGGCAAATACTACGACGTTTAGCCGCTCGCCTAGAAGAGTATGGGACAACTCGAGATGCTGTCAGGTCTGGCCGACCCCGGAGCAGCCGTTCTGCTGAGAATATCGCAGCTGTGGTTGAAGATGTCGCCTCAATTGGATGAATCGGGACTGGAGAACATGTTGTTCCAACAGTATGGAGCAACAGCGCATACTGCACCAGCCACAACCGAAATTCTGAGGGTTGCATTTCTGGGTCGCCTAATCTCTCGTTTTGGCGATTTGCAATGGCCGGCAAGATTGCCTGATTTAACCGTTCCAGGCTTCTTTTTGTGGGGTTTTTTGAAGTCACGAGTCCATGTGAACAAGCCTCAGACTCTTAAAGAGAATATCCGTCAAGAATGCGAGGACCTATCGCTAGATGTTCTGGCAAGAGTGTTGAAAAATGCCATGAATTTGGCCCGAATGTTCATCTTTTCTGGCGGAGGCGACTAAGCCAATATCATTTTCTCGACTAAATGGAAAAAAATTTAAGACATCAAGTGAACATAATCCAACAGCAGAACCAAAGTCTTTCATTCATAAAAAAATTACAGCCAAAGAACATCGGATGACTAATTTTGCGCCACCTTGTACATTGAAAATGATCTTTCAATGTCAACAGATGTAACTGGAGCATTCTTGAATGAAAGAATTTCACTTATTGAATAGTTCTCCAGGTTCTCTTCTTCGTTACTCTTCAATGTCAATATATTTGAGATTGTTTTAATTTGTTTTTATTTAAAATTTTCATGTGTTTTAAAGATTACGAAAATATGAACTAAAAATATGCATTTATTTTAAAAATATATCCAATAAACCAAAAAATGCATTTATATGCATTTATAGTAATATATTATGCAAAAATATGCTCTAACGATTGAATGCCATTTTAAAGGAAATTTACTGATTCGAAAAACTATCTTATCTGTTTGTCCAAAAAAAAAATGTATTAACATTAAAATCCTTGCCCTGCTAATTACAAATGATAATTTTTGCATGGTAAGCATGCCGCACGAGCAATCGACAATTGATACCTCGATTGCTCGAGCGGATGTCTACCAGACATACGCAATGCTTACTCAACAAATAATCATCCGCTCGTGCGGACGATTACCGTGAGAAAGTGCATATCAAGACAAAATGCAAACTACACTCTAATACCTGTGTACTGCTTGCGTAGACAGAATTAAACAAAAATGCAAATATTCAAACAAATGTAACAAAGTAAAAAAAATGCAAGAGGGAAAAATATTTAGACTTTCTGTGCCTTAACAATAATAAAAGGATGAACTGAGATTAGGTTGATGGTGTGTAGCGTTGGGGTTGTTTTATGAGACGTCCATATCTTGTGGTCTTAGCAGTGAAGTCAGTTGAGTCTGGTGGCTTGTTGATCCGAATTGATGTAGTCATGGCTGGTGTTGATACGCTTGTTGTTCCTGGGTTGCCAGAGTTGTTGATGTTTGATGTTGAACTGTCGGCCTTGGCAGGTGGTAAATTCGCCGTTACTAACTTAGGAGTTTGTATGATTGCTTTAGTAGGCTGGATATGAATAATGTTACGTCTCAGGAGTTTCCCATCGTCTGTTCTTATCGCAAGTGATCTTGGTCCGTGTTTTGGTAAGTCTTCGACGACTCCGGTTATCCAATCTCGATGGATCCGTTGTATACGTACCCTATCCCCCGCATGGAAGGGTTTAGATAGAGTTGTGTCGTTGTCGTAGTTCGTTTTGTAGTTTTGTCGTATTTTTGTTATATTTTGGTGTACGTCCGGTATGACCTTAGGTTTGAGTAATTCTGTTGAAACTGGTAATGTGGTTCGCGTGAGCCTGCTCATGAGGCGTTGGTTTGGCGATTGAAGGCGTTCGTTTCGAGGTGAATTTCGATAGTTGAGAAGCGCTAGGTAAGGATCTGTTTTATCTTTGTAACATTTCTTCAACATAGACTTCGCTGTTTGCACATAGCGTTCTGCTAGGCCAACGTTTCGCAACCTTTGAGCGTGTGCGGACCCCCAGCAACGAATTTATCAGTCGGCGGACCCTTCCCAACAATAAAACTTATAACATTCGGTATAAACTTTAAATAAACAACGTAACTCCCAGATACACCGTAACTCCAGCATAAAAAAAAAGAAAGGAGAATCAGCCGATTATCGTGTCTTCTTTATTTTCTTTTAAACTTTTTTTTAGGTAGTGGAATTGTTTGGTAGATGATCGTTTTTGAACCTGAAACTTGGTTCATGCATTTGTTATTGAGAGGGGTAGGAAAATGGTATTAAAAGTAATGGGGAAATAAGTAAAAAAAGATAATTTTCGTTTTGATGAACAACGTTTGTTTTTTTGTTTCACATTGGAACCACAGGTTGAGAATCGCTGTTCTAGGTGATGGTCAATAATATTATTGTACTCCAGAGGCCCAATGACCAATATATTGGACAAGGATCTAAAAAGGATATATATGTACGTATGTTAAAAATTACTATATTAACTATACACCCGCAACGTCTTGGATGGTTACAGCACAAGACCACCCAATGAGCGTTATCTCAAATCACAATTGTCCACCCACAACTAAACGTTACTTACGAATGCCACTGTTTACACAGTCGCACTCGATATTGAATATCCAACTATGCATTTTTCCAAACTCTTTGTCTCTTCTAAAAGCCGAGGTTACTTTGAAGATCGGCGAAGAGGCTCGAGACACTTCTTTCTGAACATCAACGAGTCCGGTTTGATTTCTAAACCTACAGCCAATAAATTGTCAATCATTTTCTTTAAACGAATAAAAGTTATCTAAACTAAAACCTGTTTTTTTTAATCGTTAAG
Organism: Criorhina ranunculi; assembly: GCA_951813785.1. Classification (NCBI taxonomy): domain Eukaryota; kingdom Metazoa; phylum Arthropoda; class Insecta; order Diptera; family Syrphidae; genus Criorhina; species Criorhina ranunculi. The sequence goes on along the minus strand of OX638384.1, from coordinate 50,634,188 downwards.
TCGGCCACGGACTTAACTGGCGCAGTCGGTAGGATACTGCTCAGAAACGAGTGAAAATCCTAAATCTGTCAAAATTTTATTTGTTAAATCAGTACGGAATAAAATAAACGATCTCATAACAGATTAAAGACGTTATTGTGAAAAAAGGATTACAAACCGAGTGAAGACGTTTTAACCTTTGTCGTTTTAAAAATAAAAACTGAGTGAAGACGTAATTAGCTTTTATCGTTTGAAAGAAAACAAACAAGTATAATAAATGTAACAAGTGACACTAGTGCGCGAACAATTTGAAAGAAAAAAGTCAACTAATACCCAGCGAAGACTGTATAACCCAGCATACCCCAGCGAAGACTGTATAACCCAGCAACCCCAGCGAAGTCAACACTCCAGCATTGTCAGAGAAGTCAACATTCCAGTTAAAAATTATGTATGTAAGTCCTGTTTAAAGGTTAAAAGTGAAAAAAAATATTAGTTAAGGATATCAAACGTGTTAATCTAAGAATCATTAAATAAACATAGAGTAGTACCAGATTTGATCGGAATAGAAAAAGAGGATAGAATTTAAACAAAACATAATGGCAAATATAAATAATTTGATCCAAACTCCCGAAATTCGAGGGTAGGCAAGGAGAATTAGATAACTTTGTTAGAAGCATAGATAATGTGTGGGCAATACTAAGAGGTATAGAAAACGCACCACTTATTTTATGGTTCCAGGGAATCAAGAATAAATTAAAAGGTAGAGCAGCTGATAGAGTAAGACTGTATGGAAATCCAGATAATTGGGAAGACATTAGGGCAATTTTGCTAAGACATTTTAGTGACCATAGGGACGAAAGGACACTATATAACCAACTCAGTACGATTACGAGTTACGACGACATTTTAGACATAGCGACAACACTTAATACGAAACTAAGACAAACTGAACAGAATTAAGCCATTAGAGAAAGAATGATGAGAAGAAACATTAAAGAAGGCTTAGGTACGTTCACAAAAGAACTCAGAGATCCAATAAGAACGATATTACTCAGCAGGAACCCAGACACAGTAGAGCAAGCATATGAAATTGCATTAGGACTGCTAGACACTATGTCATGAGGTAGACAATAAAAATCGGAAACGAATTACTTCAATTTTAATAGAAATAATAATCAAAGACAGAATTATAATAATCAAAACAACTTCAATAATAACAGCAATAATAATCGAAATAACTTCAATAATAATAGGGTTAACGATCAAAGTAATTTTAGTAACAATAATCGAAACTTCTTCAATAATAATAGATATAATAATCAAAGCAACTTAAGAAATAATAGTTTTAATAATCAAACACAACAGCACAGATATAATCAGAATCATATCGCTAGAAATGATAGACCAGTTCCAATGGATGTAGATCCAGCAACATCTTCAGTTCAAAAAAATAACCAGAATAGGAGTTTTAATAACCGACCGTTCCGACCGGCAGTAGCTTGTGAGGAATTATTTCCACAAGAAAATTTTCAAATGAAAGCCTCGGAATAAAAACATTACCTTACATTCAAGTTAATACCCCACTTAAAACATTAAAATTATTAATAGATACGGGAGCTTCAAACTCATTTCTAAATCCCAAGCTAATAAAGCAAGAACATGTAATAAGAACTAAACCAAGAATTATTAAAGCTATGAACAAAGAGACAGAAGTGAACGAAATAGTACATACTACACTATTCAAAGAATTCGGGAAAGATTCCCCACCTGTAACCTACTTATTGTATAACTTCCGTTCATATTTTGATGGGATCATTGGAAATGATATCCTTAAGAAATTTAAAATGCGAATTGATTACCAAATAAACCCTAAACAAGTTTTACTAATAGATGCATCAGTAGACATAGAGAGTGGAGATATATTTTTAAAGGAGACAGATATGGAGAATATTAAAATAATAGGAGGAGTGTATTCAGCAACGAATTGGACAGCAAAAATATTATAAGAAAATAAAATGGATAAGCATTATAAAGTTAGAATTGAACAACCCATTAAGGTCGAAGAAATAGAAGTACGAGATGAGGAGTTTTTCTATACGGAATACGAACAGACTAGTAAAGATGTTAGTGAGAATATCATGAATTTAGTCCAGACAGAACATTTAAATATTGAGAAGAAAAGATACCTCGAGACAATATTGAAAAAGTACTCAAACTTGTTCCCACAGAAAGGACAAAACTTACTAGTGAGGTAGAACACGAAATAAAAACCACAGATGAAAAACCGGTTTATTGCAAAAACTATCGATACCCATACGTCCACAAGCAGGAAATTCAAAGGCAAATATCAGAGATGTTAGAACAACAAATTATCAGGCCTAGTAACTCACCTTGGTCATCCCCCGTGTGGATTGTTCCAAAAAAGGTCGATGCTTCAGGCGAAAAGAAATGGAGGATAGTTATAGATTATAGGAGAAAACTATCGATGATCGATATCCAATTCAGAATATAACTGACATATTCGACAAGTTAGGCAAATCCATGTATTACTCAGTGATTGATCTAGCTTCAGGATTTCATCAAATAGAAGTTGATGAAAGAGACGTGGAAAAAACATTTTGTGTAGAGAACGGGCATTATGAGTTTCTTCGAATGCCATTTGGCTTTAAAAATGCACCCTCTACGTTCCAACGAGTTATAGACAACGTGCTAAGACATTTGATCGGAAAAATATGCTTCGTATATATGGATGACATAATTGTCTTTTCAACTTCACTAATAGAGCATATACAAAACCTTACAAAAGTATTTGATGCGCTACGAAAAGCCAATTTAAAAATTCAATTAAACAAGTGCGAATTCTTAAAAAAAGAAGTAGCATTTTTAGGGCATATAGTATCCGTGGATGGAATAAAGCCAAACCCAGAAAAAATAGATGCAATTAAAAAATATCCTATACAGAACCCCAAAGGAGATTAAACAGTTTTTAGGGCTGTTAGGTTATTACAGAAAGTTCATTAGAGACTTTGCAAGAGTAACAAAGCCATTTACTCAAAAGTTAAAGAAGGGAGAAAAGATTGATATTCATGAAGAAAAATATAGAAAATGTTTTGAAGACTGTAAGGATATGTTAATCAATGAACTGATATTAGCATATCCTGATTTTAAGAAGCCATTTATTTTGAGTACGGATGCATCCAACGTAGCGATTGGTGCCGTGCTTTCACAAATCCAAGATGGGAAAGAACATCCTATTTGCTATGCCAGTAGAACCCTCAATGAACATGAGAGGAACTACTCTACAATAGAAAAGGAATTGCTTTCAATCATTTGGTCAACAAAGTACTTTAGGCCTTATTTATACGGAAATAAATTCAAAATACAAACAGATCATAGACCACTCATTTGGTTGAAAACCTTAAATGAACCTAATAGTAAACTAGTAAGATGGAAATAACGTTTAGAAGAATATGATTATGACAATAATACAAACCAGGAAGGAAAAACAGCAATGCGGATGCATTAAGTAGAATAACATATGATAACCAAGTTGAAATAAATAATGAGCAAGCAAGCAATCTAGCAACAATACACAGTGGACAAGAAGACAACGAAGATTTTATACCGATATCCGAATCACCATTAAATGTGTTTAAGAATCAAATTATTATTGAGAAATTACCTAGTGGAGCAAATCAAATAAGAAATAAGACAATTTTTGATAAAACAAGGAAGACTATAAAATGTAAAGATTTTACTGACGATACTATAATTCAAATAATGAAGAATCACTTTAATCCAAAGGGAACAAACGCTATTTACGTAAGAAACTTAGATCTTTATCTTAAAATACAGAATGTGTACAAAGAACACTTTGCTAGAAATAAACAATTTAGAATCCTTAAGTGTAATACTATTTTAGAAGATGTAGAAACAGAAGACAGGCAGGACGAAATAATAATCAACTACCATAAAGAGAATAACCGTAGAGGTATTAATGAATCTTTTGATCACATAAGGAGAGAATATTATTTTCCAAAAAATAAAGAAAGGATAACCAAATACATTAACAACTGTAACATATGTCAAATAGAGAAATACGATAGGAACCCAGTAAAACAGAAGTTTGAACTTACTGAGACACCTGAAAACCCTTTAGAAATAGTTCACATAGATATATTTTTCCCAGAAAAAGGAAAACCAATATTAACAATAGTTGATAAATATAGTAGATATGGTTATGCAGATGAGTTAAAATCTAGAAACTCTATTCATCTCAAAGAAGGAATTTTAAAATACATAGGAACTTTCGGAAAACCAAAACTAATAGCGATAGATCAAGAAAGAGCAGCAACATCTATTAACTTCAGAGAATTTCTAAGGGAAGAAAATATAAAATTACACTTTACAACTGTGAGCAATTCAAACTCAAATTCACCAGTAGAACGTTTCCATTCTACACTATTAGAACATCGAAGAATACTAAAAAATCACAATAATATTACTACTAATGAAGCCCTACAAAAGGCACTTTTTGCGTATAATAACTCAATTAATTCAACAACTAAACAGACACCCTTTGAGTTGTTCTTTAAACGAATTCCCGAGACTTTGGAAAGGAAATCCTTTTTGATGTCGATTAGTACAAAAACAGATACGATAGAAAAACGAAACGATAATAGAGACAAACCAGTAGAATATAAAGAAGGAGATACATTCTATTATAAAGAAAGGAAGATTAATAAGTTAAAACCTAGATTTAAGAAATTAAAAGCAGAGAAAAATAATAAAGTAACACTTTTAGCTACTAATAAGGTACAATACCATAAATCTAAAATAAAGAAACCACGTAAATTTCAGGTCAACGACCACACGAATTAGTACACTACTGACATTGACAACAATACTGAACTCTATACTAGGACAAAGACTGGAGGTACAAAACTTAAATGAAGGACAAGGATTTATAATGATAAGAGACCAGGAACTTCAAATTATAACTAATTATAGAAAGATTTTACATACAGTTGATGTAAATGCATGGGAAGAAAATTTAGAACTAATAAGAGGAAATATTCTCAATCTTAGCTTTGGTGACCATTATCCAACTATGATACATAACTTTAATTTATTAGAACAAGAGATTAATAGTTTTATACCACACACTAGGAAAAGAAGAGGATTATTTAATATTTTCGGAACAGGATTAAAAATGTTAGCAAGAACAATGGATGCAGATGATGAGGCAGAAATAAGAGAGAAATTAGAAACAAATGAAAATAATAATAAAAATGTTTTAGATAGTCTTAACGAACAAATTAAAATTAATGAACAATTTAATACAGCTATGAAAAACGTGACAGACCATATTAACAAACAACAGAGCCAAATAAATAATCAATTATCAAACATATTTGAAATAGTTAATAGTGAATTGATAGAAATAGAACATATGCAACATGTTTTCCAGATTCAATATGACATTCAACTCATGAGAGAGCAGGTGAGAAAAATAAAGAAGAACCTTATGTTGTGTAGACTAGGAGTACTAGGGAGAGATCTTTTATCTATCGAAGAAGTAAAGAAATACAATATAACTCTAAAGGATTTGATGTACATTAAAAGCTCTGCTATTTTTCATAATAACCAGGTTGTTTTTGTGGTTATGATACCTAACTATTCTGATGAAATCTTTTACAAAATTATAATCGAACCAATGCCTAACAAGAATAATTTAGAAATAGATAGTACATATAGAGAATTAATATTAAGTAACTTTACATTATACGAATACATGGAAGAAATAATTATAATTCACAAAAATCTTAAAATTGTAAAAGATAATTGTATCGCAAGAATTTTAAAAGAAAACCCAAAATGTAACTTCAGGGAAAATAAAGAAATCGAAATAAAACAGTTAACCAATAATATTGTAATAACAAAGAATGTTCTTAAAACAAAATTAATCCATAATTGTAATATGTATGAAATACAATTATATGGAATTTAATCACTTTCGATAATTGTAAAATGATTTATTAATGATGTAAACTATGAAAATGTGGTAGAAAAAGAATATTTTGTAATACCAAATTTGAACGACATTCGCAAACATATCCCTTAATATTTCATTATCTGAGTTACATTTTTAAACCATAGAAAACAGAAAATTTCTTGAAGAAATCAAAGCGAGACATATCAATAACGGAATTACATTTACAATCATATTAATTTTCGCAGTGGTTGTGGTACTCATGTTTCTCAGTGAAAACTAAGAAAAAGAAAAATATTCACAATACAAAAGTACAACTTCAGTTAAAACCTCTGGATTCTTCGGAGCAGAATCATAAGGCGGGGGGAGTTACGGCATACACCCGCAACGTCTTGGATGGTTACAGCACAAGACCACCCAATGAGCGTTATCTCAAATCACAATTGTCCACCCACAACTAAACGTTGCTTACGAATGCCACTGTTTACACAGTCTCACTCGATATTGAATATCCAACTTGCGATGCACTTGCGTGTACCGCACAAGTGCAACTATGCATTTTTCCAAACTCTTTGTCTCTTCTAAAAGCCGAGGTTACTTTGAAGATCGGCGAAGAGACGCGAGACACTTCTTTCTGAACATCAACGAGTCCGGTTTGATTTCTAAACCTACAGCCAATAAATTGTCAATCGTTTTCTTTAAACGAATAAAAGTTATCTAAACTAAAACCTGTTTTTTTTTAAATCGTTAAGTCGTCCACGGACTTAACTATATATGTATACCTATATCAAGCTCTAAGGATTATGTTTTTATGAGCAAAAAATTTTTTTGTCAATTACAATTAAATCAGGATTGAAGGATAAAATTTAATATCCTTTAAAGTGAGATAAATATTTCTATAATATTTTACATTATTTAAAATCTATCGCTATCATTGAAAAACTATTTCTCATGACATTATGATATAGACATATCGTAATAAATTTTGACAGGTATTATATATATTTCTGGTATATAAAACATGCAGGGCAGAAACTACCGTTATTTCTTTTTATTATGTCCTTTGAGTCTAAGAATTATGACCTACCCAATTGCTCTTGAATACCATCGAAACTTTTTGGAACGAATTCACCAGTCTATAGGGCGGAAAGGGTTCAAAGTAAAATTCAACATTTCAACCACCAAATGCAAATGAAGAGTCAAGAGAACAGAAAAAAAAAACAATAAATAGTGCTTTCTGTCTACATCAGGAGACAGTAACTTTTCCAATTTTCTATGCCTCCTGGCACGTCCTGAAAACTGAACTTTGCGTCTATTGTGCCCTTTGTATCTCTTTACCATCCAAGGACAATGCAAATTCATTCACGCAGAAACAAAGCGCGGAAGTTTTATTGTACATCGCCATGGTGATTGCCAGGAATCATTCTGCCATGCAATCCCGGCGCCCCACAGCAATCGCTCTGAATAGCATGGCAATAAATTTCATTTTCAATTTTTTCTCCTGCTCTCTTCATCTTGACCGCATACTACCCTTTGGAGGGTCAATATCCGATTCTTTTTTTTTCAATTTTTTCTTCCGTTAAAGTTGTTGTTACTATTGCTTTTGTGTCGGCGGTTAGGAGAGTGGTAAAGGTTTGGAGAGCTAAAAGTCAATTTCAACTTTTAATGAGATTTATTGCATTTCTTTGCAGATGCTCTAAAGTATAGTGCAATATTAACTTTTTCGAAAGACTTGTCGTCTCAGATCTAGAGGGGTTGTATTAGTGGATTATTTTGAAGGAGTATCTGGAGTATCTTTTAAGTTGCGGGTAATAGTGATGATTATCATATTGACATGCGAAAAAGGAAGCGGATAAAATAATTATCATACCAGTCTCTTGTCAAACGAATGAAGATGATAATAATACTGTCGACTATCTGAGCCAGAAAATAAAATGGAGGACATTGGCTGAATAAGTTGATTAAGAAGATAACATGCAAATTTACAAGTTAATGTCAGGAATATTAAAATACCCGACTCTTTTTTAAAGTTATCGTTTGTGTTTTTATTAAAGGGACAGAACAGCAGAGACAGCCCGTCTGAGGCAGAGTAGGGTTAACACATCTGTGGGCCCTGAAGAATTCTTTCTAGCTAGTTGGCCAGCAAAATTATTTCCTTGATTACAATAGTGCCTTTGTGTCTTGTACACCGATAGAAGTGCCTTTAGTGCCAAAATGTAAGCTTTTGGCTACACTGTGGTGGCATACGCAGATGACGTTGCAATTGCTGTCTCAGGAATACAGCCTCAAGTTCTAAACGAACTGATGAGCAATGCCCTCTGTATTCTTACTAATTGGACCGACAAATCTGGGCTGAATGTAAACCCAAAAAAAAAAACATAGCTAGTTCTCGTCTCCATCATCATTCATGTAACCATCACTCCAAAACTCAACGACACAAGGTTTACTTTCTCCAATGAGGCCAAATTCCTTGGAGTAATTTTCGATAGGAAGTTATGTTAGAAACCCACTATCACAGAAGAAGAAACAAATTTGATAGAACTCTCCCGCTCAACTCCTTTGAAAGGGCATTTAAGGTCACAATTCCCCCACGGGAGAATTGGCATAGATTCCTCGAATCCGTTAACAAATAGATTCACATCTATACAGACGGCTCTGAAACCAATGAAGGTGTGGGCTGCGGCTTACACTCACACAAATTTAACATTAACCAGGGGTTCCGCCTCCCTGATCACTGTAGTGTTTTCCAAGCAGAAATAATGGCGATAAAGGAAGCTTTGTCATGCCTGAAGTGGAACATTGTATCTCCCAAAGATATCTGTATCACCAGCGACAGCCAAGCAGCTTTTAAATGTCTATCAAATTCAAATGTCACTAACAACTCGCTGATGGTCCTCGCCTGTGAGATGACTGAGCAGTTCGACATTCACCTTAGTTGGGTGCCTAGACACAGTGGCGTCCCTGGTAATTGCCCACAAACTTGCCAGATCTGGTACAACCCTAAAGATTCCTTCTCATACAAAAGGTTAAAGTATACCTTATAGTACAATGAAACTCATTAACAAACAAAATATAACTAGAGAAATAAGCTCCAAGTGGATACGGCCTGAAGTTGACAACCATAAATCAAGGGAGATTATTACTCTCAACTGAACACAAACTCGGACCATGATTGGTGTCATCACAGGCCACTGCCTACTAGGACAATACGCCAGGAGATTAGGGGCTCTCTTCAATGATTTTTGCAGAAGCTGTTGAGATGAGGTATAAAAGGAAAGAACAACTCACCTCCTCCGCCATTGACCAGCGCTTTCCCACAGCAAAAGAAGATTTCTTGGGCAATATAATTTCAAGATAGAAACAACATCGACAACTACAGACCACTGAGTATCATATCGACAATTTACAAAGTATTCGCTAAATGTCTCTTGCGGAGGCTGAACAAAACTTTAGACGAATACCAATCTCGAGAGCAAGCGGGCTTCAGGTCAGGCTTTTCAACAACTGATCACCTACAGGTAGTAAATCAGCTGATTGAAAAAGTCACGGAATATCGACAAAAAATATATATAGGTTTCGTTGACTTCAGCAAAGCATTCGATACAATAGAACACGATATAGTTTTCAAAGCGTTGTGCGAAACAGGAATCCACGAAAAATATGTCCGAATCATCAAAAATATGTATGCCTTGAACGAAAAGGACGCCCATTTAAGTTGAAGAGAGGAGTAAGACAAGGGGACCCGCTATCACCTGGACTGTTTTCAACCGTACTGGAAAGATGCTTCAACCACCTTAACTGGAACGACTATGGAATCAACATAGACGGCGAAAAACTTAACAATCTAAAGTTCGCAGACGACATCATACTAATCGGACGCACACACGCAGAAATAAAAACAATGCTAGAAGACCTTAATCAAACCTGCTCCAAAGTTGGACTAAAAATGAATAAGGACAAGACAAAATTGATGACTAACGCTGATAAACTTGAGATACGACTACAAAATGAAAACATCGACTACGTTGATGAGTACACCTATCTAGGACAAATAATCTCATTCACACAGAAAACAGGCAAAGAAACCGATAAGAGAATCACGAATAGCTGGAAACAATACTGGAATATGAAACAAATTTTCGACTCAAACATAACTCAAGAATCCAAAAAATACCTCTTTGAAGCTGCTATTCTTCCGGTTATGACATATGGAGCTCAAACATGGAACTTAAATGCTAAAAACATTAAAAAACTACAAGTATGCCAAAGAGCAATGGAAAGAACAACCCTAAAAATTTCAAGACTCCAAAGAATAAGAAATGAAGAAATAAGAGAAAGGACAAAATGGAAAGACGTGATAGAAAGGACTAGAGAGCTAAAATGGAGTTGGGCAGGACATGTCATGAGACTAAACGATAACAGATGGACTATAAGAGCAACAAACTGGACACCGTACGAAGGACGAAGGAGAGTAGGATGACCACAAACAAGATGGAGAGACGACATTCAAAATCACACTGGCAGTAACTGGAGACAATTAGCACAAAACAAACAAGAATGGCGACTGATGGGGGAGGCTTATGCCCACTTTTAACTTTTAACTTTTAACTTTCGTTTCAAATCCTAATATTAATCTAACTTAACTTAAATATCTAATAACATTTTAACAAATATATATTTTAATGTAATTTACTAAACACACATATATACAAAGTATTCTATATTTAACAAACAAATTCGAAATTAAAATATTGTACATAACACTTAAATGATTTGAAAGAAAACTTAACATTAATTTATACACACCACATAATTATGTAAAAGGGCAAATGTAATAAAGCTTATAATAATAATAATAATAATAATCATTTCAATGACAACAGTGACCTAAATCAAATTCCCCTAAGGAAAAATCTCTCATTACTTACTAACTCCAAATGGTTCTACGGGTAGAATTCTCTTACAGGGAATTCTATAGGCATCACAATGGGCTCTGAGCCTAAGTGAGTCCCTCCGGACACCTATCTACCTACCCAACCCGTGCGCCAAAATGTAAGTTTCAGGAGTATCTGAAACTGGCATCGGCAAAGTTGTTGCGGCCCTTAACCTCTTCCTCGTAGTTGATACAAATTATTGTTGAGGTTGAGTCAAAATGGGTATTTATCAGAATGATGCTTCTTTGTGCATGTTTCTTTTGCTTGACTTCGTTCTCTGGCATATAGAGTTTGTTTGGTGATATTGTTTTGCAGCGTGGATAATGCCTAATGAATATCACTGATTATGATGCTGGGCAGATCAGATTACCTATCGGGGCCCTAATTGTGGTAACTATAACTAAAAAACTTCTCACTTTTGCATCTTTGTGATTCCTTTTTACAATAGCTTCCCGCCCGTATGTTTAGCTGTCAGCCTTGTTCGGTTAAACCTTGTGCTCGCTGTCCTTTCTTTAGATCTTTGGTTTTCTTTGCTCTTATTTGAGGGTAGACAACTATTCCTTCAAGCCTAAGCTCAGTCGTGACAACCCTGACAGACCTCACAGATAAAATGTGCCCTCATGTAGGAAATGTTATCCAGAAACCTATGGGTTGGTTAAGTAATCGTGCCATTTTAATACCGAAGAACCGAATCTTCTTGATTGTTTTGAGGCTCCTCAAATGGAGTACGAATCTGTAGACTCGGTGCTTCAAATTGAAGATGAACTACATTAGTCCATGGAATATCCTACTCATCTACTTGATTTCTAAGTTATTTGTAAAGTGGAAGCTCCAGTAATGTTGTTACGGAACCTTAACCCATCTAAGCCCTACAATGATACCAATTTGTAAGTGAAAGCTATCAACAGAAATGTAGTTGAGGCAACAGTGGTACCCGGAGTTCTGCTCCGGAGGAGTCGATATTAATACCACGAATGTTGTCTATACCGAGTTTCTTTACTAACCACATATTTAATAATTAATATTAACATAAAATTGAAAATGTTCGATGCCGTGGATAACAGCGAGTCTGTGTGTGTATATATGTATTTCATATGATGTCAACATATAAACCTAGTCGAGCTGCGTAAAAGCTATTTGTCACTGACGATTGGTCCAAATCTGAGCGTGTAAGAACAAGATTGAATGCCACCAGTTGCTCATCGTAAACCAGACATTAACTTATGTACTATATTCTGTGTCATTTGTTCCAACTCATCACTGAAATCCGATTTTCTTAGTACGATGGTACATATGTTAATCTTCATTACGAGAAATGAATCGCCCAATCGGATTCAACTTATCGGCAAATTTTCATCACCGTGTTCGAAAATATCAAAGCTTCAAAGTTGGAATGGCTTTGATTACAGCTTTGTTAATTTGTTTGTTTCAACTACATGCATATGTTGCGGTAGCGTATATCTTTGCCTGAGAAATTGTCGTAAGAATACCTAGTGGAAAAAGATTATTCTCCTTCCATACGGTCTGAAAAGATTCTCAAGCAATGTACTTTGTGATTTTCTGTGTTTCAGACTTTATACCAGTAGTTTTGGTTTTACTAAGATTGAGCTTGAGAATTTCAGTACGAAGCATTGTGGGCTTTGCCACAAAGATCTCCTATTAAACATTCTACGACATAACCAGAAATTGTCATGTTTACTGACATAAATAAACAATACAAATGAATCTCGTCCTTATGTTTAATCCTTATCGTTCAATCAAATTGGGGAATCCTTATCCTCTTCACGATGCAATTTCGCTTTTACTATAAACCTTCACCTTCCATTCACAGTGTACGAGAATTGTGAAAAGTCTTGAAATTTGAAAACACAAAAGACCCTAACAACGTTTCGACGTTTTATTCGTAGGGGAGGAGGGGGTACGGGCATGATAACCAAAATGCACAACTAATGCGAATTACATCAACAAATGCGCACACAAAAAATAAAAGCATTATTCTGCGATTTCCAACGAACTAACAAGACCAAGATGTTTTCATTTCTTCAAAAAATTTCCCTAAAAGTAGCTAAGGGATGAGGGGTTAAGAATGTTGCAGGAAGTAAACCATTTGCATTTTAATATTTTATCGCCCCCTTTAGATACGATGAAAAGCAGAAGTTGCAAGCAGCACTTGAAATGACGACGAAAGGACGACGAAGACGATGATGATAGTAACGACGATGACTATGGATGAGAGAACGAGGACGCAAATTTCGTGAGGATTTACTCATTAGCGATGTCTGTCGCTGTAATTTCACGCTTTCAATTAAAATTGAAATAAAATATAAATTTTTATTGAAAAACGAAGTGGAAGTGGAAGAGCAACGCAAAGAATTATTTGTGCGGGACGTGCCGTTACTCGCAGTAGAAATGTTATGGAAATATTTTGTTATCCTGCAGCTGCATAAAGTCTGAAAATCTGGATTTGAAGTGGGTGCTGTTTCTACAGAGTTACAACTGATTAAAATATTTTCCAATTAAGTAGAAGTTTGAAATGCCTCACAAGGAATAAATTTCCGTTTCCATACACAATAGAGTTTGTACAATTCGCAGATTACAATCCGAAAATGCTGCAAAGTTTTTTGATTACTCACTGACAGTCGAAACGTGAAGAGGATAGTGCACTGTACATAAGGTTAGGTAGATGTCCGCCAACATCAGTCAATATTCATTATTCACTTAGACCATCAGTGGACTCAAGGACCCATCATTATATCACTTTCGTTTCAACTTCGCGAACTCTACCAGCTAATATAACTTCCAATGTTGATTAAAGTACGACGTTCGCATATTAAATGTTTGACGGATGCAATTTGGTTTATAGCCCCCTCTGACAACTTCTGAATAATGGACAAGGGAATGAAAGATCTTTCCAAAGCCTTACGACTGATTCTGTTGTTTCTACGAAGGGTGATACTAACTGCCTTGCTGCTACAGTGCAACCAGTAGAATTGGAGCCATCATCGGTGCTTCTTGAAAAGAGATTTCTTGTGCATTTCTTGCAGATGTGTGCTTGACCGTTCCTAGAATTCTTTTGATCTTCTAAGCAGCGGTGCATGTTCATTAGACTTTTCCCTTATTTCTTCAGATAAGATGCTTTTGTTTGTTAGGTTCTCGTCTGCAAGTGCATCAGGGATTCGTTGCCGTTCACGACTTTTTATGATTAATTACTTGCTTTAAAGTTATCACATATATGACCAACTTAATTGTTAGATTTGATGTCGTATGTACGGTGAAGTATCATAATACGGCAGACTTAAATGGTTATGCAACAGCAGCAAAGCCAAAGTGTGATATTTCCCAGAACATGGGGATACGGTAAATGTGCACCGGCAGGCTCTAGGAACAAATTTATCAGCCCTACTGTACTACAATTGGTATTTGACTAAAAAGATAATCAGCAAATGAAAAGGACCACATTTTAGTACCCACAGGGGCCAAGTTCATGGTCTCAGGTTAATCAAAGGTTTAGTGAGTTATTCCCTGACAGCAGTGTATATTTTGCCGAAGTAATAAAACACATTGCTTTGTTTTAAGTCGGGAAAACTTTATATAAAAAACCCGACTGCTCTTTATTCCTAACTCTAACACATCTTTACTCGTTGGGGTTGCTTTTCTAACTAAAATATATTGATCGCGTATTAAGGGAGTGAGGCTCCCACATATACGCATTTTAATGATCGATCCGATACAGTGCCAGCAAATTTACAATTTTCTTAACATACTTTACATAATTACATAATTTGTCTTAACATAATTTGCATGATAACATAATTTGATTTGTCTTAACATAATTAACATGACTACATACTTTGGTTTATCTTAACATATCACTTAAGCTTTCAGGTCCAACAGGGATTATGCAAATCTTTTGCACAGGACGTTTCAGCTTCCCTGTCTCAGTCTGCACCACTACTGAACGTACTAGCCCATCCTTACTGACAATAAGCTCACAAACTCTGCTGAGCGCCCAATGTGCTGGAGGAAAGCCTTTGTTTGCTATTGTGACTAACTGTCCGATCTTTAAATGTTCCTTATCTCGTCGCCACTTTTTCCGCTGCTGAAGTGTAGACAAGTATTCTGTACTCCATCTTTCTCAAAAATGACTCAACATCCTCTGACGATCTTTCCAAAGCCGGGCGCCCACTGTACTCGGCTGTTGACTAACATCGAACGGAATTGGTAATATCGTTGGCTCACCCACAAGAAAATGGCCGGGAGTGAGAGCCTGTACATCAGAAGGATCGTCATTCAGTGGATGAATCGGTCTTGAGTTAAGTACAGCTTCAATCTGTACCAAGAGCGTCGAAAGCTGCTCATACGGGAGCACCTTTAAACCTACAATTCTTTTAAGATGATATTTCATCGACTTTACAGCGGCCTCATAAATACCTCCTTGATGAGGTGCAGCGGGTACCATGAAATGCCACTCTGTTCCCTTACAATTTAGATGGGCTACTGCTTCCTTGTCTACCCATTTTTCTATAGCTCTCTTTAACTCATTGCTGGTCCCAACGAACGAAGTGCCATTATCACTGTACATGCGCTCGCATCTGCCCCTTAGGGCTATAAAACGTTCATAGCACGCAATGAACGCTAACGAAGTCAAATTTGTTACCAAGTCAATATGCACCGCTCTGGTCTTAAGGCATACAAAAATTGCGACCCAACATTTGGTTTTAGTGATTTGATCTCCTTGTCTATTGATGATTTTCATCTCTAACGGACCCGCGTAGTCTATTCTATTCTATCACCTGGCAATTCTGACATTAACTGATGTTCTAATTTGTAATTGTATCTAGCACAAATGACACATTTGTGTAGATAATTTCTCAATTCGCTGCGGAGTTTTGGGATCCAGTATTTTTGTATTACAAACTGCATCATTACCTGTACTGCACCATGTTTCGTGGTTCGTTGAGCGTGATCTATAATCAGCCATGCCAACCTTGAGCCATTAGGAACTATAACTGGATGATTCATTTCGTATGAATTGCTACTCCTATCTAACCTGCCGCCTACTCTCAGTAAACCCTTGACATCTAATATCGGTTTGAGCGGCTCTGGTTTGCTTTTCTCTGGTAGATCTGTACGGCTCTTTATTGATGATATCTCTCTACCATAGTTCTCCTCCTGCGACCTGCGTAAGAGGTATGCCATCGCTCTTGCCTTCTCTTCTAACGTTGGTTGCGCCATTTTCTTATTTACTCGCCATGACCTCACTTTAAAGGTTGGAGTAACTGACCAATTATCTATGAATCCAATCATATAGCTGACTATATTTATCAGTTTTTCCAATCGATTGGTGTACTCCAACAGCGATACCTCATTGGTTGAAAGTTTCGCACTTATGCACAACATTGGCTTAAATGATGTGACTGCAAATACTTTCATTTCATCCTGTACTTGTGCTGACGTATCTTCAACTGGGCTTTTCTCTGGCCATTCTGTTTGTGTTAAACAAAGCCACATTGGACCCACTAACCGTAGTTTGTTGTCTATCAACTCTGATGGCTGTACACCTCTACTTAGTAAATCCGCTGGATTCTCTTAAGTATTGACGTAGTGCCAGCATCTCACATCAGTGTTCGTCTGAATTGACGAGATTCGATTTGCTACGTATGTTTTTAAACTGTACTCTGCACGTAACAGTGCCATCTGATTATTCTGTACAAATGTAATTGACGGCTCCATATGCTGCACTTGAAGCATCGGAAAATCTAGTGTCTGTACAGCTAACGTACCTTACCATCTATCTGTATGAAATCTTACCAAGGTTACTATCTCATTTTCATCTGTTTTCTATCTATACAGGAATTTGATCATCCCATCCTATACTTAACCTCGAAAGGTCTTGAATCTTAATTTTCCCTATGATCACAACTGGGGAAATATAACCATTGGGATCATAGAGTTGAGCTATACAACTAACAATCTTTCTCTTGGTGAGTGTGCCTTCTAACTTTGGTGTTTTCACTTCATAGGCGGATTGGTCAGAACAAGTTTTAGTCCTAAAATGGATGACCTCTTCCCCCGAAAACACCATCGACGACTCGCCAGTGCCAGCGTTCGTCTCTTTCTTGAACTTGTTGGAGTTTGATTTCCATTGGCATAACTCAAAACCAGCACCTTTCAAAATTCTGTACATCTCTTTTATGTCGCCACATACTGCAACACGATGTCTTCTAAAACGGATAACTATTTCAGCTCTTTGCAGCTTTTTACCTAACATCTGTACACCTTTATCTGTACGCCAACTTGCATCATAAACTATACGAAATTTCTTTTCTATTCAACTATTGAGGTATGTAATATACCATTGCGTCTGTACTCGGATTGGTATCAACTAACTGTACTGTACATGCCCTAACCTAATGCTTTTCCGCATTATCTCGATGTAGTTGTCTTTCATCTGTACGTTTTCTTTTTTCAACTTCCTTTCTAAATACCTACTGACCCAACGTAATGCAATCTCACATGAACTACCGATTTCTTTAACACCTTTCAACCCCTTTTTGAGAACAAACATCTTTGTCGCGATAGTGCATTTTCATAAAATGCTGTTCTACCTACTCTTTTTCTTCTGAACGGATTCAGCATGAACCCCCTGATCCATTTGTTCTTTCGTAGGTTTAAAATGTGAGAAAATAGCTTTGGAGAAATAAAACCCCAAATTAGTTCTAACTCTAACTCTAACATAACAAATTTTCTGACTTTGAGTTAATGGGTGCAAAACTCTGTTATCTCTTACTCTGTACAATTTAGTTAAAATCTTCCAATGGGCATTATTCGTCCACAAATCTTTACATCTTTACTGTAATGCAAATCAGTTCATTGCTTTAATGAAATGATTACATGTTCTATACTGTACGTACCTATGTATACGTTTATTGCTCAGCATTTTGGCATCTTGAGTGCTAGCTTAAAGAGCAACAAAATTCTAACACCTAACATGCACCCCAACAGTGCACTTTACTAACAAGCATGCTTTAATCTAACACTGTACAAAGAATAACTGTACGAAAAAAACGAAAACCCACTGAATTTCCACATCACACATTCTATTGTCTTTCTCAAACGCAAATTATCTAATTCTGAAGGGATAAAAAAAGGAAAAAACACTGCGTTCCTTTCCCCTTGTCTGTACTCTTTTCTATCGCAACCCTCAACTCAATGTGTATAAAAAGGAGACAAACAAACAAACAAACAACTGGTTTGTTCATGTAAAGAACAATCGTATTTTCGACTAGCGGTATCCTGCGAAACGTTTCCCAGCTATACAAACTCTGTAACAAAGGTCACAAATCTAACTTCTATCTTGTAATTAAACACTGAATTGCATCACATTACTCACATTATTATCTGTACGTTACTGATCACCTCTGTACAACTTACTCGTAATAATTTTTACGTGATCTAACTCTTGTAAACTCTGTACACTGTACACCGCTTATTATTATTTTTTGATTATTATATTTTAATTCACTGATTAAAACTGATTGATATTTTTTGTCACTTCACTTTCACTTCTTTCTTACGCAGAGTTCAAATCTCTACTGGAAGTGACGATTGTTGATATTTGTTTTTTTGTTTCTCACCCTCTAACTTTCACTCTGTCCTTTACAAATCATTTGCAACTGTGTTTTATAACTTTGTTTCACTTTTTCACTTATTTTATCCGGCTCGACTTGGACCAATGTATATTTTGCCGAAGTAATAAAACCCATTGCTTTGTTTTAAATCGGGAAAACTTTATATAAAAAACCCGACTGCTCTTTATTCCTAACTCTAACACGTCTTTACTCGTTCGGGTTGCTTTTCTAACTAAAATATATTGATCGCGTATTAAGGGAGTGAGGCTCCCACATATACGCATTTTACTGATCGATCCGATACAAGCAGATATATCACTAGACTGAGTAAAGGCAAGAAGAATAGTCACAAAGAAATATATATCCACAGAACGTTAACGTGATGGTAAACCGTCTATTATACTCCACATCATTTACCATTTATAGCAGAAAAAGATAACAAAGCTCCTAAACCCAGTTCGTGACTTCACAACTTCTATGATGTTCTTGTAAATCATTATTTTCTGTCTGATGGAAACTTAATTCTTTTATGTGAAGTAATCTGTCGACAATGCCTTTGTTTTCGTTCACTCACATTCAACCAGAGTTTGTTTATTTGTTTGTCTGATTCATCGTTTGTCCTTGAATTCATCGAAGTTATCGAAGGACTTCAACAACCCACTGCAAAGGAGGTGAAAAAAAGAAAATGTAAAATTTTCGCAATCTTTTGATCTAATAATAGCGTAGAATGTAATACCGAAAAGGCAAACGAAAAAGTAAGCAAGTGGCCAAGAAGTTTCAGTTTCCATATTACTTTGGCACTAGTTGTGGTGCATAAATGTATATCAATTAAGAGTCGACTGGCGTCGAAGCGTGTCAGAAAAGGGTTGACTTATGTACGTCAAAGCACAAACTGATGATTGGTTAAATTATCCGAAAAAAAACGGTGATTACAGCATTGCAGTGTTACTCTGTGGATAGCCCGCTCACTGAAAATAGTGCCTTCAAATGAGGTCAATAAAATCATGCCTTTATGGGCTCTCCTTCGGATCATGCTTTTATGAAAAAGTTCTGTTTTCACCCCTGTGGGTGTGTTAGTGATGATGTCGTGCAACATTTTCTTCCTCTATAGATTTTACCATTTCTGCAAGCATAGATTTTTTTTGCATAATTCTTTTGACTCTATTCGTTACTGTTTCTATCGGAACCATTTCTATGCTGAGCAAAATGTCATTGTCCGAAAATGTGAGAAATATGCTAAATCGGTAAACTCGATAGGCTGATGGTTTTTCACTCTATAAGGCTGGATCTTCCCAGATCCTGGTTAGATTGGGATCCTATGCTAGATAAAAGATTATTTACTTTGCTAAAAGTAATCTTTGGTGGCAAATTGGTCACCAACACCAGCACCTGCCTCAGCTCCAGTAAGTGGACGGCTCGAGGAGCTGTCTGATAAGTATTAAGCAGTGACAACGAATAATAACAGTTTTTTACTTAACAACACTATTTGTGACATTAAGTCGGCGAACGTAATAATCATACACCTTCCATAAAAGGGATTCAAGCATTGAACGGTGTGGTACTCCTCCAATTACTGCATATTACTTGCGACTAGGTTATGTTAGATTAGGTGTGGTGGCTGTCCTGGTAGAGCTGAAATACACTTAGACCAAAGTTTAGCCTATTGTGCTTTAGCTCCCATTTGTCAGAGATCCTGAGAGGGAGACCCTCAACAGAAGCAGCTGCAAATTGTGGTATTTTTCGTTAATTTTTCGTGAAAGCACCGGCTCAGTTTTTTTGGGAGTTTAACGTTAGTCCACGTTTCCTAGTGCAGATATCGTGTGACTTGTTTTACCAGCGGTGCCGTGACATTGTACCAAGCGACATTATGCCAAATGTTAATATTCGGCCTAATGTCACTTTCAAAAGCGTCATTACGCCAAATTGTTATATTTGGCATAATGTCGCTTGACACAATGTCACGGTACATTTATCAGCTTTGGTAGTCACTGGAACCTTTCTCCATGTTCTTGCTATGTATCCTCACAGGTTGAGGTATACTTATTTAAGCACCAGAATAATTGCAGTTATAGTTTTCTGAAACATGGTCGGGAGAATATTGTCGAAAGCAAAACAGTCCTCAAAGCGGAACTGCGATCTTCGGAGCTGAAAGAGGAAGTCAGAGGTACTAGCGGTATACGTTGTAAGAACATTGACTGTCCTCAAGCATATCAGGCCAACTTTTCTTCGCAGCCTACTGCCATCACAGAGTTTGGCAGGCATAGGTTTCTTAGCAGCATCACTGCAGCATACACTCCCAAAATAAGCTTATGGATTGGAGAACTCACTGGTTTGAAAATGTCAAGATATTGCACTTTATAGTGCACAGCGCCATTAACCATCAAATCCACTGATTTCCATTGAAGGCGTTAGCTTGGTTAAAATAGCACGTGCGCATAAGCATTGCATAGCCTTATTATAGATGTGGGTAATGTCAGGATGTATATAAGCAATCAAATTTTCCACAGTTGTCACATCAGCATAGTTCTGAAAGGATGAGAAGTTCACCATCCGGCTGTGGAATTTCACCATTCCCTATTTAATACGAAAAGTCCAAAAACTGATCAGCGATTGAGATTCTTATTTTTGGTTAGTTTAAGTTTGGTTTCCAATAGGCATAGATAAAACCTCCTAAAATAGGGTTGGACTTAATTTAGCCGTGAACGCGATCCTCTGGGTATTACTAGTTTGTTTGGCGAAAATCGGTTACCAACAACGTTGTGGCTCCACCCATCACTTCACCGTTGTCCCTGATGTCTTAAAGAATTCTAGTTAGAACTTCAATACCCCTTTTATGTGTTCTCGTACCAAACAATTGCTAATACTCCTGCCATGTTACTTTGCTTAGAAAGTCTCTACGTGTATCATGTTAAGGGGAAGCTTGAACGCAGGGTGACAGGTTTTGCCTCCTTTCACCAGTGTAGCATCGATCCCAGTTAGCAAATAGCAAATTAATAGGAAAGGTCTGACCAGTGCCACCAAGAACATCTACAAAATGTCTGCCTTTACACCAACAGTAACAATTATCTGACAGTTAATAGGCATTTGTTTACGTTGGCATATCAGTCAGTCCCCTGCGCGACTGCACACCTCGCCGTGGTGTAGGGGCCAAGTAAAGGTCAAAGCTGCTTGTCAACTACCTTCCACCGTTGCTGCTACAACACGACCACTACGTTTCGTTGGTACGAACGATCGATTAACTGATTTGTTCGCAAGCTAAAATGGTTTCATCTCTCCAGTTTTCATTCTAACACTACTACTAAGAATATAATTGATTTTATTTGCTCAACTTTAAATGCAAACGATTCTTGTTTTAAATGTGTTTAACCAGTGTTTTTCAATCTTTTTAGAATAGCGACCGCCCTATGCACATACAAAAATTACACGACTCTCTTTGAAATTTAAAATGAATAAACTTGGATATATAGGGTCATCCAACAAGAGGTGTCATTTGAAATCAATAGAAAAATGCTAAATTTTTAAGAAAAGTGGTGATATTTTCATTTTAATCTAAACTACAAACTCTGAGGTTAGTAATGAAATGCAATATTTGTCAAATATCCGCCTCGACTCTGCTTACAAATAGTCATTCTTTGGATGAAATTTTTCATCACTTTTTCGCATAATTGCGGCGGTATTTAGTGATGTAGCGATGATAACATCTCTGATATTTTCTTTCAGTGCATGAATCGTTGGTAGAGCATTGGCGTAGACTTTATCTTCAACATAGCCCCAAAGGAAAAAGCTTAACAGTGTTGAATCGCACTAAATTAAAGTCTTCATTTCGATAAATCACACGTTCAGGAAATTTGTCACGCAATAGAGCCATTGTTTCACCAACTGTGTGGCATGTGGTGCCGTCCTGCTGGAAATAAACGTCGTCCACGTCCATAGCATCAATTTTCGTCAAAAAAAGTTAGTCAACATCGTTTGGTAATGCAATATATTCACTGAGACAGTTGCACCGGCATTATTTTCGAGAAAATATGGCCCAATAACGCCGCTCCATCCCAAAAACTGCACCAAACTCAAACTTGTGGATGGAGAGGTTGTTCCACTATAGGTGTGTTTTTTGGTATCCCGTATGGGATTGAGGAAAAAAACGACATCGAGGATAAGCAATTTGCGTGTTAAATGCAACAACAACTAATCCCACATAGCATAAGCTAAGACCACAAAATTTGCTGGGCTTAACTTTATCCCAGATAAAAACGGTGCTACCAGACTCGAGTTTCTATGGAAACGTGACAACTGACATGCGTTGATGTCAGGCGAGCAATTCTTTTGTTATGAAAAGGATGAATATGGCTGAGCCAGATGTTCACTTTTCCATGATTTCTCTTCCAACAATTGATATGTATGTAAATACAAATTCACTTCATTGAAATAATTCCATTTCTATGTAATTGATATTACTTGTTTTTCTGTTGAGTTTTCCATTGCTTTTCTTAATTATTACAAACTTTTATAATTTGGTTATAAGTGGTTTGGATTGTTTTGCTTATTTATCTCACAGCTGTTGAGTTGAAATGTCAATCTATACGCAGTGCTGCCAATTTTTTGTGATGGCATTATTAATCCCCGATGTCGTTTTTTTCGCCAATCCCATACGGGATACCAAAAAAACACACCTTATATCTCCTTTGGAGTTGTTTATTTACACACCCAGACAAATGGAAATGAGCCTCATCACTCAGAATAATTTTGTGTAAAAAATCAGATCTTGTTCATTCATTTCCAGCAACCAATCAACGAAAGTACAGCGTTGTGCGTGGTCTGCTGAGTAAAAATTCTTGTGTCAACTGGACGTTAAAAGCACGTAAGCCGAAAAATGTGATAAAAAGTGCAGAAAGGCCGAATTCCTATGATCGACTCGAAATGGACACGCATGGGTTTTCAGTCACATTCTCAGCTTCGGCGGCGATATTTTCAGTTGACCTTGCCGGGCGAACTGGAGTTGGAGTCTTTACACTCTAACCTATCCGAGAACGTTTTTGTAGTGAACTTTTACTATTTCAACATGTTGTGCGAGTATGTATCGATCCATATGTAAAAACCTTCCCAACACGGTAAAAACCTTCTAGTTTTTACTTATCAAGAGTCAACGCAATGATATTTGAATGTTGAATGTTGAATGTTGTTGAACTCTACATTCTGATTTTTACTTTTTTCTTAGCTCGCGACACCCTAACATTTCGTTGGCGACCTCCTGGGGGTCACGACCCACACTCTGAAAAACACTGTGTTAAACTAATCAAAAATGAAGCAGATGTGTCCAATTTAAAATTTGTAAACTTTAAAATTGGCTCTCAAATATGCTTACATAGTTTATAATGCTAATTTTTGGCCTAGTGATGTACAGATTCGACCTTTTATTAATGTTCCAAAAAACTTATTGTTAAAGAGTGTTCCACTTCACTTTCAAATCTCGAAGTTTATTAACATTGTGCCAGCGGAATTCGTACTAAAACTTGTAAATTATTTCATTTTTCTAGTCATCTTGACTATGATGTTATTATTATTATAGAATCATAGTTGTATGTTGATATTTCTGACTCTGAAATTTTTGATGAGTCGCTTTATCAAGTTTTCCGTTGCGATCGGTGTAAAAAGGTAGAGGATCGCGGGGAGGCATACTGTTGCGGTGCGTCGAGGTATAACCAGCAGTGCGGTTCCTTTACCAGATTTTGAAGTGGAACGACTCTGTTTTTCTTTGGACGTCACAGGTGTAGTGAGTTCGCTTATTTTCATTGTAAGTTATGTCCCATCTGGGAGTGGTTTAGATGTTTATGAAAAACACATACATATCTAACATTGATTTTATTTCTGATAATCGTGATAATAATTCCAATAGTATATGTATTTTGGGTGATTTTAATGTCGGAGACATTGTTTGGTCTTGGTCTGAAGATGAAAAATGCTGATGCCATGTAACTTAAAGAAAGATGTAGAATTTATTTTAATTGATTCCTTATTTTCTTGTAATTTGTGTCAAATAAGTTCAATTTTAAACTCACAAAATATATTATTGGAACTAGCTTTTGTTTGCAGCGATGAGATTAAGGCAAATTCTTTTGAAGCCCTTTACTCTCTATTGAACAATTCTATTTATCACAATGAGACTTCAACTGAAATTGAGGTATATGACTTTTTAAAAACTGACTGCAATCGAACTAAAACGTTGGATTTTCAAAAAACTGATTTTACTGGTTTGAATCGTTACCTCCGTGACATTGATTGGAACAGTATTCTGAGACACTTGTCCCTTCAGGACTCATATAATTGTTTCAAGTCCATGTTACTTAATGGATTTAACTCTTTTTCCCTTATAGGCCGAAGAAGAATTTATCAAAGCCTCCATGGCATGATAGAAGGCTCTCTCATCTTAAACACCTCAATAACAAGGCACACAAAAATTTAAAAAATTTCCGGTTGTCCTCGGGACTACGTATATTTTGATAACCTGCGTAAAGATTTTCTTGTGTTAAGTAAATTTCTACAGAATAATTACGAAATTCAAATAGAAAATAAAATAAAAACGGATTCCAATCGCTTCTAGTCTTTCATAAATAGCAAAGTAAAAACTATTAATCTGCCTAGATTCATGGTTTATAAAAATACTGTATCTAAAGATGTTTATATAACACTTGAGTTTTGTGCGACATTATCTTGGCTCTTGATGATCTCAAAACCCAATTCAAAGGCCGGCCCCGATGGTATTCCCGCTTTTATTTTTAAAAAGTGTTCTCAAACAATTTGCAATCCTCTTCTTCAAATTTTCAACCTGTCGCTATCCTCCGGTATTTTTCTTGAAGAATGGAAATCGTCTTGTCTTATTCCAATCTTCAAGTTTGGATCTAAGAACGGTATTGAGAATTATAGAGGAGTTTGTAAATTATCTGCTTTGCCTCAGCTTTTTGAAAGTATTGTAAAATCTAAGCTTGAATTTTCTATTAAGGAATATATTTGTGATTCACAGCATGGCTTCTTCTCTGGGAGGTCCACTTATTCTAATTTGGCTTGCTTCTCTCATTATGGCATAAATGCTATTGAAGATGGTTATCAAGTTGACTGTGCTTACACTGACTTGAATAAGGCATTTGACTCCGTCAATCATCATATTTTGCTTAAAAAACTTGAACGTTTTGGGTTTCACTCTGCAATCTTTGAGTGGATAGGATCTTATTTGACTGGCAGGATTCAAGGGGTCAAAATAACCAATTACTTTTCACGATCTTTTGGATGCTGTTGAAGTGTACCACAAGGCAGTCATCTGGGTCCTCTGCTATTTATTATTTTTATTAATGATTTATCGCTTACATTAAAATATAGCCATGTTCTGATTTACGCTGATGACCTTAAGCTGTTTCTTAAAATCAAATCCGTACTCGACAGCAAACTTTTGCAGTTTGATGTAAGGAACCTATCTGTTTGGTGCGTCAACAATTGTCTACACTTAAACATTAGAAAATGCTTTATGATATCCTTTTATAGATGCTTTTCTCGTTTTGAATTTCAATATGAAATCGATAGTGTTGTTCTCAACAGAGCATTTGCATTGTCATTGATTCGAAGTTAACCTCATATTGATCATGTTTTTGCTAAAGCAAATAAACTATCTGATTTTATAAAACGAAACAGCAAGGAATTTTCAGATCCTTATACCCTTATTTCACTTTTTATTGCATTTGTTAGATCTCTGCTTGAATATGCTGATGTGATATGGAACCCATCATACAAAACTCACTCTGATCGCCTTGAAAAAGTCTAAAGGCATTTCACAAAATACATTTTCCGCAAAATGAACTGGGATTTCGAAATTCCTTACAGTATTCGATGTCAATTGTTAGGGATTTAATTTTTAAGTTCAAGAAGAAAAGCCCATGGCATCATGTTTGAAAGGGATCTGTTATTTTATCACATCAAATGCCCATCTCTTTTGGCCCTAGTACCAATCTATGCACCGTCTAGACCTCTGAGGGAACGATACCTTCTTCGTCGACCTATTCACAGAACTAATTACGGCCAAAATGAGCCTATGTCTAGACGTCTAGAGCAATGAAGTTTGTAATTATGTTGATTTACATTTTTCTCGTGATCGCTTCAAAATGGTTTAACTTAATTTGTTGGCTTTCTCTTAGTCATAAGGGTGTTCACTTAAACTCGTAAAACTCTCGTAAACCACGTAAACCGCAAAAATTTACCATCGCGTAAATGATCTGTAAAATTTTATAAATATGAAAAATTATTTACGCGAGCCTCGTACATTTCTGCGACGATTTAGGCTCGGAAATCACACTCGTAAAATTACACTGCTGTCAAAAATGTTGCTGCTGTCAAACTACATTCACATTTGAATTAAATAACAACTATTACCTTCGCCAAATATCTCCAATATTAATAAATCTTGTATCGCAGTATCTTTAAACAATCTAATAAGTTTTTTCTGTTCACTAATTTTCGTCATTTTCAAATGTTTGGATGAGAGTTGCAGAACAGCAGGCTCAATTACGCAACTTGTTTCCGAGGGTTGCTGATTTAAAGCACATCGTAAATTTATAGAATTACGAGATGTGTAAATTTATCAGTTTAGGTGAATACCCTTATTGTTTTTTTTTTTATTTTTATATTATCTTGTAATCTGTATAGCTTAGCTAGTAGATGAAATAAATAAATAAATAAGGACTCTCGGGAGTTTTCCCTAGAGGAGACATGAAGCTAAGCTGTAGTCGGTTTCCCCTCCCCCCCGTACCACCTCCACCATTCCTCCCCCTCCCTCCTTTTTACTTCCCAATGGGCTGGATCAAGGTGTCATACGACCCGTGCCGACGATCAACCTGACTGAGGGCTCATAAATAGCTCAGTCGCGAACAGAGTATCCGGATTACCTGGCGACCTCCGGATAAGCCAGCCTTATCTGTGTATTGCGGGTCTCTGCACAGACGGACATTTATTTCTCCGTTACTCGTGGGAATCACTATGGAAAAATCAAAAACAAAAATAACAAAAACAATAACTTCTGAGCCCGGTGCTCATAAAACACGGATCGTAAGTACAGCCTCCGTGGCCGCATTTTTTTTTTTTATAATTAGCGCGCACAAAAGGGAATATGACTAACCTTAAACTGTTAGAGCACGTGCATTAGGGAAATTAGAGGAAAGACGAAGGAGGTATCGATGCACGTTGGCTTTAAATGCTTGTGGGTTGTAGTGATGAGGGAACGCAGAGCTATGTAGATCATTCCACATTCGTGTGGTACGGCTAAAGAAAGAATCTCTATATTTGACAGTACGTCCGAAAGTAGGTTTAAGGGTAAACTGATGTGCATTCGAAGCTTGACGAGTATTGCGGGTGAAATTTTGCAGGGGCGGAATGCAGCTGGCTATTTCGCTGGAGCACTTTTTGTAAAAGAATCGATAAAACAGTGAGAGACAGGAAACATTTCTTCGGTGTTCAAGCGAGTCTATTGACTTCGCAATGTTTCTGTCACCTATAAGTTTTATCGCGCGTTTTTGAATTCGATCTAGAATGTGCAAGACAGTTTTTGGCGCACCAGACCAGATGTGAGCGTTTTACTCAAGCTTTGGGCGAATAAACGCTTTATAGATTGTAGACAGATCAGAAGGGGTAAAGTATTTTTTGCATCGTTTAAGGAAACCTAGACATTTCGCAGCATTTTTGGCGACATCGAATATATGGTCATTCCAACGAAGATCGTTGTTAACACACATACCGAGGATGGAAAGTTTTTCGGTTTCGGCGATGCAAGTACCATTCATGGATAATGGTTCTGAGTTTGGGTTTCGCTTGAGAGACAGAAGGCAGCATTGAGTTTTGGAAGCATTAAATTCCACTCTATTTGTAGAACCCCATTTTAATATGCTGTCAAGGTTGGAATTTAATGATTTTAACATACGTTTCCGTTCCTCCACTACGTCCGAAGAGCAGGGACGTGAGCTAGGGAACAAATATGCAAGACTAAGAGTACTGTCATCGGCGATGGAATGAATTGGATTAGAAGTTGCAAACAAGAGCATCTATAAAAATGAGAAAGAGAGTCGGAGACAAAACAGAGCCTTGCGGGACACCAGCATTTATATGGTGGATTGCAAACTTGAAACCGTCCAAAACAACTTGAATTGAACGGCCCGAAAGGTAGTTTTTAATCCATTGAAGAAGAGATACATCGATGCCTTATGCACGCATTTTCGACAAAAGAGCTTGGTACCAAACTCTGTCAAATGCTTTTGAAATATCAAGCGCAACAATCTTACTTTCACCGAAGTGATGTACTCTACATCCACTTCTCGGTAAGATGTATGTATGTATATTTGGCACGGCAGCTCATGAAGAGCCAAGGCCTAGCTTCTCACAACCATTCATGTTGTGCGTGTTATATTCTTCGCACGAATGGAAGGGACCTACAGTTTAGTGCCGACTCCGAACGGCGAATTGAGAAGCTTTTCATGACAGATTGTACTCTTGCAGGTTTGTCATGCCTGCGAAGAGGTGGTGCCGCGAAAAAACATTTGGTGGTTTTTGAGAATCGAACCTGTGTCTCTCGCTTAGCAGTCCAACGCACTAACCACTAAGCCACGGCGACCACTTATCTCGGTAAGATAAGCCATCAAATTATCCGTGAACCTGTTGCTACGGAAACCGTACTGCCGGTCATTGAGGAGTTTCCATGAGTCGAGATATTTCATAAGCTGACGATTAATCAGCGTTTCCATGACCTTGGAAACAAGGGACGTAAGTGCAATGGGTCGGTAATTGGAGGGAGAAGAAGATTCGCCTTTTTTGGGCACAGGCTGGACAAATGCAGTTTTCCGTCTACTCGGAAAGAGACCTGAGGAGTAGGACAGATGGAAAAGCTAACGCAGTGATTTTGCCAGGGTGGAAGAACACCATTTCAGAACTATGGGTGGAATACCATCTGGACCAGCGGATTTGTGTATGTTGAGACCTCTAAGTACTCCTGCAACTGTATGAGTGCGAAAGTGGACTTGTCCCATGGAGAATTGGACGCTCTCGAGTACAGGTGGAGACAATGCACAATCTGGGAGCGTTGAGCTAGCTGCAAAGTGTGCAGCAAGCCGATTGGCCTTGTCTGTGGAGCTGACAGCTGGAATGTCATTGTAAATGAGCGTTGGAATTGCAGACGAGGCAGAATTGTTAATATTTTTCACGAATTTTTATTACCCTTGGGACATTGTAGTATTTGTTGCATACCTCTTTCATCCTGATAGCCTCTTTGCAGCTCAGGTTAAATCACGATTTTTCTTTTGGTTTGATGCTCTTCATTCGGTTGGGAATAAAGGAGCTCATACCAAGGAGAATGATGTCGGTTATCATATCAGCGGCGGCATCCACTTCGCTATCGGGGAAGCATAGCGACCAGTTAAAACTCCTAAAGAAGCTATTTAGGCCGTCCTTTGGCTTTCTCGTATCGCCAAACTTTTCTTTTGGGAGTTTTTTCTTTAACTGCTTGGTCGGAGTACGAGAATTAAGCTGATATGACATTGTGGTCTGACCCGCCTAAAGGCGGTAATACATCAATGGTGTATTTATCAGGGTGGGACATAAGAAACAAGTCCAGTATGTTGGCGGTATGACCTTCAATGTCAGGTATGCGTGTAGGCTCATTTACAAGCTGAGTTTGATTGTTAATCTCAGCGAAGATTTCAACATACCTTACTTCGGGTGTTGTCTGCCCAGAATTGCGAAGCCAACTAGAATTGTGTATGTTAAAATCGCCCGCAATGACGATTTCAGTATGAGGATACAGGGAGACAATTCTTAAGATGGAATCGGACAGCGCATCAAACTCATTATAAGTAGAATTGCTGTCCGAGCTAGGGCTTCTTTAAATAAAGCAGTAGTGGATAATTTGCTTGCGGACGGTGAGTTTTAGCCATTTGAAATTGAATTCCGGATTGGAACAGTGGCCATACTGAGGAAGAAAGTGGCAAGCTAAGTCACTACGAACATAAATCTCGAGACCCTAAGTTCACTCATCACTAAAACACAAAAACACAAAAAACACAACACCAACGCAACTAAGCGAAGCCGGGAAGTGAAAGTCTAACGTTAGAACACTAAAGCAAATTGTCGCAGGTGTTATACCCAAACGACAATAAGTTTTGGTGCACCAACACGATTATCACTCACAGACCGCTATCCACCGGTTGTTTACATTTTTTCACTCATCGCCAATGCCACTGCACGTATGGAGTATACGGCAGCGGCACAAGTGAAAAGTTGCACTACAGAGATGAATGGGAAGAGGAGTGAGAGAAAACCCGGCACTGAAGGTGGTGAATAAATTTTATTTTTTATTTTTTATTTTAGGACCACTACACTTCACTGAAGTGGTTTTAGTCGCATATGGAATTTGTTTTCTTTTTTAATCTTTTTCAATCCCTTTTTTATATATTTAGATTTTTTGTTTATCGGATTAATGGAAAAACAAAAGCTGATCCCGCAACGAATGTGCGCGTGTTCGCATCGGTATGCAACACGGTACTTACAGTACTAAAGCTGCAGGTCCCCACTGCCGCACCTAAGCAGGACTCCACGTCCAAACGACAAAGGTCTACAGAGATGTCGCCCACGGACGCCAAAAGATCTAAGGCTAACCACCATAGCTCCTGCGCACCCATGCTAACCGAAAGACCCTTAAGTGACGTGTTGAAAGACCACCTAATTCTGGCTGTCATAGACAGAAGCGATTGCGATGGCAGCATCACTATTGACAGATGGAGGAAAGTGGAAGTTGGCCTGACAACCAGCTTTCTACAGATACTCGCGGATCATCCTGGACCTGCACCCATCCGTCGGGACACCAAATGGCACCAAGGGCACGGGAAACTAATGGCCTGCGCAGATCAACGGTCGGCAGACCTATTTAAAATTGCCAAGGCCAAGTTAGGCGAAGTTTGGCAAGGGGCGCAGCTCAAGGTCGTTGGCAGGGAGCAGATTCCCAGCAGACCGAGAACTCGCTCCTGATTTCGGCTGAACCCTCCAACCCAGCCACAATATTAAAGATCCTTCAGATCTCCAATTCCAATCTTCCGACGCATAATTGGAAGATTGCCAAGCTGGAGCAGCCTAGGGGGGATTCTAGGCGGGCGACGATTATTGCCAACAACTGTTTCACCCCCAGAAACAACCTCCATCTCAGCGGTTATTAATACACCTACCCTGACTACATAGGTTAGCATTAAGAGGGCAGATTAACCTGCACCACTCCAAAGCGGCCTATGCCGCCCTCTTTCTCCGGGTACTACAAAACGGGGAAGACGTCGTCCTGGTCCAGGAACCCTGGGTCGTTAACGACCTGGTACGCGGACTTAGGATGCCTACACATCAAGTCATCTATGTGAAAAATACAGGTAAACCAAGAGCCTGCATTTTTAACTAAAAACGCGCTTAATGCCTCTACACTCATTAATTACAGCGATCGTGACACGGTGACCGCAAGCCTTTGAGGCTCTCGGAAGTACTGGATAGTTTCAACTTATCTGCCTCACGACCATCATGGACCACTCCCTCCGGACACTCTGGGAAGAACGATCGCTGACGTAAGGAGACACAAAGCTGCACTTATCCTAGGATGTGTGATATGGGGCAGCACTGATATCAACGAAAGAGTTGAGCAACTGTTCTATTTTATTTTAAATACTAACCTCGTCCTCTGCAACATCTTGCCCTCTAAGAAAACCAAGGGGAAATCCAAAACCCCCGTGGCGGAACCAAGAAATCAGGAACTCCCGTAAGAACTGCAGGCGACTCTTCAACAAAGCCAAACAGTCTCGCGACACTCTAGACTGGACATCGTGTAAAGAGGCCCTAAAGGTATTTAAAAAACTAGTTAGGAAAGCCTAACGGAAGTCATGGAGACTCTTCTGCGGAAATGTGGAAGAAATCTCTGAGGCATCCAGACTCAGGAAAATCCTATCCTCCACTCCAAGATCTCCCAGTCATTTTAAAAGAGCTGACGGATCTTGGACCTGCACAAATATCAAATCCCTCCATCTTTTGATGGACACTCACTTCCCCAACTGCTGCATGGCATCTAATGATTCCGGATCAACCCTTGCAGGATCACAGCCCTGCATCTCTCACAATAAACGGGTCCTTTTATTCTGTTTACAAAACACTTTTATTACTTGACACTTTTTTATTAACATTAAAGTAACAGTTTTATCGTTTGCTCTTCTGGATGTTGTCTGCTCTACTCTTCTTTTAATCTCCTCTTCCTCTTATTATATAGAGGTTTCTTCTTCTTCGCGGGCGGCTCAAAAGCCGATGTCAGCGGATATCTGTTCGAAAAAAATTTTTCCGAATAAAAGAGATTTTTCCGAATAAATGAGAGTCGGTTTTCAATTTTTTTATGTAAAAATTAAATTAAATTAGCAACAATTAAATAACGCAAAGATTGAACACGAATAGGTTGCAAATAGATCTCAAATATGTAGAAGTCGGAACAAATCATCAAAATGTCTATTGGGGGAGTCCCGGCAATTCACACTTAGAAGTCGGGAAAAATCATAAAAAAATTGTATTTGGGGAACCCCGGTTATCCACATTTAGATGGTGTTTGGGAAAACACCAGTACAGTTTAAGTTGGCGATAAATGTAAATCGTAGTCCTTAAGCACAAAGTTGATAAATATTTCTGCATAAATAAAAACTTATTATAATTCTGGTGAAAATGTTAGTTAAACAATGTTTTTTAGTTACAAAAATTAATTATAATAAATTTTATGTATTATTTGCAATCTTTTGTGTTAATAAAATAATTGTTCGTTTTAAGTTGTATTTTTTCATCAATAGGAACGCTTTTTAGCGCATAAAAAAAATCTCTCATTAATTCGGAAAATTCATTTATTCGGACTGACCTTCTCCCCAACCATTCCGAATTAACGAGCTTTCATTGTACATATTATTTTTAAATAATAATTATTATAATAAAGATAACAATTATATTGATTGACAAATTTAGATTCGAATATTTTTTTTCTAAAATTTCTTCGATAAGTTTGACATAATTTCTTCTAATTTTACAAAGTTAAATGTTTTATTTTCTTCTTTTGGTCATAAAAATGTGGGAGTACAATATTATCCTTAATTTGAAAGAATGAATTAGTGAAAGTTTCGTTAAGTAAGGATAGTTTTCAATTTTCAAACTTAATCAATTAATTCCCATCAATCTCAATATTTAATGCGTTAAAATTTTGTATTACATATTCGTTTTGGGAATATTCTTTGTTACAACAATGCCTAGTATTATTTATTTTATGTTTGGTCAAATAAAATTTTCCATTGGGCAAACGGTTTCTACAAGCTTAAAAATATTAATTATACAATTTTCGTTTACATGAATTAAATTTCTCTTAAGATTATCTTTAACATTGTTCTTGAATACATTATTTGTTTCGTCTACTATAAATATATTTTCGGTCTAGAATAGTGTTTTATTTCCTTTGTTCGGTATTGGTTCTATAATAACTTTAAAGAATTACATTCGGGGATCAATAAAATAAAAGCAATTTGTTCTGATTCGAATGCTACGACAGTTTTTATATCCCTAAAACCTTTTGCTGTTCAATATGATTTTGTTCGTGAAAAAAGTTAAGGTATTGTTTGGCTAAAGTCTTGCTTTTATTGTTGGTGAGTTAAAGTTTTGGAATTTTTTCTTTCGTTTTATATGGGACTAGCAGGTCACCCGCTGCTTCGCACGCGCTAAATACATACTAAGGTGTTTACTAAGTCGCTAGAAATCATCTGTCCCTATAGAGCTTTCAAAGATAAAAGGTAGTAAAGAGTGTCACCATTTCAATATTGAATTTTTGAAATTCATAGATACTTAAAGATCCATCCAACCAAATCATTGTTCACAGTCACACCCGTTCCCCGTCGAATAACTATTAACTGCGAATGCAAAGTAAATAAACTACGTTGTGTATCCATAGAAGCAAGAATACGATCAAAGAAAAATAAACGAAAAAACTACCCTTGTGCAACTCGGCAAAATGAAAACAACACACGATCACGAACCGAATGTGTCGATGGCTATGGTTGCGCATACTATAAATCTGCAAACTTTAACACTCTGTGTCTTGGCCCGTATTCATAAACGGTGATTGAAAAACAGTGAAACACGTGTTTCTTTATTTTTATTGTAGAACTTACCTACCAAATTTCAATTCTTAATTCCAATTTAAATTTTTAATTCTATACAAACTTGAACACCCTGTATCTCCCCTTTGGAGCTGAATTCCAAATAGTGGATGTCTACGTCATAAAAGGAAACCACTGTCCATATTTCAACTTTCTAGCATCAGCCAGTCAGTCAGGACTTATCCTTTTATTTGCAGGCTTTAACACCCTGTTTTTTCGCCTGTAGACATAATTTTGAAAAACGGTGAAACACGTGTTTCCTTATTTTAGTTGTAAAACATACTTACCAAATTTCAATTCTTAATTCCAATTTAAATTTTAGTTTCCATACAAACTTGAACACCCTGTATCTCCCTTTCTGGAGTAAAAACTCGAAAAATTTCATAGTAGTTACCTACTTCGCAAAAGGAAACAGCTGTCTAAATTTCAAGATTCTAGCATTAGCCGTTTAGGCCTGGCGGTCATGAGTAGGTCGGTCAAGAGTTGTCCTTTTATTTTCAAACTTTAACACCCTGTATCTTGGCCCGTGGATATAATTTTGAAAAACGGTGAAACACGTGTTTCTTTATTTTTGTCTTAGAATTTACCTACCAAATTTGAATTCTTAATTCCAATTTAAATTTTTTTTTCCATACAAACTGGAATACCCTGTATCTCCCCTTTGGAGCAAAAATTCAAAAAAGTGGCTCCATTGTTTTTCCCTACGCCACAAAAGGAAACTACTGTCCAAATTTCAACTTTCTAGCGTTAGCCGTTTAGGCTCGGCGATGATGAATCAGTCAGGACTTACTGCTTTATATATATAGATTTATAGTAAGGGTATTCACTTAAACTGATAAATTTACGCATCTCGTAATTCTGTGAATTTACGAGGTGCTTTAAATGAGCAACCCTCGGACACAAGTTGCGTAATTGAATCTGCTGTTCTGCAACTGTCATCCAAACATATGAAAATGCCGAAAATTAGTGAAAAGAAAAGACATTAGATTGTTTAAAGATACTGCGATACAAGATTTATTAATATTGGAGATATTTGGCGAAGGTAACAGTTGTAATTTCATTCAAATGTGAATGTAGTTTGACAGCAACACAATTTTTGACAGCAGTGTAATTTTACGAGAGTGATTTCCGAGCCCAAATCGTCGCAGAAATTTACGAGGCTCGCGTAAATAATTTTTCATATAAAATTTGACAGATCATTTACGCGATGGTAAATTTTTACGGTTTACGTGGTTTACGAGGGTTTTACGAGTTTAAGTGAATACCCTTAGTATTTTAGGCCGTAACGTTTGTCAATTACGTGATCGTCATCTATCTTTTCTATGCTTAGTTTTCTAAATTTGGCGTGGTTCTTTCCACCGCGCGAATCTTTAATAAAGTTTAATCCTGATTCTATCTGAACATCTTCTCTATTTTTATTTAACCTATTAATAGATGATTCTTTAATTTTTAAGATTCTTTCTCTTATTGCTGCGTATTCCTCGATTTTGATGTTACCGTTCTTAAAATCGATTGGTTTTCTATTAGTAGTTGAATGGATCACATTAGTGAACGTCAAGTCAGAGTCCTCGTTATAAAATATGTTGGCATGGTGCTTTACGATTTTTAGGAGTTCTTACCTTTCTTTTTGGGTAAGATGGTCTGTTCGAACTTGTTCTAGGAGTCGTTTAGATTCAACAGTTTCGATTATATTGAAGTTCTCGCTATCCACTACTTGCGTATGAAGTGGGTTGAACTTTACCGAGTCGTTAGGGGTATTATTATTTATTTTTACATTTATTCTATAGTCTTTAATGGTGTAGATTCCTTCGTTCCTTCGTTTACAACAGTTACTATCTTGCCATCTGCAGACTTCTGCTCTTTCAGGTAGGCAAAACCGTCTTGTTGTAATACGGGTAAGGAAAGCTCTACGGGTCCTTTCCCTTCTAACTTGAAGCTATAGTTATTATTTTTTATATTATAATGAAGTTTTATTTCTTTAGGCCCTATGTTAAGGGAATGATTTTCAAAATCTATCTTTGCTTTTAAGGGCATGATGATATTGTTACCGATTAACCCGACGAATTGATCATGAAAGTCGTAAACGTAGAACTCGACCCTTGTTTTGGGGTCTCCTAATTCTTTGAATAACGGGATTGTAGTAGATTGTAATTCGGACTTCTTGGCTTAGAGTTTTGATCGGAATACTGTTTGTTAAGAGTTCTATAAGATTAGGTGAACAGAGATGCGGATTTATGATGGAGTGTGTTGCGCCGGAGTCTATAATACATTTTAGAGGCCTTGTTTTGCTATTAACTACTATATAAGGCGGCTGTTGTGTGAGGCGCATGGAGATTTGTGCCTCAGGGTTTATTTCTATTTTATTTATATCCATGGGTTCAGGTACGGGGAATTGTATATTTTGATTGGTGTACGAGTTTGTTTGGTTTATATTATTCGGTGGACGTTTGTCGAAAAATGGTTGTTGCCTTTGAACGGATTCTCTGTGCTGTGGAA
The DNA here is from genome assembly GCA_951813785.1 of Criorhina ranunculi. Taxonomy (NCBI): domain Eukaryota; kingdom Metazoa; phylum Arthropoda; class Insecta; order Diptera; family Syrphidae; genus Criorhina; species Criorhina ranunculi. Next base: position 50,596,933 of record OX638384.1, on the reverse strand, counting down.
ATGTATTTTGAGGGTTATTGTTGTACCTATAGTTGGTGTTGTTAAAACTATTATTATTATTCTGTCTTGAATTGTTATGATTGTTATATCTAGTGTTCTGATAATTATTGTTGTTTCTGAATCTACTGTTGTTATTGTAATTGTTACTATACCTTTGATCTGGTTAGGTCTGTGTGGGTAGGGGCTGTAATATGCATAGCCGGATTCGTGAAGGATGTTGATGGCTTGCTCCAAACCTTGAGGGTTTCTGCATTGTTGTAGGAACCTCATTGGTTCTGGAATTTTATTCTTGAAAACTACCAGTGCCGAGTTTTTGTTTTGGTTAATGGAACTTTGCATGTGTTCGTCGTTATCACCTATTATTTGTTTTGTTTTGACGTTAAGTTTTCTTAATATTGATTTTATTTCATTATAAAAATCGACAGCGTGTGTTTTAAATTTGACCGACCTTAGTTCGTCAAATAATTCTTCGTTGTCGAATCTGTCACCAAAATTGTTGTATAACATTGTTTTCATTTCTGACCATGACGTTACATAGTTATTTATTTTTATGATTTTCCTAGTTCGTCCCTTTAATTATGACCGTATTGTATCTGAGAAGATGCTTTGTGCGAGGGTGTCGTACCGTTGCAAAATTGGGTGAACTTTATCGATTAAGTCGATGAAGTTCTGGAGATCTCTGTAATCTCCATGAAAATCGGGTTATTTCGAAAGATATTTAAGTGGGCCGATACTTAGTGACAACATGATAGGTCTTTGAGATGAACGGTTTGGTGGTACGTCAAAATTTTGAATAGTTTCAGTAATTTGTCGCGATTGTTCGTTTATTATTTCAAATTGATTTCCGAGTGACATTTAGATTCAAAAAAGGGAAATATTTAAGAAAAAACTATCTTGTTATACCTTTATTTATTGTAATTTTTTTCTTAATAAATTATTATTATTTTTTTAATACATAGATCTTAACTACCTTATTTTCTGGGTGGATTGTCTTTGGTGTCCCCTTGTTTTTTTTTTTTTTTTTTTGTTGAACGTCTCGAACGGTGGATGTTTTGTTGCTGGTGGAAACTTCTACTTCTTTGTTTGGGTTTATATGTATATATGATATATGTACTGTTTTTTTCACTGAATAATGTGGAGTTAGAGCGTGTATTTTTTTTTTTTTTTTTCGTTTCACTCGCGGAACACTTCTGCTGCTGCGCGTGTTTGTTTTTTTTTTCACTTCGCGAAATACTTAAAGTTTTTGCTCGCGGAACACTTCTGCTGTTGCGCGTTTTTATTTTTTTCTTTCACTTAGCGAAATACTTAATGTTTTGTTCGCGGAAAACTTCTGCTGTTGCGCGTCACCGAATTTTTAGCTGGTCTTAAGTGTTAAAACACTAAGTTAACTCCTTAGTTAACTTGACTTAGATGTTGTCTGCTCTACTCTTCTTTTAATCTCCTCTTCCTCTTATTATATAAGAGGTTTCTTCTTCTTCGCGGGCGCCTCAAAAGCCGATGTCAGCGGATATCTGTTCGCACCTGTGCACCTGTTTGTTAACCTCAAGTGGTGCTGACGCTTGCACTTGCAGTTAATGGGTTGTTGGGCTATTTCCACTATTAGCTGGCTTCATTGTTCGTAGTGCTGACTGTTCCCGCTATCTACTATGCCATAGATATATTAGTAATGTCTTTCCACTTTAAGCTTTCAAATGTCAAACTCTTCCTAAAATGTAAAACGTAAAATAAAGATCATTCTCTTCTTTCTCGAACCTTCAAACCGATAACGTGTTTGTAATAAACCCTCCACATAAACCTTATCGGAATCTACAATAGGAGCGAACATAATGGTCCTTCAGAGCCGGATCTTTGTGGTGAAATACAAAGATTACAGTTTTAAACAGTAGCTGCTTTAAACAAAAAATAAATAAAAATAAGGTAAAAAAAACTATTAAGTTAAACGGTTTTATTTTAATCAGGGGATGTACCAAAAACTAGAAAATAATAAGAACATAAATATGGGTCCCTGAAAGATACTGATTTCTTGTGAGAAATCATGCAAGTCAGATAGCAGTGCAGTCTTCTCCAGTCTGGAGCTTTTATCAGACATAAATAAAAATCGCAACAAGTCAATCTACATAAAACACTTTGAAAAGGTTCGGACGTCATTCTGGGGCGTCCACCATCTTGAATTTTGCGTTGTCTTCCTGTTCTGAGCTATGTTTTAAGTTTCAAGTCTCTAGCTCATGGGGAAGTGCGTTTAAAATCGATTGCAAGATTTGAACCAAGCGAAATGAGAAGCTAGATGGCGTCCGCCATCTTGGATTTAGGATGATATTAGATACCCTATATTGCAATGTCTCCCGATTCTGAGCTATGTTTTAAGTTTCAATTCTCTAGCTCATAGGGAAGAGCACTTAAAATCGATTGCAAGATTTGAACCAACGGAACAAGTCGATCTATATAAAACCGTTTAAAAAGGTTCAGTTGTCATCTTGGGGCGTCCGCCATCTTGAATTTTGCGTCGTCTTCCTGTTCTGAAATACGTTTTAAGTTTCAAGTATCTAGCTTATCGGGAAGTGCGTTTAAAATCGATTGCAAGATTTGAATCAAAGCGACAAGTGAAGCTACATAAAACCCTTTAAAAAGGGAAAAAAAGGGAGGAACAAAAAAAGGGTTGTGCAGATGCGCATGAAAATTATCTAGGTGGTGCAGTGTTGGAAGACAACGATGGATTTCGGCGATTCGAGTGGAGCAGTGTTGGGAGACAACAGGGGATTTTGTCGATTCGAGTAGAGCAGTATTGGGAAACAACAGTGGACGCCGTCGATTGAACTGGAGCAGGTGGCAGATTTCGTACATTCACAGTGAGTACACACAAATATATATATTGTAACAAAATTGAATTTTAACGCAATTTTTATTTTTATTTCTTCAATTTTTACAAAAAAATTAGTTCAATTTTAAAACACGAGGCAAATCCAATTGACAGCTCACCAACCCGTCCGTCAAGTTGACACCTCTCTCTTTCTTTTTCCTTCCTCTCTGGGGGCCCGCCAGGTAGGTATTGGTCCTCTTCTAGCTTGGCAGGTTAAGCAAGTGTTGCACCAAATGCGAACATCTTCCGTACATCCGACCCAATAAAAAGTGTTTTTCAGCTTCTGAAGGGTTTTATTTACCCCGAAATGTCCTCCAGCTGGGCTGCTATGCACGTGCATCAGTATCTCTTTTCGAACTGCATAAGGCACCAATATTTGTAATATCGTAGCTGTCCTCTTAAATAACTTTCTGCAGACGACCCCATCATGTAGGCAGAGTGTTTCCCACATGGTCCAATAGGCTTTTCCTTTTCGGGCTTAAATGTCGAATTTCTTCTTTAGCTGGACGGTCTCCTTCAGACAACCACTCCCTAATCTCCGTTATGACAGCATCTTTACCCTGTTCTGTGGCCATGTCCTCTATTACTTTTATAAAATTCACCTGTAGCTCATCTTGTTCTTCTTGCCGCATGCAGTATTGGCAGTTGTTGGATAGACATGGTCTTCTTGAGAGCACATCTGCATTTCCTTGCTTCCATGCATGCATCCCCGGGCGATGTTGAATGTTAAAATCGAACGCTGCGAGAAATTCAATCCATCGGGCCACTTGATCCGCCGGTTCCTTAAAATTTAAAAGCCATCGCAACGAGGCATGGTCCGTGCGAACAGTAAGGGTGCGTCCCAGCAGATAAGGTTGGAAATGTTTAATGCCTTTTATCACAGCTAGCAGCTCCTTTCTAGTAACGCAGTAGTTTATTTCCGGTTTACGAAATGTCTTGCTATAGAATTCAATGACCTTTTCTTCACCGCGTTGTATCTGCGACAGCACAGCACCACAAGCGAACTGGCTGGCATCGGTGTCCAAAGCAAATGCGTCCTTGTCATTTGGTAACGCCATAACAGGAGCGGCGATAAGTCGGCTTTTCAGATTGTAAAAGGCCTCTTTACATTCGGCATTCCATACAAAATGTTGATTTTTCTCTGTCAGTTTCGTAAGTGGTTTGGCTATTTCGGAGAACGACTGAATAAATCGCCTGTAATAGGCGCAGAGTCCGAAAAATGATTGCACGTCCTTTTTTGAGCCAGGTGTTGGCCACTCAGACACCGCGTCGACTTTTTCGCTATTCGGACTGATGCCATGCTCCAAGACCACATGTCCTAAAAAAGTTACACTTCGTCGGCAGAGGACGCATTTAGCCGATGAGACTCTTAATCCAGCTCTCAATATTCTTTGAAGTATTGTCTGCAAGTTCTTTAAAAGCTCACTGAAGGAACGGCCGTGCACGATAATGTCGTCTATATACACCAAACAGGTGTGGAATAGAAGACCTCACAAAACATTTTCCATGAGCCGCTGGAACGTAGCGGGGGCATTACAAAGCCCGAAAGGCATCACATTAAACTCCCATAAGCCTGCCCCGACGCTAAATGCTGTTTTTTCCTTTGAAGAATCTTCCAACTCAACCTGCCAGTATCCAGATTTCAAGTCGAGCTGTTGTTGACAGATGAGGAGATAGAAGGTGAGACAAGAGTGCGGGAGGAGTATGAAGAGAAATACTACAACATAAAGGCAACGTGCTTAAAGATCTTGTCACGAGGTGGGCACATAGCGGAATCAACGGTCATCAACGCAGAACCAGTTACAGTGGATATTATAAATCATGGAAAGGAAGCCAATGCAGCAAAGGATGGGGAACCTCCCAGCTGTAAGACTGAGCGGAGAAAAAGCATTTCTGAATGTTGGGGTGGATTATGCAGGTCCCATACTAGCAACTCCATGGAGGAAGAGAGGATGCAGGGGACAAAAGGTTAACATTGCAGTATTCATTTGTTTATGCACCAAGGCGATTCACTTGGAACTAGTATCCAGTTTATCAACAGAGGCGTTTATGTTAGCCTTAAAACGGTTCATCGCCAGGGAGTGAAGGTGTTCGGACCTTTACTGTGATAATAGTACGAACTTTGTCGGCGCTAAGAATGTATTTAATGAGCTAAATAAGTTCCTGAAGAGCAAGGAAACAATAAATTGGCATTTCATACCACCGTCAGCTCCAAACTTCGGCGGCCTGTGGGAGGCCGCAGTAAAATCAACGAAGTTTCATTCACATAGAGTCATAGGGTCCACACTTTTATCGTTCGAGGAGCTTCAGACACTTTTGTGTCAAATAGAATCATGTTTGAATTCAAGACCCGTAATGGCAATGTCCGATGAATCCAAAGACTTCGAGCTCTTGACCCCCGCCCATTTCTTAGTGTGGAATGCACCGTATTTTATGCATGAGCTAGACTATATATCAACAAAAATTAACCGTCTTTCAAGATTTCAGATCATAAACCGATTGCAGCAGGCTTTTTGGAAACGTTGCTAGTCAGAGTTTGTTTCATCACTTCAACAGCGCAGTAAATGGCGAAAGGAATCGAAGAACCTCAGCCCAAATAATCTGGTTTTGATCCTTGATGAGATTCAACCACCAGGAAAATGGTCACTTGGTAGTGTAAAGGAGGTGCACTACGGGGCTGATCGCTTGGCCAGAGTTGCCACTCTTATTACTAAAAATGGGCTAGTAAAACGCCCTATCTCAAAAATGTGTTTGCTAAATTTAAATTGAACTTTGAATTGTAAATGTACACCTATTCATGAAACTGTTTGCTGAACTTAAATTAAAATTTGAATTTTAAATGTATTTATGAAATTGAAATGTATGATTAATCTTAAAATTAAGATTTAACTATGATTTTGATGAAGGCTATTTAAAAAATCCTGAAGGATAACGAATGTAAATACTTAAATTAATGACGTGGTCTACGTGGTCATCATACATGTGAGCAGGCAAAAGCTCACATGTAAATCCCAAAGATCTAAGCCCTATTAGTCTCTCATCGTTTCTGCTGAAAACTCTCGAAAAACTTCTAGATATATATATTAGCCACAGCATTGATCCCAACAGGCTGTCGGCTTCTCAACATGCGATCAACAAAGGGAAATCGGTTGAAACTGCTCTTTCCTCTTCTTTGGAATCTAGTGGTCAATGGGCTACTATTAATAATGGAAGAGGAAGGCTGTATTGTAATTACCTTTGCGGATGATGTTACTTAAGCTGTCTTAGGCAAACACCTCAACACGCTCAGAGACCTCCTGCAGATTGCTCTCTAAGCTAACTAAATGGACTAAAGAATGTGGCCTCGGGGTCAATCCCCATAAAACGGAACTAGTTCTCTTCACTAGGAAATACAAAATTCCCCCTTTCGACCCTCCTAAACTGTGCGGTACTAGTCTGGTACTTTCAAGCAAAGCAAAATATCGGGGTCTCATTCTTGACAAAAGCTTAACATCCTCGAGCGCGTAAAGAAAGCCACCAGAGCTCTGTTCTGCTGCAAAAGAGCAATAGGAAGTAGATGGAACCTACAACCACGCATAACTCATTGGCTTTATGTATCTGTTATCAGACCAATCCTAACATAAGGCGTAATTGTCTGGTGGAAAGCCTTGGACATAGCCACCAATCGTAACTAGACGCAAAACTGAAGTGGAATTCACACGTGAAAATGAAACGTAAATAACTCGAAATCAAATATAGAGAACTGTACTGGTTAGTAACCAGTGGTTACTCGGCAAAAATTCCCAGCTCAGTACCGAGAACAAACTGCTTCTATACAAGCAAGTGCTAAAGCCGGTATGGACCTACGGTATACAACTTTGGGGTTGTACCAAGAAAACGAATGCGAATTTCAAACATTCCAAAATAAAGTGCTTAGAGAAATTGTCCAAGCACCGTGGTATTCCAGAAACGACTATATCCACAGAGATCTCGGAATTCCTGCAATCGAAGCGGAACCTAAAGCTTCGCGCGAAAACATAGAAACCGCCTAATGGGATATGTTAACAATACATTCCTAGCAATTTTGGATGGTAGCAATTTATTTCGCCAACTCCAAAGGACAAAACCTTCCGACTTGGCGAGATAAGAATTAACCGCGATTGCGGAACATGCAGGATCTTTCATTGAAAAGTAACCTGCCAAACGTTTTAATTCGTGATAAAAAAATTGCTTGATAAGTTTTAATTAAGTTGCAATATCGAACGAACTTAAATCGAAAAGAGATGTTTTTAGTCAGTAGGAATCGAGAAAAAAAAAAGACCTTCCGGCACCAGCCGCAAGAGATAGGTGGATTTCCTTTGTATGCAACTTTGAAGTAATATTAAAGTAATCCAAAATGGCGAAATTATAACAAGTACCCATAAACGAGTATACATTTTCAATTTCAACGAAATCGGAGCAATTTTAAAGAATTTCAAGATGGCGGATTCAAAATGGCGGGAATTTTTTTCCAAAAATATTATTTTACTATTACCACTTCTATACTATTAAAAATGAAAATGCAACAATTATTAATGCGGAATTTGAAAAATGTAAAGGGGTGTGACACGCCCCCCTCCCAACCGATTACGCCCATCTACGAACTCAGCCGAGCTATTCACTATATCAACATGTGTGCAAAGTATCAGTCAATTCGGTTAAGAACTGCGGCTCCTGTCGTGCGGACAAGATTTCGTTGTATAGCATAAATGGGCGTGACACGCCCCCCTCCCAACCTATCTCACCCATCTACAAACTCTTCCGTGCCATTCACAATATCAACATGTGTACAAAGTTTCATTCAATTCGGTTAAGAATTGCGGCCCCTATCGTGCGGACAAGATTTCGTTGTATTGCGTAAATGGGCGTGACACGCCCCCCTCTCAACCGATCTCGCCCATCTACGAACTCGTCCGTGCTATTCACCATATCAACATGTGTACCAAGTTTCGTTCAATTCGGTTAAGAACTGCGGCCCCTATCGTGGATATATATATATATAAACATTTGAACGGACCATGGTTTTGGTGTTTACTATAGAGGTCTTGAAAAGTTGCATTCAAATTTTTTGAAAGTTGCGTCATGAGGACCTCTGCAATAGGTAGTATTTCTTCGAAATCCACCTAAAACCAATCGTAACCGGCCTATATAGGTATCAGTGGAGCACTCAGAACCACCCCCATGGCGGCTCTAGACACTGCTCCATTTGCTTCCTCTAGATATTTACAGTAAACAAGTGACAGCCAGCGCAGCTATACGCATCAAAGAACTTCACCATTGGTCCAGCCTGCGGGTTGAATACTCCACCATTCTGAACGATTTAGAATTCCTTCCACAAAGAACCGATTTCACCCTTCAACGACTCCTTTTTGATAAAAACTTCGTTACCACTACCCTTTATAGACGGGAAGGATGATTCTGCGCTTCAACGAAAGGGATCCATCTGCTTCTTTACAGATGGGTCTAAAACAGAATCAGGAGTGGGCGGGGGTGTATTCTCTAAGGATGTGAACGTAAACATCTCTTTCCGTTTGCCTGACCATTGTAGTATCTTCCAAGCCGAGATAATGGCTATCAAGGAAGCCCTATCGTGGCTGAAGTATAATGTACTATCCTCTCGGGATATAACTATTTTTACTGATAGCCAGGCCGGGATAAAATTCCTGGAATCTGTCGCCTTCAACTCAGAAACAGCCCTAAATTGTCGCTTGTCTCTTAACGAGGTGACTGAGCAATTCAAAATTCACTTGATATGGGCGCCGAAGCACAGAGACATTCCAGGCAACTGCATGGCGGGCGAAATCGCCAGAGAGGGCACAACTCTTCCAATCCGGATAAGGGGAATCTAAGTACGCCTCTCGCCACCTGCAAATTGCTTCTCAATAGAAACGCGATCAATATCGCCAGTCATAGATAGACAGTTAGTTACACCTGTCACATCACCAGGCAGATTTGGCCAAAGCACGTTCACACTGTCTCATCAGATGGAACAGATTGCTTATAAGCACCTTAGTGGGTATCATTACGGGACACTGCACCATCGGCAAGCATGCATATAGGCTTGGCCTCCTTTATAACGACTTTTGCAGAAGCTGCATGGATGAGGAAGAGGAGGAGACGATTCTCCAACTTCTCTGAACATGCCCGGCCCTTTCAGCTCGGAGAAGAGTATACTTAGGAGTCAGCTTCTTCAACAACCGTAGTGAACTGGCTGACATCATCATAGGCAGTCTCCAGCGCTTCATAGTAAGCCCCGGCTGCTTCTGCGGGCAGTATTTCCTGCGAAATACAGATCCTGGTGGTAACACAATGGACCTTTCTGGTCTAAGTGAGGTTGCAATTGCAGCTTGCCACTCCAACCTAACCTAACCTAGATCAATCAGTCACCTTACAGTTCTATTATGTAGAAAAAAAACATGATTGGAGCGCACTTAAATGGCCACTGCTTATTCCTTACTTGTTACTTAACAGCAAAATAAATACTTAAACCTATATCTATCTATAAACTTAAGCCAAAAGCATGTAAATGGTTCTCGAGCTATAAGCACATTTTCGGCAGACAGACAAAGAGACGTTGAGTTTTATATTATATAGATTGAGATCGTTTGAAAACCACTGATAGTGTATCGGATCGATCAGTGAGCCTCACTCCCTTAATACGCGATCAGTATCTTTTAGTTAGAAAAACAACCCCAAAGTGTACATACGTGTTAAAGTGAGGAAACAAAGACAGTCGGGTTTTTTAATAAGGTTTTCCCGACTTAAAACAAAAGGCAATGTGTTTTATTATTTCGGCAAAATGTACATTGGTCCTTCGAGCCGGATAAAATAAGTGAAAAAGTGATACAAAGTAATACAAAACAGTTGCGAATAATTTGTAAAGGACAGAGTTAGAGTTAGAGGGTGAGAAACAAAAAAAAAACAAATATCAACAACATCGACACTTCTAGTAGACAAAAACGTTCAGGGTACAGGCAAATAAAAACAAAATTCATAATTGGGGTGAGTTTTCTGCGCACTCGAGTTAACTTTCGACTCTGCGTAAGAAAGAAGTAAGAGTGAAGTGTCAAAGAATAATGTGTCAGTGAATTAAAATATAATAAACAAAGAATAGTAATAAGCGGTGTACAGTGTACAGAGTTAACAAAAGTAAGATCTCGTAAAATTATTACGAGTAAATTGTACAGAAGTGATCAGTAACGTACAGATAATAATGTGAGTAATGTGGTGCAATTCAGTGTTTAATTACAAGACAGAAGTTAGATTTGTGATTTGGTAAGATATTCTCATATGCACTTTGTACTGCTGCGAAATATTTCGCAGGATACCGCTAATCGAAAATACGATTGTTTACATGAACAAACCAGTTGCTTCGGTATCGGTACAGAGGCGTCGTTAGTTCTTTTGCGGTATAAATAATGTGCCTAAGGCAAGCAAACACATATTGGTGGTCTCCTTTTTACACACATTCATAAAATTGAATCGTGTGGTCAGGCGCAGATAAGTGAGTTGAGGGTTGCGAAAGAAAGGAGTACAGACAAGGGGAAGGGAAGGCAGTGTTTTTCCTATTTCTTTTCTCTCTTCAAAATAAGATAGTCTGCGTTTGGGATTAAGACAATAGAATTCAATGGGTTTTCGTTTTTTTTTTTACAGTTTGTTATTCTTTGGACAGTGTTAGATTAAAGCATGCTTGTTAATAAAGTGCACTGTTGGGGTGCGCGTTAGATGTGAGGATTTTGTTGCTCTTTAATCTAGCACGCAAGATGCCAATATGCTGAGCAACAAAGGTATAGGTACGTACAGAATAGAACATGCCAGAAAAATTTGTTATGTAAGAGTTACAGTTAGAGCTAATTTCGAGTTTAGTTTCGTTAAGGTGTTAAGGAAATTGGAAGTTCATGTGAGGTCGCATTACGTATGGTTAGTGCATAATTAGAAAGGAAGTTGAAAGAAAAAAAGACGTACAGATGAAAGACAACTAGGGTAAAGGCACTAGTAGTCGGCCACGTAATTTATTTTTTTGACTTCTACATAGCTTAGTTCTTAAGCTATATGATATTTCGAAATACTATGTATCATTATCAATAGGTGAAGGTCATAGGAATCGATTAATTAAAATAAAACATGCTTAAATTGCTGTTGCTTATAGTTATTATCATTTATTTGAGAAAAATCACTCTGAGTTAGTTACCGGCCACTAAAATTTTATGAATTTCAGTATTCGGCCACTGAAATTTTAGTACCCGGCCATGCAAGTTTTACGTATTAAATTTAGTTTGCCAGCTTTTTCCTAAATTCTTTTATAATCGGAAAACAAAGAGATAACAAAATAAACATAAAAAAATCAAAAAAGTAGATAGTTGAGTTTAAAAAAATAATAACTGCGGAACGGTGGTATTGTATTCATTCCATACAGATGAATGAGTTTCCTTTAGAGCACTTTGAACTCGACAAGAACAACTTGCAGTTCTTTTGCTAACAGATGCTATCTGTTTTGGATAAGAAATGTGGTTCTAAGGTTTACTGAGAATAAACGAGCTGACGGTTGCCATCATAAATAGGTTCCTTCTTCCCTATTGGCCAACTCGGGGTTTCTTTCGAAGATGAATATCAACCAAGTTTAGTGTGGTCTAGAATATTTGAATAGAGTCTTTTCCTTGGTGTATTTTACAGCCCTACGGTGTTTAGCAAATCAATTGTTTAATTTGCTATGCTATGATAATGAGCCGACTCCCTTTTCAAAACACCTTCCGTCACTCTACGTTTACACGGTGGAGACCTTGAAGAGTAGATCTGACTATGACATACTTTAATGCAGCCTTTTAAATGCTTTCTTCATTATGTTGGATCTCATATAAAACATTTGCCATGTGATCTATCTTGGTAACTTGAAACGTTTGACTGGTTCTGTTTGAATGTGATGCCTCTTCTTCATAGGTTCCCGCTTCCAAAGTTTTGACTTTCTGGAATCAACGCGTAAGTATACACGAAAAAAACCCCGAATTGCCTTTGCGACCAGATAAAAAGATTGCCATGACGATGATTTTATATCCCGGCCGGATTATAAAAACATGTTAAAAAAAAATAAATTAGTAATCGGCCCCCCCCCGGCCGGGTTCTGAAATTTTACTGAAATCCGAGTACTAGAAACCGGCCACCCAAAATTTAAGAAATATATTTCAATCTTCGCAATGATTCTTCTTTAAATTGTTACTAGCTCTTATTCTGAGAAGAGTAGAGCTAAGCATTTACCATTTTTTGTGAGAAAAACGCATAAAAACTTGCGTTTCAGTTTGCGCCTACCACTAATAAAAAAATAAAATTCGAACCATATTTGGCCTCTTTACTGACGAAGACTAACTAAAGTGTGTGCTGTGTTCACAATTTTTAGTTGATAGATACACTTTTTGGGGATACTATCTGGGACATATGAACAATCATAGTGCCTTTAAAAACCGTTAGATTATGTAAAGTGGTTTTCTTATTTTAGGCAAAAAAAGACAAAAGTGGCCGGTTACTAGAGAGTGGCCGGGTACTAGTGCACTTACCCTACATCGAGAAAATGCGGGAAAGCATTAGGTAAGAACATGTATAGTACAGTGATGCTCAAATCTGTGTAAAAAAAACTATGTTTACCTTTTTAGGTAAAAAACGCGTAAATAAGTGTAAACAACGTATAAATCCCGTAAAAAAATTGAATAAAACTCATAAAAAAAGTAAAGAAGAGGTAAATAAAGTAAATTCCGCATTCCGCATCCGCATACGCTTAAAGGCTGAGAAATGTTGGATTAGAGAGTCTGTTTTCCATAAATCGGGCTTTTTAATCATTTTATCGAAAAAAAGATAAAAACCCAATTGGTTTTTGGATACCGCACAGATTAATCAGATCCAACTCTCATCTTCTGTTTTGAAGCTCTCCAATTTGGATTATTTTCCGTTGTTTTTTTTGACTTTTTTTACCTTTCTTACGTTTTTTCAATAAGAATAGTAAAAATTCAGCATGTTAAAAAACTAATGTAGAAAAACGTAAAAAACTACGTAAACAACGTCAAGTAAAAAAGGCAAACAACACTGGTACTGTACAGTTAGTTGATAACAAATCAAGTACAGACGCATTGGTATATTACATACCGACCTCATTATTGTGTAGAAAAGAAATTTCGTACAGTTTATGATGCAAGTTGTCGTACAGATAAAGGTGTACAGATGTTAGGTAGAAAGCTGCAAAGAGTTGAAATAGTTATCCGTTTTAGAAGACATCGTGTTGCAGTATGTGGCGACATAAAAAAGAAGTTCAACCAAGTAAGATTGAGTAAAGAGCAATGGAATCTATAACGCATGTTTTGGAGGGAAAACAAGCTTGAACCATTGCGCGAATATTGATTAACTGTTGTTATGTTTGGTTTGACATCGTCTACACATCTGGCAGTTCAGTCAATAGTACAGGCATTAAGGGCGATCAAGTTGACCAAAGAGATGTACAGAATTTTGTTAGGTGCTGGTTTTGAGTTATGCCAATGAAAATCAAATTCCAACAAGTTCTAGAAAGAGACGAACGCTGGCAATCGAGTCGTCAATGGTGTTTTCGGGGGAAGAGAAGTCATCCATTTCAAGACTAAATGGCTAATTAGTTTTGGTCAATTCACCTATGAAGTGAAAATACCAAAGTTAGAAGGCACACTCACCAACAGAAAGATTGTTAGTTGTATAGCTCAATTTAAATTTCCCAATGGTTATATTTCCCCAGTTACGTTTGTAGGGAAAATCTTGTTTCAAGACCTTTGGAGATTAAGTACAGGATGGGGTGATCGAATTCCTATAGAAATAGAAAACAGATGGAAGGAAATATGGAATGAGATAGTACTCTTGGATAGATTTCGTACGGATAAATGGTTAGGTACGTTAGGTGAGTCAACTGTACAGATACATGGATTTTCCAATGCTTCAAGTGCAGCATATGGAGCCGTCATTTGCATTCGTACTGAACAATCAGGTGGCACTGTTGCGTGCAGAGTACAGTTTAGAAACATACGTAGCGAATCGTGTCTCGTCAATTCAGACAAACACTGATGTAAGATGCTGGCACTACATCAATACGAAAGAGAATCCAGTTGATTTGCTACGTAGAGGGATACGCAACAGATTATGGTTAGAGGGTCCAATGTGGCTTTGATTACCTCCAACAAAATGATCAGGGAAAAGCCCAGTTGAAGATACGTCAGCACAAGTACAGGATGAAATAAAAGTATTTGCAGTCACATCATTTAAGCCAAGGTAGGTAGGTTTAAGAGGTGGATGCATCGCGTGGTGCAGCCTTCACTCGGATCTCTAATGGATCCATTGTGTTCCTCTGTCGTGGAGTGACCATTCTGAAATTATAAGGAAGAAAGGAAGGGTCTAGATGAGTGCAGCTACGAACGTTCGGCCTCCCTGAACCATCCCGAATTCGTTGAGAAAATGGCTTTTGGTGGCTTGTTGGACAGCTCGCCCGGGTCGTTGAAATTATATTCACCGAGGGCCGTCTTCCTTGTTCTGTATAGGCTGGGACTTCGCATAGGAAGTGGGTTGTATTCTCTTCCGCGTCTGTATTACCGCAACCTCTGCATAGTTCGTCTGTACTTAGCCGCATTCTTCTGCGGTGGGCCGCCAGTAGGTTGTGGCCTGTGATGATTCCTATGAAGAGGACAAAGCTTGATCTGTTTAGCGCGAGAATGTGCCCCGTTTTTATCTTGTCGATATTTGTCCAGAGTTTCCTGGAGGTGCGGCATGATGAGAGTGCGCTCCATCGCACATCACCTTGTCTGTGAAAATCTAGTGCAATGCTCGATTTAACGAGAGCTAGGGGGGCAGAACTAAGTGGTCGACCAGTGATAGGTCCTGTTCCGAGCCCTTCCTGGCTAGTTCATCCGCCATTTCGTTCCCGTGGATACCTTTGTGTCCCGGGATCCACCGGAGTGTAACGTTGTGGTTCGCGGTAAGGGTTTTGAGTTCTTCGCGACAGCGTTTTATGATTTTTGACTTAACTACAGTGGCTGAAATGGCTTTAATAGCGGCTTGGCTATCTATGTCAATGTCGACAGTTTTCTTAGAGACTAGTTTCATTGAAAGTTCACGGGCTGTCTCGGCGATGGCTAGGACTTCCGCTTGGAACACACTTCCGTGGTTCGGAAGTCTTATTGACCTCTCTATGTTGGGCTCTAGTGAGTAAATTCCAGAGCCTACTCCTTTCTCGGTTTTTGACCCGTCTGTGAAAATCGAAATTTTCTTCGGGCTGATAGCCTTCCCGCTGGCCCACTCTTCTCTTGAGGGGAAAACCGTTTTTATGTTCAGGCTGAAGTCAGGAGTAGTTATAATTGGTTGGGTTTGGCGTAAGTAAAGTGGTGCTCCAACATGGTGCTTTTTAGTTATAATCGGTTGGGTCTGGCGTAAGTAAAGTGGTGCTCCAACATGGTGCTTTTGTGGTTAGCGTCATCAGTGATCTGTTAGTGTTGGGAGCACCAAAAAGTATTATTCAGCGACACGAGTAAGCGCAGTGTTGTTATCAGTAGTTTGTTTGGAAGTCAAGGTTATGTTGGGAGCGAGTCAAGACCATGTGTGTAAGATATGTGGTTATCAGTAGTTTGTTTGGAAGTCAAGGTTATGTTGATTTGGTGGGAGCGAATCAAGACCATGTGTGTAAGATTTGTGGTTTGGGTTTTGGGACATGGCCCAAGGTCAGGATTCCAGATAAGTTTAATTTATATTTTTATTTTTTTTTGGTGATGTGGTTAGATATGATATCGGCTTCTGAATTGGTTATTGATATACGAGCAGTTATAGGTGGTTGGTTAGTGTATTATACTACGCAGATAAATTATAATAAAAAATAAAATGTTTTGGTGCGAAAAATTACGAGAAGGTGAGAAACTGTGTACTTGTGAGGCTGGTTGGACTGAGATAAGCGGTTTGTGAAGTGTATGCAACACCTGACAACGGAAATACTTGCTTGATTTTTCGTTTAAAAAATGGAGAATCAACATCTATCATTAAATATTCAAGCCTTTCAACATATAAAATTATCTGTGATTGGTGGTGAAATCACTATATATGGAAATGTTTTACCAAATTCAAATGCTAGAATGAAAGTGAATCGATTTCCACCTCAATGTCCATTTCGTGATGTGGAAATATTATCTCATGAGAAAGTTAGCTTAGCTAAGAATGAAAGACCACGATCCCGAAATACTAGAGATGCAGAAGAGAGTCAAGGTGAAGCCGAGCAAGTTACCATCACATCATAATAGAACAAAACAGGTATATAAAAGGAGATACTTGAATGAAGTGTGTAGCATATAATGATCAATGTTCTACGAGAGCAGAGAAAAAGAAGTTGAGTTTGAAGCAAGTACAGTAGGGAGAGATTCAAGACGTTTAACAAAGCATTTTAAGGAGCATAAAGTTCAATTCAGATTGAATTTGAAACCATTGGGAAGATTTTTCCAGAATTTATTAAGAAAGACTTGTATGGGTTGTAAGCCTCTGAATTAGTCATGTTTATATGTATATGTATATATGACTGAAGAAGACTACGCATATACATAAATACAAAAGCGAATACTAATTTAATTTTAGTTTTTTAAAAACATTCTGCAGGAGCTAAACTATAAACAAAAACAAAATGTTATATGTACATTTCATTTTCCTAATTATAGGTGCAGTAACTTTCGTTGCACCAACGCCAAAGGTTTATTTGAACGACAATAGTACAAAAAGTCTTGAATTTGAGATTGTTCTGGCAAATTCTGATCGTGTGCAAATCGATTTATCGTTTGTTCTTTTAAAACATCAGAATTATTCAGATTTAAATACAACAACTAGCACTACTTCCACGAGTACAATCATCAATACCACCACCACTACTACTTTGCCGCCTATGAATGATGAAGAAGAAGTTAACTCTTTTCAATATGTGAATGTAGAAGAGGCTATTGAGGCTTTTAGGCAAGATCTTATACGAAAGGAAATGAATATTGCTGGTTTTATTGAGAGTCAACACATCTTTTATAGACATTTCAAGTTGGAGTTTGATGGAAACAAGGAATTAAAAATTCGATGTTCTTACGACAGTAATTTCGAGAGAAAAACCCTGATAATTAAATGTTTTGAGTATCGTGAATATGAATCTGAAAGGATTTTGAGCAATGGAGAAATCGAACACATAACAAAATATGATACAGATTATAAGTCAAATTATGAGTTGTTAGATATGAGAAAAGCAAAACAAACATATCACATGACTATATCTTAAGAAAACGTTTATATAAAAAAACAATAGAACTTTTTAATAACTGTGTTTTATTTATTGATCATAACGGCACATCAACGTACTCGTCAAAAAAAAAACCTCTTCCCTTGTAGATGAAAACACTGAGGAATAAAAAAAAAACCTCTTCCCTTGTAGATGAAAACACTGAGGAATAAAAGAAAAAACCACTTCCCTTGTAGATGAAAAAAACGTATGAATAAAAAACACAGTGCAACTATTTTAATAAACATGTTTTTATTTTTTATTCAAACATTTTTTTTTATGATTTTGTACATTTTTTTGGTTTAATGTTGTTGTTGTTCATCAGCATCAGAATCATCCCAGTCCTCTTCTGAATTTTTGTGGAACACAGTAAGGAAAAAAAGAAAAAAAAAACCACTTCCCTTGTAGATGAAAACACTGAGGAATAAAAGAAAAAAACCACTTCCCTTATAAATGAAAAAACGTATAAATAAAAAAAAACAATGAAACTATTTTAATAAACATGTTTTTTATTTTTTATTCAAAACAAAATTTTTTTCTAATGATTTTTACATTTTTTTTTTTTTTTTTTGGTATAATGTTGTTGTTGTTATTCATCACCATCAGAACCATCCCAGTCCTCTTCTGATTTTTATGGAACACCAGTTCCACGGTATTCCCTATTGGAGATATCACTTCAAGCTCACACGTAGATAAGCTTTGTATCTCCTCCTAGCTAAGCTGATTGAAGCGTAAGGGAAGGAACACCTTACACTCCAGTAGTTCGACCATTACTCTGTCACCATATTTGGTCGCGCAAAGGGTGGATTTTATAATTTTTTTATTTTTTTTTAACTGTAGCGATTTTATCGGCTGCAGAGGTTTTTGTGATGGTTTCCCCAAACCATTTAATTTATTCAAAATTGAATTCATTTTTAATTTTTTTTTTTTTAAACTTTAAAGCACAAGCGATGTAGTTAACCGTAAGGTATTGACTGAACTGATGTTATGCTTAAATTTAATAGATGCTTTTATACTCGAACATTGTGAGAAATGTGATGCTTAAGAACATATTGCTTAATATTAGTATTATCAAAAAAAAAATTCCGGTTTGACTTTGATAATGTGGATGTGGTATATTTTCATGAAAATCATAACATTTAGTCTTGTGAATATTGAATTTTGTTATCAACCCCCACAGAAGGAATGTGTTATCAAAAAAACTTCTTCCGGAATTTTTTTTTTCACACGCATAACTCAATCAAAGAAATACCACAGAATTTTTCACACGCTTAGCTTAACCAATGAAACATAGCATTATTCTTTTAGTACTTCTTTGTCTTTGTTTGTTTCTGGTAAAGTTAAATATAAAGTATTTTTTATTTTTTTAAAATGAGTCTAATAAATGAATGGATTCACTTTAAGACTGTGGAAATACATAAGGTACAAAGTTTGAAGATAATGGCGTTGGATACATATCTTACACTTGTTGAAAAAGAGCAAGATCCAAAAATTTCATCATTTATCCGAAGAAGATTTGGCGATGTTCATGTTAAGGTGATGCGTGCATTGGACGGTTCACCATCAAGAACAGAAATACTGCATATATTGAATGCACCGACAGAAATGGAACTAAAAAATGTCCTCAATATTGATTTAAGTACAAAAAGAATTTCTTTTTTTTGAAATAATAAAGAAAGAACCAATTGTATACCATATGATATTAAATAAAAATTATGAATCGTACAAGGATTACTGTAGAGAATTTAATTTAAATCATTCTGATTTTTATTCAGAACTAGTTCAATATTTTAAATTACGTTGTGATGAAGTGTTAGAAGATGATTCTGAATAAAAGACAAAAATAGTGTTTAAAAAAATAATTGTTTTATTTTATTCGCTTCCAGTTAAACATTTTTCCAACAGATAAATATTTTGCAGTGCACAGCATTTATGATGGATCGAACATTTTATTTCATTGGGATAGAGACGCTTCAATTCTCTTAGATTAGGACAACCAACTTCTTCAATGTCTATTACTTCAACGTTTTCATCTTGAAGTAATTCATTCATTCATTGAGTTTTTTCAAGGCCTTTAACGTAAACAATAGTATTTTTGATTTTTTCTCGAAGACATTTTCTAACTTCTTGAAATTCTGTGAATCCTCCATCCCAGGTTAAACCATGATGATATTGATAAAGCCACTGAGCTTGTCTCCTTAGTGATGGTGATAGTTGATCAGCCTTGTATGGAGGTTTTAAGATGAAATGATTATGGTGACCATTGTGCAGTACAGCTATTTCTTTTGCGATAAACTTGTTATTGGATCCTTTAAATCCTTGAACGTCGAGAATGAAATACATTTTATTTTGTGCATGCGCGTATGATTCCTCAATAAAAGCTAATAATCAACTACACTGATTATATTTCTCGAGAAACGATTTGACTCAAGGGATTGTAGTTGACAATGCGATCGTGTAACATCAGACAGTAGGCAGACGTATTAGTAGGGATTGGTTTTGTTGATTTGATTTCAATACGAATATCAACTGGACCGTTTTTGATTAATTCACTTTGGTGTCTGCAATCTATGATGAAAATTGTCGCTTGGGATTTAAATGCATCTCTTGACAATAACGGCTCAGCAACTAGGTGATTATAGTATGTTTTTTGAAAGTCACAATACATATTGTATAGTAGACTGTAGTTATTTTTCTCAAATGATAGATTTAAATCTTCATACGGATGAGCATCAGAATTTAAATAGGCTTTCACACTAGTAACATCACAATGATCAAAATTAGAAGGATTTCCTTTCAGTAAATTACGTTTGTTGGTTTGCAGAGTAAGGATTATGTAGCGTGGCTTCTCCATTTGAGAGGTTGTCTTCACATTCCAAATATGATGATTGGTGCTAGGTAATGCGGGATATTCATATAGATCCCAGTTTCGAAGCAATCTTCATAGTTTGTCCATTATGAATAGGTTTGAATAGCTTTAATTTGTAAGAATCAGACAATGTAATATGAGGAATTTTTCATTGTACTTTAAGCAAGTTTATCTTTGCTTTTTCATCCTCGTCCGCAAGTAATGAATTTTCATCTGTGCGTGAACGTGTTAGAATTAAATCATGACGTCCGTTTGGTAGTATTCTCTTGTAGTCTTCGGCAAAGCCCAACAATTTATTCAAAGGTATGCAATAATTAAAGTGGAAACCATCCAAATTGATTGAAGAATTGGGAGACCAAGGTGCATTGAGCAGCACATCACTTTCATTTCGATTTAAAGATATATAGTTTTTAATAGTTGATGTGATCCCAACATTACGATTGCTATCAATTTCAACAGCATTTAATTCGTATCGAATTTCGTCGAATAAGAAAGCTATTCCATTATTTACAAGTTTTGTTTTTGCAACTGCTGATCCATCAGTTTTCGATACAGTACCTTCAATATAAATGTAACTTTCTGAAGGTAGAATATTAAGATTTTGATGTTGGACACAAATTTGAATGATATCATTTTTTTCAAAATTATTCAAATATGGTGAGTATGTATGATATTCCAATTTTGAGATACTCTCCTCAATTCTTGGTTCTTCAAAAATATTCAGCGTGTCTTGAAGATTATGTTTAATTTTTTCAATCTGTATCCCAGTGATAAAAGAAATTGTTGATTTTGTACAGTAAGTTTTGATGTTTTCCTATCAGGCGTTGATAGAATATTAACACGGTTAGTATTATTGTCTGCTCTTATATAATTTGATATGTAAGATGGGTTATCATATATTATCATTATTGTGGTTTAAGATGTAATCGAACTGTTATGGATTCACCTCGAAAGTTTATAAGATTTCCGTCTTGATCTAAGAGATTCAATGTAATAGAACTTATCCTCTTAGCGTTCACTGGCAAATAGATATCATTTTGAGGAACTTCAACTATTTTATATCCTGGGCTAACCTTAACAGCAAATTCGTGTAGTATATTTGCAGGTCGATTATTGATATAGGTTTCATCGATTAAATTACATTCAATTCGTACAATATTCACTCTATTTATATCAACGAAAAGATCTGATTCATGTAATTTATTTGCAGCTAGCTTTTTCTTGGTGAATCCCAAAAGCGATCCAATAGAGTTAGGTTGTGAGAAATCGATCACTGCTGTGCTATAAATTTCACATTTTAATGTATTATTATTTGCTTTCACTTTGATTGATGTTTTATTAGGATTATTCTCATTATGCAATTTAACAACCTCTTGAATACAGTTATTTATATCTTCAACCTCATAAGAACCAATAGGAAGTTTCACAATGACTTCATCGAAATGAAATAAATTATTAAATTCATCCACATTAGGTATAGAATTGTAGGTCTGGAAATCAACCAAACCACATACGTAATCAGAATTAAGAATAATTGGAGGAAAGTACTCTGCAGTGAGAGTAGATTTGTTTCCACTTAACGTTAGTGTTAACGACATCGCTGTTGAAATAGAAATGAAACACACATTTTGATTTTGTTTTATTTACATATTTTATATATATTTTGTTCTTTCGTTTATTTTTAATTATATTTTTAGCTGCTTGTAAAGCAGTTGATGCAATTGAGTTTGGATCTTTACTTATTGTATCCCTAATAGAGTTTCTAGCCTCTTTTAGAGCTTTTTTAAATAAATTGTTTCTTTTACACTTGTTGAGACGCGGACTCCTTTTCCTTGATTTGGTATGTTTAGATTGACAGCCCATGCCGAGTTTTGTTTTTACCTTCATCATATTCGTAACCAATAGACTATTTAATTTCTCTGATACTGATGAATCTCTGGCTTTTGCCCTCTGCCAAGCCTTTTCAATTAGAATTTTGTCAGCAATATGTCGATCGGGCAAGTTTTTATTATTAGAATATGTAATATCGTGTTGACGACAAGCTTCGTCCAATTGATTAATTCCTCGATCTCCTCTAGCAAGACGTTCTTTTAATTTAGTCCCAGGTCCACAGAAATTGTATGAGGGAAGATGCAATTCAAATGGAAAATTTTCTATTAAGGAGTTCACTAATCCGTACCCCTGAAATGATTGTTTCCTACTGAGGGGTTTCATGCTATAATCAATCATATTATTTTACTTCTTTATTGTTGAACACGTTAATCACTAATGAATGACTTGACTATATTATGTTTCATTCACCAAAATGAGGTTCATCAAACAACTAGATACTATTAAAGTAAAGAACTTTGATAACCATGTTAAAGAAAAGAGCAAACATGGAACATTCTTACCCAATAGTATTCGAGGAATAATTGTGGGTCCATCAAACTGCGGAAAAACAAATGTCATGTAAAGCATTCTTCTCGATCCTTATGGTTTCAAATTTGAAAACCTTTATATTTATTCAAAGTCTCTACATCAATCAAAATATGCATACTTGAGAAAGCTAATAAAGTCTATCAACGGTATGGAATACAACGAATTTACAAATAATTGTGAAATTATACCACCATCTGAAGCAAAACGCAATTCAATATTTATATTTGATGATGTGGCCTGTGATAAACATTCGAGATTATTTTTGTATGGGACGACATAACGATGTGGATAGTTTCTATTTGTGTCAGTCATATACACATATACCAAAGCATTTAATACGAGACAATGCAAACTATATAATTCTTTTTAAGCAAGACGAACTTAATCTGAAACATATATACAATGATCATATAAATTCCGATATGTCATTCAATCAATTCAAAGAATTGTGCTCAAAATCTTGGGAAGGTGCATATGGGTTCCTGGTTATTAATAAAGATTTTAGTATAGATAAGGGACGGTATAATAAATCATTTAAAGAATTTGTGGTCTTATAAAACTGTTCAGTTAATAAACATCTGTTTACATGAATACATCCTGTTCAGATCAGCCCTGTCTTGAACTGCTCCGTTTTGGAACCGCCCTGTTTGGAACTGCTCCGTTTGGAACCGCCCTGTTTGAATCTGTTTCACAAATATGGATATCAATGAAAATTTACTTAAAGATCTCATAAAAACAAAAAGAGCTTTGAGGAGAAAATATATGTTTCTCAAAACTGGAAAAATTATAAAGGAAACGGAACTTGAAAATACTTTTAAACCAATAATTGGACCCTTAAAAGAAATTGTGAAAAATGTCAAAATTGATAATAGTCAAAATGCTGCTGCTGCTGCTAAGACCAATATAAATGACAAAGTAAAGCTTCGTCGACGACGGTTACAATTCCAAAGTCCTCCTCCTCCTCCTTCAGAAGTAGACAATTTTGCTCTAAAGGAGAGATTTGACTTTTCATCTCCAGAATTAACCATTGAACCATCGGACAAGGGTGTATCATTAAGAACACCCGCATCTCTCTATACCGATAGTCTTGATCATCAGAGTACACCATTCAACCGACCATCGCCATCAGATTCGAACCGTGACAAGATCTATGGTCCATATTTCGATGTACAGTCAAATTCAACGAAATTAGGTAGATCAAGTTTTGTAATTAACGAGCAAACGGATTTCGTTATTGATGATGAAATCTTCCCTGGAACAGATGGGCTTTATGAATTAATTTTTCGGAAAATCCCTAGAAAAGATCGATATGACAATGAAGACTTGGATAAATATCTTAAGATTTTACAAAAAACAAATGCAGACTTGAAAAATTACGAAAGTAACTCACAGGTTAAAGGTAATAAAGGTCATAAATATAAACATATTATTCAACCTTTACTTAAACGCCTAACGCCTAAAGACATAAAGAAAATTGGAAAAGCATACAACATTAATTCATCTGATATGAGTTACACTAATAATCCCATCGATTATGTGTATTGGGATAACCCCAATGGGCTCGTTGATTAATTAAGACTTTTAATTGCATCACAAAAGGCTGGCAATAATAATCTTCAAAATGAGGTGAACTCAATTGTGGAAGAGCTACGAGAATCAAATATTGTATATTAATAACAATCCTTAGCAAATTTTTTTTATAAGCAAAATGAGCGTCGACAAGTTCGGAAGGGGCTTTAATCAGATTCATAATTCAATAGTTGGTCCTCAAGGACCTCCTGGAGAAGGTTTTAAAATATTGCCAACTGGTGACTTTAACGTAGAAAGGAAATGTTTAAATAATGTTGGAAAACCTTCAATGCAACACCAAGCAGCCAACAAGGAATATATAGATGATAATATTGACTTTCAAAACGAAACCATATTTATCCTTCAGCGACATGTAGATAGCAATTTCAACTCACTCATGACGACTATAAATGATGAAGCTAAGAAATCCTTAAAATTACATTTGAATGGATATTTCGATGGAATGCAGAAACCTCTGAAAAATATTGAACAACCTATTGACTCTAATGACGTCACAACAAAGAAATATGTTGATAGTGAAATGAATAAAATAATTGAAATGTACAACCAAGCTATGGATAACAAATTGGAAAAATTTAATCATTCTTTAAGACTGTACATTGATGAACAAAACGCAAATACACTTGAATTGTTGAATAAGTTTAGAACATATTTCCTCGATATATTCGAGAAATTCAAAGAGAATAATGATAAGAATCTAGAAGAAAACATTGCTGAAGTTAGTAAGAAAAGAAAGACTTTTTCACCAATTTAAAAGAGAACCTCCTATATTTAGTAGACATTTGAGATTCAATTCGCAAACATGTCGCGCGAAAATACTTCTTTAGTATTTGATGAAATTTTAAATTTTTTACTGAACAATCAACACATTGTACTTGAGGACCATTACAAGGAGATCCTAAATCATATTTTCTTTCTGCGAACATTTGAAAATGTGCCCGAAGTTGAATCTAAATACGGATGGCATTACACTAATTGTTCTTGGTCTTCCGATACATGTAACGAGGGTCCTGATACATGTGCATGTTATAGTCTAATAAGAGTGGTGAATCGAATAAAAACTCTATTAGAATTTTATAAAAGATTAAGATAAAAAAAAAATTAATAATAATTCCTTATCAGTACACATTTGACAGTCTATTCGAAACAATGTCTAATATAAATACATGTGTGATTTTAGATGAAATTTTAAATTTTTTAAAATCCCATCAACACATTCTACTTGATGAACACTACAATCAGATACTAGAATTTATTACATTAATAAGAAACTTTAAAAACGATTCCAGCATGACATCTTCTCACGGATGCCGTTTTTTTGTTACATATCCAGAATCTTTAAATCGTTGCAAAAATGGACCAGACACTTGCGCTTGTTACATGTATGAAAATAAAATGATTAGAATTAAAAATTTGATGTTATTGTATAAAAGATTACAAATAAATACTTAAAAAAAAAAAATAAAAATTTGTATTATTTCTGTTGTTTTGCTTGTTTTTTTTTTTTTGATTTCATCACATTGTGTAAGTTAAAGAAAAGAAGATTTCATCATATTGTGCAATTATTTCAAAATGTCTAAAAAGAAAAATGCTGGGCTCATCGATTATTTAGTATTTAAAGAAGTCCCTGATTGAGACTGAGCATCAGTTATTTTTTGATTAACGAATGGATAAAATGGATCAAAGTCGTCAAACGAGTAAAGATTTAAGTTTGAGGAATAGTCTTGCAAAGAAAATGGAATATGCTTTGAAAAGCCAAGAACTTAAAAAATCGTATGGAAATACACCTTTTTGTTTAATTAAATTTGTACTTTCAACAGAAACAAAATGAGACTTTGTTATCTTAAAGTCATCTGCAGTAAGATTTCTAGCTAACGAATCAATGCTTTCACTCAAAAAACGAAAGGAGTCTAAAAACCTTAATTCTATTTTATTATTACATTCGTCTAAAATTATTTCCTTAGATATAGATATATATTTTTCTTTATTTAATGCTAAAACTTTAATTTGGCCTTCTCTTTCATTTAATGCCGTAAAAAACAAATGGGAATCATACCCAGTCATATTATGTAGAAAAATAGGAATAAATTTAGGAATTTTATATCTAAGGTTACAATTATTATGTGCAGGACCTCTATATTTACCTGTTAAATGGCAATGGTCCCTTACTCTATAGTCACAATTAAATTTTCTCTTACAAATTATGCATGTATCCGAAATTAAATGGATGTTTTTTTGTTCCTCTGTTAATTCCTCCATAGGATATGGATTTAGTAAAAACATTTTATATATGTACTGGATATCCTCATATAAATTGTGTATAAATTCTTTTGCACAGTCTTGACCTAAGAAAAGTTTATTTTTAGTTAATAAATAAGAATTTTTGTTTATAGAAAAAAAAGTGTATTCTTACCTATAAAAGTACGCATACAATCATTGTTGTCATCGAAAGAACACTTAACAAAATAAGAAAAGGCACATGGTACATGCTCTTGAACGTTTGTTGTTGACGATGAATTTGGATCCGGACCACAAGTATTTATAGGTTTTAATATGCATTCAAAATCAGCATATATTACAAAAGGTACTTCCATGGTCCTTTCATACTTCGAAAAGAATAATAAATTATTTGAACACCAACATATGTGTTACAACTCTTTTACACTCTTCCTTATGTTTGGCTAATTTATCATTCTTATAGAAGTGTTGTAAACAACTATTGCAGAAAAACAATTGAACTTCTTTTTTCTCTAGAACCTGATTTCTTAATAGTCTACTCATATTTTTAATCCACATGTAATGTCTTTGATCTGATTCTCCATAAAGTAACAGATTAACATGAGTCGATTTCTCTTGCAATGTTAAGTAATAAGGTCCTTCTATATGAGGTTTTCGTTTATAATTATCATCATCATAGTTGTCACGAAAACCAAAAACATTCACACTTATATCATTGTTCTTTTCAAATTTTTTTATGTCATTCAATTTTAACGGAAAACAAAGTCCACTAAAATCGAATACACGTCCATCCAATTCTATCTTCTCACTCACAATATTTGTAACATTGTATGATGAAGTGAGGTATGGATTTATAACATTTGTATTTAGTGCAGATATTATAGCCCATTTAAAACAAAATATATCCGAATTTTGAACATTAATGACAGCTTTTTTATTTAAAATATATTCTGGTGTTGGATGAAACAAACTACCTCTAAGTGCTTGGTACTTATTAACATTCACTTCTATAGATAATATTTGTGCAAGAGCCCATCCATTATCCTTCTCCTGGAAATCATCCATTTTTGTTAAAATTGTCTCTTTCTTTTTTTCAATCATTTCCAGCAGATCCTCAGTCAAATGAACTTGTCGCATTTCAGTAGCCATTGATTTTATTTCTATTTGCATGTCATCACCACCACATTTTTTTACATACTCTGCAAATAGTTCTAAATTAAATTTTATCGGTCCACATGCATTCATTTGTTCTGTCAGCAAAGTTCTTATCAATTCTTTTTTGCTCTGAATAAAATTGTCAACATCTAATTCACATTCTTTTTCATTTGCAATGACAAAGGAAATTATTCGTCCACTGAAAGCCGTTTTTATTTTTTATACATTTTCACCATGTAATTCTCTTACTCTTTTCTTATGGACATTGCTTCTTTGATGTTGTGCCCAATATTTTCTTTCAACTTCTATATTACAGGTCAAACATTTTTCAGTGTGTTGTTTTTGTTGTTGCTGCTGCTGATGATGAGATTGAGTAGATAAACTGGAACAACTTGCCTGTTCATTGTCTTCACTCATCTTATATGTTTCAACACACTTAACATAATGATTTTTTAAATTTGAGTTTCTTGTAAATGCCTTTCCACATTTTTTACAATACACCGTTAGTTTTTCATGCATTGTCTTCGTATGTCGTTTCAATGCACTCACACGGGAAAATTTTTTAAAGCAAACACTACACTCATTATTAATTTTTTATAAATTTTTTTTTAAACTTCTCAGAACCAACGGCACCAGCTTAATGATTCGCAGTACTCGTACCCAAAAATATTCCCACCGCCGCAAAAAAAAAAAAAAAAATTATTCACAGATGCATCTAACCCAAACCACAAAATCTTACACACATGGCCCCAAAACCCAAACCACAAATCTAACACACATGGTCTTGACTCGCTCCCACCAAATCAAAATAACCTTGACTTCCAAACAAACTACTGATAACAACACTCTGCGCTTACTCGTTCCGCTGAATAATACTTTTTGGTGCTCCCAACACCAACAGATCACTGATAACGCTAACCACAAAAGCACCATGTTGGAGCACCACTTTACTTACGCCAGACCCAACCGATTATAACTAAAAAGCACCATGTTGGAGCACCACTTTACTTACGCCAAACCCAACCAATTATAACTACTGTCAGGAGATGGTGTGAGGTAATCCGAGTCAGTTTCTAGTTTTGCCCAACTAGCTATCTTCCGATGGCCCATGTCGGCCGCTTTCCAGAGATTGGATTGTTTTAAACGCAGAGCACTTTTCGCGGCTGATTCCTTTAGGTAGAGGTCTAATGCAATCATAAAGAGAACTATCTCTGTTTTTTGGGGATTGACGTTTAGTCCACATCCTTTAGCCCAGTTGTTCAGAGTGTTCAGGGCTGACTATAAAAGCTCGGTAATAGTTTTTAAAAAATGTTCCGGTTACCAGTATGACAACATCATCGGCGTAAGCGACGACTTGGACCCCGCTGTGGCTTAGTTTCATTAGGATGTCGTTAACAACTAGAATCCATAGTAGGGGTGATAGAACCCCTCCTTGCGGGATACCCCTTAAGGCCAAGGCGTGTACATGGCAGTCTCCCAGTTCTGAGCATATGTGCCTCGTCTTGAGCATACAGTCTATCCAGTCTGAGAGGGTGGGGTTGATGTTGAATTGGTTTAGTGCTCTTCTTACTGCTTCAGAATTCACATTGTTAAAGGCTCCCTCTATGTCCAAAAGGCCGCTAGCGTGAATTCTTTGTGGCTAAGCGATCTTTCGATTGTCGCTGCCACTTCATGCAGGGCGGTCTCAACAGAACGGCTTCTTGTGTAGGCGTGCTGAGCTGGGGAGAGGTCTCTAGGGCCTAGATTGGAGCGAATGTGTATGTTTATAAGTCTTTCTAGTGTTTTCAGGAGGAAGGAGGTTAGGCTGATGGGCCTGAAATCTTTGGGGTTAGTGTGGCTGGGTTTTCCTGCTTTCGGGATGAATATTACCCTGACTTCTCTCCAGGCTTGCGGTACGTGTGTTCAATTTAAGCAACCTCGTAAAAGGTTCACGAGCCACGGGGTGATATATTCCTTGGTGCTGATAAGCATCATAGGTATTATATCATCAGGTCCGGGTGCCTTGTATGGGGAGAAGGAGTCAATGGCCCACTTTATCTTTTGTTCGTCCACAATTGCATCGCTCAATATTGAGTTCGTGCCGGCTATAGTGCTTTGGGCACTATCCATAGAGCGATTCTCCGTTAGGGTGCACCCTGGAAACTGAGTCCTGAAAAGGAGCTCTAGGGTCTCGCAGCATGATTCGGTCCATGAGCCATCAGGTTTTTGATGAAACCTGGTGTAGAGGTCCGGGATCGTGTGTGATGCGGGGTTAGTTGTTTATAAAGAAAAGCACTGTGTTCAATTAATTCAATTAACGAACTTTATTCCATAAACTTGAAATATTACTACGTTACAATTTTGATACAACTGGAGCCCTATACGCAACCGCACACGACAGCCTCAGTGACGAAGACCTACTAACTTTCTTTTTGCTAAGTACGTATCCCAATTAGCTGTGAGACTAAACAATGAGAGTTGAACTGTAATACTAGATTAGATTAGATTGGGCACTAGTCCCTTATCACTGCGGCCACAGGTGGGCCTATTGTGATATCCTCTATTTAAAGCTCCTCCATGATTCCGGAGTGAGTGATAAAACCGGCTATGTCTTTGGGTGAACTGGTGGTGATATCCTCCGCCATAAGGTAGTGGTTACCTAGAAAACGATGACGTGTTTTTGTGAGACAGTTACAGTGACACAGTATGTGTTCTGCTGATTCTTCGTCTTCGTTGCACATTCTACAAGAGTTGTCTTGTGCTATTCCCATAGTCCTGAGATGTTTTTTAACCCGACAGTGTCCGGTTAGGAAGCCTGTGACTATACAAATCTGACTTCTCGTTAATCGTAGAAGTTGTTTCGTTCTTTTTTGGGAGGTGGTTGGCATAAAGGTTCTAGCTTGTCTGTTACCTTCCATTTCAGACCAGTAATGTTGTGCTTCGTCTTTTAACCAATTTTTTACACAGTCTTTGGCTGTACTTATTGGGAGGCCACAGAATGGTCTTGGCAACATAAATGTTGATGCAGAGCCTTTTCTGGCCAGTTCATCTGCCTTTTCATTGCCTTCATATCCGCTATGGCCCGGTATCCAAATGAGGTGAACTCTGTTTGTGTTAGCCAGTGTTATAAGTAGTTGAAGGCAATCCCAAACAAGTTTAGATGTTATTTCACAGGCGTTTATTGCTTGCAAGGCTGCTTTGCTGTCAGAAAGAATATAGATGTTCTTGTTGAATATAAATCTGTTTATATTTTCTCTGATGCATAATTCTATTGCGTGAATCTCTGCCTGGAATACTGAGCCGTTTTTCTCCATGCTGCTATATAGAGAGGTTTTGGTATATAATTCATAAACTCCAGCTCCAACTCCTTCATCTGTTTTGGATCCATCTGTGTACCATACATGAGAATCGTTCGCAAATGTTGGTTTGTTCTGTTCCCAGTTATTACGCTCTGGAAATGTCACCAAAAAGTTTTTGCTGAAGTTGAATTTTTTCAAACATCTGTCTGATAGTGTGATTCCGAGTAGTTCATTTGTTGTCAATGCTTGAGTTATATCTGAATGAATCAGTGCGGAATTGGATTCATCTTCTGAGATGAGCATGTAAGCGTTAACTATTGCTTCTTTCTTGAATAAAAGGTGAAGGGGTGGGAGATTTAGTAGGGTTTCTAACGCTGCGGTTGGAGCTGTTCTCATTGCTCCTGTAGTGCACACACAGGCTAGTCTTTGCAGTTTATTGAGCTTGGTCTGTGCGGTCCTTTGCTTGGTCTTTTCCCACCAGACCGGTGCAGCGTAGGTGAGGATAGGCTTGACTATGGCTGTGTATAGCCAAAGCGCCATTTTGGGGTTAAAACCCCAGTTCTTTCCTAGAAGACATTTGCTGGTCCATAGTGAGGTCCTGGCTTTGTCTATGACCTTATTGAGGTGAACTTCCCATGTGAGTTTAGAGTCTAGAGTTACCCCTAGGTATTTGACTTCCTTTGAGAATTCTATTGATTCACCAAAGAGTGTTGGTTTTCTGAGTTTTTCCAGTTTTCTTCTCTTGGTGAAGGCAATTATGGTGCTTTTCTTAGGATTTATGTTTAGCCCTACATTCATGCACCATCTAGCAACCAGATTCAGTGCCCTCTGGAGGCAATCCGAGATTGTTTCTTCGAACTTGCCTCTGATAAGGATAGCTATATCATCTGCGTATCCTTGGACATAAAATCCTTCATTACTTAGTATAATTAGCAGTTCATTCACTACGATGGACCATAGCAGCTGTGATACTGAGTTTGGCGCAACCTAGTGTAATTTTGATTTTCCTATCTTCTAGCATGCTTTTGATCCATCGGCAGGTCGTAGTGTCTACCCCTGTATTTTGGATACATCTGAATATTTGGGAGTATTCAGTGTTGTCGAATGCACCTTCTATGTCCAGAAAACAGCCCACCGCAATCTCTTTTTCTCTGAGAGATTTTGCAATTCTTGAGGTGAGATTTTGCAGCGCATGGGTAGTTGATTTCCCTGGTTGATAGGCATATTGATTCTTATGAAGAGGTTTAAGATGCAGGGCCCCATCTCTGATATGCCGGTCTATTATTTTTTTCTATTGTTTTGAGGAAGAATGAGGTAAGGCTGATGGGTCTGTATGATTTTGGTAGATCTGAGGGTCTACGTCCAGCTTTAGGTATAAATTTTACTATGACCTCTTTCCAGCTCTTAGGTAGATGTCCCCACGCGAAGCTTGTTCTAAAGATGTTGATCATGGTTTGCATCGTGTGTGGGCAGCTCCTTTGAAGGAGTGCGGGGAATATTCCATCTTCTCCAGGAGCTTTGAAGGGAAGGAATGAGCATATTGCCCACTTTATGTCTTCCTTAGTTGGTCGTGTGGAGCTTCCTTGGAGATTGAGTATAGGGGAGTTCGGGCTTGGAATGGAACCCGGAAAGTGTGTATCGGCTAAGAGCTTAAGCGTCTGTTGTCCACTTTCCGCATATGAGCCATCTCGTTTTTGAATTAACCCGATTTTATTCGTGTGCTGTTTAGAGAGAATTCTGTGGATGCGTGCGCTACCTTGGATGTCATTGAGGCTTTGACAGAAACCTTTCCATGATTCTCTTTTAGCCCTTCGAATTCCTAGGTTATAGTTCGTGAGGGACTCTCTATATTTGTCCCATTCTCCATTGCGTTTCGCCTTGTTGAATAGCTTCCTAGTTACTCTTCTGAGGTTAGCGAGTTTTTTGTTCCACCATGGTGTGATGCGATTGCCTGATTTTTCTTTCTCTGGGCAAGCTTGATGGTATGCTGTGGTGATTGCTGTATTGATATTTTCGCAGGCGAGTTCTAGGCTGTCTATATCTTTGATGGTTTTGTTGCACCTGGACATGTTTTCCATGAGTTCCTGCTCGTAGAGGATCCAGTCTGTGGATTTTGGATGTCTGTATGTGCTTGTGTGTTTAGTGCCTATATTTATGTCAAATAGAATTTGGCGATGGTCTGACATTGACGTTTCTTTCGAGACATACCAGTTAACTATGAAATTTTTTATAAATGTAGTACATAGGGTGAAATCAAGGACCTCTTCTCTAATTCTGTTTATAAAGGTGGGGCTACTCCCCTGGTTTAAAATTTCAAAGTTATATTCGTTTATTAGTTCTAGTAAAGACTCACCTCTCGTATTGATGTTGGAGCTACCCCAAATCGTATGGTGAGCATTTGCATCACATCCGATTATGAGTTGTAGCTTTCTTCTGTTACAGTGGTCCATAAGTCCCTTCAGTGGCAGAAAGTTGAGATCGGTGGAGTCTCCCGGAAGGTAAGCTGAGCATATTACTACATCTGTCTTACCTCCTCTGTTGGGTATTTCTAAAATTGCCGCTACCAGATCCTTGTTAGTGTATTCTGGAATAGGGATAATTGTGAACTTTTCGTTTACTAAGATGCAGGCTCTAGGTTTTCCTTCATTAATGGAATCGTAGAGTAACTCACCTGTGAGGCCTTTTATCTGGTCCTTGTAAATGTATGGCTCCTGGATAAAGGCCACGTCCAGGTGATCCTGATAGAATCTATGAGTCAGAACCGCCGAGGCGGCCAGATGGGGTGCCAGCATTTTCAGCAGTGGATGGGTTGTCCTCTGATACACTATTAGGGGGTGTTGAGGGTTTGACATCAGACCCATTGGATACACTGCTGGCCGGATTTTTGGTTTCAGTCCGGCCCTTAACCTGGACTTTACTTGTTGCCAGATTGTTTTTGTTACCTTCCCTGGTAAGTCTGCTTTGAGCGCTAAACTTAGGATGTGCATGAGCTGCTCTGTCCTTAGTCGGCTCTGAAGGCTTTTTTCGCTGTTGTGGCTGTTTGTTGTTGCCATCACTCATCCTAACTGTTACCTGAGAAAGATTCAGGAACAATTTGCACGATTGTGCCATGATGGAGTTACGGGACTCTTCGTCTACCAGGAAGGTAATAGTTTGACCACCGCTTTTTTCCTTTAAGATTTTGAGGATGCGCCATCCAGCTGTGGATATGCCGATGTTCTGCTTCCCTGCCCGAGCTAGGAAGACATCCTTAGTCATTACATCTTCAGATGACAGAAAAATTACGCATTTGAAGGACTTGGGAATGTTATCTCCCTGAGTTGCCCTCAGGTCTGCGTTTGGCCAAGGTTTCATCCTTTTTACCACTGACATGAGCCATTCTTTGGTCTCTTTGTTGTGGCATGTGATAGAGAGCCATCCGTTCCTCGGAAAGTTCGCAATGAATTTCAGATGGGAGCTATTGCTCTCGGCTTTATCTACTTCATCCAGTAGACTCTTTTTGACCATCTGTATCTGATAGTGATAGTGTCTCCTTCGGGTGCATTGCATGCATAATGGCAACTTTACGTTGGGCTGTCGCGTCTCTGTAGGATAGCCCTGACGTCCCTGGTTTTACCTGTGGGGCCTCAGATTTGCGGTGAGTTGTGGCAGTGTCTTTTCCCTTAGCTACTACATTTGAGGGCTTTTCCCGTGCTGAATGGAGCTTGGGTGTCTTCTTTTTTTCCATTTTGTGCTGTGGTAGCCTCTCACAGGTTTTAGGGATATTTGTGGGTTTATTATGAGCAACCTTTGCTCCTGATTCTCCTGAGCTACGAGCTTCTTGGTGAGATCTGGGCTTTTTGGGGTTGCGGTCTTTAGGTGAGTTATCAGAGGATCTACATCTTTTGGATGTTCCTGGGTGACTCACTTCTTGCTCTACCCTAAGGGCTTGGACTTTGGCGTATCTGATGCGCTCCAGTTCCTTAGCCTTTTCGGGAGTAATACCGTCTCTGATCATCGCTGAGATTCGGCGCTTTTGAGCTCCAGTGAAGTGCTCATAATTCTTCTGGAGTTTTTGGGTATCGCTTTTAGTCCTGTCCTCTGCGCTTGGAGCTATGGAGTCCTGAGCGTTAGGAGTTGACAGCTGAGATTTGGGTGGAGATGAGAGTGTACATTCATCTGTCTCCATCTCCATCTGCGATTTCGGCGTGCGGAGTAGAGATTCTTCTTCTGACTCCGTTATTTTTTCGTTTTGTGTTTGGTTTTGGTTTTTTGTGTTTTCTATGTAAATATTTATGAAGTTCCCACGAGTATGGCGAGAAATATAGGTCCGCACCTGCAGAGCTCCCGTACAGGTGTAAGGCTAGATACTATGAGAGGTCGCCCGGTATCTCATAGGGACATTGCGTTTGCGATGCACATGTTTGATTCCCTGCACCATTCAGCCCTCGGCACGTATTCCATAACACCTTGGCTTGGGAAATTGTTGTCTCTTGGTCTGCGGAGGTATAACCCTCAATCCTGTATACTTAGGTGTGTGCCTAGGTTTACAGGGTTTCCTCTAATCGCCACTTGAGGACGCACCGGGTCGCCTGAGTAGCTCGTGTTTTCCCGTGGGTTGCTCTTGGTTTCGTTCTAGGGACAATTGGGTGACTGTAAACATTCAGAGGGTGGTCAATAGAACCTGCCCCCTGTTGTTTACGCCTCCCAGATGTCTCGTAGACTTACTACAAGCCTTTCCGCCCCGACAAGGCGACAACCCAAAGGAAAGGAACTGTAACACTAAGGCAAGCATTTGACTTTTCTCTTATACATTACGTTATGTTGTATGGGTCTGACAGTGGCGTAGGACTATTCATCTCCAAGAGGAAATGTAGGCGACATCGGCGGAGAACACTACATCACCCCCTTCCAGCCGAAGGTGTTAATGATTGTAAATGATGAAACAAAATAAAGGTATGTACGATGCAAGTTATTGTCACGACTGTATTACTCAATTGCCGACGAACTTAAGACGTTAAGGTCTCATTATTACTGACGAAATCTGACACGTTTTTTAATACCTTCGATTTTATTAGACGACTCTATCATTTAATGCGGCCTAACGATACGGAGACGTTTCTACCTTTTATTTCAACCACGAAATATTTTCTTAATCTTTTCAAAACCTTAAAAGGTCCTTGATAAGGAGTTTTAAGACCCGACTTATTAGGTGGTGAGCGAACGAAAACCTGATCACAGTCCTCGAGGGCCTTCGGAATATATACCTTTGGTTCATTCTGACGTGTCTCCTTAGATCGTAGTGCATTCATGTTATCCCTGAGTTTGGCTACAAACAAGGGCAGATCTACATCACCAAGACTTTGAGATGTGGTATCAGAAGAGAAAAAGTCTGTTGGCAAGCGTAAAGGCTGTCCATACACCATTTCTGCTGGAGAACAATTGATATCCGGTTTAAAAGCCGAACGTATGCCAAGAAGGATTAGAGGTAAATCCTCACTCCAATGGGCAGTGTTTCCTCTGCACTTGATCGCTGCTTTTAAAACGCGGTGGAACCTCTCCACGAGCCCGTTTGCCTGCGGATGGTAGGCGGTGGTTCTAATTCTATGGAGACCCAATAACTTAGTCAATTCCGAAAATAATTTCGATTCAAATTGCGTCCCCTGATCGGTTGTTATCTTCGGAAGGAAACCGAAACAGCTTATAAACTCTGAAATGAATTTCTTTGCAATTGTCTCCGTACACATGTCCTTCAGCGGGTATACCTCTGGCCAACGCGTGAACCTATCGACAATGGTAAAGATATAGGTGTATCCATTAGACACATCAAGAGGTCCTACCAAGTCCATGTGCACGTGCTCGAATCGATCACTGGGAGTATTAAAACTGCCTAAGGGCGATTTGGTATGTCGGTGAACTTTCGAGAGTTGACACTGCGTGCAAGACAGAACAAATTTCTTAATACTGGAGTTCATTCCAGGCCAAAAATATCGCTCCGTCAATATCTTTCTGGAAGCGCGAACGCCTGGGTGAGAAAGTGAGTTTAAACTGAGAAATACCGCGTATCTGAGACACTTTGGAACATACGGCCTGTTACGATTAGTGGATGTTTCGCACCATATGGGCTGATTAACCATGGGAAGAATTATCTTCTCTAGCTTGCATGATGATTTTGACCTGCGCGATAGAAGAGACCTCAATTCTTCGTCTGATGTTTGCTTATTAACCATATTTTCAGGCGAAAATATGATTGGAATGGGCGAACCACTTCTAGTAATCGCGCTCTCTTCGGGTCTGGATAGAAAATCAGCTACGAAATTATTTTTTCCTTTTATGTGTCTTATATCATTGGTGTACTGCGATATCCAATCCAGGTGTCTTGTCTGCCTTAGGCTTCGTACCGCTTTACAAGCTAAAGCTGTAGTCAGAGGTTTGTGGTCGGTATATACAACAAACTCGCGCCCTTCGAGAAAATATTGAAAATGCCGAATAGATACATAAACTGCCAAGAGCTCTCTGTCAAAAGCTGAGTATTTAACTTCAGCTGGAGTTAACTTCTTGGAATAAAAAGCTACAGGTTTCCACTCATTTTCAATAAACTGCTCGAGCACTGATCCGATAGCTATACTAGATGCGTCCACTGTAATGCGGCCCTTACACCATGCAATATTATTGCGCAAAACATTGGCCAAAAATATTGCGTGAAAATACGTCGTCTTTACACGATGCAATATTATTGCACAATATTATGTATCGGTTCGTTGCTGAAAGAAGACATGCTATGTGGCATGCGCAAAATATTGAAGAATTTCCAAAAAATATTAAATTTTTTTAACATCACACAATATATTGCGCAAACCGAAATTATTGCGCAATAAACCCCTTACACGGTCAATATTATTGCGCAATACCGAGTATTGTGCAATAATATTGTAAGGGCCGCATAAGGCGCGTTTGAGAGTGTTTGCTCGGATGAACAAGCATAGTAGCCTGTGAAAGAGCTGCTTTGGTCTTAGCGAATGCTTCTG
Source organism: Criorhina ranunculi (assembly GCA_951813785.1). Taxonomy (NCBI): domain Eukaryota; kingdom Metazoa; phylum Arthropoda; class Insecta; order Diptera; family Syrphidae; genus Criorhina; species Criorhina ranunculi. The sequence goes on along the minus strand of OX638384.1, from coordinate 50,559,213 downwards.
AACAATCCGGGGGCCACGAAAATGTTGCACTCTTGTTTTTTTATTTAGATAAGAATTTTACCTGAGCGTGAATAGGTGCTAAGAGATTGGCTAGGTTTGGAACAAATCGGTGATAAAAATTTACCATACCGACAAGACGTTGAATCTGTTCATTTGTCGCACCTTTAATGCTTAGGTTAGCAGAATTTTTGTATAAAAGAGACTTAAATAAAGAGTAATGTTCATTGTGTTGTAATCAATCGAAACAAGCCTTTTTGTTCTACCTAATGTGAGGCTGCATCAGGCGATTGAATTATTATAAAATCTAGAGTGAGATAGATTTTCATGGTCCTTCGAGCTGGATTAGCCGGACTAGTGTAAAGTGAGTGTTAGTATTGGTACAGGACCAATACCGTCATAAAAAAAAAAGGGGGAAGTGTTAACAAGTGCAAGATAAAATCAACATGAGTGAAATCGAGGAAATCGCGTTGAATCAAACGCTAATTTCGGAAGAAGTCCGTACGTTATGGACTAATTTCAAGAAGGATGGGAAATCCCGGTACTCTGTAAAGTACTTTACAGACAGGCTGGAGCAGTTAGAGCAATATTGGATAGACTTCCAAATAAACAACGGACATTTGGAAGAGCCGAGAAAAACAAACCCGACGCATGACTATTTCGCAAAGAAATATTTTAGTCAATTCGAAGCCAGGTATCTCGACATTAAAGCTACGTTAAAGGCAAAATTGGATGAGTTTAAAATGACAACGCGACCTCCGTCGATGCCGTCTCGTACCGATGCCGACATTCAAGCAATACAATCATCAAGTAGTAGTACATCAGAAAGAACGAAAAAGTCAGCTGACAACATGAAGTGTCCAGCAAGATTTAATAAGTTGAACTTTATCAAGAACAACTTCGTTCGCGTAATTGACAACTTGGATTTGACCCAAAATACAGTGTACCTCGGATTCAAGTTGGGTCAGTTAAAAGAATGCTGGACAAGGTTGGCGGCAATGAATGAGGAGATAATGTCATCATTGGAAGAAGCTGATTATGAGCAGGAGTACGTGTCCAGTAACGAGTTCGTCGATTTGCAGCAGATGTATCAAGATGCATACATTCAAATCAAGGAGGCAGAGCAACGGCAACAGCAACTGGAGGTAGTCACTCCACAAGCTCCAGCACAGAGGGAAATCAAGCTTCCAACCATAAGCATTCCAGTATTCAGCGGAAGGTATGACGAGTGGATACCATTTTGGGAACTATTCGAACGATTGTCGAACACATTCAATACTTGAAAGGCAATCTAAGAGGAGAAACAGCAAGGATTGTCAATCACTTGTCACCAACGTCAAGCAATTATGCAACGGCTGTAGAATTATTGACAAAAAGGTTTCAAAATCCAGCAGCATTGGTCAAAAACTACATCCAAAAATTGTTGACCTTGAAACCAGTTTCCAATGAAAGTTCGTTCGATTTAAAAACCATCCTGGATACGTCAAAGGAAATCCTGTATGGCATTAACAATTAAGGAGTTGACGTAAGCTCCTGGGATCCATTAGTCATTGAGTTGCTGCATCCAAAACTTGATCCAGAATCGAGAAAATTGTATCAACAGTCAAGAGGAACGTCAACAGAAATCCCAAGGCTTAGTAAATTTTTTAATTTCATCGAGGGAAGATTCCGAGGATTGGAAGGCAGTCGTGAATTCAACCGTGAGCACCAGTCCCAACCAACCAAAACAACATCCACAAAAAACCATGTGACAACCTTCACTCAGTCAAAATGCGTTGTGTGCAGTGAATCTCATCAACTGTTCAACTGCAAAAGGTTCCTGAGTATGAAGCCGAAAAACCGTATGGAGGTGGTCCAGAGGTCCAAACTGTGTTTCAACTGTTTACGAGACGGACATTCGGCAAGAGAGTGTTTAACGAAGAAGGGTTGCAAAATATGCATGCAACAGCATAATTCCTTACTTCATTTCCCTCGAGGTGAGAATGCAGCCGTCCCACCAAGAGGAAGGAAGAACTAGTGAAGACGCAACAATGACAGCACGAGTCACCACAACATGTCATACTAACAGGATGATATTGCTAGCCACAGCCATGGTGAATATATGCGTTGGAGGACAAGCTAAACTTGTACGAGCTCTGATTGATCAAGGGTCTCAGTCTTGCTTCGTGACGGAGAAGTTAGCACGTCAAATAAAGGTACCGTTGGTCAAGTATGAGTCAAAGATCAATGGAATCAACGGTCATGCTACACAAATCATAGCAGCATGTCACCTTACCCTTCAGTCGATTCACGACGTAAAGATCAACTTGAATGTAGAAGCTCTAGTAATGCCAGTTATAACATCAAGGCTGCCACTAGAACAATTTACACCGAACCAGTGGCCACACATTCAGGGGTTAAACTTGGCAGATCCATGGTACGAACAACCGAAGGAGATTGAATTGCTGATTGGATCAGACATTCTGCCGCAACTTTTGACGCATGGATTAATCAAGGGTCCAGCTAATACTCCAATGGCACAAAATACAAGGTTTGGCTGGATACTATCGGGACCAGTCATCACCACCACAACTCCAAGGAAGCACGTACAAGTTAATAAACTCACGTCGTGTATCAGTGTGTGCAGTGAAGACGAAGGCTTGAAGAAATTTTTGGAGCTAGAAGAAGTACCAACTGCGAGGATCAAGTCTGCAGAAGATGAAATGTGCGAAAATCACTACCAAATGACACACAGACGAGATGAAACGGGACAAATTTTGTCGGAGCTAAAAATATGATTGATAGACTACAACCTGCATTAACCGAAACCGGGATTCAGTGGCATTTTATCCCCCCGGGAGCTCCACATTTTGGTGGACTCTGGGAAGCTGGAGTGAAATCAGTAAAATACCATTTCAATCGCATCATAGGGGAGCAGAAATTGACATATGAAGAGATGAATACAGTCCTAGTCCAAATAGAAGGATGTTTGAATTCGAGACCGCTCTGCCCATTAACAGACAACATTGAAGATCTTGATGCGCTAACACCAGGTCATTTCATCATTGGATCGCCACTGATAGCACCACGACATGATGTCATTTTCGATTTGACAGAAAGTAGTTTAAAGAGGTGGAAGTTGATTCAAAAAATCAGACAAGATTTTTGCAACCGGTGGTACGTGGACTATATAAACAGCATTCAACAACGATCTAAGTGGAAACAATCAGCAACCAATTTGGAGATTGGTCAACTGCTGCTGCTGAAAAATGAGCTACTGACACCATCGAAGTGGCCTCTAGGAAGAATTATTGAAGTTCACAAAGGAGTAGACCAACTGACAAGAGTAATAACAGTCAAGACAGAAAAGGGAACATTCAAGCGACCAATAGCCAAAGTATGTGTGCTGCCAATAGAAGACAACATCAGGAAACCCGAGGACGGCGGAGTTCAAAAGTTGAAACAACCCTCAGAGAAATTTCCATCCAGTCGGCCCACGACCATCAACCACTCTGCCAACGTTGAGTTGAGAGATCACAAGAACATACCGGAGCACCGTTTTGAGATTACTTGGCAAACAACACCGGAGGAGGCAAAATGTTGATGACATCAACAAAAAATATATAATTTCGGTAAAATGCAAAATAAGCATATTTTCTTTAGAATAGTAAAGCAATGACTTATGTAAATTGCAACATAAGCAAATTTTCGTTTTGCTTTTTGCACCTGTTCATTTGTCGCAAATTTAGTGCTTAGGTTAGCAGAATTTTTGAATAAAAGAGACTTAAATAAAGAGTATTGTTCATTGTGTTGTAATCAATCGAAACAAGCCTTTTTGTTCTACCTAATGTGTGGCTGCATTAGGCGATTGAATTATTATAAAATCTAGAGTGAGATAGATTTTCAGTTGTAGTGAGGTTACAAATTGATTATAATTCAATTCAAAGTTAAGTACCAGCTTTAAAGTTAAAGGACTGTTACATAGTGGCTACTAACATTCTTTAAAATCAGACGACAATAATTTTGCGCCAATGTGTTTTATTACTTCGGCAAAATATACAGAATTTTTTTTTTTTTTTTTATAATTATTGAACTAGAGCACGGGCATTAGGGAAATTAGAGGGGAGAGAAAGGAGGTACCGGTGCACGTTGGTTTTAAATGCTTGAGGGTTGTAGTGATGAAGAAACACAGAGCTATGTAGATTATTCCACATTCGTGTGGTACGGCTAAAGAAAGAATCTCTATATTTGACAGTACGTCCGAAAGTAGGCTTAAGGGTAAACTGATGTGCATTCGAAGCTTGACGTGTATTGCGGGTGAAATTTTGCAGGGGCGGAATGCAGCTGGCTATTTCGCTGGAGCACTTTTCGTAAAAGAATCGATAAAACAGTGAGACAGGAAACATTTCTTCGGTGTTCAAGCGAGTCAAACTTGGCAATGTTTCTGTCACCTATTAGTTTTATCGCGCGTTTTTGAATTCGATCTAGAATGTGCAAGACGGTTTTAGGCGCACCAGACTAGATGTGAGCGTTGTACTCAAGCTTAGGGCGAATAAACGCCTTGTAGATTGAAGCCAGATCAGAAGGGGTTAAGTATTTTTTGCATCGTTTGAGGAAACCTAAACATTTCGCAGCGTTCTTGGCGACATCGAATATATGGTCATTCCAACTAAGATCGTTGTTAACACACATACCGAGGATGGACATGTTTTCGGTTTCAGCGATGCAGGTACCATTCATGGATAATGGATCGAGATTTGGGTTTCGCTTGAGAGACAGTAGGCAGCATTGAGTTTTCGAAGCATGTAATTCCACTCTATTTGTAGAACCCCATTTTAATATGCTGTCAAGGTCGGAATTAATGATTTTAACATACGTTTCCGTTCCTCCACTACGTCCGAAGAGCAGGGACGTGAGCAAGGGAACGAATATGAAAACTGAGAGTACTGTCATCGGCGAAAGAATCATTTATAAAAATGAGAAAGAGAGTCGGAGACAAAACAGAGCCTTGGGGGACACCAGCATTTATATGGTGAATGGCAGACTTGAAACTGTCCAAAACAACTTGAATTGAACGGCCCGAAAGGTAGTTTCTAATCCATTGAAGAAGAGATACATCGATCCCGTATGCACGCATTTTCGACAAAAGAGCTTGGTGCCAAACTCTGTCAAATGCTTTTGAAATATCAAGCGCAACAATCTTACTTTCACCAAGGTGATGTAGAGATTCGTTCCACTTCTCGGTGAGATAAGCCATTAAGTCACCAGTGGATCTGATTGATTTTGATTTTGATTGATTTATATTTTCTGATAAATTACTTATTAAATAATAACAAATCAACATAGCATGGCTTTGCCGTCTGCCGATTGACAAAAAAAGAAGATTAAAAACATACATACATTTTTATAATTTATAATAGTTAACGCAGAAAGGTACAAGGACAAAATATATACATAATTGGATTACATTGACGGTAACATACTCTTTTCCAAAAACTTTCATTAATTATTCGGTCTCTATAAGTCAAGGCGATTTGGCAGTATTTGAACAGTTTAGGGACATTAGGCTCATTCAGGAGATCAATTACTTGGTCGACCGACAAATAGTCAGTGCCGAAGATGCTGCGTCGAGTTTCCCTTAAAATTGGGCACTTTCCAACAAAATGAAGCGTATCCTCGCGTTCTCCTAGGTTACATAACCCGCATATGATCGGAAGTTCATCTCTATGGGGAATATAGTTCAACTTCAACAATTCTCCCCTCAGTTTAACTATCGTCGATATCTCTTCCACTTTATGATCGTCCCGAAAATAATTCAGATGACCGAGGTTATGACTTAATCGCCTGTAAATTGACCTATGCAACGAGTTTACGGCTTCCTCTAAAAATTTCTCAAGACACTTAAGATCAACATTTGCAATAAGTTGGTATAGCACTGGCTTCCAGGTCGAAGATTCCGCTGGTTGCAAATTAAAATCCATCCCACACTCTTGGGCTAAGTCGCGCCATTCCCCGAACCAACTGCTCCCGTTGGAAATGATTTTGATGGCTACCTTTTTGGGCAGCCTTTCCTCTGGCATTTGCAGAACTTTGAGCACGTAGTCCACCTGGAGTTTTAGGGTCTTTATAAAGAGAGGAGCTACACCTGTTTCCAGCATAATAAGATAGTTCGGCGTACTAGATGGTAGACGAAATATTCTTTTGATATAATACCTTAGAAGCTTCTCCACCGTATCATGTCTTTTGAATCCCCACACCTGGGCCGCATAGAACAAAATGGATTCCGACGCTGCTTCAAATATCCTGAATTTGCTGCTATGTGCTATGCACTTATTTGCAAAACATCTCTTCCAGGTCATATTTATAGCTGTTTTGGCTTTTGCGAGCTTCTCCTTCAGATGTTTTTCCATGCTTAAGTTTTTGGTGAAACAGACCCCAAGGTATTTGAATTCGTTGACCACCTCTAAGTCATCTCCATTATAGAACCATCTTTCGCTCCTGCTATTCCTGCCTCCTCCCTTTCTAAAAGTCATTATTTTCGATTTCTCCAGATTAACAATCAGGCTCCACAAACGGCAGTACTTCGAGAGTCGGTTTATCATGAGCTGGAGCGTTTCCGGCGATTGTGCTAGCAGTACTATGTCGTCCGCGAATAGTAGAGCCTTGATTGGTGTACCTGCATACTCTATGCCTCCAGGTAAAAAGTCTACAATGTCTTCGATAAAGAGCGCAAAGAGGCAGGGACTTAGCGAGCAACCCTGTCTCACACCAGAATCCGTTCGAAACCACTCCGACACATCATCCCCATTCCACACAGCTGCTCTAGTGTCCCCATACAGATCCTGGAGAATTTTTCCAAATTTCTGTGACAGTCCCATATTGTACAACTTGTAGAACAAAGCATTTCTATTGATAGAGTCGAACGCTGCCTTGAAGTCAACAAAGAAGGCATACAGCTTCTTGTTCTGTCGCAAAAAATGTTCCGCTACACTCCTCAGTACAAAGATATGATCCACAGTGGAATAGCCTGCCCTAAACCCCGCTTGGTATTCATTCAAAAGATGCTCCGTACTAACCCACCTAACAAGCCGTTTTTGTAGGATTGACGTAAAAATTTTGTAGGATGCGTTTAGAAACGAAATACCCCTGTAGTTGGCCGGATCTGACTTACAACCTTTCTTGTATATCGGAAAGATCAGCGCCTCCTTGAATCGTTGCGGAATAGTTCCCTGTTCAAACGTTTTATTGAAAGCGATGGTTAAATTCTTTATTTGTTCTTGCGTTCCATATTTATACAGCTCTACCGGTATCCTGTCCGAACCTGGTGCTTTCCCATCTTCGAGAACATTTAAAGACTCTGCAACCTCCGTTTGGGTTATTGGAGCGTCTAGGATATGGTTGCAGTAACCAGGAGTAGCATAATGGAAGGAGGAGCTGTTAATTTCCGGATTTAGCAGTTCTTTGAAATGAGCATATAAAACCGTTGCGCTAAGGTCTCGACTTATAGTAAACGGTTTTGCGTTGAGTTTCTTAACAACCTTCCAAAAATCTGCCGCATTCCTACAGCTTGCCAATCCTGCCGCCTCCAATTGATAGTAGTTAGTCTTCTTCCTCTTACACAACACCTTGTACTTCTTGATAGCTTGCAGATACTGTTTTTTGAAGTGCTCGTCACTAGAATCTCGGAACATGTTCAGCCACGCAAATGAAGTCCGTCTTGCTCGCCTACATTCTCCATCGAACCAGGGTTCATGTCGCTGTTCCTTTTTGTTGTTGCCACGCTCAGATCCTGGATAGGCCGTTTTAATGGCATTCGCAATTAAGTCCATATCAATTTCGTGGTATGACGCAAGTTCCCTGTTGAGGTTTAATCTATATATGCGTGCGTAGTCCTCTTTCCAAGCTAATTTAGGGAGCAACCCCATATTTGTAACTCTTTCGCTTTCGTTACTCATGAGTTCAAACGTCACAATGTTTGGTAAGTGTTCAGAGTATGGTACGTGAGCAATCTCCAGATCAGTTACATAAAGGTTCCAACTTCCTCTCACTAAACTTAAATCAATAACCGAAGATCCTTGATGTCCAACAAAAGTAAAGTCGCCTCCTTCATCAGATGCACTTGTTCCGTTTAATAATCTTAATCCGAAGGAGTTACACATTTCGAGCAATTGAATACCTTTCGCATTACAAACTGAGTCTTTGGACCTCCGACTTATACCCGCTGAGATGTTTTCACTTCCTGCTTCATTGCCAATTCTTGCGTTGAAATCTCCCAGAACCATTAAGTTTTCGTTTCCACTGCACGCTATTGCATCTTCCAAGCTCGCAAAATCATCTTCCCAATGATTATAGTTAACGTACGTTGGGATGGATCTGTTGCTACGGAAACCGTTTCCGTGAGTCGAGATATTTCATAAGCTGACGATTTATCAGCGTTTCCATGACCTTGGAAAGAAGGGACGTAAGTGCAACGGGTCGGTAATTGGAGGGAGAAGAAGATTCGCCTTTTTTGGGCACGGGCTGGACAAATGCAGTTTTCCATCTACTAGGAAAGAGACCTGAGGAGTAGGACAGATGGAAAAGCTTACGCAGTGGTTTTGCCAGGGTGGAAGAACACCCCTTCAGAACTATGGTTGGAATACCATCTGGACCAGCGGATTTGTATATGTTGAGACCTATAAGTACTCCTGCAACTGTACGAGTGCGAAAGTAGACTTGTCCCATGGAGAATTGGACGCTCTCAAGTACAGGTGGAGACAACGCACAATCTGGGAGCGTTGAGCTGGCTGCAATGTGTGCAGCAAGCAGATTGGCCTTGTCTGAGGAGCTGACAGCTGGAATGTCATTGTAAATGGGCGTTGGAATTGACGTCGAGGCAGAATTCTTGATGTTTTTCACGAATGACCAAACATTTTTACTACCCTTGGGACATTGTAGTATTTTTTGCCTCACTTTTTAGTCATAAAGGAATTTGAGACGTCGAATGTGTACAGTGTACATGTGGGAGGTAAGAAACAAGTCCAGTGTGATGGCGTTATGACCTTCAATGTCAGGTATACGTGTAGGCTCATTTACAAGCTGAGTTAGATTGTTAATCTCAGCAAAGATTTCAACATACCTTCCTTTGGGTGTTGTCTGTCCAGAATTGCGAAGCCAACTAGAATTGTGTACATATATTGAAATCGCCCGCAATGACGATTTCAGTATGAGGATACAGGGAGACAATTCTTAAGATGGAATCGGACAGCGCATCAAACTCATTATAAGTAGAATTGCTGTCCGAGCTTGGGTTTCTATAAATAAAACAGTAGTGGATAATTTGCTTGCGGACGGTGAGTTTTAGCCATTTGAAATTGAATTCCGGATTGGAACAGTGGCCATACTGGGGAAGAAAGTAGCAAGCTAAGTCACTACGAACATAAATCGCGAGACCGCTATGGGGAAAGAATAAGGGCTCTAGGCGACACCCAGGTATTTGGAGATCCCAATTACCCGAATCTCCGACCACCTGTGTTTCGCATAAAGCCAATACAGCTGGTCTGTAAATTTGAGTGTGGGCGTAAACGGCAAAGAAATTCGTTCTTATGCCACGAATATTAGTAAAATCTACCCTAAGTTCACTCATCACTAAAACACAAAAACAAAAAAACACAACAGCAACGCAACAAGCGAAACCGCGAAGTGAAAATCTAACGTTTGTTTACCAAAGCAAATTGCCGCAGGTGTTATGCACAAACGACAATAAGTTTTGGTGCACCAACACGATTTTTACTCACAGACCGCTGTTCGCCAGTTGTTTACATTTTTTCACTCATCACCGATGCCACTGCACGTATGAGAGTATACGACAACGGTACAAGAGATGAGTGAAAGATTGCACTACAGTGATGGAGCGGGAAGGGGAGTGGGGAAGCCCGACACTGTAGGTGTTAGTTTTTATTTTTTTTTTTTTTCCACTACACTTCACTGAAGTGGTTTTATTCGCGAGCGCGTAGATATTGTTTTGGTTTGATTTTATTTTTTATTTAAGGTGGTAAGAAGAAAATAAATCAAGAGCTGGACCAGGAGCGAAAAGGCATGTGCATGCGTCGGTAGGCAACACGGTACTCAAGATAGTTCTTAAAGCACAGAGTCTAAGTATGTACCTATGTATTTGTTGAAAGGAATTTCCTCCTTATTTGCTTTGCCGATAGATTCTTCGCCCAAACTGATGCAGCGTAGGAGAGCATTGCGTTGACTACTCTGGATATTGAAATAATCCTAGCATATCCAGGGCCTCCAATGTTTGGTGTCTACACTCTATTAAAATTTCGTACGTTAGTGTCCGGACTGTATCTTAAGTGGGCAGGTACACTGCTTCTCGTGTCGTCTTTTGCCGTTCTTTGTGTAATGTCTAACTATATTACCTAATTCCTTTATGACCGGATCGTCTTTTACGTATCAAATTTTAATCCGTATTACCAACGCATCTTGTCATGTGGGGTTCTTGCGTCTTCTGACTCGGGTTCGTACTTTTGGTTATCTTGCACACGTTTTACTCACTGAGGTTCTTTCTTCTTTTTTTTTCTCTCTGATTAGACTGGCTTGCCACTCTTGCCATGAAGTAAGAAGCTAGAATAAGATCCCGGCATAATGACATTTATAAGTAAACAAACAGCCAGAAAAATCGGCAATGCAAAACATCTAGCGCTATAAATTGCAACACTATACCGTAACTAACTAGAAACTGAAATGTTTATAACCACCACGGAGAGTCCGTTCCCGCTAACCGCTTTTCAAGTGCAATCCGCTAGTGTTAACGACAGCCCGAGAGTTATCATGTCCCCCACCCCCACCCAACCAGTTAAGTTGAAACGTGGACATACATAAATGCATGTTAATTTTGTCGACCGCAATAGCCTGCCAACTTGCCAGCCAACGTCATGTGTATGTGGGTACATTGTTACATGGTAGTTAAGGCACAATAAGGGCTCTTTCACACCGTGCGCCCCTTCTAAAGCTGAAGTATCCTACTGCGACTAAGTGAATTTCTGGAATAGCGGAGGGCCACTCCTTAACACATGCAGTCCCATTTTTTCGTTTTATGTGGTGAGGGCGCTTAAATTGTCGCAACAGGAAATTTCAATTAATGTAGATGTCGCTTTCTGTACGTGTGTGGTATACTCGTGTAGAAGAATAGCATGCATGACCCGACGTTTCCATTAATTTTGTGGTTGGACATAGAAAGGCACACAGAACTTCACGTCCTTATGTCCTAATGCGTGATTAAATTGTTTTTTCCTTATAATTAATTGTAGATGGACTGTGATCACATATGTAAATTTACCATTCAGATGGGTATATGACATGAAATCGAAGGATTCCTTTGACAATCTCCCACTCGAAGAAATTTATCAAACAAAAACAGACACAATGTCGAGGAAAATTAGTAATAAACTTTCATCGCCAGTCAGACCATGTCCTTGTCCGATTCGGTTGCTTTTAATTTCCAGCAACTGAAATATCTTCTACCCAAGTGGTTGATAATGGTGGCTCTGGCCACCGTTAAGCACAACCATGGTCATGCTATGTATGGAGGAAGTAGGTACATATTTATTTTTCAAGTAATTCAGGACTGAGACCTGCCTTGTTAGCATTCGTTGTAACAACTGGAGAATAGTTGCCAATAATTTGCGGCTTCCTGTTCCTACAAGGAATACTTTGTACAGCAAACACCGTACGAGTACCAAACATATGCTGTGGCTTGGCTCATATAAATAAAGAGAATTAGGAAGGATTGCATATCCTTTTTTCCATTTAATGGCTATAATTGCTTGAATTGTGTTGGTGGATGTTATTTCATTTGTTCCTTGTCCATGGACATTACTAAGCTGAAGGAGGGTTTCTCATTCGAAGTGAAAAGTGTAAAAAAAATTGAGACATAATCTCAGAAAATAAAGAAGAATTTCGGCGTTAGCTTGGACTTAAGTCTGCTGTTAGAGAAGTGATTACTGGAACGGTGAAACAGATTAACTGAAATGGTTTTAAATACAATTTGGTTTCTTAAAATTAAAATCAGTAGGAAACTGAATTTTGTTAGTTTTTGTGGGGTTTAAAGCTTATGAATAGTAGGTATTATTGTAAAGAAGATATTTCATGATCTCCCATTTAAGAACGAGAGGTATTTTATCATACTTTCAAAAGGAACTTGAATTGGAGAAGTAGCAAATGGACATGAAATGGATAAACGAATAAAACATGAGTTCACTAAATCAATAGCGACATCTAGAAAACTAACAATCATATCACTCACTGTCGTCATCTCTACGATGTTCAATTCTTCAATACCTTACTGTCGACGCCGTCTGTTGTTAGTATGGATAAGCAGTCGTTAATTGGCTGCAATCCATCAGATTAAAAAAAATTGAGACTTTGTTTGTTTAAATATTAATGTGCGATATTACCGTATGAGAAAGATAATCTGCCAAACGTTTGATATCAGTACCAATATATACATATGTAAATGTATTTTGGTAATGGGGTTGAACGGTGATAAAATATATTCAGTATAAATCAACAAACAAGGTAACGCCGTGCATACAATAATCGCATTCGGTGCTGAGGATATGGAAACGATGCCTTTGCAGAGTGCTTTACATTGACTATGACCGATTTGACGATAATGGTCAATATTTCCGGCTACCCGACAGCAAATAAGTGAAGATAGCTGACCGTTAGTCTTACAATGCATTTGTATCAGACAACATAGCTGCAACTTTATCTATCAAACTCATACACCTGTGGAGAAACCTTGAAAATAAGATTTGGATCCTCCGTTTTGGAATACCTCTATTTTATTTAAAAGTAGCATTCACATGAAATCCACCTTTCTCTAGCACCGGAAGGTCTTACAGTTTCATTACTATTATGTTATACTAGTAAGAATAGAAACACATATCCTAATATGTGTGTACAGTCAAACCCGGATATAATCACATCGCTTATTAGCACAAATCGCTTTAAGTCACAATTATATCCAGCCAGTTGCCTTTCTTTATAATTGGTACTGATAAAAAACCTTTTATAGGCACATCGCTTAATGGCACAAACTGCTTAAAATCACACAAAACCTATTCTAAAAAAAAAAATCCACTCATTTTTGTCCGCTATAGTCACATGCACACATTTTACGAGAGAGAATTTCCGACAAATGCAAATGATCCCTCCGCAGATTGTTATTGTATGTGTGCTACTTGCTGTGCGGCAAGCGATATATTTTTCTTTATTCCTTTGTGTATGTGCGAGCTCATACTCAAAGTTTAACCAACACTTATCTCTTTTACTAATTGTGTTGTAACACCCAGCTGATTTTTGCCAGAACGGATAAAGTCACAACCCGCTTAAAGTCACATTATTTTGTTGCCTACATGATGTGACATTATCCGGGTTGGACTGTATATATGACAATTTTAAAACTTCCTACCAACCCTTCGTGCTAAAAATATTTTTTTTAATTTTAACTTTAACTTTATTGACCAATAAATTTACAATATTTATACATGTCCATATGTATTCCTAGGTGATTTCCCATTCTATCTTGAGATCGTTTGTTTTTTTTTAATTTGTTGCTTAGCAAGAAACAGAGCTTTGTTTTGCTGGTAAAAAAATTGCATGTTCTTTGTAGCAATGATTTTTATTTTCCACCTAGTAAAATAATTACTTAAGGCATTTGTTGAATCAGTCAACTTTAAAAAAAAAAAAAAAAGAAAACACGTTTCAAAATTCTTTTTTCTTTATTAATTTAACAAATTCAAATTACGCTTTTATTTTTTTTATTATTACTTTTACTCTCGAGAGAAACCAAGCACGCCGAGATCAAATCAAAAAGTGTAAAAAAAAAAAAGGAAAAGGAAAAGCCTCCAGGATTTTTTTTTGCAGCAAGGTTGGCATTAACGTCGGGTGGTTGGTACTGGCCGAGTGCTGCCAAGTTGAGCAATTCTCCCCCCGATAAGCAGGGCTTAATGCGTTGGTTACCGTCCTCTTCAAACTTGCGCACGTCTAGCACGGCCAGTTTCACTGCGGGTCTGGTGTAGATCCCCGTCGCTGTCTGCACTACAGCGCTCCGCACAGCTCCATCCACACCGTACACTGCTTTAAGTATCCTGCCCTTCGGCCAATTACGTCTCGGACTATTGGAGTCGACAATTATTACGATGTCCCCTTCTTCTATCGGCTTAGGGTTGCTGAACCATTTCGTACGCTTGGTCAAGTCGGGTAGGTATTCGCGGACCCATCGTGAGCCAGCCCCTTTTTAGTATATAACCATCATGCTCTAACCCCCACCTAATCTGTAACCATTAGACGAGCCCATCAAAAAATGATTTGGAGTGAAGGCCTAGTCCCTTTCGCCGTCGATGGGGACATAAGTCAATGGTCTAGAATTAACTATAAACTCTACCTCCGCCATTGTGCTTAAAAGAAGTTCGTCGCTCGGGTTTCTCGTGTGATCGCAGTAAGTGCCTGCTTGACGGTGCGAATCAATCGCTCCCAACTCCCCTCCATGTGGGGCGACGACGGTGGAATAAAGTTCCACTTTATCTTCATCTCAAACGCCTCTGCTATCGTCTTTTCGTCTAAACGGCTCATTGTCTTCTTCAATTCCTCACTTGCCCCGCGAAAGTTGGTGCCATTGTCCGAATATATTTCGATTGGCATGCCCCTCCTGGCGATGAACCTCTTGAGCCCCAAGATGCACTAGTAGCTTGATAGTCCATGAGCGATCTTGATATGTATAGCTCGAACGGTGAGGCATGTAATCAGTATCCCCCACCTCTCTTCCAAGTGTCGACCCACCTTTACGTGGAGTGGGCCGAAGTAATCTATCGCGATGTAGGAAAACCGACTAGTACAAGGTTTTAGGCGGGCAGGTGGAAGTTCGGCCATACGCGTGGGCCTAGGTTTAGCTCTTCGGTTCTTAGATGCTTGGCAAATTTGTTCTATTCCTTTTAACGCAACTCTTAACCCTTGAATGTAGAAATACTGCCTTACTTCGTTGACTACAGTTTCGCTGTAGAGATGGTGAAAGCAGTGGTGGAAATCATTTAAGATAAGTCTGGCCACATAGAGTTGTCCTGGTAGGATTCCATCTTTGACCTCCTCCCTTTTGCCAAGTCGGCCATGTGAAGTAGATACATGGTAACCCTTAAAAGCCTATTCCATCTTGAGAAGCGTTTATAATCGATAACTATCGTCGGGTTGACTACGACGTGCATGTAGCATTCTCTCAATTCGTGGTCCTCTGCGGGCTGAGTGCAAGGTTCCGGATCATATTGTAACCATTCGTCCTCTGGGCGGTAAAGAAAACTAGGCCCATGGTACCATCTACCCTCCGTACGAAACTCCTCTTTGCCCTTGTATTTGGTGGCGTCATCCGCAACGTTTTTTTTACTGGGTACCCACTTCCAGTATCTCTCTTCGGTTTCCTCGAGAATTTCCCCTACTCTATAGGTTATGAAACTTTTATATTTGCGGTGGTTGGACTTAATCCAACAAAGGACAATCTTTGAATCTGTCAAAAAGAAGCGCACTTTAATACTGATTGAGTGATTATCTTCGCTAACCGGATACCCAATACGGCGGCCTCTTACTCCATACGAGGAACTGATATCGGCTTAATCGGCCCTACCCTGGTTTTAGCCCCAATTAGGATGCATTTTGTCGAAGAAGCAGCAACAACTCTAAAGTATGCGACCGCTGCATAAGCTGATTCACTTGCATCCACGAACACGTGCAATTGCCTGTTCTTGGGAAGCTCGGAGTGAGCGTGAGAGTGTTTCTTTATCCTTATATTTTTAATAAAAGGTGGTTAAGTTTTAAGGGCCGATGTTGATTTTGAATAAAACACAAATTATTTAGGAAATTATTGTCATTTCTTTTTATTATGATAATATTGGTATGGTTCAATTATGTATGGAACAAAATATCGACCAAATGGCCGCCGCGATCTCGGCGGCACACCTCCATCCGATGGTCCAAATTTTCGATGACGCTGAGGCATAATTGAGGTTCTATGCCGTTAATGTGCCGAATTATCTCATCCTTTAGCTCTTGAATTGTTGCTGGCTTATCGATGTACACCTTTTCTTTCAAATAACCCCAAAGAAAGAAGTCCAACGGTGTCAAATCGCATGATCGTGGCGGCCAATTAACATCGCCACGACGTGAGATAACACGGCCATTGAATTTCTCCCGCAAAAGAGCCATTGTTTCGTTAGCTGTGTGGCAAGTGGCACCGTCCTGTTGAAACCACATATCGTCCACATCCATATCTTCCAATTCGGGCCATAAAAAGTTCGTTATCATCTCACGATAGCGAACACCATTCACAGTAACTGCCTGACCGGCCTCATTTTGAAAAAATACGGCCCGATGATGCCGCCAGCCCATAAACCGCACCAAACAGTCACTCTTTGTGGGTGCATTGGTTTTTCGACAATCACTCTTGGATTATCATTCGCCCAAATGCGGCAATTCTGCTTATTAACGAATCCACTTAGGTGAAAATGTGCCTCATCACTGAAGGTGATTTTCTTCGAAAATTGATCATCCACTGTTGCCATTTCTTGCCACCATTCTGACCATTGACGACGCTTGAAATGGTCAAGAGGCTTTAGTTCTTGAGTCAATTGCACCTTGTAAGCGCGTAAATGCAAGTCTTTATGTTCATCAACGACGAGCGTGAGAGGTGCAATTGTTGGGCACGACGACGAGTTGAGGTGGACGGCACTTCAGCCACACTATCGCGAACAGCAGTAATATTTTCTGCAGTACGAGCTGTACGAGCATGCACTGGTGTTTTCGCATCTCCTAAAGACCCGGTTTGCTCAAATTTTTGCACGATTTTTCCGATTGTACGCACATTTGGACGATTAAATTGACCGAAAAAATCACGAAGTGCACGATATGCATTTTGATTTGAACGCCCATTTTCATAATAAGCCTGAATAATTTTAACGCGTTGCTCGATTGTGTATCTTTCCATGGTTCAAATTGAGTTAGTCTGAAATTGAGAAATGTCAAATGAAATGCAGAAAAAGACTTAACGTTTAGGTGTGGTTCACATTCAACATCGGCCCTTAAAATTTAACCACCCTTTATATTCTCTTATCCACTCCTCTTGATTTCCTGTGGCCCTAAAGCTCATTGTGATCGATCGCAGTTGTGGTTACCTCTGATACTGCCTGCGCCACCTGTGAACCAATTACTAAAAGCAGTTAGACCTGCATATGTTAAAGTTTGTTTCAAGATACCCCCGTGTTGTGTCTGAAAACAACCTCCACGGCAGCGATCGGCAAAAGTGTTGTGTTGAACACACACCCAATTCAGCAAGCACAAAATGTACACGTCATCACACATCGGTCCCCGTCTACTGGAGCAACGGGATTGTTTTAACTTCTGTGTTTGTCTTCTGCTGTCACTTGCCGAGACGAATACTTTGTAATTTCTGTATATTCGGCAATCAATTATTGTTAATCATTTAAATTGAATTCGTATATATTAAGTACATTAAAAAACTGATAATCGTCTCTAGCCTACCTGCCCTTGGTGAGGCTTCACCTCTGATTCTTGCCATGAGCGTCTAGATTATTACCTCCGGGCGACCGTATAACATCCTGGGTGAACCAATCTGAATCGGACCGATTCCAACGCCTTCCCCTTAAGGCATTGTTGCAGACGAAGCAGATTTTCCTGCCTTAAGTACCCACAAGTATGCGTGGAATTTTCCCACCAACTAATGAACAATGGCCACTCTTCAGGTCTGTCGCTGAAAACTACGTATTCTTCCGACATAATTTGTCTTGCTGTCAGCTGATATTTTGTTAGTTGATGTTCTTTGTCCAGCGTGTAGTTGGTTTTTACTAGTGTAATAGGATGATTGGCATCTGGTTTTGCCATGTCACCATGTTTAGTTATGCCGTTCGGCTTTGTCGCAGGATTGGCACTCAGCCATGCTTCATTGACATCCTCCTCTTTTCTCGCACTACGCTCAATCCAATATTCGACTTTTTCCTTGCCTGCCGACCCTGCCTCCGATTCCGACTCGCTGTCCGTCTGGAGCTGATCATACAGCTCCTACTTCTTCTGGATGTAGTCCGTCTCCCGCTGTTCCCGCAGTTGCTTTTCTACCTCCAGCCTTTGTAATTGCAGCTCTACTTGTTCCCTTTTTCCTGACGCTCTCGACTTCGAAGACCTTGAAGGCGCTGGTGTCTTCTTTCTTGAATTGGGTGCCGTTGTTGGTATGCGAATTTCGGTATAAGCTGGATCTATCGGCTGCGCTTGTTCATGAGTTGCTATTTCGTGTGGTGGTTGTGGCGGAGCAAACTGGCTCGACGGTTTTTGGTCCGGCTTAGAGCACCTTATTTTCTTGCAGAACCATTCTGGATCTTTAAGATCACTTGTGAACCCTACGCAATTTTTGCACTTTTGCAATTTTTGTTTTCAGCATTCTTTGACGCATTTGGCGGAGGTTTTGTTTTATTAATTTTAGATCTACTAGACATTGTTACTTTTCTTATGTCTCGTAATGATGTAGCACGTGTGTGCTGCTTCTGTGTGGGGGGTTAGGTTGAGACGTCGACGCGGTGGCTGATGCTGTTGAACCTTCCAGATCGTTGATGATGTGGATGTTTATTGGCTTTGATGTGTATCCCTCCCTGGTGTTCCACTTGCACGGTAATAATTTATTGCCACGTAAAAGAATTTTTAGGATGTTGAATCAGTCAACGTTCAAAAGAAAAAAAAGGAAAACACGTTTCAAAATTCTTGAGCATTAGCGCTTTATTTGGGCGCTAAAAATTCTTTTAGTTTTTTTTTTTCTTTTTTCTTTATTAATTTAACAAATTCAAATTACGCTTTTATTTTTCTTATTATTACTTTTACTCTCGAGAGAAACCAAGCACGCCGAGATCAAATCAAAGAGTGTCAAAAAAATGGAAAAGGAAAAGCCTCCAGGATTTTTTTTGCAGCCAGGTTGGCATTAATGTCGGGTGGTTGGTACTAATAGTAGATGGTTTTCAATATTAACACCAAGTATATCGGACGAAAACATTGCTGTATCGTCAGCAAAAACTGCTGACTCAAAGTTATGAAAAATCGATTAGACAAAAAGTGTTGAATGATTTTAATAAGATACTTGTGAAACTCAAATTGTATCATTTTATATATGAAGCCATTGTGCTTAACATTATCGAATGCCTTCTCGACATCTAATAGGAGTAGCCCCGTTGACTTCTTTGCATTAAAATTGGTTTTAACATGCTAAGTAATTCGGTTGACTTGTTTCACTGTGCTATGGTGTTCTCTGACGCCAAATTGTTGACGTAGAAAAATATTGAAACTCCTTACGTGATACAATCCTGCTTCTGATCAACCGCTCAACAACTTTTCCTGTGCTACTTAACCCTCTACTGCATACTAAACCATATGGTTTTCCGCAAGGAAACGGTATTTTCTTTACTAAATCACATTCGAAATGACTAAGACACATCATGATCACTTTGTGTATATCCTTAACAACACAAAATAGTACTTTTCGCATTTTCAAGATAACGGTTGTCTGCGATTTTTTTCATTTGTACTTCGGTTCCTCTCGTTTGTGCAGTGAAAAAAAAGTTTGGTTCTAGGTAAGTGTAAATAATTGTGTTCAATTGGTAAGAACAATTAGAATACATTTTGGTTAAAATACTTTATTTTCTATAATATAAATGTAATTTTGTTTAAAACTATTGCTTAAATTTAATTAGTTTACACCATCGCACTTTATTTTTTAAACTTAACTTTTTTTAAAACTTTTTTTAATAAATATTGTTAAAGCTATTTCAACCGTTTTTTTAATTTTTTCCTCCTCGCATATTAATTCATGTGGTAGAGGGTTAAGAAACTAATTGGCTTGTAGCTTTTGGGGTCGTTTGGAATTTTGCCGGGTTTTAAAATTGGTATGACTTTGGCTACTTTTCATGTGTTCGGAAAGTAATGTAATTTGATACAGCTGTTGAAAATAAATCTGAGGTATTCAATTCTTATTTTAGGTAGATTTTTAAGAAACAGATTTCTCATCCAATCGAGCCCTGCTGACTTTCGGACACTCAAATTGAAGATGGTATCTATGGGTATTTCATTAAGTGCACCGACCTTTAAATTTAAATAAAACAAAGTATGTGTGAGACATTTTTTATTCGTTTTAAAGGCCTATCGATGCCATTATGTATGGAACTAGCAGACCCGTGCTTGCGTTGCTTCGCGAAAATCTTAGAAAACTTTTTTTTAACTATAATATTAACCCTAGAATGCATAAGGGGTTTTGAATAACGTTAACACATATGGGGTTCCTGAGCACCCAGTACTTTGGGTTGCAAATACCAGCAACTTATAACACAATCTTATAAAATTTATTTATTTTATTTAAAAACAATGTTTTTACTAACTTAATTAACAAAAAAATGGCATTTCATTCACAGCCTTAGTAATTGAAAAAAAATAAATAAAGAGTTAACTTAACCATATGGTGTGACCATATGGTGTTTCAAAAAATCCAAGAAAATATAGCTTTTTAAGCTCAAAAGTTCAAATTTTTTTCTTGATTCTGAAAGGTGATATATATGGCAACATAAGTATATATAAAAAGTTTTGATTTTGTTAGTCTTATCGCGATATTTTAAGTCTTGTTTCTTACACATATAAAGGCAGCTGTTGCATACTTCTCCGCCGTGGTCGGCGCAAATGTGCCTTTGGCAAGTAACGCATGCCGTTTTTGATTTTTTATCTCGTGTCCTAGGACATAAGAAGCATCTTCCCTGCTTTGGAATCTTTTTTTGAGGTTCTCTTAAGGAAATATCCTTGCAATGCTCTGAATCGCCTTCCGCTAAATCTAAAAGCACTTTTTCGATATTACCTTTCAAATGACTGTTGATTTGTTATCCCAACCGCTTTTGCATGTATGGTTTTGCCAAAGACAAACCCAAATTATGCAAAAATATGTTGAGTTTATATTTTTTTTAATTTTTAATTGTTACCGAGCGAATACAGGACCATTGAATTGATGCCGGCCTGATCAAGCATAGCATAACAGAACTCCTAAGTGATGCCGCCCCTCTGGAATGCCATCATCTTTACAGTCACTGGCGGAAATTTCATCGTCCTCTTCAGAATCCGTATCAACGTCATCTAAGCAAGCGTCATCTTCCATATCGCTACCGATGACTAAAAGAAGTTGGCTTATCTCATCCTAATTGTAGTTAGCCTTATTTCGAGACATCCTGTGCAGATAATGGATTACTTTTGTACTTCGCAATTAAGGAACCTTTTTGTTATGCAACTCTGAAATTATTTGTCAACTAACCTTTTAAAAGCTCCAAAATTTATATTTTTTTATTTATTTCACTTAAAAAAAAAATATTACGTTAACACATATGGGATGCCAGCACACCCCAGTTACCACGATATCTTCAGTCCAAAAAGAGGAAATGTACTAAATATCTTTCAAATATAAAGTAATAACGAAATAAATAAAAGTCATGGCACTCTTCAAAAATAACA
The DNA here is from genome assembly GCA_951813785.1 of Criorhina ranunculi. Classification (NCBI taxonomy): domain Eukaryota; kingdom Metazoa; phylum Arthropoda; class Insecta; order Diptera; family Syrphidae; genus Criorhina; species Criorhina ranunculi. The sequence continues at coordinate 50,537,664 of OX638384.1, read as the reverse complement.
ACTTTTATTTTCAATAATATAACAGTTTGAATTTTGAAGTGGGGTGCAATCGCACCCCATATGCATTCTAGGGTTAAAAAAGGACTATGCCTCTCCTTGGAGCACGTGAATTTCGTAAAAACATATTTTCGAGATCTTTTTCGTGACACAACGTGCCTGGTTCCATTTGAGGGAGCGGACCTGGGAACTTGAAACTCAGTACATACCTATGTAGTTACGTCTTGAAATATAGCTAAGGAAAAATTACTAAATTTATAATTGTAAATTAATCAAATTGCCGTTTTATTGGATTGAGTATTTTAGTTTTACCCCCTTTTGTCCGAAATTTTGTTTGTGTCACATTTTATAGAAAAGATAAAATGTCCCCAGTAAAACATTTTCACGTTAAAAAATAAAAATGTAAGCATGCTTACCGTATCTTACTTACTTACTTAAGGCGGCGCTACAGTCCGGGGTGGACCTGGGCCTCAACCAACAAGCGTCTCCAGCCAGCTCGATCTTTAGCTAGCTGCCTCCAGTTTCGCACGCTAAGTTGGTTGAGGTCCCCTTCAGCTTGCGCGCGCCACCTGAGTCGCGGTCTTCCTCTACTGCGCTGTCCCTCGGGGGCGGATTCGAAGATTTTTCGGGCCGGAGCATTGGTGTCCATCCGCTCTACATGACCCAGCCACCTCAGTCGTTGGACCATCACTCTTCTGGCTAAGTCGATGTCGACTACACGTACATTTCGTCGTTGTATCTCCTCCTCCACTCACCGTCTATGCAGACGGGACCGAAAATCACCCGAGACGTCGGTATTGAGTGTCCTTTCTTGTTGACAGCATATACTTGGTCTTGTCCTCATTTACCGTTAAACCCATCTTTGCCGCTTCCGTCACAATACTCACGAAAGCGCCACTGACATCACGCTGCTTTCTTCCGATTATGTCAATATCATCGGCGTATGCGAGTAATTGGACGGACTTTTGAAAGATTGTGCCTCTTGTGTTGGCGCGCGAGTTTTGCACAATTCTTTCAAGAATGATATTAATGACAGCGCATCGCCTTGTCTAAATCCTTTTTTGACATCAAAGGTCTCGGTGAGTTCTTTACCGACCTTGATGGAGCAGCGTGCATTCTCCATCGTCATCCTGCACAAACGGACGAGTTTTGCAGGGATGCCAAAACTAGACATAGCTCTGTATAGCTCGTCTCTATAAATGCTGTCATACGCGGCCTTAAAATCGATGAATAGATGGTGTGTATCGATTTGGAGCTCATGGGTTTTTTCCAAGATCTGCCGTAGTGTGAATATTTGGTGGATGGTGGACTTTCCTGGCCTAAAGCCACACTGATATGGACCAATCAGGTTGCTGACGAACGGCTTCAGACGTTCACACAATACGGCAGATAAGATCTTGTAGGCGATGTTAATTAGACTAATACCTCTGTAGTTGGCGCAGTTTAGAGGGTCTCCTTTCTTGAGGATCGGACAAACAATGCTGAGGTTCCATTCATCGGGCTTACCGCATCTAGAATAATGAATTTCACAGAAATAATTGTAAGAAAAATAGGCATTGTTGAAGTTTTTACATAGGTATGCACTGTAACCGTCTAAACTGAAAAGGAAAATACGTTGGTATCATTGGAATTCTAGGAATAAGGGCATCATTCCCTGCTGCGGGTCCAGTAAGAATTTTAGCTTTTAGCTTCTATTATATTTTTGTTTAACTTCTTGACTTGAAGTCGTTTGCCCTTGCAAAGGTTTCTGATAAGTTTTATTAGTGTGCCGATTTTCAAATTTAATTGGTGCGGCGGAAGACCCGCTTAGTTGAGAGAATAAATAAATTCTTGAGGATAGTTACAACTGTCATTTTCATTTATTACACTGGTAATTGCTTTGTATTGATGTGCCTCTGTTTTTAAACGCCAACAAAAACATACTTCTCTATTTAATCCTAGAAAGCTAACCTACGAAAATTTTACTCCCATGGTGAACAAAAAAAGATCTTTTCGGGTAGAGCAAAGGGCTATGAATGACCTTTCGTAAGTGCTTGCGTAATCTATTTACGCATCAGTCTAATGAAAAGTGTTTGCTAAAAGTGCATCTCGTTTCATATATTCAAGTGATTTTACAATTCTAGGAACCAAAATTTACAAACGTGAACCAACACGAAAACCAAAACTTAGCAGGCGGAAGAAAATATTGCGCATTTTGTAATTTAAAAAAAGCGAAATACAAATTCAACCACATTATGCCCGGCCCGTAAATGTACTTTAAACTCATGGATGAAATAATAAAGATTACGCCGATTTGTTGATTTTTTTTGTGGGACTACGTAGTAAGGGACAATTTATGAGAGAGAATGTGACATTTATTCTCTTTTCAAGTGGAAAACTATGATTTTGAATTTTGTGTCATATTATGTAAGGAAAAACTAATTTTCAGATTTCAAAATTTTGGTATTGAATACAAATAATTTGACAAAAAAAAAACAACAAAAACTAATTTTATTGAGAGACACGAACTACGTCACCAAAAAAGAGAACCTATTCACTCTGCGTTATCTTTATTATTTCATTCATGCTTTAAACTGATTAATTTGAATATCTTTTGTCAATAAAATCTAACTTCGTTTCAACAGAGAACTTAAAAATAACTATTTCTCTTTTAATTGCCAGGGAGTAAATTTTACTCCTAGATAGCTGTATGTAACGGAGTTCAAAATAAGGTTAGCTCTCTGGGATTAACTGATGGGTTTTTGAGTGAGATTATTAAACTTTAACTGAAAAACCAAGCATTTAAAAAGAAAAATTTCGACTGAGGAGCCAGTCCTGTACCTCCCACCTCATATTGCATTATATCACAGCGATATACACCACAACGTGCTTGCGTTAATCAGCACACCTTTCTTTAAAGCATTTCTTCTAATATCTCAGCATCCGCTCTCGCTAGACCAATTTTACCCAAAACTGATCGGATCTAAGTTTCATGCTGACAAATAAAGTAAAAAAAACCACATGATCGTACGTTATTCCGTTCTCCAGATATCGAAGGAGAACAAAATTGTCAAATACACACACGCACACACAAACATCACTGCGAAAACATGTGCAAATGATTTTTAGTGCATTGAATGCGAAGCTTTGTCAAAATCACGAACGTGTTTTTTTTGCTGATTGCAATTTTTCCCTTATGGAGGTGGAAAGTAAAAATATGATCCACATGATCATACAAAGTAAGAATAGGAATGGAAGGAAGGGAGCGTGCGAGAACCACGGAAAGATGATGAAATGGAACAAAGCAGCAACCTCGTCATTGTGATTGAATCGATATCAGCGATGTAAACAAATAAAAATAATGGATATATTGAAAATAGTTATTAAATTATTTGTCAGCAAGTAGGTATAATTAAGTAAAGATGAAGGGCTTAAAATTTGCGTAAGCATATTGACTTTATGCGAAAAATTTAGTTTTAGCAATTTTTTAAATTGGTTTAAATTAAGGAGTGAATATATTGGTCAACCTCTTTAAAATTAGTATGAAAAAAATATAAACGTTTAATTTTTTCTGTAAAAAAAAACTTTTAAATAAAAAAAATAGCCTAACTGGATTTCGTAAAAATAAAGAATATTATAAATTTTATTTTACGTTGATCGGTTCAGTATTTGCTGAGATTACCGGGGCCAAAGTTTTTAAATGTTTCGTCTTTATATAATAGTAATGATAATGATTTAGAAGTATGTTTTAGGTAAAATTCATTTAACATCCACCTCGCCTTGAATGGAGGTTACACAAATTGGTAATCTTCTTAGCTTCATGGTTGCAGGTTGTATTACGCCTGTTGGTGTTTTCACAGTTGCAGCACGGATGATGTTGTCCTCACCAGGATGCGTCTTTATTATTCGTCCAAGTTTCCAAGCGAGAGGAGGAGCATTATCATCAACGATGAGTACAATGTCGCCAAGTTGAAAGGTGGAACGTGAGGTTTCCACTTAGTTCTTTGCTGCAAGCTTTGTAGATACTCTCTTGACCAACGCTTCCAAAAGCTTTGAAAGTACCATTATAACATCTGGTAGCGAGTTAGTGAGTTGAATGTTTTGACTTCGGAAACGTCCTGCTCAGCCAAGCATGTTAGTGGACTACCTATAATGAAATGACTTGGAGTTAATGCATTGAAATCAGAAGGATCCTCAGACAGAGGGGTAATCGGGCGCGAATTGAGAACCGACTCAATTTGAATAACAACTGTGTTTAATTCTTGAAATGTGAGCGAGGCAGATTGTAAGACTCGTTTCATGTGGTATTTCGCTGATTTTACCGCCGCCTCCCACAAACCGCCGAAATGCGGTGATCGCGGTAGTATCGTTTTCCACATTATGTTCTCGGACGCGCAGCTGCGAACTATTTCATTATGACTTTCGGATTTTTGGAGCATTTCATATACCGATGAGAGTTCATTGCGGGCTCCAATAAAGTTGGTGGCATTATCACTATATATTGTAGACGGTCGGCCCCGACGGCCAATAAATATTTTTAGTGCAGTTATAAATGCCACTGTTGAGAGGTCTTCGACAACTTCGAGATGCACCGCGCGCGTAGAGAAACATACGAAACTGTTTTCGTAGCCACGTAGCCCTTAACTGGTGGGGTCCCTCGTCGACGGAAGTGTATGCTGAACGGTCAACTCTAACCATCAAGAAGGCACGACATTGCTGGACCCTTGCTGTGGGCAGAGCTCCCATTATGGTGTTTCCTGAAGGGGGCTGAACACGAAAACATCTTATACACTTACGATAGACCTTCTGACATAAGACCTTTCCATGTATTGGCCAAAATTGCTGTCGAATTATGCTGAGTAGAGTTTGTGGGCCAACGTGCAAATATTTGTTGTGGAAGTGACGTACCATTGCTTCGGTGAAAACATGATCCTTTGGGAGAAGTATTGGATATTTGGCATCGTAGCCCAAATGTGAGTTATTTATTCTACCACCATCCCGAAGAATCCTACAACTACCAATGAATGGATGAAGCGATGCTTTGTGAGACCTTCCCGGGATTGGTTTTTTGTCCGTTATTAGTTGAACTTCATGTGAAAAACATTGCTGCTGAATTGCCCAAAGGATGGACTTCAAGGAGTTTTCTAGCTCAATGGGAGTGAATTCGCCAGAATTTGTTTCAAACTGCTGCCGTTTTTCTCTACTGTAGTGTGATTCAATGCAAGCACACAACATACGAGAAAACCATTACGTAACATTGTATCGCTCCATATATCCGAAAGTGTCAAGTGGCATTCGATCGGTATTGGCAGTGGTTCATGCTACGTAGAGGTTCATTCGAGTTCATGTGTTTGTTATTGTTTACACTTTGTCCGTTGCACTCTCACTGCATTTATGTGGGACAAAGGGAACAACTTGAAACTTTGTAACATATGATCGGGTCAATAGAAGAATGGATTGGATCATATGCTTAGAAAAGTATAGTTTTAGAGTAAGAATTCGAGTATAAATAGATGGGTATGTTCGAAATAAAAATCAGTCTTGAACACAATCTTGACTCTCATTCAATTGCGGCAGTAATTTGTCTTGTTTTCAGCGTGCTGCGCTTTGTACAGCATAGAAGAGCGCGCTACGCTTAAATAGCTTAGGGTGGTAGGCTACGGCAAACCTTACACTACAATTATGACAAAATCGGAGTATGTAGGCTACCACTCTGATAGTTTTGAGATAGTTGTTATGAAATTTGATATTCTCTACAAACGGTTGAGCCAGTATTGATAAGAGTATGATTTTACGCCTTTTCCTTTCGAGAAGAGATTCATCAACTGCCTTTGGAATGCAAGAGTTCAGAATGGGCCAATCAGACTCTTGTAGCTTAAGATATTCGGGACCGGCAGACCACTGAACTGATTTCAGTAGCTCAAGAGGATATGCTCCACGGGATACTATATCAGCCGGATTTAATTTGGAGCGTACATGATGCCACTGATTCAAATTCGAGAGAGTTTGAATTACTGCAACTCGATTTGCGATAAAAGTTTCAAAATTCGAGGATTCTTCTGATATCGAGTTTAGGACAATCGACGAATCAGTCCAGTAGAATATTCTCTCAAAACAGATTTCAAATATATGATGAATTTTGCCAACGAGACGAACCATCAGTACAGCTGTACACAGTTCTAGTTGCGGTATAGAAATCCTTTTTACTAGAGCCACTCTCGACTTTGAGCATAAAAGCTTCACCTTAATGGTTCCATCTTCTGTTATTGATCGAACATATAAACAGGTACCATACGCATATTCGGAGCTATCAGCGAATGCATGTAGTTGAACATTTTGACTACCATAGAAAGCTCGACGTTCGAAATTAAACTTCCCAATATGTTTTAGCTCTTCTCTAAAACGAAGCCAACGACTGTGATATTCTATTAGTAAACTTTCGTCCCAGGCAAAACCCTGTCGCCAAAGCTGCTGCATGAAAACCTTTGCTAATATTATTATTGGGCTTATTAGGCCTCATGGATCGAAAAGCTTCGCTATTTCTGAAAGCACAGTTCTTTAAGTGATGGTTTTGTTTTCACTCTCAATACAATCGTAAAGAAATTTGTCTGATGTTGGACTCCAATATGTTCCTAAAGTTTTAATAGCACCGGAATCAGCAATTCCAAAACATGTCTCCTTGCCATCTTCCTTCACATCCTCTAAAATTCTATCATCATTTAAACACCATTTGCGTAATATGGAACCTCCTCTATTTAACAATTGAATTAATTCACCCTTTAAATGTATAGCCTCTTCTAATGTTGATGCACCGGTTAAAACGTCATCAACGTAAAAATCCTTATCTATCGACCTAGCAACATTAGGAAAATCATGCCCTTCGTCTATTGACAATCTCTGTAATGCCTTTGTGGCCAAATTCGCAACAGAAGCAGTTCCATTGTAACCGTGGTAAGTTGATAAGTTTTTACGTCATCATTTGGATTATCTCTCCAGAGAATTAAATGGTAACGTCGATCATCTGGATGCATTGCAATTTGATGATACATTTTTGATATATCAGCAGTGAAGACAAAAGGGAACAGACGAAATCGAACAGAAATAAAGAAGAGATCATTTTGAATAACTGGACCGACGCACAGTGGAGTATTTGTATGATAAAACCGCTCAAAATTATTTCATGGCTTTTTTTGCAAAATAATTGAATAAAACGCAATACTTGATCGAAATTCGTTGTTTATTCTTATAAAATATATGTATTTTCAAAGAAAATGTGCTTAATCAGACTCGCTGGCTGAAGGCTGCTCCCTATCTTCTCCTTCTTCGATATCCTCCATACTTCTGTTATTATCGTTTTCAGGAGGTACATATATGCGGTTCGCTTGCGATCATAAGATTTTTTATTTTTTTTTTTGATTTGATTTTTATTCATTCGATTACAATGGAAGAGAATACAAAAACATTATAATAGAAAACTTAAAATTTACAAGAAATTATGTAACAATAACTGAAATATAGAACTTTGACATGAGAATAACAACTTCAAGTATAATGCAAATTGTAAATGATTTACATAGAAAATGAATGAATAGATACATTCTTTAGTTAGTGAAACTAGTGTCGAATGTATCGAGCCAAGTACAGAAAGATAATTCAAATATAATATAGTGAAGAAGTGAAATTAGTTTAAAAATGGAAACGAAAGAATTACTAAATTATTAACCTTGACAAATTATCTATCTCATTGAAGTCATAATCAAACAACCACTTTTTGACCCTTTTGCAAAACGGAAATAAATTGCGAGAAAGCCGTAAATCAATGGGTAATTTATTGAATAAACGAGGGGCTACAGAAGAATAATAACTAAAGAAGAGATGAGTATTGTGTGGGGGAAAAGATGCAAGATTTCTAGCAGTGCTGCGAAGACCATAAGCATTCGGATCATGGTTTAAAGAATAGCCGCTCCTTAAAAAAAATAATTTTAAAACTTTGTAATAGTAAAGATGTTTTAAAGGCAGTATAAAAGACTGAAGAAAGAGAGGGAAACTATGTTCATGGCGCCTATTTTTCCAGATAATTCTAAGCAAATGTTTTTGAGCTACCAGCAATGGTTGTATTTTGTTTTTATATGTGCCGCCCCAACAAATCAAGCCATACTGTAGTTTTGATTGGACCAGACTATAATATGCTTTGACTAGGAAATTCCTCGAGCAAAATAATCTCAAATGGTACAATGTTCTAGTTGTTTTGAGCAAATACTTTCTAAGGGACGTGGTATGAGCGCTCCAGTTCAATCTACTATCGATTTCAAGTCCCAGATACTTAAAAACCTGTGCGTTTCCAATAACAAAGCAGTTCTTTGAGCAATCATTAGAAGCATTAAAAGTTAATTGAGAATTGGATTCACAGCAAGTGTCAGAACTTATCAAGAAATGGGTACAGTCCGAACTATGAAAAGTGAAAACAGGAAGTTGTAAATAAGGAGCGAACGTATTAAAGAACATGATTTTAGTTTTATCACTGATGACTAACTTATGCAAACGGAACCAATGCCTTAGTTTTTCTAAGTCGTAGTTGATATCCGCTGTGATATCTAAGAGGGAGTTGCTAGAATATAAACAGCCTATGTTATCAGCGAACCCGATAAGTTTACCTTTCAAATTCAGAGTAAAAATTGAATTAATAAAAACTAGGAACAATATAGGTCCCAGTACGGAGCCCTGTGGGACACCAATTTTAATTTCACAACACTCACTAAATGAGTCTCTAATTTTTACCATTTGTTTACGGTACATAAGATATGATTCAAGCCATTTAAGTGTAAACCCTCTGAATCCAGCTTTATTAAGTTTACTTAACAATATGGTATGATCAACAGTATCAAAAGCTTTTGTAATATCAATAAAAAGAGATGCAGTTAACTTCTTGCTATTGATGCTGTCATGTATCATGCTGCAGAAACTAAGGAGAGCATCCTCAGTAGATCTACCAGTTCTGAATCCATACTGTTTTTCACTAAAAAAAGAGGTAGTTTCAAGATATGACACAATTCTTTTTTTCATAAGTTTCTCGAAAGTTTTAGAGAGTACTGGAAGAAGAGAGATAGGTCTATAATTATTTCGTAACTTATTGTCACCTTTTTTGAAGACAGGTATAACTTCAGCAATTTTGAGCATATCAGGAAACTTACCACAGAAGATACTTTTGTTAAAGATATGAGCCAGTATGTCTGCAATATTTAAAGCGATGTTTTTAATCAAAGTACTCGAATAAGAATTGTGGGTTAGAGAATTAGAGTTCCTTAACGACATTATAGTTTGAAAAACCTCAAATGAAGAAATAGGCTCGAAGAAAAAGCTCTGAGCCTCTTCCTTTCACTGTTAAAACACTCAGTCATACATCGGCTTGAAATGGAGTTGAGCCCCGCATCAGTTATTATTTTATTCGCAACACTAATAAAATATGTATTGAATGTATTGGCTAATTCTACACCGTTAGAAATATCCCGATTGTTATGCCTCAAAGAAAGCGGAATGCCCATAGGGGCGTTTCTATTGAGAAGTTCATTAACTATTCCCCATTCTCTTTTTGTGTTACCTTTAGCACTATAAAATTTATTGATATAATAATTTTCTTTGCATATAGGAGTTTCAATCGCAATTTCTTTACAAATTTTATCGTACGCGCTACCAAGATGATTATTTTGTGGGTGTTTCTTACATTTTATTCTTAATTTATTTTTTTCATTTATTTTATTTACTAGGTAGTTAGATATCCAGGGCTTAATCTTGATCAGATTTTTATATTTTTTACGCACACTCACTGAACACATTTCAACATGTTTGTGAAGTATTTTAGAAAACAACTCAAAAGCAATATTAGGATCATTATTTGACCATACGTCTGACCAACTTTCCTGCAGTAAGCATGCATTCAGATCTGTATAGTTCACGGTTTTCGAGTAATTGTATTGATAAAATATGTTAGTACTCTTACTCCTATTTGAATTAAAGAATAAACAGATCATAGAATGATCAGAAATTCTGAAGTCAGCCGTGCTACTAATTAGAGAGTAATTAGTATTTCTATCAATCCTACAGAAAATATGGTCAATACAATTGGAGGGTTGCCTCGTAGGAACATTTATACAAGACTCTAGACCATTAGCACACATTAAAGATTGGTACCTTAAAACAAGTGGAGATTCGCTTAAGATATCCAGATTAATATCAACAAGACCAATAAGATTCCTTACTTTTTCCACACTTAGTATGGAGCGAAGCTCGTCGATAAACGCATCTTTACTCATACCATGAAGTCTATAGCATCCAATAAAGGCAATCCTTTGTGCATCAATAGTACAACTAACCTTTAACATATGCGAACCCTTAAGATCCACGCTTACACATCCATTTATATATTTACTAAAACTATTTTTGACATAAACCACAATACCACCTGCAGCATATGAGTTATTTCAATTCGTGTAAATCTCGTACCCTGGTATTTTATATGTATCCTTTTCATCATCAAAAATCCATATTTCCGAGAGAAAAATTAAGTCAGGCTTGTTAAAAAATGACTCCAAATGAGATAAAAAGTGATCAACATTTTTTCTTAAGCTACGAATATTCTGATGTATAATAAAAAATCGTTAACAAGTCGCTCGCAATGAAGAACACTTCGACATAGCTCACTATCATACCGGCAAAAAGGAATAATAATATTATTGTGAGAAGCATTAAAATCAAACATAGTAAGTCAAAATAAATTTACAAAGAGGTATTTAAATCTTCAAAGGAACAAATTTTTATAACTTTTTCACCTTCTTGTTTTTTCATCAAAATAACCCCATTACTTACCCATAAATAAGCAATGTTTTTTTCACGTTGAATTTGTTTTGCTTTTTTGAATAAAGCCCTGTTGAAGCGCGTTAGACTTTCATTGATGAAAATCGGTTTGTTTACCTGCCCTTCGCCGAATATGCACGATGTTAATTTAATCTTCCTCTTCTTGGTTAGAATAATCCGCTTAAGTTCCATCGATCTTAGTTTCACACACACAATGTTTGACGTCTTCATACGTGTAGTTGCAGCAGGTATGATATTGACATTGTCTCCAGCTGCTACACTTTTGAGTGATTTGACATAGCAGAATTTAATGTCGTCATGCGTTATGTTAACATTCGAACCCTCCTGCAAAAGCTTGACAGTGGAGCTAAGTGCATTGGCACTTTCAACATTTGGTATACCAACGATTTCGATGCACTTATTCAACTGTTTCTGCTGGAGAACTTTCACAGTATGTTGAAGTTGATTGACCTTATCCAGCAGTGTTGTGTTGATTACTCAATCTCTTGTGAAAAAGACTTGGTTTTCATGTGCTGCAGTGCTCTTAGACTACTAAGATATGGGTCTGAACTTAATAGTAATCTCTGTATCACATCTCTGTTGCAATCAACCCATGAAATCTTTCGACTAAATTTTAGTCTATATTGCCTGAAGTGCTTGTTGAGGGCCTCAGCTGCCTCCTCCGATAACTGACCAATAGGTACGATTGCGTGTTTTATCACATCGGCGCCATGTATCAAAACTTTGTGTATAATTGGTGTCATGGGATGCCAACCATACAGATCTATATATATACATTTTTGCGGTATCATGAGCAAAAGCATCAAATTTGTCCGCATCAATTTTGTGTCCGCTCAAAATCACTTCCAGAATAGTTTTAAACCGATTTATTAAATCCAGATTGATGCCTGTGATACGAGAAGAGCATTCTGGATCAGCGAAAAATCTCCTGAACGTGTGCCATCATTAGTATTCCCAAATCCTGCTTTAGGAATATCAAAGCAGTCCCATTTGATCTTTGAAGGCACTTTGAATGTTCTCGCCAAATAGTAAATTATATCTCAGTTAATAAAATTCAATTCTTGACTCATAATCTTTGAAGTGACATTAAACAAAATGGGGGACGTGGGCGGACAGTTTTATGATGGCATATGATTGCCAATAGACTAAGGTTTATGCCCATATAAAAATGTTTGCCCGACCATGCCATACTCATAAACATAAACACTATTATCTAAAAAGTTTTCATAAAAATTAATGCTTAAAAAGGCATACATAAGCACCGTTCGTTAGCATATCATATATGCAGAGAAAATAGTAAAATTATATTTAGAACACAGAATATACCTTCCACTTCCATGAGGAAATGATTTTTTTTTATTTCCACTACACAAAATCACAATAGCCAAATTCAGAAAAATATCAAGATCGAAAGTGCCGATTACCAATAAATGCAAATTCGACAATGACTGGGTTCTGACTGGAAATGCGGCAAGAGGAAGTGAGGGGGGACTTTTTTTTGGATGCCACCTGATGGACTAGTTATCTAGCTTGAAGAATAACGGCGCTAACAGAAATATTTGACAACTTGATTTTATCACTTTTGAGCGGTTTTATCATACAAATACTCCACTGTGCGACGAGCAGAGTGTCATTGAGAGAAATTCCCGTTGTTGATTTTGCGGAGCCATCGAACACAACTCTCATCTTCGTGGTTGAACTAGATGGTTTCAACACACAATGGTGTGGAAGAAAGAACTGAGATTTAGTGAAATCCACATAAGGTGCTAACTCCATATGCTTCAGTGCCAAGAATTCATTTATTACACCAGTGTAATTCTGACGAAGCTCAGTATTTTTAAGAAATTTCCTTTCCAGGTATTTGAAACGATTAAGCGCTTGATTAAAGGATTCACCCATTCTTTCTGCCTTCTCCTTGAATGGTAATCGAACTTGGTATCGACCATCCTCTCATCTACGAACATTCAACTTAAAATGCCTCTCGCAATCTAATTCAGATTAACTTAGTATGTACTCATGCCGTGGTATGTCACCGCCATTTTCAATTTCCCAAAAACTTTTAAGATCCGCATGCAAGTTTATATCACCTTCGATTTCCTTTGGTGCAAAGGCCAAGCAATTTATTGGTAGCTGCTTCTTAATGTGCTGATAAGAACCAGAAACTACCCATCCAAGAATTGTTTTTTGGAGAATCGGTAGAGTAGGTCCCAATTTAATTTGGCCGATTGACATCACCTCGAAAAATAACTCAGCGCCTAACACCAAATCAATTTTTTGAGAGATGTTAAAAAGGATCAGATAAAATAATGTTCTTTGGTATATTCCACTGAGAAACATCGACATTTTGCTCGTGGATACAATTGATAAGTTTCCTTAGAACGATGACTTCAACTGAAGTCTAAAAAGCTGATGCTCGGGAGCTAATAGTCAGCGTAGTTTTATAGTGAGAGGATGATACGTTCTGCGCAATGCCACTGATTAATTGCTTTGAATGATATTTTTTCAAACCGAGGATATGAACAAACCTTTCACTAGTTAGATTCAGTTGAGATCCGGAGTCTAGGAGAACACGGCATGGTATTAATTGATTCGCGTTATCATACACTCAGAGAAAAAATCCTGTAAAATCAACCAGAATTTAACCAATTCTCAGGTTGTTATTTTTCAACACGGGTAACCGTGTTAAAGTTTTAACATGATACATGATTTTGACAGAATTTCGTTTTCTGGACTATTAACATTATAAAGTGTTAAGTTAAGGTGAACAATCCTAATACTTCAAAAGTGCTCACTGTTAAATTAATATTGTGCACCAGGTTAAATAAACATGTTCTCTTGTTAACTTTATCCTATGAACTATACAAGTTAATATGTTAATTTGTAAAAGTAACATTTTTATAATGTTGATCCAAAATGGGAGTCCCGTATATCCTACGTGAGATTGGAGGAGCAAGATTGCTAAGAATGAAGTGACTGGTACTGCGCACATGAGAGGGACCTTGAGGATAAGCCCAAATATCAAGCCGTGGTGGACGAATACATGAATGGATCAAGAATACATCAAAACAAAATTAATCTGCCTAAGCGGAGGGAGGCAAGACCACGAAAGCCTCCAAAAGAACCAAGGTTGCCGCAGCCTCGGCAACCAAGCTCTCCGAAGCCCCGAAACCCAAAACCCACCCCAAACTCACACGTAATGTTGTCCGGGTTCCATGTCCACTTTTACAAGGACTGCTCTTCATACTCAAAAAATATTATATAACAGACAAAACCAACATATGCGATCTTTATGCCTTCATTATAAGGACGTACAATTTCTTTATTTTATTTACTAAATTTGTTGCGCGAAGTGAGTGTGAATTATAACAATTTAAAACCATGAATCAATTGCGACTGTGAATATGCGTTAAAAATGTTCTCGTGTTAAAACAAGCAGATTCAATGCAATATCAACAATGCGTTCAGGTTAAGGGTAGATAGAAATAACAATACATTTTATATACCAACGTCATGATCTGTTTACTTGCGCTCAAATGAACAGATACAGTGTACAATTAACACTGCGATCAGGTAAAGCATCGATAAAAAAAATATTCTAAGCATGAACATGATATTCTGTTTAATTGAATCAGATACAGAGTTATATCAACAGGCTATGTGGTCAAGTTGAAATCTATTTCTATGTTAAAATAACATGAACTTAGTTTAAATCTACACGGTGGCCAAATTCTACGGCTCATTTTTGATTTACAAGAAAATCATGTTGTAATAACATGACTTATTAAAGGGTTTTAGTTAGCTTCACTTGTCGCTTTGATTCAAATCTTGCAATCGATTTTAAACGCACTTCCCGATGAGCTAGAGACTTGAAACTTAAAACGTAGCTCAGAATCGGGAGACAATGCAATATAGGGTGTCCAATGTCATTCTAAATCCAAGATGGCGGACGCCATCTAGCTTCTCATTTCGCTTGGTTCAAATCTTGCAATCGATTTTACGCACACTTCCCGATGAGCTAGAGACTTGAAACTTAAAACATTGCTCAGAATAGGAAGACAACGCAAAATTCAAGATGGCGGACGGCCCAAGATGACGTTTGAACCTTTTTCTTCACGACACCCTTGATATGGGTATCGAATTAAAGGGTTTGACTAGTAGAATACTATAAGCTACGTAACGTTATTCTAAATCTAATATGATGGAGACCCCAAGATGGCGGCCGAACCGTTTTCTTCACGACCCCCTTGATATGGATATTTTATGAAAGGGTTTGACAAGAAGAATACGATAAGCTACGTGACGTTATTCTAAATCTTATATGGCGGACGCACCAAGATGTCGCTTGAACCATTTGCTACACGACCCCCTTGATATGGGTATTAAATGAAAGTGTTTTACGAAGGGAAAATGATAATCTGCGTGATGTTATTCTAAATATAATATAGCGGAATCTGTGTTAGTAATCAGGGTTATAAGTATCCATAGAAATAATAATAAAAATTTGCCACATGTCTCTGTTATTATCTGACATGGCCATGACGGCATACACCTTATCCATTATAAATAAATGCAATTTTCAGCAAAGTTTAATCATGGAATGGCCGAGAGAAAGATGTTGCCAATAACTGTGTCATCAGCCTCCACAGTCCATAAAATGCAGGGTAGTACTATTGACCATGCTGTGGCGTATTTAGGCTCCAGACTCTTTGAGGAGGGCCAGGCGTATGTAGCATTGAGTCGCGTTAGGACTTTTGAAGGGCTGTGTATTGAGAAGCTAGACTGTGAAAAATTAACAGGAAAGAATCCATATAATAAAGACGCAATGAGAGAGTTGGAAAGGATAAGAAGATTGCGTAATGATACCAACCCACGTCTAATTAATGAAACTAAAAACTAGAAAATAAAAATAAGGTAAAAAAACTTTAAAGTTAAACGGTTTTATTTTAATCAGGGGCTGTACCAAAAACTAGAAAATAATAAGAACATAAATCTGGGTCCCTGAAAGATACTGATTTCTCGTGAGAAATCATGCAAGTCAGATAGCATTGCAGTCTTCTCCAGTCGGATGCCAAGGGCCACTTTCTGTCGCTACGTCAGTGGATGAAGTTATAATCTGGAGCTTTTATCAGACTTACATAAAAACGTGGGACGCTGTATTCCTGTTCTGAGCTATGATTTAAGTTTCAAGTCTCTAGCTCACCGGGAAGTGTACGTAAAATCGATTGCAAGATTTGAATCAAAGCGACAAGTGAAGCTAAATAAAACCCTTTAAAAAGAAGTCGTGCTATGAAATATACGCAACCAGTTTACGCATGTTAATTTAACAATGTGCATAGTGTTAAGAAAATCATGTAAGTTTCTAAATTTTGTGTCACTTTATATGGGGGAAATCATCGTGTATATTTAACAGGAGCTTTGTTAATTTTTTACACGGTGTTTTTCTCTGAGTGTACACATTGACTTAAGCAGTAGCTAAAAGTGTGTTTAAAATTTTCAATGGTTCGTCGTTAAGTGAAGTTGTGGTGAGGGTGGTCGTAGAACAGGTATTGGTGAAAGTTGGAGAGTAGTTTGGTGCGTTTGAGTTTAGTTGAGAAGTGGTTGTTACAGACTGAGTAGGCCCTTGAGAGCATGATGATTGATCACCGGTGACGGAGTTTGGCGAAGAGTGGAAGGAGTTATCAAAATGTAATAATGTGTGATGCCGTTGACCACAAGTGTGACATCCACTGGCATGACAGTTAGATGATGAGTGTTGATCGGTTTTTAGACAATTTTCGCACAACTTAAGATTTTTGATTTGCTGATAACGATCAGAGAGAGGTAGATTTAATAGTGTGACGCTCTTATTATTACTATTATTGAAAGCTTTATTCATCATTTTAATGTTAACAAAATAAATTGTGTAAAGTTATATATGTTTTTTTTATATATATATATATATACAATTTTTATTCGTTTTTCTTCAAAATTGGATATAGGCCTCCCCCAATAGTTTCCACGACGCTTTATTCCTGGCTAGTCTTTCCCATGTGTTGTCGAGTTTGCAGATGTCATCTCACCACCGTTTGGGTTGTCTTCCAGGTCTTCTTGTTCCGCTTCTAGGTATCCATTGCGTAGTATTAAGGTCCAACGATTATCTTTGATTCTAGCTAGATGTCCCGCCCAGTTCCATTTTTGCTGTTTTGCTATAGCTCTTGCATCCGAGAAGTTTGTTATATTTCTTATAGCTTCGTTTCGTATTCTTTGCCTTCTTGATAATTTTAGAACGGTTCTTTCCATTGCTCTCTGTGTGACTGCCAGTTTTTGAGCCGACTTGACTGACATGCTCCAGGTTTGGGATCCATAAGTCATGACGGGTAGTATTGTCGCGTCAAATAAGTATTTTCTGGAGTTTGGACTAAGTTGTGAGTCGAAGATATGTTTTTGTTTCCAAAACTGCTTCCAGCTATTTGATATTCTTCGGTCTATTTCTTTATCTTCCTTATTTGTAAGTGAAATAAGTTGACCTAGGTAGACGTAATCATCAACGTATTCTATTTTGTTGTTGTTGATAATAATATCTTTCTGCTCTCCTTTTGCACATTAGTTTAGTTTTTTCTGCGTTCATGACTAGACCTGCATCGGTACAGCTTTCCTCTAAATTATTAATCATTTTCTTCAGGTCTTCTGTGGATGTTGCGATGAGGACGATATCATCTGCGAATCTCAAGTTGTTAAGATATTCTCCATCAATTCTAAGTCCCAATGTATCCCAGTTAATAGAGCTGAAAATTTCTTCTAGCACTGCAGAAAAGAATGCAGGTGAGAGAGGGTCACCTTGTCTTACTCCCCGGTTTAGATTAAATGGTCTCCCTTTGCTTTCTAATGAAATTGTGGACGTTCCGTTTGTGTATAGGTTTTTGAGTGTTCTAACGATTTTGTTTGGTATACCTTGAGATTTTAGTGATTTCCAGATGAATACATGTTCCACTGTATCGAACGCCTTTGTAAAGTCAATGAAAGCCAAGCTTAGGTCTTGTTGATACTCGTTACATTTCTCTATTATTTGATTGACTGTATGCAGGTGGTCTGTAGTGCTGTAGCCTTGGCGAAAACCAGCTTGTTCTCTTGGTTGTTGTTCGTCCAGGTTTCTTCGAATTCTCCGGAAAATGCATTTTGCAAAAACTTTATATATAACCGATATCAAGCTAATAGGTCTGTAGTTATTTATGTTTGCTATATCTCCCTTTTTGGGTAATAATATCACAGTTGATTCTTTCCATTGTGTTGGAACTTGTTCTAGTTCTAAAATCCAGTTGAAAATATTGATAAGACTTGGGACTAGTTTGATTATTCCGAGTTTAAGCATTTCTGACTTTATACCGTCATTTCCGGCGGATTTTCCGCTTGCAGATTCTTTTATAGAAGATTCAACTTCGGATGGTAGGAAGTGTGGTATTTCTTCATCTTCGTCATGGAGGTCGACTGCTTCGTTTTGTTGTTGTGTTTGGCTTAGTTTTGAGGTATATAGTGTTTCAAAGAATTCAGTGGCGGTACTGTTTATTGTTTGTCTGCTTTGCACTCTTTTCCTTTTCTCTGTTAATTTAAGTATCCATTCTTTTCCTTCGTTCAGTTGTTTATGTGCATTTTTTATTGATTTCGTTTCTTCTACGATCCTCTTCACTATTCTGTCGTTGTAGTTCTTTATATCGTCTTTTACTGCTTTTTTGCAACTTTTTCTAAGCTGAAGAAGTTCGATTTTCTCCATGCTTGAGAGCTGTTCTTTTCTGCGTAATTTTTCTCTGCTTCTTATGAGGTTTTTTGTGGATTCAGTTAGTTTATCAATTTTTCGCGTTGTATTAATGAAAACGTTGTTTTTCACCGCAGTGTGTATGCCACTTTCTAGTTCATCGTAGGCTTTTTGGAGATGAGATTTGTCGAGCTTATCCCATTTGCACTTTTGGTCTAGCTCTTCAAGATATGCACTTATTTTCTCTTCATCTAGTTCTTTCGGGATTTCTGTTTTAGGAATATGATTATGGTACTTTTTGGTTTTGTGGTTGATTTTAAATGTGCCTCTTAATAGTCTGTGATCACTATCAAAGTCGAAGTTGTTAATGACCGATACGTTTTGAAGAATTGACTTTTTATTTACTATTATAAAATCTATCTCATTTTTTACTAGTCCATTTTGTGATTTCCAAGTCCATTTATTGTTCTTCTTTTTTTGAAAAAGGCAGTTTCCAATACACAGTCTATGTTGCCATAGCCAAGTTACCAGTCTTTCGCCTCTTTCGTTTCTTTCTCCATAACTATGACTTCCCATTATAATATCTTCGCTTTCCTTTCTTGAGCCGACTTTTGCATTTAAGTCGCCCATAACGCAGATGAATTCAGCTTTAAAATCTGTATATGCCAATTCCACATCCATATAAAATTTGTCCATCATTTCAGGCGGTGCTGACTCTGTTGGAGCATAGATTTGAATAATAGAAAACTTAGAGTTTGATACTTTTAATTGAACCGCAGCTACTCTTTCGTTGTAAAACGTTATCTTTTCGATTTTATTCTTCCATCTTTTCTTGATCAAAAAGCCAACTCCGTATAATCCTTTTGTTTCTCCCTTAAATCCAAATAGATCTCCATTTTGTTTTTCCCTCAGTTTTTCTCCATAAAGTCTGGTCTCCGGCATCCCAAGTATGTCCCAGTTATTTTATCAAGCGCTTTCTCTAATTCGATCTGACGTCCTTCTTCTCTTATTGTACGTTCATTAAATGTGCAAACAAATGTGCTAATAGTCTTATTTAACAAGTCTGAATTTGCATTTTGTTGCATCAGGAACTTTTTTTTTGCTTTGCTTTTGGTGTGATGTTAGTTACGCCGATGATCGTTGTTTTCATTTTGTTTTTTCGTTCATCATTTTGTGCTGGTGTTTGTGGGGAATTTTCTGTTGATCGTATTCTTTTCCTTGGATTTTCGGGTTGGTGGTCTAGCTGCTCTTTCCAAACTTTACCTTCAACTATAAGCTCATCTAATCTAAAAAAAACGCTCTCTTTCCTTGCTTTTTGAATACTAGGAGTTTTGGAACAAGTGGCTTTCTAGCCTCGACGAGGGATTTGGGCAGATCTTCTGCGATGCTAAACTCATTTTGGGTTTTTTTTGACAGAAGTATGTCCTGCTTTTTCTGAAAGCATCTGAAAGTTAATCGTATTGGTCGGATTTTATCTTTAGATGTCTGCCCTTAGCGGTAACAACTTTCAAAATCATTTGTTGATAAATTAAATTGACCGTTGCTCTTATTTAGCTTATCTACCAGTATTGTTTTCAGATCTTCTGAGCTGCTTTCCTCTTCTTTGACTCTGAATACAATGATGTTATTTCGTCTTAGCCCTATTTCTAGTTGAGAAATGCGTTTTTCTTGCTCCGCACATTTAGCTCCTTGTTTTTCTATGATGGCACCTTGAGTCTCTACAATTTTCTCAAGCTTATCGACCTTTTCAGACAAAATCCCTACTTTTTCATCCGTATTTTTTATAACTCTGTCTGTAGCATCAGCGATATCCCTTGCAATATCCTCTTTTTGCTCTTTCAGAAGCGTTTTTAAAATATCTGTCGTGATAGCCATGTTGTGAGTGATATTCCAGTTCGCTACTTTTCACTTTAATATGACGACCCTGGTATATTTTAATTTTTTTTTTTTTGCGTTTTCTTATTCTTGTTATCAATTCCAGCTGATTATTTTTCTCGCACCTTAGTTTTATATTTTCCTCTCTGCCTCGGGTATTTTGTATAAGTTTTTACTTGTGAAAAACCGTTTTTAACTTGCACTTTACTCGCAGTATCAACTAAGCAAACCAAGAGTTCGATGTTCGAAGCACTTACACCTATACAAAATAGGCATTTGAGCTTAGATCCAGCAGTGGTAAATACAGATTTTTGAATACTACGTTGACTATTTGGATTTCCCTTATTGTTATGTATATGTATATTCTTAGATGGAATTATAATTGAATTATTTAAAGTACTACCTTCTAAGATTTGACATCTTTTCTTGATGAAAGTGTTGAACTCCCTGAGTGTTGGTAGACGGTCAACAGGTGATTCTTCGTTCCAGCGATGTGCAGTGGTGGAATCCAATTTTGACGTCAAGATATATACAATGAGGTCATCCCACTGATCGACCGGGCGTTTCAAATTCCTAAGACTAGTGAGGTGGTTATTTGTTTTGTCCATGAGATTCCTTAACTCTTGCGATTCTTGCGAGATTGAAGATGCGATGCAGGTGCTCCTGAGCGATGACCCGTTTGTTTTCAGATCGTTTCTTCAACTTTAGAAGCGCCTACTCGTAGTAATCCTCGACAATTTTCAATCCATCGATTGAGGATTTTGCTGTTTCGTCTAACTTGCTGACCAAATGATGGAATTTTGACAACGTGTTTAAATGGGGGTTGTTGTGCACAAGAGAATTAAATGTTTCAAACCAGGGCATCCAAGTAGTTATATCGCCTGTGAAAATAGGAAGTTCAGTTTTGGGTAGATTTATCGGATCAAACCTGTTTTCTGCATTATTAGATGACAATGAATCCAATGGTAAATTTTCCAATTTATTCAGCATAACCTGTAGCGAGGATGATACCGAATAGTACGATTCTTCGTTGTCTGATCGCGGGGAGGATCTTACTTCGCTGGGATCTCCTTCTTCTATTTTTAATTGGACCTTTTGGAAGTTAGAAAATGAGTCATCCAGCGCCTTGCAACGTAGCTTCAAATTTTGTTGAACCTTGAAGGCAAAATCATTGCAGCGTATTATTTGCTCAACGAGAACAGTGCGACGCGTGCGTAGAGCTTCCATCTGCTTCTGAAGTTTCTTGTCGGCAGAAGAACTTGATTGGCTTTCAGGTTTAAGCTTTTCTAAACCTTTCTCCTCGGTGGACATGTGGTCGCACTATTGTGGTGTATTTAGTGTTGGTGCACCAAATTACACTCAAATTTGCGCGCAATGTCAAGACGATATCACGTCGGGGTCACCAAAATGTTACGTGAAAATAATAGTTTTTATTTTCGGATTAAACTTTAATAGAAAAAATACGAGAGATATACGGTAAGATAATGTAATTTTTATTACGATGCGATCTTAACGATATCTCGGAGAAGAGAGAGAAAAAAAAGGAAGTAACAAGAAATGTGAGCTCAATGAAACGAACATGTGGCTCATGTGTCAAAATGATACTAACTTCAAGAGTAATACAGATATCTGGAAGACATTACATATTATTTGTTTACGTTATATTTCAAATTTATAAGTATGTTTTAGGTAAAATTCATTTAACAGGGGTCAAATCGCACGATCTCGGTGAACTAGCACATCACTTCCACGTGAGATGACCATGCCCTCGAATCGCTCGTGCAGAATTTCCAATGCGGCGTGAGCTGTGTGGCACGTAGCGCCGTCCTGTTAAAACCACATGTCGTTGGTATCCATATCATCCAATTCAGACCAAAAGAAGTTGGAAATCATCGACCTATAGCGCTCGCCGTTGATGGCGATGGAAATATGGACCGATGAAAAATCTACACCAAGCAGTGACTTTTCGGTATATATTGGACGCTCTTGGATCTCATGTG
Organism: Criorhina ranunculi; assembly: GCA_951813785.1. NCBI lineage: Eukaryota > Metazoa > Arthropoda > Insecta > Diptera > Syrphidae > Criorhina > Criorhina ranunculi. The sequence goes on along the minus strand of OX638384.1, from coordinate 50,515,212 downwards.
GATTGGTATCGTCCTAAATTCGATAATTTTGTTTGTTGACGTTCCCATTCATCCAGAAATGTGCCTCATCGCTGAAGATAATTCTTCGATGAACGTTGCCCGAACAGAACACCCATTTTGATAAAACAATTTTATTATTTGCACGTGTTGTTGAACGCTATATTCGTCCATGGTGATTTAGCAAAACAGACTGAATAAATGACAGCCAATTTGACAGATGTAGCTTCAACAACATAGTCGCTCTCAACTGTCAAAGTTCGAAAGTCCCTTTTGGAAGTCCCCATTAAAAATATATTATCAGACAGATCTGTCATAGCTGCATTGAAATTCTTAACAGTGCTTAACACAGTATTCTCAAGCGTGTTTTCATCCGCTATTTGCCATTACGTTATCGATGAAATCATTTGCCAGTGCATTTGGTTTGTCAGCGATTGTTATACGGACGGTTTCTGCATTTCGAAATACCGGGTCAAGGGATTTATGGTTTGAGTTCCACTTAAATTTTGCCAACTACGGTACCTCAGTTTTGATAGTTGTTTAAGTGATTAACTTCCAAGCGAAGACTTGGAGTCCTGTTGCCAATTCCTTCTCAACAAATTCCGCATTTGAATTGTGTTGAAAATTGATCGGGGGAGTCTAGTTTTATAGTCAGAGGGAAACTTTTTGGGAACTGATGCGTCGATAATGTCTTTAACAATATCACCAAAATTATTTATTTCGTTTTCGATTTGTTCAGGTAATAGTATATTGTCTATATTCCTATCACATATTCTCAGTTGTCTTTTGATTGTGTTTTGAATCCTTGACCAGTTGACTTTCCTAAAGTCGTAAAAAGATCTATGATTATTGCTAGGTGATCTTAGCACAGTGCATCTTACTGGTAAATGATCTGAGCTGAGATCATTGTACACCATTGGCTGAGAGAAGAATGAAGAGGTTTTTGTTAAAACAAGTCGAGAGTCAATGGAATTTTTCTACTATCCGACGGTATATAGGTAGGTCTATGTTCAAAAACATAACTTTGAAATTGTGATTAACGCTTATATTTTCAAGGACTTTTCCCCAAGCATTCGCCCTTGCGCAATCCCAGCTCTTATGTCTATAGTTTAAACTGCCACCAACTAAATACGAATCATTTAAATTAATAAACATTAAAATATTACTTTTCAGGTGGCCTCTTTTCTCGGACGATGCCGACCCATCTAGAAAATATACTGAAAATATTTTAAGTTTCCTGCCATTGCTAAACTCGACCTCGATACCAACGTTTTCAATGCTTTTAGTATCGACGATTCGTGATAAGGAATGCTTAATTGATCTCTTAATCACTATGGCTAACAACATAACACGCGCACCATGAATAGGTGCGAGAATCTTAGGCTTTGACTCCCTACGAGCTGTCGTGCCAACCCTTTTAACAAGCCTTTAAATTAGGGATCACATTTTTGACTTTAATAGCTTAATTAAATTCTGTGTCTGTTGCCCTCGTGATAGAAAAAATAAGTTGGATTTTCCAAATCCCACTCATTCAAGCTCGACAAACAACAAGAGTTTACTTCCAATTGTCTAGAGAAGCTAATAAACATATGTTTCCACTTTACAACTCCCAATGTCTGACAAAATTCCACTCTTATGTTCTGAAATCATCAATTTGCCTTACCTCGATTACCTAAAGACGTTCTCGGCAGTCAAAGGAACTTCTCTTCGCCAAGATTTACATTTTCAATTGCATCTCAAATTGAAAAACATCCTTCCAGACACCCATGCAACAGTGCCACCACCTCATCAGGACATCTTGCTTTACTTCATTTTATGTTCCATTAGACAAGGAAATTGTTGCTTTTCGTATACACTGATTCGAGAGTTTCCTCGTTCCTTTGCCGTGAGTCAAAAGCTTGCAAAGCACTAACCTACACTGTATTTTGATTTATTTTTTTATTTTTCTGCAGACGCATCCTCCTTCCTGTTGTTGTTATGTTTCACCTCCTTCGGGAATGTAAACGCTTCGCAAACAAACGAGTACAATGCATAGGAAAATAGTTCCTCTTCCATAACCAAAGATAGAAAAAGAGCTCAGGTGTGTGTTTATCTATGCCCGCCCGGATGCCACAATGCCACAATGCTTGTACATAATATCTACTCCAGAGGAGAATGCTGCAATGGGAAAGAGGAGCGCTGCAAAAAGCAATTTCAATCCTTATCACTGCTTATTGTTTTCCAATCAGGACTGCATGCATAAGTTATTTTCCATTTGGTTAACTTGCTACACCGAGTACACGACGACGTTTGTTTATAGACTTATCTAGCACACCAACCACCGTCACGCCAAGGAAGAACATACAGACACAGACACGAAGACTTAGAGTCGGTGGGATTCCGCCGCAAGGCATTGGAGCCAATTGGATGAGTTAACATGGTTTTTGCTGACTAAGGCGTTGAAGTGCGTTCCAGATAAACCAGAAATGGCTTGGGGTTCAGTATCTGTTTATGCAATCGGGTTGTGGGGGTTTTTTTGTGAATTCGCCTCTTCGCCAAGGAAATGCGTAACACTGATAGAGATCATGAGAATAAATCCTGTTTGTGACACGCTCTTTCAGATTTAGATTGCTTGCATTTTTGTTGCGAAATTGAGGTGTGGGGGGAGGATTTGAATAGAAGACTTTTACGTGTCATAAAATGAATGCTGAGGTTGCCATCTTGATATATTGCTTTCACATTAAAACTTGAGGATGGCAATCGTTGTCGTATTGTTGCGACACATACCAGCAAAAGCAATGAAACTGCCCCAACCAAATGGGTGGCACTAGCTGACATTCATCAAATACAGTTTGAAGTGGGATTACTGGTAGTGGAGCAGCCGGAGTCCTAACACGTTCTCAGTCTCAAGACAATTTCTAAACCGGCAGCAAATTTGCTGCCAAAACAACCAACAGTTGACTTCAAAATTCATTGTCGGTTCACACGCTCTGATTTGTTTATTTTGCAGATAAAAACAACTTAAGTTGTCAGCGCAGTCTGTTGTGTTCCAATCGTTGAGTCAACATACAAATTATGTTAAGAATAAGTGTTTTCATCAAGAACATACATTTGCAAATTAATTAGTTTTTGTGGCAAGTGAATTCAGCACCGGTTTTTGCCTATTTATAACATGGTTCCTTTCAACAGTTTTAAGCCAGCACAGAACTTTGTTTTCCAAATTCTTCGCTATTAGGAAACAATTCAACTGCCTGCTCCATTATAAGCCTCTCCGAAGTTCACAAAACTGGAGTAAGTACGATTGTACTCAAAGCCTTGCATGGCTTCTAAAATTGGATTTGAGAGCTTTTCAATGGGCTTTGGTTTATTTCTTATGGACGAGATTTTTTCGACTAACACCCGTATATGTACGACTGAATAAAACCGGAAATGACTTTGGTGAGACCCCTATTAACAAAAAGATTTCAGTGAAACTTTTTTATCATCGAACTTAGGTTATGTTGTAGGGATGGCTACACTTATGTACAGCCTCACTCGGATTTCAATGGATCCATTATTCTTTTTATCAGTTGGCCTCCCTTAACCAACCCGAGTTCCTTGCTCGACAGTTCGCCTAGATGACTGAAGAAATGTTCTCCAAGAGTTGTCCTCTTGTTTCTGCAAAGGCTTGGGCATTCGTATAGGAGATGGAATGTGTCCTCCTCAGCGCCTGCGTTGCCACATCCTCTGCATAGTTCCATTGTACATTCTCTTTAGGTAGACCGCTAGCAGGTTATTACCTGTCAAAATACCTATAAGAAGTGATAGGTGACTTCTGTTGAATGCGATGATTTCTTTTGTTTTTCTCTTATTTAGTTCTCTCCAGAGTATTCTTGAGGTGCGGCATGAACTGTCGTTCGCCAGTTTTATGGATTTCGTAAGGATGCTGAACTTTTGAAGTTTAAATGCATGTCGGATTGAGTCATCGGCCTATTTTTGCGATCTCGTCCGCCTTTTCATTCCCATGGATGACCTTATGTCCCGAGACACAAATGAGTGTGACGACATGATTAGCGCTGAGTGGCTTGAGCTCGTCATTGCAGCGTTTCACAGTTCTGGATCTGATTGTTGTGGATTTGATGGGTTTGATGGCTGCTTGACTGTCTACGGAGATGTCGATGTGACTTCTTGGGAGTGACTGTTGTGATAGTTCTCGCGAGATCTCGGCGATTGCTAGAACACGCTGCTGTGATTCAGAAGTCTTATTGACCGTACAATGCTTGGTTCTGATGCATAGATCCCGGAGCCTACACCCTAATCCATTTTTGACCCATCCGTGAAAATGGATATATGGTTGGGGTTGAGGACTGTCCAGCTTTCACTGGAGGGAATTTTGAGTTCGAGGTTAAGGCTAAATTTCAGAATTGGTGTTAAATAGTCAGTTTTGGTTTCAGTGTTCACCCACTTGGTGATAGATTGGTGACCTATTAGAACTTTTTCCACAGATTGGATTGTTGTAGGTGGAGCGCACTCTTCGCGGCCACTTCCTTTGTGAACATTTTTATAGGTTTTAGCTCCAGCATGACCTCGAGTGCTGCGATTGGTGTTGTTCTAATTGCACTTGTGATTGCTACGCAAGCCAGTCGCTGGATCTTTGTCAGGATGTTTAAGTTTTCACGGCGGCTGGCCACCAAACCAGCCATGCATACGTAAGTATGGGCCTTATAATCGCTGTGTATCATCGAACTTAAAGTGGCGAACTTTGAGAACCACTGAGCCGACCTCTGAGCCGACCAAATGCAAAGGAATGAAAATAAGTTTAGTATTCAAGGAACTGGAAGTAATATAAGCAAATTAGAGACTTGCTGGTTGATCTTTAAGAACTTCCCAAAAATATTAACTAGATCTTTTGAAATTAAACTGTGCTCAATTCTAGCTAGACCGTATATCGTTAAGAAAAAAGCTCTCATTCCGGATAAAGGCCAACAATAGCATCACCTTCAGCCTCAGCCTCATACCCGACAGCAAAATACAACATGGAAATCCAATGTAAATTTTTAACTTCTCCTCGGTCATCATTACAAATTTGCGACGGCATTTTAAATTTTGTACACATTCTCTGGGGTATTTCTACTTGTCCTTGAAACAATAGAATCACGTTAAACCACATTTTATTTAGCATACATGCTTACGTCCTTACGCATGTAGGTATGTTAATGACGAGGACTATTTGGGGAAAAGTTATCCGAAAAAAGCGCCATTTCCCCATTTACGTCTACATGCAGGAACGCACAAAAAATCCAGCAAAAAAAAGTCACAAAGTAAGGAGCACAGAGAATGAGGTTTTTTTTTTAGATTTCCTATGAAACGTCGTATGAAAAGGGAATTTCAATGAAGTTACCGAAATTAAGGGAAACCATCATGCAGTGCATGACTTAGAGAAGTCAGAGAATTGTTGAAGCGTTACCTTAATGGAGTTACTTAAGCTTAAAAGGGTGTTGTGTGTTGGAATATGGTATCAGAAAAATTTACAAACCTACATCTAGAAAGTTGATTAAATCTATTCTGAGAATAGAAAGAGGACATGCTTTACAAATGAGACTAACAAAGTGCATTTGAATTGATAAATTTATGAAGCATTTAGCAGACAAGCATTGGTATTCAAAGCCTCTTATTGATTTTGTGAAATCCCAAAGCTTTTGATGTACAATGACTGAACAATGAAAAAGCAAACTTCAAACAAACCACATGATTTTAGTTGATTTCCACTTTATCGAGGACTGTATTTCCAATTCTGATTATTCAAAATGAACACAATAATTATGAATTAAATGATGTATTAAACTTTATTTACATTTATGCTTGCGACACGTCCGCACTTGTGTGCGGTTGAAAGGAGAGTGTCCCTTTGCCTGTCCCTTTTGTGTAACAAAATACGACCGAGACAGGGATGTTTGACATCCAGGGTTGTTAACAATTTTCCCTTTTTTTCCATTAATATTTTTATACATACATACTTAAACATATCCGGCTCGAAGGACCAATGATTTTAGTTGATTTCCACTTTATCGAGGACTGTATTTCCAATTCTGATTATTCAAAAAGAACACAATAATTATGAATTAAATGATGTATTAAACTTTATTTACATTTATGCTTGCGACACGTCCGCACTTGTGTGCGGTTGAAAGGAGAGTGTCCCTTTGCCTGTCCCTTTTGTGTAACAAAATACGACCGAGACAGGGATGTTTGACATCCAGGGTTGTTAACAATTTTCCCTTTTTTTCCATTTATATTTTTATACATACATACTTTAACACCACACTCAGAATCACTAGAAATTTTAGATGTTTACCTAAAGATGTTGTCAAGATAAGAAGGAATATCTTAATTAAAGTGCAAAGCAGTAAAACTATATTGACCCAGAGCAATGACTCTCAGTAGTGTCGATAAGCTGAGAAAACCTGGAAGTACCGTCAAAGAATAAGGCTTTGTTGGTGACGTAATTGGCTGAAACCACTATACTTCTTTCACCCTCATTTCGAGGCAATGTTCGCTTGTCACGCTGAAGATTCTAGGTTCAACTTCTGGTGTCAAGTCGATCAACTGCGAAAATAATAGCTGATGTGAGCTTTACTGCACAGGCAATACACTGGGAGTAGACTTGAAGACTTGATCACCCTGACATCACTTAGTTAGAGAGAAATGCTCTAAATTATCAAGCAATGACAAAAATAACACCGAAAGATTATTTCCAGTTATTCTGGACACCACCCCAGATACTGAAAGTTTATACCACCAAAAGTTCAAAAGCAAGTACACCAACGCTCGTGCTGTGTGAATAACATCACAAGGGTATTCATAACTCATTAAGCGGGAGTGAAACACAAGGTAGCAGAGTAAATACAATTTTAAAGTTTTAGAAAGTTGATTTTTTTCCCTTACCGTATATTTATTTCCTTTTAAAAGAATCGATGACTATGGATAGTCCATGATGAAGTCTTATGAATTGCTAAAAGAACTCCACGACCACAGGTATCGTCCTCTTTATCAAGCCCATTATCATGGTAAACTTCAAAATGTGATGTAAATAATTCGATGTTCTTAATATTTGAGATGAGATTGGTTTAGATTAAGGCATAAAATTCGTCAGGGAGCTTTTGAAAGTTTCGGCGGATGGTGAAGATTTTAGTGCTTAGACCCCTAATGTTCCAGTAGTAAAGAGATAAGCACCTAAGAGAGGATTAATGAATAATTGTTCGGCGAGGTACACAGGTAGCGTTAAAAGTTGTAAGACAAGGAGAAACGTGAGAAAAAGGATTCGGAACGATAATAATAATTAAGGTTTGAACATGATCTTTGAAGGTTTGAACATGATCTTTGAAGGTTCGAAATGTGTTTGGAATTGAGGTGGGCGGTCTTCCGTGTTAATTGGAAGGGTTTCCTGTTGAATGAAAACCATGGCGTTTGTTTTGTTATGAAGATAGGCAAAAGACGCACATTGTCGTAAATTGTGTGCTACCTTAGATGTGCAATTACAAAACGGCCATCATCACCATTGTCGACAAAGTGTTTGATGAGCTTTGCAACAGGGGGATTCATTAGATGAAGAGATATCGGCAGATGTGTTGGCTTGTTCAGTAATGAAAGCAAAAAGTGTGGGGTGTAAGTTGATGCCAATGAAGACGAAGGACCATGATTGATTATATGGAACCGTATGAAATTTAATTTGGGTAGTGATTTGCTGAGGGGTTCGTATTAGACGGAGGCGGAGGAGCAGGAACATGGTCAGAGTTTAGATTGAACGAGACACGTTTGACTAATACTCTACTTGGGTTGCCTTTAGAAGAGTTGGGTTAGGGATTCGGGCTTGGATAAATAGCAGCAATCTTCGAAGGGAGAGTTGGAGGAAGATGGTACCGTGGAAAAATTGCTCGTTTTGATGGTCCAGTTAGAGTCGGGACGGGACAGGATAGAAAAAATCTCAGATTTTTGTCTGGATATAATTTCACAATTAGGTTTAGAACCATGCTTGGACCTAGGCCTAATACCAGAAAACATCCATTCCAGTTTTAGTGGAATATAAGTTTTGAATTTTTTTTGATTTGGAACGTGTCGAAGAAATTAGCTCGCATTTGTGAACAGTGGTGAAAAACTGGTTAAAGAAGAATTCACACACGCAAGAACTGTCTGTTAGTTTAGGGACTCCTTTGATGATAAACGGTGAGTAGTCTTCAAGTTTAGGAGTGTAGTGCAACACTTCACATAACATGACACACAATACAAAATACTGCACAATAAACACACAGCGAATTCATTCATTGATATCCGAGCTCAGCACTCCATCTACGCTAGAGTATTTCGTCGAAATAAGAAACCACTCGAAATTAACGACGCGACAATGTGCATACCTCAGTACCAGATACAGAAACGTTGGGACCGAAGTTCATCGACACTGTATTGGATTTCTTTTAACTCGTGTGCAATATAGTATTAATGTTTACTCGCCACCAATACGATTGAACTTCTTGTAAATTTGATGATTCTACATTTTTATACCTTGTACTAAGTAAGTAAGGCATAAGCTAGCATGTAAGAATTTCTGTATAAATTGGGTAAGAATTTAGAAATAAAGCCGATTTTGATCAAGCGGAAGACGCAGACCTTCTTCATCTTTCATTTTGGCTCTTTAGCCAAATCATAAATCGCCTTGGGATAGCCCTACAACTAATTCCACCATTAGGCATCCAAACATTACAGGAGTATTGCTGCTTTCAAGCTTATCCAATCTGCAATTTCATTCAGCAAGAGTCCATGTCTGTCCGAGCCGGTTGATGCGCTTGCGGTCAGCAGGAATCGGGTGAGTACTGGGTGGTGAAGTTGTAGCGTTAACGATTGGTTGAGTGTTTGCTGATGCAGTTAAGTTCGAGAGCGGTGGATGCTTTGGTTTCCATAGAAGGGAGTTCATGGAGAGGGATTAAACGTGGTGGCGTGAGATTCCGAGTCTGGATGATAAGAGTCTAACATTTCAGCTAAGATCGATGTGTTGTAGAATTGGTTTTACTGCGGTTGAGGTATTTCATCGATTCTGTTTGACGTTATTCTAATATCTTCAGCAATATTGCCTATAATAACACGGTTTGCAGCGACATCATTGCAGAGGTCATTGATTCTACGAGTCAAGTCGAGAAAACGATGATCGGCACTAGGGCTATGGAAATTAAGTTCGAGATCAGAGCGGAGAAACTTAAGGGAGTCGTTCATTGTTGGTAGATGAGAGTCTGTTACGGATTTAACCCTTAACCACCTAGCATACGTCTCACAGACCCCGAGGAATCTTTAGGCATGAATATTATTGCGCCCGAGCTTCGTATAAACCTTTTCGTTCTTGTACCTTTTCTTCACGCCCCTCAGTGCCACGCAACCGCTCGTCGCAGTCGGACGTGAGCGCGTTTGTCTCTGGTAAGTAAAAAAGAACAAAGAAGTACCTACTTTATGTGATTTTTACTATGGATCGAATTTTAAAATAAGAGACGTTGACTTCTTAATTGAGAACTGTTGATTTTAACGTGCCTTTCTTATTCTAATAAATAATTTAATATGTTCCTAAACTGATTTTAATTAAAAACTAACTTAATTCACAAAATGTTACAAACGCGAATGATTTTGTTCCGGGGTCTCACAGCCGTATGTTAGGTAGTTAGGTAGTGTGACAATAACTGGTGCTAGGTGGTTAAGGGTTAACGATAAAATTTAAATTGTCACTCATAGTGGGTAAACGCAAATTAAGGAAAGTTTTAATATCATTTTTGAGGGTCAAAAAAATGGAGATGTTAAGGGTCAGTTAGCGCTTTATTAGATGTGTGCTTTTCTATGGTTTTTAATTTAGATAGACATTTTTGGGCTCTTCAGTACTGTTACAAAGATCTTCAAAACCATTATTAAGTTAGTCGTACTGAGTCGTACCACAATGGGTCTATATTGATCTAAGTGTGACGGAGAAAGGACCTCCTTTCCCGTCAACCATATTACCTAACCTTTTACCTAGTCGTACTGAGAAAGCTGGCTAAGTATTTTTTGAAGCACAGTTTATTTTCCTATAACGACGCAGCAATTGCTTCACTGACACACTTAATCGCGTGCATTATATGCGATATGGAAATTTGTCTGCATTCGTTGCAGTAGATTTAAAAGCTGCTAGTTTAATCTTTCACATAAACACTGGCATGTTTGCTCAGACCGGTACATAGTGGGTGAAATAAATTTCCGCAGAGACCGTTACAGGAAACCAAATCGGCATTGGCATTGTTAGAGTTAACGCACAGATTCGACATTTTTATTAGGGTAGGTCACTTAAAGAAGAGAAGTATGTATTCTGCAGTCAGTGAAATTCTTTAAATTTTTTTTTTAGATTTCAGTACCCATGTTCTGTAACTTTGCGAAAACTTTTCGCATCGATAAAGTATGGAACAAAATATTCCGCCGTTTCTCCCATCTGGAAAGAATTGGTGTTCTGTAACTCCAGTTAATTTTCGAAACTGTCAAAAAATAAGAAAGAATAAAAATTAAACAACAAAGAAATTTAAATTAAACACGAAGAAACGTGTTAATAAAATGTTTAGTGTTGCCTTAACTTTTGCTGAGCAAAATGATCGCCGTAACATGTTGCGTATTCAACGCCGAAGACTGCGAGATGTTACAAATCCCTTTGAAATGCCAGAACTAAGATTTCGTGAGCTATATAGATTAAATCGAAGATCAGCACAAATTCTGATTAACTCTTTAACTCCACATATGACTAAGGGACAAAGGCTACATTTATTCCAATCCCTATTCGCGTTTGTGCTGCCCTGCATTTCTTTGCAACTGGGTCATTTCAAAGGGATGTGGGACAGGATTTTTCTGCGGTATTAAGTAGAACCATGGTGTCTCGATCTGTTCATGAGGTGGGGGCTGTTCTACAAAACAAATTGAGTTCAACATGGATACAACTTCCAAATCTTCAGGAATACGATGCCATCAAGCAAAATTAAGAATGAAATATAAAACGTTAACCATTAAATTCATATCACTCATTTCAGGTTTTATGAAGAGACTAGATTTCCGGGTGTAATAGGTGCTATCGATTGTACCCATGTTAGGATAAAAAAATCAAAACAAGAGGTGGAAAGCTGCTACCTGAATGGCAAAGGCTACCATTCCAAGAATGTTCAGTTGGTCAGAATTTTGTTTTGTTTATTATTAACACAACTTTATATATTTTTTCTTTTTTGATATGTGATTATAATCTGAAAATTTTTGGGGGATTTGCGAGGTTCGGTGGTGCTACCCACGATGCCTACATATGGGAAGCATCCCGACTAAATGCGATCCTGGAGCAGCGCTATGAAACTCATGGAGAGCAAGCGTGGCTGTTAGGTATGTTCATGCATATAAATTATAACAAATATCCTTTTATAATTGTCCGTAGGTGATTCCGGCTATTCATTGCGTCCTTGGGTGATGACACCTTACCGGGCTTCTTCGAGCGAGGATGAGCGTAAATTTAACACAATCCATGCCAAAGCAAGAAATTGTGTGGAGCGACTGAATGTTGTTTTGAAGTCAGTGTTCCGGTGTCTTAAAGTTGGGCTCAGTACCACTCCAGAAGCTGCAGGGATAATTATAAATGCCTGTATGGTACTGCACAACTTTCGATTGAGTCATGGGCTACTAGCTGATAACTTGGTTATCGACGAAGAAACCCCACCTGATGAATACATTTCGCTTCCTGAGCATTCTGTTGTCCAGTTACGTGAAGCGACCAGAATACGCGATCGACTAAAAATAAATTTATGTACTTAGCCGTTTTTAAAGAAAAAGAAAAACAAAATTCGAATTCATATTAAAAAATTGTATTTCTTATTAACTAAATATAAATAAATACAAAACATAGGCACTTTATCAAACTAAAACTAACATAAAAAAACTTCACATATGTACGTACATATGTAGGTAATAAAACAAAACACTTATGCACATTAGGGTGGTCCTTAAATTCGAACATTTGAAAAGTTGGCGCGGCAACCCTTAATTATGTTCTATGTAATAAAATAAAATTTTGTGTGAAATTTCACTCAATTCGGTCAACTTCTAGGGTTCGCTACCAAGAATTGAACTTTTACATATAAGTGCAATATGGTTTTGTTTCATGTGCTGCAATTGTAAGAACACGTGGGTACATTAAGCATCTTGTGAAGTCCGCCGTTGCAGTTGTTTCGACTTGTTAGTGCTACTGCTACAGTAAGTACAGTTAGTTTTGAAAGTCATCGCTTTGTCATGGCTTCATGTAGCCGTACAGTTGTCACTATCTTGTGTTGTGAAATCCGCCGTTGCAGTTGGTTTGACTTGTTAGTGCTATTGGTAAAGTAAGTAAAGTTAATTTTGAAAGAGATCGCTTTGTCATGGCTTCATGTAACAGTACAGTTTTTAATAGATGGCCAAATCGATTTACTCACTGAACATTTACCTGTTTAGAGATATGTTCAAGCTTACTAGAAAAGAAGCAAAGTCGATATCTGAAATATGTATTTTCACAGTTATGGTGTATGTAAAATATTGGTTTGTATCAAGTTCAGCTTGCAAAGCGCCTAACAATGACTTGGAACTACTTAAAGATTTAAAGAAATTTGAGAAGATACAGTCAAAACTTGCTAAGAACAAGTTTCTAGGTCATTTATGGTATCCTTCAGAAGAATTGGTAGCATTTGCTTTTTTTGATGAAAGCGTGTCAAACAATACCAAAAAGAAGATGGTATCTGCTTCAAAAAATGAAGCAATTAAGAATCCTTTGAAGAGAGTTCTAGTTGATTCAGATGTTGTACTTCAGAAAACTTTAGAAACATTTTTTTTTCCGGGAATTTCATCAAAGTTCTTAGAAAAATATATCGAATTGTGGGAACAAGATGAAGACTTTAAATACAATAAAACTCTTGCTATCTTGTAGCGCTTATAGAAGAATACAACAAACTTATAACTGCTAATGAAGAACAAAAACAGTATCTACTACTGATAGTGAACAATTTTCGTAAAAAGTACTCCGATTGTAAGAAGTTTACATTATTGCAATAAATGCTAAAGTTGAAGTAAGTTTTTAATTGTATTAATTAATATTCTCGTATACTTTACTTACACCACCATATTTGTACTTGAAAAATTAAAAATTAAAAACTTACCACTTGAAAAGAGGATACCTGAGTTTTTTTTTCAACAAAATGTTCAAAGCCCGGTAGCGACCCCTTAATTTCAATAAATTTTGAAAAAAATAATACTGTACAACTTCCTCATAACATAGGGTGCCCCATTGAAAATTCGAGAAAAAAAATGTTAAGGTCAAATAAGGACCACCCTAATGTACATGCATACTAACAAAACAAATAAGGAAAAGTAATTAACAACAAATACTTCATGAACACATTGGTATTAAAGTCGTGCAGGCAACACTTCAAAAATTGACTTTACTGCCTGTCATTCTTTAGATAATGACTAATTTCACTAATTTTTGGAATTAATATTTCATTTTGAGTAATAATTTGGCAGTTTTGCTTCTCGATGCGGTCCATCCTTGATGTGAGTGCTGTCTGCATTAACCTTGCCTCTTCCAAAGCGTTCTTATATGTTGATGAAGAAGTTTCGCCTTCGAAGTTTCTCTTCTTCAATTTCTTGGGGGGCGAAGCATCATCCTCCCCAAGAGGGTCATCATGCCATGGCTCGACGGTTAGCAATTCCTATAAAAACAAATTCGTGTTATGTGCGCAGTCAAAATACCGCCTCGATTACTTACACCAATTTCACAAATGCCGATTTCTGGTGTCAAGGAATCCCCATTAATGGAATCAACGGTTATTATTCGCAAAATTTCTTCCTCGAATGCAGTCAAGTCCCTGGGAGCTTCTATGATGCTTCCACCCCCTGTTTTATTAATAAAGCTTCTTTTGCTATTCACTTATTTTCTAACCGAAGCTTTAAGGTCGATCCAACACTAAAACGAAAGAAAAACAAACGAACAACAAATTTCTGAAACTTTAAAATAGGTATGTATCACGGCATACCTTTCTCCAATGATCCGTGGATTTACTGCACGTCTCCAATGAATTCAGTTGTACACAAAGGGCGTCCCAACTATCTTTATTTTCTTTATTCGAGTTTATTCTCGAAAATTGGCCTCTGGCAAACTCCAAATTAGTCGACATATAATCGACTAATTTCTGCTTTTGGGATTTCAATATCCTTGAGGCTCTCTACAGAATTTTATTTTTGTGATTTGTTGTTTTGTTTTATAATAAAATGGTATTTACCTTATCCGTGTTATTTTCAGCCATCGGTTCTGTTCTCCTGCACAAATAATATGTGAATAATTTTGACAGTTCAAACGAGAAACGTTTCGCATGCGAGATTTACAGAAACAAATTTATCGCATCTTTCCAGTAATTTTATTCCAAAATGTTCCATGTGCAAAAGTTGTCGCCAAACAAAGTTACAGAACCAAGCGGATGCGAAAACTCAATTTTTGCTCCAATTCATGCCGTTTCTGCGGACATTTATCGATGCGAGAGTTACAGAACATGGGCACAGATTCTACAATATTCATAACAAAACTTTTATAAAGAATACATAGTTAATTTGGTTTAATTAACTTGAATTTCATATTAAAATAGATAATTTACTAATTTGTTTAACCATGAGTTCTTATCAAAAAACAAAGGTGAAGTGGAATAGAACACTTAGTGATGAGAGGAAGCCACACAAAAAGAGCAAACACATTTTATGGGAAGAGACATGGAAGAAGGGTTAGACAAGAAAGTAAGGAATGAAACGGTCTATGTTATAACTTGCATTAAAAACCCAACATCAGATGTAAAGAGTAGCCAATTTCTCAAAGATCCAAGAAATTTGGATTTCAATCCTATTTGATTGCGTATATCAGATGGCAATCTGTTATAGAAAAACGGAGCTATGTTGGTAGCAAATCGACTGCAGTACTCTGTCCTAACTCTAAAATCTATCACTGCATTCGAGGAACGAAGTGAATGCACTTCATTTCTTCTTATGTTGGTATATCCACTTCGTAAATCAAACAACTTCAAAACCTTGAATATATATAGAGATTGCAGTGGCAATATGCTGGTTGATTGAAAAAGAGGACGTGAAGACTCCCAACTAGATTTGAAGAGTTAAGTCATCAATATCTTCTTTTGAGCTATAATAACCATTTGTAAGTTAGTTGCACTACCCCAGCAACAACGGCCGTACTCCCGACGTGCATTAACTAAGGCATAGTATATTGTAATTAAAAGATTCGACGGTACAACCTTGCGTAGATGGTATATCCACGTAGATTGTTTTCTTGACATTTTCTATGTGTGACTTCCAATGAAGCCTATACCTAGGTATTTTAACTCAGAGAATGCTTCCAAAATTATGCAATTACTCTTGTGGTGACTTTTAATATTGCTACTTGTCATATATAATTATCTTTATATCGAAACTGATCATTTATAATAATCTTTATATTGCTACTTATCATTTATAATTATCTTTATATTGAAACTGATCATTTATAATAATCTTTATATTGCTACTTATCATTTATCAAATCAATTTTCGCATCCACATTGTACGAGCTTCTCGCTTATTGCTTAAACTCTTCATCCTTTGGAACACATTACTTTTGTCAGCGAATGTCATGTCCTCAGCGGTACTTGTAACATACATATATAAGTACGTCATGATCGTTCGCTCTCTTGCTTTTTCAATCGTTGACGAAATAAGTTCATCCCTCGTGTTTTTTCCTCGCGTTTAAAAATAGATTTAAAGTATGAATGTAATTTGATTTAAGAAAAAAGACACAAAATATAATCCTGCCTTTCTGTTCTTGCGATATTCACCACACTCTCACAATTAGAGTGATTACAACAGAGTCATGTAATGCAATCCCAGTAATTGGGGACTGATTTGTAAGAGTAAACGATATTACTTTGGACTTGCTGCTAAAGACCATTTGATGATACCTAAAGCAGCTATTCATCAAAGAAAGGTCTAAATTCATCTGCCGAACTAAGTCATTCACGCTGATGGCAACATAAGAAATAGCGAAGTCATCAGCGTAGGCAATCATTTTACCATTTAAAAGCAGCCTAAAGATGGAATTAATGTAAATCGCAAACAAAAGATGGACAAGATCTGATCTTTGAGGGACGCCGGCTGCTGTACTAGTAAGAGGCTCACTCAAAGTAGAATTTACTCGAACAACCTGCTTCTCTTCAAAAAGATAGGAAGAAAGCCAACTGAGGATATTATTTCATAATGTTATGCGTCTGTGAACTCGAGAACTTGGGACTGTGACCGAGTTTTATTGGAATAGTAAAAAACTTACGCTAGCGAAATATGGGAGAGAAGGAAAAACATGTCAGAACGGTTGGAAAGTTGAAACACAGCTGGATATCATGCTCGACCCAAAACTTAACTGGACACAAAACATAGAACACAGAGTAAGAAAGGCAAGTGTTGCCTTCTATGCCTGCAGTAAAACCTTTGGAAAGAAGTGGGGACTTCAACCAAAGATGACCTTGTGGATGTACACAGCCGTAGTGCGTCCTATTCTCACTTACGGATCACTAGCATGGTGGCCCGCTTTGAACAAGGGTTACAACCTCACGAAACTAAAACAGACTCCAAAGAACAGCCAGTTTAGGCACCACGGGTGCTCTGAGGTCGGCCCCATCGGATGCCCTCACTGTGCTGTTGCACCTTCTGCCCCTCGAACTACACACAAAAGACACCGCATTATTCAGTGCAGTCAGACTCAGGGAGTCTGGATGCCTGATTGCAAGGCCTTACGGCCACAGCAACATCCTGGATTCGCTACCAAATGGCATGGTCACGTTTCCAACAGATTACATTACACCCAAACTAAATTTCAAGAAAAAAATCCAGGTAGGATTTCTTACCAGAGCTCAATGGAAGAAAAACGAAGTAGTAAAGAACTTCGACACGGTCATCTACACCGACGGATCCAAGATGGACTGTGGTGTGGGGGCCGGTGTCTACCCGGAATCACTAAAAATATCACTATCATACCGTCTGCCAGATTTCGCCAGCGTATTCCAGGCGGAACTACTTGCAATTCGAGAAGCTTGCATACAGCTCGGGCGTGACACAACGCACAAACAAAACATCGCTATCCTCGTGGATAGCCAAGCCGCTATCAAAGCCATTGATTCGGTTACCATATCCTTCAAACTAGTGCAGGAGTGCCGGAATGAGCTTGCCCGCTTAGGTGAACGTTTCAGGATCACGCTACTCTGGGTTCCAGGGCAAAGCGACATAGAAGGAAATGAGCGTGCAGACGAACTGGCTAGGCAGGGCTCAGCCCTACACGCTTCACTCGCGGCAAGGGTCCATATTCCGCTAGGAGCGGTTAAAGCACAAATCCACTTACACTCTCTACAAAAGGCTAACCTCCAATGGAGGGGGTTAACCAACTGTGACATATCAAGAAAGATATGGCCAACCTACGATTAAAGCAGAACAAAATACCTAATTAACAGAACTCGTACAGACATCGCCAGAATAACGGCTATAGTCACGGGACATTGGCCAATTGGAGTCCATGCGGCCAAATTAGGTTTCCCTTACAACCCCTACTGCGAAATGAGAAAGAAACTCTCTCCCACTTCCTCTGCAAATGTCCGGCGCTAGCAAGAGCCAGACTGCGCGAACTGAAACAACCATTTTTCGACGACCTTAAGGACATCTCGGGTAAAGGGATAAGGGATCTAATCCTCTTTCTTAATTCCACAGGTTGGATCTAGACTGTCCACACACATCCATCAAAACTCATCTTCAACCAGGTCACACGAGTCGTAGTAACAAAAAGGCACACTTCGTGCTACTTGGGTTATTTTTGGCGAACCACCACCTCTACCTACCTACCTGAAACACCAGAATGTATGTAAAAGTATATCTTTCAAATGAAACTATCTCTATAGAGCGTAAAGTAGAATAAGGGATACAAACTGGGCTTTTCTACGACATTGATCTCGTCAGAAAGGTATACAACGATTCTCTGGCCAACAACATTTTCGAAACATACCTAAATGGACGAAGCAGTTAAGGATAATTTTAAACAATTCAAGCGGAAAAGATAACTCAACCAATTTAGTGTTTGAAACGCTTAAAGAGGACTGCTCTTATCAAAAACAAGGAAAGCCGAACCTACATATGTTTTAAAGACCAAGTAAATGTCAGAAAGATTATCTTTTAAAGCTGGAAACAAAATGCCCATATAAGATGAAGATGGAAGACTGCGGTATCTTAGGCAAACACTTTTCGCAGATAGCCCAGAGAGCCCGTTTTTAAATCATAAGCAATCGGTTGCATTTTTATTGACACAGTTTTTGTGAAACACAAGCCAGCTCCTTTCAAATTCTATATCGTTGCACTTCCTTTCACAGCCATTACAACTTCCTAAAATCACCCACAAATGGCTTCCCCAATTCACCCAATGAACATTCAATTCGAATGTCCTTGTGTGTTTTCTCTCTTTGCCTACACATCGTTAAGTGAAGGACACACGCCGATTAAGGACCACATGTGCGATGAAAACCCTCAAGGATCCGCATCATCAAACAAATTGATTTATGATTCTGATAGAGGCGCAACGTCCTTGTTATTGTAATAATTTTTGATTCGTATCCATTTGATGATTTTTCGTATAACTGATAGGTCATGGGGAGGAGGTGGTTACTCTGCCAGGAAAAGTAGGAATCTGACAGCTGCCAGGAATCGATTTTGTACACATGGAGAAATAAAGACATTGAAATGAAGAGGACCAGGATTTGAAAGAAAAGTAAATCCTCGATGAAAATAATCAATGTTTCTGACGTTTGTGTTTTGTATTGCCAGTGACACTGAAATCCACTCAAAAAGATTTTGAGGTAATCAGGAAATTCTCAATGGGAAAACTAAAGAACTACTAACAAGTTTGTCCTGTGGATTATGTACACCAAGTTTTGATGAATCAGTTTGACACAATCAGCCCCCATTCCTTCAAAACTTCATTCAAAGTAGAAGGTGAGTTTAAGCCACAAGCAATGTTCCTGGAACCTACTCATTCTGATTGAAACTTTTGTGTTTCCCTAAGTGCACAGGAAGCTGACACTAAGGTTGCCACCTAAATGCTTTCAAGTCAAGTAAAGTAAACTACGACAGTTTGCGTCACCTTTTCAAAATTCATCGGATCCCTTTTAGATATTACTCAAGACAGGATACAGTTTATGCAAGAAGCTTTACCATCGTTCACCAGACAGGGTCCACTATTTATGTATACTCAACTCTAAGAGCTCCTTCCATCATTTTACTACTGCGAAACGATGAGACAATATATAAAAGCATATCATTCATGTCCAATGTTTAAGCCAAGCCACGAGGATTGCGATATTTACCAAAAGGGATGCGAAAGTGTGCGATAATAGAATTTGTTAAAGTAAATTATGCAGGAGCAAACTCCATGACCCATTTCGCATTTTGTGCTTATGTATTTATTGGGTTCAAGGAAGAATCCTCTGTGACCAAAGGAATAGGGTTATCTGTCAGATTTGTCTTGCATCTACTCCAACTTAAAAATGAATGGTAGTGATTTGAAAGTCTTTAAGTGAAGGATAAAGAAAAGGATTTGGAAGTCACTTTGATATCAAATACCAACGCTTGGCTTTGACATTTCCTTTGACCAGACAAAATTAGTATTGAAAGGGTAAAGAAACAAAAAATTTGTTTGGTTTTCGAAAAGAAACCCATAGAGCAACTTTTGTAAATCTGTAGAAACTAACATGGAGGTTTCTCGTCGTATCGATACAGATAATTTCTATGAGAAGGATAGAGGCAGTTGGACTGAAAATCATGAATAAACTCTCGACATTCTAATGAACATCCACCGATAGACGAACACGAAGTAGATCTCTCCGACTAGATTGTCTTCAAGCGAACTTATACGTGATCACCTGATGAAATAGAAGCAACAATGCCACGTATACAGTTTTTAGTGGGGTCAAAGCATGAGGTCTGGGAGTAAACCATACTGAAGTAGTGATTTAATGCTTTTTGCTAGCAAAAGATAGATCTCCACATTCAAACCGCCAAAAATTGCGTTGAAGGTAAATATCTGAATGTGATTCCAACCTAGGTTGAAAGCACACTGTTGACGATCACATTCAAATTGAGCTTTCTTGAAAACTGGAGGCTTCCAGCCGCATATGGTACACTCGCTGTGTATTGCGCCTGTAGTTCAATTCCAACATATAACTCTATTGTTTAGTAAAAGGTTCTTGAGCGGAAATATGCACTATATTTCAAACCAGACAGAATTTATACGACACAACAACAAAATAAATTTGGCTTAGCCCAATTTCACTGAATTTGTTAAATAGTTCAACTAAATATGCACATAGACTCAAACAGAAAGGCCTTTCGTGATCTTACACCTACAAGCTCATTTTTTGATAGAAAATGGCATTTCTACATCGACGGGTTTTTTGCCGGACTTGAGTGGTCAAAACGGCGGCACCCCTTCCAGACATAAATGGTTATCCCCGGTTGTCTTTCCTGAAGGATCGAGATGAGGTATCTGGATCGTGATCGTGATTGAAAGGGGGAAATGCTAACTATCAAGGGGTGGTTATTGTTGGATGCCACAGCATACGCACAGAATTATTTTGTTGAAATTATTTCCACTAGAATATTATTTTTGCATTTTTTGTGTAAGATGACATAGCGGTGTAGATTGTTTTTCCTTGTGTCAACCATGTTCATACATGTAGCATTTAAAAAACTAAATAAAGAACTTTTCATAGCACACACATTTTTCCACTTGAGTTTTTATTAAGAATAACAAAAAAATCTTTGACAATAAAAATAACAAAAGATAGTTAATTCTCATAAGAAAAATAAAAAGTTTAAAGTTACATGCAATAGAAATAAGAGTTCAAACAATAACAGAAAGAGTAATTGACAAAAGCAATAGGTGTGTGTTAAAAAAAAATTGAGTTGTGTTTTATAAATAATAAATTATTTAAATTTGTTAGTCATTATCTCGCCAGCTTTAGAGAAAATTCGTTCAGAAGGAACTGAACTTCTCGAATCTGACTTGTTGATCGGTTCAAATATTCAATTGAACTTGAATATCTATCAATCACAGGTTTTTCCAAGTATTGACAGATGTCAATTATTGCTTCTGTAAATCGTGGTGTTATCCTTACTGGATCTTTACTTGGAAAAAACAATAAATCTAACTTGGATGATGCTGTGGGAAACACGGAACTGCTTGTCGAAGCAAGCGATGATGTAGATGCTGAAGTAGATGCTTGTACTGTCATCACTTTTTCCTTTGTAGACGCAATCAGCAAAGAATATTCTTCCTGCAATTGCTGAATTGCACTATCGGCATCTTGTTCGGGTTTGAATCCATTTTTTTTTTAACTTTAGATCTAAAACCGTTGCAAATATGAGAGCCGATCGCATGTGCTACGGCTTCAGACGTTTATTGACTGAGCTGATCAACGAGTTGACAACTTCTTGACCCTCAACAGTAGTAACCATAGTCTCAAAACTAGATAACTTTGCTGATATTCCTATTATAAGCGGTATTATAAGTGGAGCGGCAACTTAATTCTCACCTGATATTTTTACCGTTGCAAGTTCAATTGGCTCAAGAAACATCAAAATTTTATCTATTGCTTTGAAATCCTCGGCTGACAAAGTATTAGGAGCTTTTTCACATTCACTTATAGCGACTGCCAGTTCGCTACGTTTCTCCGAAATTACCTTTAACATGAAGTAAGAACTATTCCAGCGAGTATCTACTTGCTGAACGCATTCTAGTTCCACTTTGTTATTGCGCTTTTGGATGCCACGCAATGTGTCGCTCGCTTACGTACTGCTCCGGAAATATGTCGCAATAGGCTTTGCCTTCGTTAATATTAAAGCAAAAGAATACACTTTAAATGAATCTTGGTCAGTTAAATTTAAACTAGGAGAAAAACACGGAAGGTGACGAATTTTTAAAATATCTGCCGTTTTAATCATACTGGCAGCGTTGTCGGTGATTATCGTTACAACTTTTTCACGAATATTGTACTCTACAAAAGTTGCATTAATAGCCTGAAATAAAATGATGCAATGTTACAGCAAATAAAGTTTAACCATAATTTATTTAATATCACACAATCCTGCATGCGCAAACAAAAATATAAAATTTTTTTTTTTCAAATCAAATATTATCGATAGTTTTTTTTAAAGTTTGATAGTATCGATAGTCAAAAACTATCGATACTATCGATAGACTATCGGTGTTTAACTAACACTAGTTCTGGGGACTCTACTTTTTACAATTTACATAAACGACCTTAAATGTGCTATAAAATGCAGCAAAGTGGCTTTGTTCGCGGATGATGCAGTCACCTATATTTCGGGTGATAATGTTATTGACTGTAACACTAAAATTCAAGAGGATTTATACAAAATAAGCTTAAACTGAATACTGCAAAAACAAAGCTGATGGTGCTGAACGAGAGAGGTGATGGCAATGGCCTTACAATAGATGGCGTAAGAATTAAAAAAATATGTAAAATAAAATATCTAGAAGTAGTTTTAGACCAGAAATTATTATTCGGAACTCGCATTGATTATATTTGTAAAAAGATAGCTAAAAAAATAGGATTTTTAAGAAGGATAAGAAATCAAATTTCGACTATTTATGTTCGACTATATAACGTTATTGTAAAACCACATTTTGAGTACTGTTCAACAATTTTGTTTTTATGTAATGAGAGTAAGATTATAAGACTGCAAAAACTTCAAAACAAAGCAATGCGATGTATTATAAAGTGCAATAGATACGTGTCTATTCGTTTTATGTTAGAGTCGTTAAAATGCCTATCTGTGAAACAAAGAATTGTGATGAATGTTTTAATGTTTGTGTTTAAGATAATTAACAATTTAATGCCAAAATACCTACTTGACTATATTCAATTTATTAGAAATTTGCAACCGTATGCCTTAAGAAATAGTAATGATGATAGGTAGTCTTAACCTATTTTTCTAACTTCGAATACGCAAAACTCACTTATATACAAAGGCTTTAAGTTATTCAATAGCTTAGATAATCAATTAAAAAATGAAACTAATTTAAATGTATTTAAAAGAAATGTTATAGATTTTGTTAAGTCAAATTATTAATCAAGAAGACCATTAATGTTAAATTTATGTAAATGAAAATGGTTTTACGAAACTAAATAAACTAAACTAAACTAACTACCTCAACAAACCACTTAAAGTTAAAGTTGTTCCAATAATATTTGTCGACTGCGTATTTCAAAACTCAATACATGTAGTGGATAATCTTCGAATATAAGTCCGCAATAAGTAAGATACGTTTACCGTAGGACATGAAGAGTTTTGCAAAGGACACAGACCCACACATTCATACACACACTGACATTGTTCAACATGAATTTAATCCATATCGACCGCAGAAAATCAAGAGAGAGAACAGATAATTGTTTTGATAACCTTTCCCAGAATACTGTGAGGAGAAGCAATATTTTTCGAGCACCATCTGACATAACAATAACCCATGTTCGATTATTGATGTGTGTACGAAAGCATGTACAATATTCGTATATTCGCATACCTGCATCAAAATGTTGTGGTTAGTCAAAGGAATACGACCTAAGGATTCACTCCATTGTGTATAAGTTTGGGGATGAAGTATACTTCAGTTTCTGTGTGTCGGTGCTATTCCAAGTTACTTCATAAGATGCACTTTCGGAAGAACACAAGCATTAAATCCTAAAGTTTATATTCTGCAATTTGCAAAAGCCTGTACTGCACATACCTACTGGGTCGTGTGAAGTATTGACAGGTGCTTCAGCAAAATTTACAGTGCCACACACAAATAATTATTACAATAGATTACGGACGAGTTGCTTAAAGTTGTTTCCACTCAAACAAACTTGTTCGGAATAATTATTCAAAAATTAAACTTCCACTTGGTTGAATGGTTGGAATTGCTATGCCCAGTTTCACAGTGCGAGTTTAAACTCAGTTTATGGTTTAAGCTAAAGTTCAACTAAATGTTTGGTTTCACAGTGTTTGTTTAAACTCTAAACTGAGTTTTGTGTTGGGGCTAAGTTAAACGACTCGATTCTACCGTTTAAAGTTCGTTTAAGTTAAAAATGTGGTTATGACTGCTATTGCTGTGAAATGTCAAATTGTGTTTTTCTTCTAAAATATTAATAAATAGTGTGTAAAATAATGTTTTCAAGTGCAAATAGTGATTCTGATGATAGAAGTGATGAAGAATATTATAATATCCTGGTTAACGTAAGACGACAAAGAGAATTTCGCTGCAGGACAAATTACTTTTATTTTTGGGATGATATGGACTTCTTTAACAGATTTCGCATGTCCAAACAATCAGCGTATACTGTTTTGGAGGAAATACGTCCAAAAATTGAAAATCCAATTAACTGGTAACTCAGAAAATAAAACATATGTACATGTAATTTGATTTATATGAAAATAAAACGTTTTACTTCAAGGAACAATTTATCAGCCGAGAAATCAAGTTTTTATTGACTTTACTTTTCGATAGCATCCCATGCTGCATTTTTCTCCGTCCAATCAACCCTATCAGTTTTTTTGTTTTCAATTGTTTCTTTGAATTTGACCCTAAATTCATTAAATTTTCCTTTTCGCTATCGGAAAAATGAGTACTCCTTTTCTTTTGATTAATATTATTATATTTTTGCTTTCTCTATTGTCTCTCTTTTGTCTATTCTAAGTGACTTTTACTCGAAAGCAAACATCGTAATAGGAAAAATTCAAAATTATTTTCAGTTTGACATTTAATTCAAATACTGTGATTCAAATACATATATCAGTGTAATTCACAATGGCCGTGTTTTATTATTCTCGGATCTGGATCTGGATCTTCACAGGATAATAAAACAACATAGATCATTTTGCGCCTTAACTATGAAGGGTTTCAGCCTTTGCTTAGCAAAAATTGAAGTCAATTGTCAATTGTCAGTTTTTTAACAGAGGAACAAAAGAGATGGTTGCTATACCTCTCTTTTGTTCTAACGAGAGCTTTTGTCGTTAATACATCAGTGCTTCCCAAATTAAGGATAGCAAATGCCATCTACTTGATCGAACTAAAACTAATTTTTAGATCAGGAAAATTGATCTTGATAGCAGGATCCTGTGTTGTTGTTGTAATGCATACAAATCAGTGATCTATATGGATCATCGGCGATAATAAAATACGGCTAATAGTGTGATAAACTTCGTTTAGACAAACTGAGTTTAAAAATACAGTGTGAAACCGAACGATTTAAACTCAAAGTTTAAACTCAGTAGTTGTATGTATGTATGTATATTTGGCACGGCAGCTCATGGAGAGCCAAGGCCTAGCTTCTCACAACCATTCATGTTGTGCGTGTTATATTCTTCGCACGAATGGAAGGGACCTACAGTTTAGTGCCGACTCCGAACGGCGAATTGAGAAGCTTTTCATGACAGATTGTACTCTTGCAGGTTTGTCATGCCTGCGAAGGGGTGGTGCCGCGAAAAAACGTTTGATGGTAGTTAGTTTAGTAAAACTCAAGTTTAAACTCACACTGTGAAACTGGGCATTAGAGTTTTATTTATCTCAAGTTGACTCGAGTATCGACTGTCGTGTGGTGCGCATCGTTTTCTCAACCATACAAATTTCCATTTAGTATCTTTACAAAAAAATCAATAAAATTAAGTGTTCGGTTTGCCAAGATAAAAAAAAAAGATCGCAGTGACACAACTGAAGTTGATTGTAGGGACTGCAAACTCTTTTTTCGCGGTCTCTGTGAATATCTAGCATGCCGATATCAAATATATGGTCACAAATAGTTTTAAACATCACTGTGACATGTACAGTGCTTTACACCGTTTGATTTTACAACAACAGCCTGTAGTTAAACCATCGACATCAACTGCAGCAGCAAAATAACAAGAGTCGGGCGAAAAGCAGCAAAAGTCTACGACAACAACGAAACAGCAAGCAAATCCGTGCACCAGCAAGCCTCAGCTCACAACACCTCCGCAGAAGACACCCAGCAGTTCAATAACCCTTCAGCTGTTATATGATGAATTCATTTGCCTAAAGAACAAAATAGACAGTGAACTTCTAGACTTAGTCAGGCTTTAGGCAGTTGAAATATGAAGCAAACACTCTGCGTTCGAAGATGATGAATTTGGAGAACAAGCTGAATTGGGGAGAACAAAACAGGCGGAGAATTTCGGTAAGATTTTAGGTGTGCCAGGCGTGAATAATTCCAACGCAAAGGAGAGTGTAAAAAAAATCTTCAATGATGCTTTGAACGTTCCCCTACCAGCGGAGCAGATCAGAATTTGCTTTGTGAAACGAATTAAGAAAAACCAATCTTCGTCTTCCAATTCCACTGCATTGCACAATGACGTCGTATGTGTTCATCTCACTTCACTTGAAGCCAAGCAGAAAATTATGCGATCTAACAGAGTTGCTTACAAGAATCAAAATTCATCTATTTCTGTCAAAGGTAGTAGGAATAATACTTACATTAATGATCGTTTTACTAAATATACTACGGCACTTTTCAAGGCAACGAAAAAATGCAAAATAGAGAACAAATTTAAATCTATGCACTCATGGTTATTTCAAAATTGTCAAATATTCTTGAGGAAGGTCGATAATGGCGAAGCTGTTCTATACCAAAGCACGTCGTACCACTAAGTCGCTTATCCTAAATGCAAACTGCACGAAAAAGGACCTAAGGCAGATAGGGATGAGTACAAAAATGAAGCAGCAGCAGCAGCAGGAACCACAACAACAACAGCAGAAGACAACAAAGCAAAGGGTACCACCAATGAACACTTTTAAGATTGAGCTTAAGGATACCATTGAACTTTGTAAGTCGGCCATAGGTCAACATTTTTATGTTAAAAGATTGAGTTAGGACAGGCATGCTATCCACTGTAATACAGTGGATCAGTATAAAAAAGTCAAGGATCTACTGAGGGACACGACGACGGAGTTCTTCTCCTTCAGCCCGAAGGGGGAAAAGCTGCAAACAATGCTGCTGAAGGGGATGGAATCGTCCTCTGAACCTGAGGAGCTCCTTAAGTTGCTCAAGGAGAAGAACAACGACGAGCTCGAGTTCGTAGGGGTTAAGCCTTTTATCACAGCAAGGGCCAAAAGGGAGAAGCGGAAATTACCGTTCTTCCTGGTACAGCTGTCCCCCAAAAGCAAACTGGATGGTCTGAGGAAAATCCATGTCCTAGACTACCAGGTTGTTACCTGGGAAAAATTAAACAGGAGCGACAGCATTTTACAATGCGTTCGCTGCCAAAGGTTCGGACACGCGGCGTCGAACTGCGAAATGCAGCCTCGATGTGTGAAGTGTGGTAAGGACCACAAAGCAGAAGATTGTATTCTGGGTAAGGATGGCGCTTCGGATAAGGGCCAACTCGTGTGTGCATTATGCAGAAACTCGGGACACACCGCTAACTATCGGGGTTGTCCTAAGTACCAAGACATAACAAAATCAAACCTGGCTCGCCAGCAGAAAACCGTGGTGAAACGTGCACCCACTCCCGCTCTAGTTCCATCTCAAGCCGTTACTCCCCATACAACCTACGCCCAAATGGCGGCAGGTCGGGGAAACACGGTACAACAACATCAGCCAAATGTTGCTACACAGGTCCCCGCGCCTAAGGCACCTGCGGCTGTGGGTGACTTGATGGCTATCTTGCTCTCTATTCAAGGGCAGATGGGCCAACTGCAAAATCAGATACAAGAGCAGGCGACGCGGGTGGACCAGATCTACGCGCTTCTGCCGGGCCTAGCGCACCTCCAGTCGTAATGGATACGTCCGATGAGATTCCCTTAAAGATCCTCGCGGTGAATGTAAATTCACTGATTAGGATCGAACGAAGAGCTGTACTTTATAAGTTGCTACAAGACCGATGCCCTGATGTACTTCTGGTTAGCGAAACTAAGCTAACTCAGAAACATAAGCTGAGGCACACAGATAATAAAATTGTAAGAAGAAACCGACCCAACTCCATACGAGGAGGAGGTGTTGCGATCTTCATTCGGAAAGGCTTGAAACATAGGGTCGTGTACAGCGGTGAAGTGCGAAGGTTCCGGGTGTTGGAAGCGTGCATCGTGCACATCTCTCTCCGTAGTGGAAAGAAGATGTACATGGTCTCGGTCTATGCACCTGAAGCTACTCAATCCAACTTTTTTATTTCAGAGCTCGAGACACTTTTTCGATGTCTTAAGCTGGAGTCGGCGGAGAATTATTACCTCTTGGCCGGAGATTTTAACGCCAAACATAGAGACTGGGGAAATAATATACCAAATGCTAGGGGGAACACACTATTCAATTGGTGGGGTCTGCACAGTGTCGAGTATAGACTCGATTTGAAAGCAACTGATAGTGCGTCTTTTCCCAGAAACGGTTCCTATATGGATCTTTTGCTGTACGACTCACGGCTACAACTGACCGACACGAACCAACAAACGATAAACTGTCTACACACATTTGTGTATGACAGTAACCACTGCGGATTTAGTGCCGCCATTAGGATTCCTAACGAAATTGCGGAATTGGAGGAGTATGTTCCAGCATACACCTACAATTACAGTAGGATGCGTTGGACACGCTTCTCCAGAGTACTGACAAGAGCACTCTCTTCGAACTCGCTCTACCCACCGACCAACAGGAACCTGTCAAACGAAGAGATTGATAGGTACCTAAAAGACCTTGACCTGACAATCAAACGTACGATGGACAGTACGATTCCTCAGTACCAACTCACTAACAACGTTGACACATTCCGCAATGCAACAACTGACGCACTCCACGAACATAAAAGTAGACTGCTGTCGAGACTAAAAACCTTGTACAGACGGTTTACTGACAGACAAAACTCGGAGATAAGGCAACTAAAGTCGTTGATCAAAAACGTCCAACAGTTAATTAAGGAAAACTACAGACTTTCTGTTAACTTGCATTGGAACAACAGAATTCGGGCTGTAAATTCCAGCAACCCGAGTATGTTCCCGCAAATAAATAAAATATTTCGGAGGAAAAACATTAGCGACTTGCCATGTCTAAAGATCCCCCGAACGACGAACAACGTACAAGTACTGATTACAGCAGGCATTGATCCAGGGAGCGCAGTCGATGATGACAACTTCTTTGTGGTCGAGGATCCGCAGGAGAAAGTGGAGGCTATAGGGGCGACTTTTCAGGAAGTGTATAAGGTGAATGCTAGCATTCGCCCGAACCACAACCTGGAGAATCGCGTCCTTGTGCACAACCACTGCCTTCGAAGTGATATACAGAACTGGCGATCTGAGAACACCGGTTTCACCGAGTTCAATGACGATAACATGGCAAATAATGTCGTCGCCAACGAAAGGGTTCATCCCCCGATCATATCGAAGGTCGAACTCCAAACGATCTTCGACTCACTTAGAAGGAAGAAATCAGAAGGAATCGAAGGAATATCGAACATTGTGCTTCGACACCTCCCCCTAGAAGTGGTAGACATTTACACCACCCTGTTTAATAATGCGCTGAATGATGCACATTATCCAGCGCATTGGAAAACAGCGGTGGTACACGCTATTCCGAAAAGGGATAAAGATAGCTCCAATCCGGGGAATCTCCGGCCAATAAGTCTCTTGCCGAACATCAGCAAAGTATTCGAAAAGGTGGTCCATAGAGCCCTGGCTAAGTGGGTTGAGGACAATAATATAGTTCCGGATAATCAATTCGGTTTCAAGGCGGGTCATGATACAATACATGCCGCGTCTAAACTGGTATCTGATATCCAATGGAACAAATGCAAGAACCAATGCACGGGTGCCTGCCTGGTTGATTTGGAGAAGGCCTTCGATACCGTTTGGTTAGAGGGGCTCTTTTACAAGTTGAGCAGGTTGGGTATAAGCAAACCACTGCTGTACATGGGGCATTTCACGTGAAGCGGACAGGGAAAAATAGGTTCAAGTTTCCCATTTCAGTTCAATGTGAATATGTTATACCAGTACATATCCTCGACACAGATACAAAATATTTTTACAGTGGCAAGCATAGTTCACAAAATATGGGTCTTTGAAGATTTGAGTAACCGTAAGGTATGTTCTACTTCGAATGCCATTATTCAGTTTAAAAAGGGTATAGTCAAATAAATTAACCACTGGATTTTATACTTCATTTAATGACCTTTTCAACCTCATAATTGGATTTCAAAAATAAAAAAAATTCATTAAGAAAAAATGATAAATATTGTTTTTATTTTATTTTTTACAAAGTTCGCATTTTCTTTTTTTTTTTAATTCATTTAAAAAAAACCATATATTGTGGTTATACTCCATGCCAAGTTTCATTATGGGCCGCGCAGTCGTTTAGGAGCTATATGTATTATAATGCGGAAGAGCGGCGCACATAGGAGTATTTGCATCAAAAACCTGACCAAAGGTCGATTTTCTGAAAAGTAAAATTGACAACTAAAAGCTTAGTATAGCGGGTGCTAATTATACATGGGTCAATATGCTGTTCTTGTTCTTGCAAATTAATAGGAAAGGTCTGACCAGTGCCACCAAGAACATCTACAAAATGTCTGCCTCAACACTAACAGTAACAATTATCTGACAGTTAATAGGCATTTGTTTACGTTGATAGATCAGTCAGTCCCCTGCGCGACTGCACACTTCGCCGTGGTGTAGGGGCCTAGTAAAGGTCAAAGCTGCTTGTCAACTACCTTCCACCGTTGCTGCTACAACTCGACCACCACGTTTCGTTGGTACGAACGATCGATTAACTGATTTGTTCGCAAGCTAAAATGGTTTCATCTCTCCAGTTTTCATTCTAACACTTCTACTAAAAATATAATTGTGTTAAACCAGTGTTTTTCAATCTTTTTAGAATAGCGACCGCCCTAAGCACATACAAAAATTACACGACTCTCTTTGAAATTTAAAATGAATAAACTTGGATATATAGGGTCATCCAACAAGAGGTGTCATTTTAAATCAATAGAAAAATGCTAAATTTTTAAGAAAAGTGGTGGTATTTTCATTTTAGTGGACAGTGGTTCATGCTACGTAGGAGTTCGTTCGAGTTCATGTGTTTGCTATTGTTTACACTTTGTCCGTTGCACTCTCACTGCATTTATGTGGGACAAAGGGATCAACTTGAAACTTTGTAACATATGATCGGGTCAATACTCTGTAAGAATTGATTGGGTCATATGCTTAGAAAAGTATAGTTTTAGAGTAAGAATTCGAGTATAAATAGATGGGTATGTTCGAAATAAAAATCAGTCTTGAACACAATCTTGACTCTCAATCAATTGCGGCAGTAATTTGCCTCCTTTACAGCGAGCTGCGCTTTAAACAACATAGAAGAGCGTGCTACGCTTAAATAGCTTAGGGTGGTAGGCTTCGGTACCCGAAACCTTTACACGGCAAACTTTACATGGCGATCCTGCCATCTTCGTGTACAGAATAACCGAAGAGACGAGCGACCACAGCGAAGAGCAGAGACAACCCTTAAGATGTCCTACAACAAGACGGAACTCAGTAGTACATCCCGGCTTCAACAACCAGGGAAAAGCATATATACGCAGCAAAAAACACATCTGGAGACATGGATAACTTCTGTCAAGTCTCGAAAGATGGAGTTTTCTTGAACAAACTCGTAGAATACATTCAAGTTAGCACAATCAACAAAAACACAATGGCATTCAAACGCATGGAGAAGTATTCAAACTCCATCTGCTATTATTATCATATTGCAGCCTCCTCAGAATCGTCCAAGAACTTCGGAGTGGTAGAGCAGGAAACGTTGCAAAACATCAACCCATGGCAGGAGCAGAATCTGAACTATATAGGTCTATACTTGCTGCACTTTGGCAAACTGTCGATCGAGCTTTCAGAATATTTGCAATTCCAGAAAACACCAACCCAAGGCCTGCCAAAAGCAGCGATAAGGACCCAGTAGTGGTGCCAACCTACTGTAATAATTAATATGTATAATGATATTCCAGTTAATAAAATAGATTTAAAATTATTTCAGTTAAGATATGTATTTAAAGTTAATAACAATTATTATTATGATAGGAAATAAGTTAATTTTGCATTTAGAATCGTTCACTCATTAAACTCCACTATGTGTGTATATGGCAGATGAAAGGCATTAAACCAATGGAGAGAATGACTTCACAAATTTTGTAAGCATAGAAATAAGGAAACTGAGAGGAATATTCACCCTTCTGGTGGATACAGGCGCGGACATTTCTGTATGTAAAAGTAACATAGCAACAAAAATCAATCAAAATACACTATGTCAGATAAACGGAATAACAAACAAAACGATATTTTCTCAGGGGACATCTGAGTTAGATTTAGTGATAGGAGACAAGATACCAAAGCATCAATTTCACATTGTTGATGATGAAATGAATATACCAACAGATGGAATATTAGGAAGAGATTTTCTGAAGATGTATAACTGCAAAATAGACTATGAAACGTATGTCTTAACAATAAACATTGATCAAGAGGAGATAATTCTGCCAATGAATATGGATGTGAAGAGGATAGGCAAGTTGACACTACCACCAAGATCAGAAGTCATCCAAGTAGTGGAAATGCAACTCAGAGAAGACAGTGTAGTGATTGGAAAGGAGATAAAAAAGGGAGTGTTTGTGGCCAACACCATAATACCAGCACAATGTGTAAAGCACATAAGAATGATGAACACAAAGGACAGCACCGTGGCCATCGAAAATGCCACAGTTGGAATGCAACCGCTGAAAAATTTCGAAATACTTGCGTACAAGAACGACAAGAGCCGATCTGAAAGAATTGAAAAACTGAAAAAGGTAATCAGGACCGAGAACGCTAGCAACAGAGAATCAGAAACGATCTGGAAAATCTGTGAGGAGTTCCAGGATGTATTCCACGTGGAAGGAGAAACATTATCCATGAACAACTTCTATGAACAGCGCATTTCAATGAAGGACAGCAACCCAACGTACATCAAAAACTACAGACTACCACATGCACAACTAGAAGAGATAAACAAACAAGTCTCAGACCTGGTACAAGCAGACATAGTAGAACCATCAACGAGTCCGTACAACTCGCCACTACTAATCGTACCAAAGAAAAGTATCAATGGTCAAGAGAAATGGAGACTAGTGGTAGATTTCAGATCACTGAACAAAAAAGTAGTAGATGACAAATTTCCACTCACCAGATTGGAAGATGTACTAGATAAGCTGGGCAATGCAAAATATTTTTCAACATTGGACATGACAAGTTCATTTCACCAAATACCGCTACACAAACATTCACGACCAGTAACAGCATTTTCCACGAACGAGGGGCACTACCAATTCAAAAGACTTCCATGTGGACTGAAAATATCGACAAATAGCTTCCAGAGAATGGCGTCAATAGCTTTAAACGGATTACAAGCAGCAGCATTTCTATACGTAGATGACATCATTGTATTTGGTTCAAACCTTAGAGAACACAACGATAACCTAATCAAGGTGCTAAAAAGACTCCGCACATACACCTGATAACAGCAGGAGTCAGCACAGATCCAAAGAAATATGAACAGATCAAGAGTTATCCAGAACCAAAGAGTGCTGATAACGCAAGACGATTTGTAGCCTTTTGCAACTATTACAGACGATTTATTCAAGACTTCGCAAACATAGCAAGACCGCTTAACCAGTTACTGAAAAAGAAACAACTATTCAATTGGACTGAGGATTGCGCAGAAGCATTTAAGACACTGAAGCAAAAGCTAATGTCACCACCAGTGTTAAGCTATCCAGATTTCTCAAAACTCTTCATTCTGACAACAGACGCATCCATCTTTGCGCTAGGAGCCGTTTTGTCACAAGGAGAAATTGGAAAGGATAGACCAATAGCATATGCGAGCAAGTCATTGAACAAACACGAGCTAAACAAACCCATAATAGAAAAGGAACTACTAGCAATCCATTGGGGAATAAACTACTTTAGACCATATTTGTTTAAAAGAAAATGTATAGTGTACACAGACCATAGACCACTAGTAAGCCTATTTACACACAAAAACCCTTCATCAAAGTTGACAAGAATACGTGTAGACCTGATGGACTACGACTATGAAATAGTGTCCAAACAGGGAAAAATTAACACGAATGCAGATGCACTCTCGAGAATACAGATTAACTCAGAGAAACTAAAAGAAATGATACCAAAGTACAATGTAGATGTTGTAACAAGAGCAATGCAAAGAAACAATGAAATACCAAGAACAACCGAAAACTGTGCGAGAGCCTTGGACTTAAATGTGGGGATTGATCACCTTCACATATGGGACTGTACATCAATATCGGACATAAGGCGGATGAAAAGAATTAAATTCAGAGAGATAGAAAGAAATAAAATGGGAACCCAAAGAAGTAATATAAAGATAGCAGCAAACACTGTAGTTGTAGAATTTAGCGATAATTCTCTATCAGAGGTAAAATTGATTTTGAAGAAGCTAATATTCATGATGAGCAATGCAGGTGTTAACAGACTAGCGCTAGCGAGAAATAGTTTGATATTTAAAAATATGAACGTTCAAGAATTTAAAGATATATTTAATAAGCTGCAAAAGAATAGAAACATATGAATGTTTAGATATATTGATATATGAACCTCCGAAGAAGGTCATCAACAAAGAAGAGAAGCACAGGTTAATTAAAGAACATCATGACTCAAAGATAGGAGGACATTGTGGTATCAGAAGATGCATCAGCAAGTTAAAGCAGAAATATGTTTGGAAAATATGAACAAAATGGTTAAAGCATTCATTAACAACTGCGAAACATGCAATCAAGTCAAAATAACAAAATACACCAGAGAAAATTTCGTGATAACAGACACGCCAAGTACCTCTTTTGAAACAGTTTCAATAGACACTGTAGGCCCTTTAAGACCTTCAAAAGGATTTAGATACATTTTAACAATACAGTGTGAACTAACAAAATTTGTGGAGGCATTCCCAGTAGAGACTAAAGATGCAATCAGCATTGCTAAAACAATAGTAGAGAAATTCATACTTAAGCATCGGTGTATCAGGAAACTAAAGACAGACAAAGGAACGGAATTCACAAATAAATTACTAAAGAATATTTGTAAAGCATTAGAGATAGAAAAATTAGTATCGACACCATATCACCACGAGACGTTAGGATCCCTAGAAAGAAATCACAGAGTATTAAATGATTACCTGATGACAATCGGAGATAGAGAGAGCTGGGATGAATGGTTACCATACTACACATACTGTTATAATTCAATGCCACATAGTAGTACTTTATATTCACGTTTTGAATGAATTTTTGGCAAAACAAGCACATTACCATGTGAAATGTTAAATAATAAAGAAAAAATGTATGATTAAGATAACTACTTAAACGAACTAAAATATAAATTAAGATATTCACATAACCAAGCTAAGAAAAATTTATTAGAAGATAAGAACAAAAGATTTGACACACAAACTAATGGTAAATAAATCAAATTTTAAGGTAGGAGATAAGGTATATTTAAGAACACAAAATAGAAAAAAATTGGATAAACCATTTAAAGGTCCATACACAATAATCTCACAAAATGGTCCTAATAGTTGTATCATAATAGACAATAAGGAATATGAAATACACAATAACAACTTAGTTAAGTCTAGACAGGATTAAGAGTAAATGTAAGAAAATTGTATGCGCGCATCCAAAACTATCATTCACCTCATCATTATCATGTGAATTAAATTGTCTTTATTAAGTGAGCACTGATCCCAAGTTAACTTGAACCCGCAAATGACATTCATTTAAATTTTAAGAAATGTAAACAAATATCATTTTTCTGTGGAGGAAGGATGTAGTGTGATTCAATGCAAGCACACAATGTACGAGAAAAACTATTACGAAACATTGTTTCACCCCACATACCCGAAAGTGTCAAGTGGCATTCGATCGGTATGGACAGTGGTTCATGCTACGAAGGAGTTCGTGTTCATGTGTTTGTTATTGTTTACACTTTGTCCGTTGCACACTCCATGCATTTATGTGGGACAAAGGGATCAGGTTGAAACTTTGTAACATATGATAGGGTCAATACTTTGTAAGAATTGATTGGGTCATATGCTTAAAATGGTATAGTTTTAGAGTAAGAATTCGAGTATAAATAGATGAGTATGTTCGAAATAAAAATCTGTCTTGAACACAAATCTTGACTCTCACTATTGCGGCAGGAATTTGCCTCCCTTACAGAGAGCTGCGCTTTAAACAGCATAGAAGAGCGTGCTACGCTTAAATAGATTAGGGTGGTAGGCTACGGTGAAGTACCCGAAACGGCGAACTTTACACCCTGGTCATCCCTTATTTGGATAGTACCTAAAAAGAAAGACGCCAATGGAAATCAGAAGTGACGGCTGGTCATCGACTACCACAAACTTAATGATTAAACCATTGATGATAGGTATCCATTGCCTAACATAAACGAAATATTGGACAAAGTAGGAAAATGTATTTACTTTTCGACTATAGATCTTGCATCGGGTTTTCACCAAATAGAGGTCAAATACAAGGATATTCCTAAAACGGCTTTTTCAGTGGACAACGGCCACTATGAATTCATTCGTGCGCCCTTCGGCTTAACAAATGCGCCGTTGACATTTCAAAGGGTCATGGATAATGTCCTGTGGGAACTCCTGGGCAAAGTTTGTCTCGTGTATATGGACGATATAATCGTCTTCTCGACGTCGCTCCAAGAACACATCGAGAACCTGAATGCGATGTTCGAAAGGTTGAGTAATGCTAATCTTAAAATGCAATTACAAAAGTAAATTTTCCTTCAGAAAGAAGTTTAATTTTTAGGCCACTTAGTAACAGCTGAGGGTGTAAAACCTTACATGGAAATAACCCAATAACCCTGTGCTATAAAGGGCTTCCCAATAGCGAAAACGGTAAAACAGATTAAATCTTTTCTCGGGTATTATCCCAAGTTTATAAAAGGCTTCCCTAACTTGACAAAGCCAATGACCGAGTGCCTTCGTAAAAATAGAAAAAAAAACTTGGATGCAAGGCATACCGAATGTTTTGAAACCTGTAAAACTTTGTTGTGTAATGACCCAATTCTACAATACCCTGCCTTCTCCAAGCCGTTCAACGTCACTACAGATGCTAGCGACGTTGCATTGGCTGCAGTATTGTCCCAAGGTCCTGTAGGTTCGGATAAACTGATTTGCTACGCAAGTCGTACATTATTCAAAAGTGAAGAGAACTAAAGCACTGTAGAAAAAGAGCTTTTAGCGGTTGTCTGGGCGACAAAGTATTTTCGCCCATATTTGTTCTTGAGAAAGGTGGCTCTTCTCCCTTCAAGAACCAAATTCTAAGCTGATTTGTTGGAGACTTCAACTGGAGGAGTTTGATTTCACCATTATACATAAAAACGGGAAACTGAATCTTAACGCTGACACACTTTCAAGGGTGGAAATAAACATAGGCGAGGCTAATAAACTCTCACGAGAAAATGAACCTTCAGTTTCTATCTCAATTCAAAACAATTTAGATAAACACTACATACTTAGTACTATACATTCCGCCCTTGAAAATATGGACGATGGAATACCAATTTCTAAGCGTCCGCTAAATGAATTCTCCAACCAAATTATATTAAAATTAAATCAAGTCGAGGCGAATCAATTCCAATATTCAAGATTTTATTCAAAAGGAAAAAAAGATACATTTTTGAGCATTGTGATGTCGACAAGGAACCTTTTATAGTTGGTGTTTTCAGGAACTATCTAAATACAAAAAGAATCTCAGGCATGCTAACAGACGATAACACATTTAAAACAATCCAGTCCTGTTTACTCCAAGTATTTCTCTAATGCCAACTTAAAATTAGTAAGGTGTACCACGTTGTTAGAAGACGTTACCGATACTCATAAACAGGAACAGCTAGTGAGAGAATATCATGCCAATTCTAATCACAGAGGTATTAATGACACTCTGGAACATTTAAAAAGATCATAATTTTTTCTAATATGAAACACATCATAATAAGTATGATAAGAAATTGTGACATCTGCTAAAAATATAAATACGATAGGAAAAGGCAAAAAACTAAAATTCGAGCTTACAGAAACACCTTCTAGGCTGCTGGAAATTATTCATGTAGGCCTATACTCCATTCACAAGGATAACTTTTTCACTATACTAGATACATTTAGTAAGATCGCATGTGTGTACCTAATTTCCGCTAGAAATAGTGTTAATATCATTAGGTCTTTAAAATACTTATTTTCCCATCATGGAATACCTAAGCTTTTAGTATCCGACAACGGTAGTAAATTTTTATCTTCACTCTTTAAAGATTTCTTGAAAATCCACGGCATTCAATTTCACACACTATGTGCAAAAACCTCAACCATTATTAATTAACACATTGGCTGCCATGGCTATCAAATATGATAGCCACCTGTTTTATATATCTTTTGTAGGCCATGGCATTCAAAAACGATAGCCACTACGAACAATTGGGATAGGAATACAAAATGCTTGGCATCTTGCGATGAGCTAGATGTATTTAGTTTGCTGAAAAGTAAGCCTTAGTGGAGAAATTTGATGTTGGCAATGCAGGTTAATTATTCCAAAATTGGTGTGGCAGTCAATGTGACCCATTCACTGCCACGTCAGACCATATGGACTGACAAGTGTCATGCTGCAATTGCCAAGCATTTTAAAGACGAGTACGTGTAATTTGCCAGACAAATATGATGCAAATGTTGAAAGAAATTTATATTTTTGATTGTGATGTTAGCTTATAACAGGTAGAGAATATTTGTATTAGTAGGTATTTACTGTCAGTCCAAATGACCTGACACATCGTTTTTGGTATTTAAAAGTCTTACCGTCAGTCCGTAAGGACTGACATTAAAAAATCGAAAACATTTTGATAGAAAGTTTATTTAGCAAAAGACATACGATGTTCAAAAAAAAAATCCTTATTTGTGACTTTCCTCAAAACAGGTTATGCATAGGAAAGGCTTTCTTTCACACGATTTGCAGTATGTTGAAACTAATTTAGTTTTTCTCCTGGCATATTCTCGCCCGTACTTTTCTGTGAGCTTTTTGTAACACAAACTGCAGTATCGCCTAAGAGTCCTTAAAAACATGAATATCATGCAATTATGTTGTTTTAGTAAATTGAGGTTCTCTTTTTTGTTTTTTTCCTTCGGTTTCAACACTTTCTTCTATATTATGACATTTTGTATGTGCCTTCGTTATATTACAGTCTTCAATATCTAATAATTGGTACACCAGTTGAGTTCCAAATTCAAGTAAGGTAATTCTACTTTTAGTAACTGCTTTATGCACCAACCATGCATTAACAACAGCAGTTCCAAGTAACAAATCGTTAGCAACTTTATGGTACCATCTATCAAATTTACGGAGAGTGCAGTTGTACGACGACAATTGATCAGCCAAGTCGATGCCTCCTTTTATTTTATTGTACTCGTAAACGTAAAGTATTCACCATCTCTGCTGTAAATTTTGAGCTCACCACGTATACATCCCTTTTAGTTTTCCACTTCATTACCGTAACGCCTTGCGAATTTTCTAATGCCTTAACTTCGTTCTGTTTTAATTTTGCATTAATCACATCTTTGGGAAAATGTACTCTGTTTTTTCTAAAAGTTCCTACGAAGTGAGTGTTGCGTTTAAGCAATTCTTGAATTAAACCCAATGACGTATAATAGTTATCAGTACATAATAACCTTCCTTTATCAAGATATGGATTAACTAGTTTCATAACAGTATGAGTGGTCTTATCTTTATATTGAGTATTTTCTGGAGACTGTCCGCAATAAACATCTATTGTGTAAGTGTACCCACATTCATCACATAGTTTAAAAACTTTAATTCCGAATTTATGTGCCTGCAAATATTGGCGGAAAGATAAACGTCCTCGCCAAGGAATCATTGATTCATCAATGGCTAAATTTTGGCCTGGATTTTTTATTTTTGCGAAATTATTACACAACATATTTATCAAAGGTCTTATTTTTCTAAGTCGGTCAGTGTTTGCAAGATCTTCATTATCTGAAAAGTGTCAGAATCGAAGGAGAAGCTGAAATCTATTTCGAGTCATAATTTCCGATATAAATGTTTTAAAAATTTTCTGTTGCGACCAGTACAACTTCATTGCAGGTAACCGTACGAGCCCCATCCACAATTTGATGCCTACAAATTTTTTCATTTCATATCGTTCAGTATCAGTCCAAGTTTTTATTCGGCTGCTTCTCATAATTTGATTATTATTTATGTATTGTGCGGCATTATTATTAGTTTCTTTTACCATCAAATCGATAATATCATCCGTTATAAATAACTTATAGTAATCCAAGGGCTTCCGTTTTGGAATACACAAGCCGCAAAAATGTTCGTCATCAGTAAAAGCGAAATTTATTTGGTTCCCAGCACAAGGTCCCCAGGAATTATTAGTTCGGCTTCCAATTCTGAATCAGAATTTGATTCATTTTCGTTATTTTCTGAATTTTCCTCCTCACTAATTGATCCACTTTCTGATTTCGTTTCACTATCACTATCTGAACCTTGTAAAATTGTTAATAATTGTTTAGTTGTTAAACACTGCTTGGATGTGGATGGAAACATGTTAACAGTAATTGGATTAGTACACGTAAAATAAAATACTATCAATGAGCAATAACACTTCAAGCTAATAACGTAAAATATTCTGTACTGTCTTTGTTCTTACTAAAGGGTGGTTAAGTTTTAAGGGCCGATGTTGATTTTGAATAAAACTCAAATTATTTAGGAAATTATTGTCATTTCTTTTTATTATGATAATATTGGTATGGTTCAATTATGTATGGAACAAAATATCGGCCAAATGGCCGCCGCGACCTCGGCGGCACACGTCCATCCGATGGTCCAAATTTTCGATGACGCTGAGGCATAACTGAGGTTCTATGCCGTTAATGTGCCGAATTATCTCATCCTTTAGCTCTTGAATTGTTGCTGGCTTATCGACGTACACCTTTTCTTTCAAATAACCCCAAAGAAAGAAGTCCAACGGTGTCAAATCGCATGATCGTGGCGGCCAATTAACATCGCCACGACGTGAGATAACACGGCCATTGAATTTCTCCCGCAAAAGAGCCATTGTTTCGTTAGCTGTGTGGCAAGTGGCACCGTCCTGTTGAAACCACATATCGTCCACATCCATATCTTCCAATTCGGGCCATAAAAAGTTCGTTATCATCTTACGATAGCGAACACCATTCACAGTAACTGCCTGACCGGCCTCATTTTGGAACAGCAGCAATATTTTCTGCAGTACGAGCTGTACGAGCATGCACTGGTGTTTTCACATCTCCTACAGACCCGGTTTGCTCAAATTTTTGCACGATTTTTCCGATTGTACGCACATTTGGACGATTAAATTGACCGAAACAATCACGAAGTGCACGATATGCATTTTGATTTGAACGCCCATTTTCATAATAAGCCGGAATAACTTTAACGCGTTGCTCGATTGTGTATCTTTCCATGGTTCAAATTGAGTTAGTCTGAAATTGAGAAATGTCAAATGAAATGCGGAAAAAAACTTGACGTTTAGGTGTGGTTCACATTCAACATCGGCCCTTAAAATTTAACCACCCTTTACTTCCTATACTGTCTTTGTTCTAACTACTTGGAATAACGGGACTAAGATGAAGCAAAACGTAACAACGAACAACTCCCAGTATATTATTACACGAACATAAAACATTATCTTATAAAACAACAACAATATTCAATGACGTCAGTCAACATGGCCTGACAGTTACAATGAAAGGAGATTTCATGTCAGGCCATATGGACTGACGCGGCATGTTTGGCTAATTCTAAAATTTGTATTTGGCAGTGAATGGGTTAAGGAAACTCATAAAACAAAACAGGATTATTTACGTCAGCATAGTAAGGACTATGACAATTTAGCAAAGTTAGTTGGCGTCGGTTCTGTTCCTTAAAGAATGGTACAGTCATTCTTTTGCTGTGATTCTAATAAAGAAGTTGTATGGAGATTATTCGTGATAGTTTTCCTAAAACCACTTATCCCAAAAAGTATAAATCGCGCGATTGAGGATATTGAGCGACTATACCCCAGGAATAATGTACGGAAGTTTTACCAACAGGTTAAAAGGACGATCCCTCCATCATCCGTTTATGCAGGATGACGATGAAGAATCCTCGCTACTCCATCAAGGTCGGTAAAGATCTAACCGAAATAATGTCAAGAAAGGATTAAGACAAGGTGATGCGCTGTCATGTGACTTCTTTAACATCATATAATTGTGCGAAACGCTCAAGCCAACACCAGCGGCACAATCTTTCAAAAGTCCGTGCAACTACCGGTGCGTTTGCGAGTATTGAGACAGAAGCGGCCAAAATGGAGTAAGCGATCAACGAGGAGAGACACTCAACATCTACGAATCGAAAAGAAGGCCACTATAACTTCAAGGTGGTAAGAGACTTTGTCTACCTTGGTTCTGTTATCACTACTTTGCAGAGAACTGGGTGAACTGCCAAGCAAGTAAACTGAGTAAACTGAAAGCATTTAGGAGTTATGTAGATAATCCGATTATTCAAGCTATCACCTTCAGGAATAGCTGTAT
Source organism: Criorhina ranunculi (assembly GCA_951813785.1). Taxonomy (NCBI): domain Eukaryota; kingdom Metazoa; phylum Arthropoda; class Insecta; order Diptera; family Syrphidae; genus Criorhina; species Criorhina ranunculi. The sequence goes on along the minus strand of OX638384.1, from coordinate 50,472,397 downwards.
TCTTTTATGTAGAGCTGTTAGGAATATTTCAGTCGAAGGTCGCTTTCGTTAAGTAGATACTTTAGCATATACAAAAACTATGTCGAACGTTTTCAACTCAAGTCGCTCCTTAAGAAATCCCAGCACCTGCATATCCAGCATTTGTAAACCAGTTCACTTTTCGAAACTGTCCACTATTTTTTTTGTTTGCTATTCCTCCTTCCCAAATTCGGCAGTACCTTTAAAAAAAAGAAGCGAATTATACTTGCTTATTCATCATATCCTCCAGCCAATAACTCACAACAAGGACATACTCCTAACCCAAGGGCTTAACACGAAATGATAAATGATAGCCAAACGATGAGTAGAAGTAGTAGCATGACGATGACCATGATGCAGTAGCAAAACATTCTCAGGATGTACTAGTTGAGGCCGTGAAGGAGCACATTACACTATTGGGAGCCCGGCCGGCGCAACTCACAGGAAATGTTTTGCAATAAATCCTTAGGGAGAGGCATTTCTTGACTTTACTCTTGTAGATATGCTAACAGTATCTGTCTCACATGCACCTGAATAATTAATACAAGCATAAACTTGCATCTTAGAACCCAGAAGCAAGTTGTTGTTGTTCTACATTACCGGTGAATAGGCTAGCTTGTGGATCAATAAGATTAATTACGATGGATAGTGTGTAGAGATTTATTTCTCTTGACGACCTTCAATATATTCTGTGATATCTAGGATGGATGTTGAATAAGTAGAGTGATTGACGAGATACGATTAAGATAGATTGCATTTTAAAGGTGATACGATGGGCTGTTGTTTTGTTAAGAGAGTTGATTGCAGGAATCCCATTTTTTGGTAAAAGGCGGAGGTGCGATGCAAGTTCCATGGGAATGGGAGCTCATTATACAATCACCTTTAAATCGTTTTTTGCTTTATAACCTTATAAGGACACCTTAAATAGTACGGAAACCATTTATTAAAGAGTATTAAACAACAAATGGGAGAACGGCCAACTAAGTTCTGCTCCCCCGTGCTTCCTTCTGCTTCCTAGTACATCCATAACTATGTTAGGTCAGCGCATCGCCAACGTAAACAATGGTAATAAAGCATTGTGAAAACATGCTTCCGACGAAGCCTACAAATTAAAGCTAATGTAGATCATTGATAAGCTATACAAAAAAAAACCCCATATTGTGTCAAGTTAGAGACCATCATGGACAGGGAAAAGCGTATATCAGTAGTAACGTGCCATCATTCGAATAAAAGGATATAGCTAAACTCGTGGCAGAAAATATCGTTATGCAAAGTGATAGAATTAACCTCTAATTAGAATACAACTATACCGAAAGGGAACTGTTTCAATGCTCGCTCGAAGTTTGCCAGTGGTGACGGGTGGACCCCTTTTTTGCGTTCTAATTGAGTTACTTACCCTGGGTCTCCACGAGCAATATTTCATAGCTCACCATCTGTCACTTTTTAGCATTCTATGAGAATTGCTCGTGGAGACTGCAAATAGTATTCTATGAAAAAAGTATTGACATATATTACTCAGCTCATAGCTTGTTATAGAGTGTATTCTATTGGCTGTCATTTTTGTTTGATATTTGTGTTTTTTTTTTTTTCTTACTTTGCAATGACCGAGTGGCGAATGGATGAGAAATTAAATTTATAATCTCTTCTCTATCTATATATATGTTACGGGCAAAGTCCGAAGGGGGGGCAGAGTCAGCACTGCCCGGGCAATGTCGACTTTGCACAGATCAATTGGGCAGAGTTCGCAAATATCGATTAGCAGGCTTAACCCGATTTACAATGGGCAATGTCAACACTGCTGAACCAGCGGTGGGCAATGTCGAATTGTTTCATTTATTTGCTAACTTTGCCCAACTTCAAGTGGGCATTGTCGACTTTGCTAACTCTACATGGGCAAAGTCTAACACAATAGTATACCAAGGGGTTGAATGGGGGAGCTGTGATGTGCAAGACATGCTTAGTTCCTTGGGTGGAATAAAATAACATTTAGTGGGCAGGTTTATGACACTTGTCTATGTAATTAAATAAAACGGACATTTTTTTATATTTAATGTTTATTTAATAAAATAAATTCAACTCAACATTATTCGGCCAGAAAATAAAACTGAATCGTTTCAGTTAACAAATAAACTTAAAGTGATTATTAAAAAATTATGTAACAAAAAAGGATTTATTTTTCACATTTGCAAGAATAACTGCATACATACAGGCAATGTGCTCAATTTATTTACTTTTACATGGCAATGACCTATGAAACTTGGAGTTGCATAATATGTCCGATTTCTTGCATTTACAACGTATTGAGTCACACTTATTTTTACAATTACTGTTGTGGCCCAAAACTAATAAACATTTTTATATATGTTAAATTGAATTATTTTATTTGTTGTGGTCCAAAACTAATTAGCATTATTATATTTGTAAAATTGAATTGAATGAACAATGTGAACGCACATCAAATGTATGCACTGAACGCACTGAAGTTTCGTTAAAAAAAAGGAGGAAGTGATTTCCGCAACTCGTTTAGTGTGTTCATTTGATGGAGCGTGCTCGTGCCAAAGGGACACAAGTTTGTAAGTTTTATTTTTTCTTATTATTTTACTCTGTTATCATAAACTATATTTCAGAATATTAAACCACACAAACCAATGGAAATATCAGTGATTAATATTTCCTCACGAGCGTAGCCCATCAAGAACATATTTAATATTAAACTTTGATTCGCCACCTTTTGGTTGTCACAAAGTCTGCCGTGCTTTTGTGGTTATAACCACGAACCATAAGAATTGATGCAAGGCCGCGTCACGAGGAGTAAGACTAAACAATTTCATCAGTCTGGCGAAATGATGCCATCGTCACAGTCATCGTCGCCGTCAGAAACGCCTCCGCCATCACCAGCACAACTCGAAAGAGATGGTGACCATGTGCTCACCATAGCCAAACTGAGCAAGCAAATCGCCGAATTGCAATTGTCATTCGCTGCCTTTAGAAAAGGAGAGAAAGAAATTGCAAACGCAATTATCAACGTATGCCGCCGCCACCACCAGCAGAAGTGCAGTCACCACTTCCACCATGCCAACTTTATCATCAGTCTTCACTTCCACCATGTCAACTTCATCATCAATCTTCACATCCAGCGTTTCAACTTCATCTACCACCGCCGCCGAAGATGTTATATCTGCTCCCACTGCCAGCTTAGCAGCCAACAACACCAGCCAACGCTTCATTGTCAAAGCCGTATGCCCCACCGTATAAAACCACGTGTGCGCCGCGGCCACAAGTAAGCACATATTTGCCAGGTATGTACAATAATAATTTTTCTACTATCACTGCCACCTACCCCTACGCCTATGAGCCATATTCTCTTGCGCACTCCCTGCCTGCCCACCCGCCGAGTCCGCCATACCCCCAACATCAGCCAATTCGAAAGTGTCAGGATTTACCTGAGTTCTCCGGTCAGCCAGAACAATGGCCAATGTTTATTGTCGCGTTCAAAGAAACTTCAGCCGCCCACGGCTACACCGATTTAGAGAATTTGTCGCGTCTGCAACGGTCCCTCAGAGGTGACGCCAAACGTATGGTCGAAGCTCTTCTTATTCACCCTAATAGTGTTGGTGCAATAATAAGCACTCTGGAATTCCATTACGGTCGTCAGGAAATTCTTATTCGTAGCCAACTGGCAAAAGTAAGAAGTTTCCCAACAATACACGAATCCAAGATCAATGAGATCCTAAATTATAGTGTCATGGTATCAAACCTGACTGTCTTTTTGGAGAACGTATCAGCGTCGTCCCATTTGACCAATCCGACACTGCTCGATGAATTGGTGGGCAAATTGCCATTAAATAAAAGGGAAGAATGGGCTCGACATATGCTTTCAATTTGTTACAGCCACCTGCAAAATAAAAGAAATGAAAATAAATTATAAACAAATACGAAAACTGTCAATTCAATAAACACTCCCTCCTGAGGTCAGCTGTTTCCGCTGACAACCGATCGGTTGGAGTCTGTGGAGATGGCACTGGTGGATTGTGGTACTCGATATTCGAAGTCGAGGTGATTTAAGTACAAGGGTTGCCCTCGTACCTCGACCGAACCGAGCCACAACCTACCCCAATGAGCCGGATTACTGCGAGAGCAATGGACATCGGATGATTGATTCTTCTAGACTAGTCCGATTGTGGGGTGATTCTTTGTCTCTCCGATCAAGACATTGACCACTGGAACGATGGTCAAAGTGGCTGGTGTCATTCAATGTCAAGTGATCGGAGAGGTAACAAGTCTCATACAGTCGGTGGTGAAGTCATTGCTACAAAGCCCTAAAACAAATAAATAGGCAGTGAAATACCACAAGTACAAAAAAACAAAGTGGAAAATAATAATGAATATTGTGTTTTTCTTATAAAGAGGTGAGTGAGTCTCCGTAGTGTTGTGCCTAGATGATAATGTCCTTTTTTTTGGTAGTGCTCTTAGGCGACCACCGCGATAAATAGGCGTTGTGGTCGCCAACTATTATTTAACCCCGCAAGCTTTATCACACCGCGCCAAACCGGATTATCGGATGATAAAGTGGACTTTCGGCAAACAAAGGTGGACAAAGGTGCAAAGGTCCATACCTTCTCCAGGACACACGTAAAATAGGTGCATAAAATTAAATCTCTCCGTCCGTGATTGCCTACAGTTAGGCTGAATAAACACAGGGCAGCAAAACTGCGCCCCAGCCAAGTCCAGGGGATAGATAACCCTGAGATATCATTGTTCCTGTTCCTGGTCCTGTTCGTGAGTTCGCGTGCTCCAGTATTAGTGCTTAGCTATTTTTAAGTGTAGTACAGTGTTTTGTAGTGTTAGTATTAAGTTAGTTTTAAGTGGTAATAGTGTTATATTGTTTAAGTTTGTTAGTTTGATTTTTTTTTCTTGGCTGAATATTCTTCCTTTTTTTGCTTGAAATTAATAGGTTTCGTTTCACCGCGGGTTAAAACATACGTATTATAAGCCACCTATATAGAGCTCTCGCTAGGTAGGAGATTCGGGTTGTCCGTTAGGGTGCAAAAAAAGGTACCGGCATCGGTGAAAAGGAATTTATTAATTTTTTTTTTTTTTTTGATTTTGTTAAAATAACTGCCTAGTTGTAGGAGCAAATAATTGCAAAAAAAAATAAAGTAAACTTGTGATATGGTGTTCGAAATTGTCTGGTTTGTTTTGGCCTCATAAGAGACCATGATTTGTTAGGGCATATATATTTCAGGGGGTGTGACAGGGTGCGCTAAATCACACCCGGCGATGGCAGCGTGACCCGGCGGCAACATTCGGCGTCCCAAGGGGAAGTCCGCCACCGGCCGAAGGACTTCCAGGCAGGGAGGGGTAATGGCCTGCGCTGATTGCCATTCACAGCGCCCCCTCAGTGTGTCGACGTCCGTCCGTGAAAGGTAAGAGGCACGATTTATGTTTTGTAATGAGTGAAGTTGCAGTGCGAGGACAAGAACCCTCCCATCCGGCGAGCTTAGCCGAGCTTCGCAAGCGTGCCATGTTTCTCGCACTCAACAGTCCTTTCCTTCCATTTCCGTTCCCATCCTTACATCCAGTCCACATCCTCACTTCCTTCCAACTCAAATCCTAACTCCCCGTGTTCACTCCACTTGCATGTTACAAATGGCGCCCATAACGTTTGGCTTAGTGAAGGGCCGCCGCCACAACGGCGCCCACAAACGTCCTTAAAAGTGGTCGCTATCCCCATAGCGCCCACAATGTAAGTCCTTGTCATTCGTCCTTTATGTAGTACATAGTCCACAATTGTTCTTGCTGTCAGCATCGAAAAATTCGTAAATCTTCAAGTGGATAGTTCTTGAACATACCATATTGAATTGCGACGAATATTTTCGACGCTGCCAACGTCAATAATTAAAAACCGTGTTTGTCATCAGTCCTATCTCAGTCCTATCAGTTGTCTTTTGTCTACAATTGTTGCTGTGGTCAATATCGAAAGGTTCGTAAGGCTTCAAGTGGTTAGTTCTTGAACATGCCATCTTGAACTGCGACGAATTCTTTCGATATTGACAACAACAACAATTGGAAACTATGTCCGTCCTTAACTTCTCTTTCCATATCTTTTCTATGTCGTCTTCCGTTTCTTCTTTTCCGGAGTAGTGGCCTTGTTAGACGAGTGTCAAACACGTTGCACTACTCCTAGTCTTCTTTCTTCCATGTCGTCAACTGTAAGCATCTGGAGTAGTGGCCTTGTTCGACGAGCGTCGGAACATGCTGTACTACTTCAGTAGTCCCAGTTCTTTTTATGTGTTGTAGCTCAGGTTTCATGTCTTCGAAAGCTAGGCAGCTTGGAACTGCGAGAACATGAGTTACAGCGGAGTATGTCTATCGTCTTATTAATGTAAAAACAAAAAAAGCTCTATCAACACCCTGAAGGATAGTATAAATAGTCCGTCTGCAGTCCACACGCCTACGATGTTGCCTTAAGGTCACCAGGGTGCTCACCCAACAATTCCGCCGGTGACAGCCACCTGAAACACCCCCAGATGTTATGAAAAGAAAATACAAAGACACACACGAGTTATACGTCCATATCACAGTTTCGTCGGCTATTTATTATTTTGCGTTAATTAGTTAGTTACCTTCAATAACATTTTTGTTATTTATTTATTTATTTATTTATTACACCTATCTTATCCATATCTAGCTATTTGTCTGTCCTTATTTATCAATCCTTATTGTGACTCAGTTAGTTTATTATTTATTTATTCTTAGCCACATAGTTATTTATTACATTGGTCATATCTAGGTTTAGCTACTTGTACGTCCTTATTTATTCTATTCTATTCTTTCTAAGTAGTTAGTTAATCATTTATTTATTCTTCTCTTACATATTTATTTATTTATTACAATTGTTTTTCTAGTTTTGTTGTCGGGTTTTTTTTTTGTTACCTTTTTGTTTGGTAAGTCCCTTATCACATTACATAAGAAAATTTACAATTTTTTCACATAAAATTACAAATGCATATTTTAACTCAATAAAACATAATTACATACACATTATATAGAATTCCAATACATAAAATATTTACGTACACATACATATTACATTATTCTTCTATACAAATTTAATCAAATTCAATTCCAATTACACTCCTATTTATATACATCTGTCGTGCTTAAATTGTCCACTTGTTCCTCGGTTGTAAAATGAATGTCTCTGAAAAAGAAAAGGAAAATCAGAGAATAAAAAGAAATACCACCTTCGACAACAACAGGGTACTCACTCGCTCTTCAAGTAAACAAATTACATTAAATTTACCAAACATGTCTGTCGTACAACATTCACCACCGTCAAAGAAGCCCCCACAACAGGTTAGGGAACAATCTTTCGAACTCCCCGCTAGTTCAGGAGCTCCGATGTCAGTAAGTCGCTCGACCAACTCCACAGACTCCATTCGCGCACCGTCGTACAGCAGCCTAAGTGAGCTAGGAGCAGCATCTTTGGCAACACAAACGACACAAACTATCATCGACCAAGCGCAGATACTAAGTCCAACAGGCGTGAATGTCCCATCTGACTTAAAGCATATATCAACCTGGCTGTAGTGAATGCGTTTTCTAGCTACCAGAACTCCATTAGGGAAGACATATCGCAAAGCCTCAAAACTGAAATGCGAAACAGTTTATTAGATTTTATGAAAGAGATTAATTCAATTACTCGAACAACTCCTCCGCCCGAACAGACATGTCCAAAACCAACAGGCAAACCAAGTACGGGTCATGATCAGGTTTCCCAGCAGCAATCATACCCCCATGGGCAGTCCCAGCTAGATCCGACATCCAGACCATTTAATCCCATAGACAGTTCTAGGCAAAAACAGAAAAGTAGTCATGGAAGAGGAAATGCAAATAACAACTTTAATGCTTACCATCACGAGCAGAGTCAGGGATCATATCAGCAAGCAAGGAACACTGCCAATATACCATCAGAATATCCACCACAACACCCTCCAGAAATGTATTCCCATCGTGGAACTCGAGGTCCTATACGGATTGATAAGTGGGGAATATGTTTCGAAGAAACGCCAGAAAGACTAACAGCAGAAGACTTTATATTTCGGTTAGAAACCCTTCAGCGACAGTATGACTGTCCCTGGTCTGAAATTCTGCGTGATTTATGACTTATGAGTTGGAATGTCGGAAACCCGAGTCGTTTCCACAAGATGAGCAAGTCTCAGCCTTGCAGTATACAGGTGCACGTCCAAATCCTTTCAGGAATTACGCGGAGGCGGAAACGCTTGTGTGCTGGAACTGCAGGGTTGAAGGACACTCATTTGTCGATTGTCCGTCTAGTGTCCGTAACATTTTCTGTTATAAATGTGGTAAAGAGGGGGTGATTACGCCCAAATGTCGCCGCTGCAACGCGGAAAACCGGGCAATGAACGCGATGACGTCGGGGGAGTCGCGTTTGACTCAGACCCCCGAGCACCAGTAGAAGCTGAGGACCAGCTAGAATTATCAGATGACGAAAGTCGTCCCCCACCTGCTAGAGAAAAAACAAAAATTAGAATATTAAGTAGAGATAAGGAAACAAATATAAATGAAACGAGCAACATACCTGAGAGGAAACCATTACACATCAGAATTAAAGAGTACTACATGGCTAGAAATAGGATTTTTCGTGGAGAGATTAAAATATCAAATAGGATTAGAAAAGCAAGAGAGCGATACCGAACTAGGAAAGAGGTGAGGAAAAATCTAGCGTCCACGGTGTTGGACACAACCACTGACCCAAGACCCTATGCCAAGGTCAAAATAGTAGGCAAAGAGGTTCTTGGCCTATTGGACAGTGGCGCTAGCGTCAGCATTCTGGGCAGGAACTGCCTAAAACTTGTCCAATCGTTAGAAGCGAAAATCCTCTCGTTCCTCTCGGACGTCAACACGGCCGATGGAAAAAGCCAGGCCATAGTAGGTAGGAGACATGCGGTAACGTTCTACCTGGTACCCAACTTAGATCAGGAATTGTACCTAGGAGTAGACTTCTGGAAGGCATTCCAGATTGCACCTAAAATTGTGAGTTCCTTGAGTATTTCGGATGCTTCAGATGTCTCAAATACGCACCAATTGTTGTTTGAACAGCAATCCGAGCTGGAAGCAGTCAAGCGGAAGTTCCTTTGCTTCACTCAGCATGGGTTTGGAAAGACGGCACTTGAAGAGCATGTCATCGATACAGGAGATGCGGCTCCTGTGAAGCAGCGTCACTACCCTGTGTCCCCAGCGATACAAGCCCTTTTGTACGAAGAAGTAGATCGAATGACGAGTCTAGGCGTTATCGAGGAGAGTGAGAGTCCTTGGTGTTCACCCGTGGTCCTTATACGGAAGCCAGACAAAAGCCGACTTTGCCTGGATTCTCGTGAAGTGAACGCGTTAACAAAGAAGGATGCTTACCCTCTCCCCCATATCGACGGGCTCCTCGGTCGTCTACAAGACACCTACTACATAAGTAGTGTGGATCTTAAGGACGCATTTTGGCAAATACCGCTGGAGAAACAGAGTAGGAAAAAGACTGCATTTACGGTGCCGGGAAGACCCTTGTATCATTTTACGGTCATGCCCTTTGGGTTGTGTAATGCAGCTCAAAGGATGTGCCGTCTAATGGACAAGGCTATTCCCGCACGGTTAAAGGATCGCGTCTTCGTGTACCTCGATGACCAGCTCATCATAGCGCTGGATTTCGAAACTCATGTGGCCCTGCTTGACGAAGTCGCTCAGTGCTTGCGTAAAGCGAATCTCACTATCAACGTGAACAAGTCCAAGTTCTGTTTCAAGGAACTGAAATACTTGGGGTTCATCGTTGGTGGTGGGATGCTCAAAACTGATCCTGCTAGGGTTGAGGCGATCGTGGATTTCCCGATTCCCTAAAGCCCGAAGCAGGTCCGCAGGCTGCTTGGTCTTGAAGGTTGGTACAGGAGGTTCATAAGGGACTTCTCTAGCCTGACTGCTCCCATCTCGGATACACTGCGGAAGAAAGAAGGGAAATTTAGAATGACTGATGAGGCAACTGAAGCATTCGAAAAACTTAAGACTGCGCTTAGCACCGCCCCAGTCCTCACACACTTCTCGAAGCGCTTTTTCATCCAATGCGATGCGTCTGAAACCGGAATAGGTGCAGTCTTATTTCAAAGGAATGAAGACGGCGGGGAATCCCCCATCTCCTACTTCTCACAAAAGTTGAATGCCTGCCAGAAGAACTACAGCGTTACTGAGAAAGAGTGTTTGGCAGCGGTCATGGCTATCCACAAATTCAGGCCCTACGTCGAAGGGATGAGCTTCAGCGTCATAACAGACCACTCGAGTCTGCGCTGGCTCATGAGCCTGAAAGATCTCAGCGGTAGATTGGCGAAGTGGAGCCTAAAGCTACAAGCATTTACCTTCGACGTAGAACATCGAAAAGGCTCCCTCAATGTGGTGCCTGATACTCTTTCGCGCGACTTATATTTATTGATTTCAATAAATTTGATTTGAAAATAAAACACGGACAAACTTCGGTTTGAACTTACTCTTTAGAGTGCTAATTTTATTCTCTTCTTTTCATTTCATTTTCTTCACACCGAGAAGTGCGGTTTACATTAATTGATTTACATAGTCAGCATTTCTTATTTCGAGAAGTCATATCGGATTCGATTACTTTGATATTTTGAAATCAGCGAGTTTTGTTGCAATTGAATGTTGTTTGTGTGAATTCACTCTTGATTCGTTCAATGAACTAATGAAATCGATGGCTTCATTTATTTGCCGGAAATTGACATTTCCGTTATTTGCGTTTGCATTTTTTATATCGCGGTCAATGATCGAATCTGATATAACTCCTCCCTCATTAGTTTTAAGATCCTCCTGGATTTTCTATATAAACAGTGCAGTTGTTATATGTTATTAGATAGTTTCCATTCAATACAATTTGTCTTTCATCACAAGAGCTATTTAGCTTTTTATTTTCAAAATTTTTAAGTATTAACATGTTTTCTTCTAATGATAAAATGTCTTCTTTAAAATTGCTTACTAGTGTACATTTTAGTTTATTAATACAGTTTTTGCTTAACTTTAATTCATTAACCGACTTATTTTCTTCAAAAGTGTAAGTTTTATTATAAATTTCCTCTATGTTACTCGGGTTCTATGTCTATTTCCTTATGTTCTTTATTGGTAATTGCAACAATTAATTTTTTATCTACTTGGATAGTTTCGCTTGGTATTTTTATTGCAAAAATTATGTTATCGTCCTGAAACTTAGCAACTCCTAGCCTAAGGTGAACAAGAGATTTGAAGTTAATTTTGTATTTAATTATTTCCTCATTTGTCAGTATGTTAGGTTGTAGGATGCCATTGCTTGCTAAAGCGATACTTTCTTGGATATGGCTTATTTTCTCTTTTACCATGTTAATTTTAAGCATAAATTCAAAAAATACATGTTTTATATGCAATGTTTTGTCTGTTCCGTCAATAGTATTGAGTCTGTCTCTAATTTCGTCTCTGTCTGATTCAATAGCTCGTTTAAGTTATAAAATTGTTCGGTTAAAATTGTCGTTGATTATAATTTGTTTGTTTACTCTGTCGATTAGTTCATGATTGTTTGAATCTGTCATGGAAAAATAATTTTCAATGTCTTGTCTATCGTCATCATTCATAGTTCCGAAAAGCCATTTGTGTACAGTACCTATTCCTTTAATCAAACCGCGGCAATCAATCTGTGAGGCATAACAGTTTTTATCATACCTTTAATAGATTCTATTCCATGGAGTAAAGTGTTCTTATCATTCTCAAATTTGACCATCATTACATTTTCTTCAAGTTCTTTTACGACATTTAGAATTTCCGTTGGACTTATAATTTGAATGATAATGTTATATTTGCTTACTAATTCGATTCGTTCAATTTTGATCTGTGCAAATCCTTGGTTTGTTTCAATTGTCTCAATTGTCATTGTCTGTTGAGTCATCGGGATCATCATCATCAAAATCGTGATCCACAGGAGAGCCACCTGAAAATTTAAGTTGTCTCTTAATATTATTTTCATGAACACCTCTTAACGCACATTTTCTAAATTTTGGTTGTTCTTTATGTCTTAAGCTAGTGTAGTTTTTTATAAACCCTTCCGATCGATGCTCGTTATAATTTTCCCTATTCTCATTGAGTTTCTTTATTATCTTATGCTTTTTCTTTTCCATCCTATCTTTAATTTCCTTTCTGTCAACCGTACGATTTTCTACGTTAAAGGGACTTGTTTTAATTGTTGAATGGTAAGATTTGTTGTAATACTTTACGGCTTTAGCCATTTGTTCTTTGATCGGAAGTTTGTTCTCTAAATGGAGAGCCCTAATTCTTTTAATTAGCGTTCCGTTCAATCTTTCCGCGTCAGCATTTCCGGTATGGTTGTTTGGTTTCACGTAATGAATTTCTATATTTTCGTCTTTACAAAACTGCTTTATGTGAATCCTTTAAACTCATTATCGCAAACAATTTTCTTCATTTTTCCTTTGATAGAGATGTACTGCCTAAGTTTTTCTAATATTGTTTTGTGGTTTCTGTCTTCAAGTGGAAGGCTCACAGCAGTGTTGCCAGGTTTTTGCGAAGCAAATTCCCTTTTTTTGTATGCAAAAACATTTTTTCCCCTTTCCTATGCTTCGTTTTCCCCGCTTTTTTCCCCTTTTTTCATTTTCTTGCCCTGTCATTTAAAAAGGGGCCTAAATCAAGGTGCTCGAGCGGTAAGAAATTGTTAATGTTTCGCAAATTGACATCAAAAATATTTCCAAGAGTATCAATACATTCCTTTTCCATAAAACAGTCAACAATTGTTTTTAGAGTTATTTTAATTTCCTGATAAAACACGTGAATCTTTACATCTTCCGACTGCATTTGTAGATTTAATTTAGTGAAAAACGGTATGAAGACATTTAAAAAGTCGAGGTAAAAAATTGTAGTGGGTTTCTCAAGCAGTTTGTATATTTTTTTTACACTGATTTTTGTTGGCACTGTCCTCTAAAAATGTTCCCATAAAATAAAGGAGCAAAGCTTGAAATTGCTCAACAATTCTTTGCACTGCTGAATGAAGTGACAACCATCGCGTCTGAGCTGCATAAAATATCTTATGAGGTTTAAGCTTACAGACATTTTAAAACTCTCTGAAAACTTTCTGACGCTTTGCACTACAATTCAAATGTGAATAAATATCACGACATTGCATTCAGCGCTTCATGTGCTGCAAAATGTGACCGTGACAAGTTTTTTTTTAGTGCGTTTAATTTTCCCCGTTTTCGAAGCTGTTGTCCCCTTTTTCTTTTTTGATTGAAAAATCCCGAAAAACGGTGAAAATCCCTCCACCTGGCATCACTGGCCCACAGCATGTTTAGAAAATTTGTCGATAAAGTGGATAAATGAGAATTTACTGTTCGTATACACATCAACATGAACGATTTCGTTTATGTCATTAGGTGTTTCTGTAAATTGAAATTTCTTTCGTATAGGTTTTCTGTCATATTTGGCGGCTGTACAAATATCAGAGTTATTTATCACTTTATTAATTAGTTGTTTTAGATTGGGATGGTACACCTTTCTTTTCATAACTTCGTAATTTGCTATTACTCCGAAGTGTCCTGATTCTATTTTGTGAAAAAGGGATATTTGTTTTATGGCCTCTTCCTCTACTATAAGATCTTTGACAAAATGGCTACATTTAACAAATTTTAAATTTTGGTTATTGGGGAATAACTCGATCAACTTAAGTTGAACTTGATTATAAATTAAGTCTTCTAGTTCAGAATATATTGCAACCTTCCCCTTGCTGATATGTCTTTGGACTATATCACCTATATTATCGGGTATGTCTGCCTTATCTATAAAGAGTCTTTTATTGTTGAATATTTTTTCTATTTCAATTTGCTTTTGCTCCACGATCATAATTTGATACTTAAAGCGGTTGACAATAGTATCTAAAATTGGGATATAATCATCAAAATTCTCTGCTTGAGAATGAACTGTGGGCATGTCCATAGACTCGTTGCAGTTTATTTGTTCTTCAGAACAACAATTTTGGTTGAAGAGTTTTGATAAAGAATCTTAATTTTCTAATGAGTTAATTTCGTTAGATTTATTAATTCTGCTAAGAAAGTCTGCTATTGTATTTTCTTTACCCTTAATGTAATCGATTTTGAAGTCATATTCGCCAAGTTGTGCTAACCACCTTTGCAACCTGGGGTTGATATCTTTTCGTATGGTTTTTGCCTGCAACCACTTTAGTGGTTGGTGATCTGTGTACAAATCAAACTGTTTGCCATACACATACGGACGATAATATTTAATTCCCCAGACGACCGCCAGTAACTCCTTTTCGATCGTAGAATAATTTTTCTCATGATCATTCAATGTTCTAGATGCATAACTTACTGGGTGTCCGTCTTGTGTGAGAACGGCGCCGAGTGCAAAGTTGCTTGCGTCGGTTATAAGTTTGAATTTTTTGTTGTAGTTAGGGTACTTTAATAAGGGATAATCAGTGATCAATTCTTTCAACTTTTCAAAACCTGCTACATAATTTGGGTCAGCTGTATTAATTTTTACTCCTTTCTTTAAATATTTTGTCATCGAATATGCGATTTTGGCGTAATCTTTAACAAATTTCCTATAATACCCTGTGACTCCCAAAAATGATTTTATCTGCTTCTGGGTAGTGGGTAGTTTTAAATCTTGGATGATCCTAATTTTTTTCGGGTTTGGTTTGATTCCCTCAGAAGTAAGTATGTGGCCTAAGTATTCAGTCTCTTTCTGTAGGAAGTTACACTTATCTATCTGAATCTTTAATTGTGCTTGTTTGAGTACCGAAAAGATTTTCCTAAGATTCACTAAATGCTCCTCCAATGACGTACTAAAAATCAATATATCGTCCAGATATACTACGCAGATTTTATTTATAAAATTTCTGAGCATAAAATTCATTAGTCTTTGGAACGTCGCTGGGACGTTCTTCAGAACAAATGGTATTCGGACGTACTCGAAATGACCAAGGGGAGTAGAAAAGGCTGTCTTTCTTCGATCACTTTTCTTCACCTTTATTTGGTGAAAACCCTTAGCAAAATCTATTGTCGAGAACTATTGTGCTTTTCCCAATTTGTCTAATATACTTTCCATATTAGGAATTGGGAATTTATCACTGGTTGTTACGTCATTTAATTTCCTATAGTCTATGACTATACGCCATTTTTGTTTTCCGGAATTGTCTTCCTTTTTCGGGACAATCCATAAAGACGAATTATATGGTGAATTACTCTCTACAATTATACCCTGATCCAACATTTCATGAATCTGTCTTTCAATTTCTTTTTCGTGAACTTGAGGATACCGGTATATTTTTGAATAAATCGGGTTGTTTGTGTTTGTCACGATTTCATGTTCGACCTCATGAGTAAAAGTTAGTTTTTCTCCTTCCTTAAATAAGATGCCCTCATTTTCAATTAATAATGTTAGTATCCCTTTCCTTTCTTCTTCGTTAAGGTGATCGAGTTTAAGATTTTCTAAAAGTAAGGCGTTACAGGGCTCAAGGGTTCTTATGCTATTTATTTCGTATGGGTAACTGTAATCAACAAAAAGGATTTTATTTGCTTTAATTTCTAAGTATTTATCTTCTAAATTGATTTTTGCTTTGAGAGCATTTAACACATTTTGTCCAATTATGGCTTCATATTTTTTTTCTGATAAATCTAACACCTTCCAAGAAATGTTTCCCAAAGTATTGAATTCTTTTGGTAACGGCGTTACGATCTTACTGGTTACCTTTCTGATACCGTTTATGGTACTATAAAACTGTGGATTTTCAAGAATTTGTTCCGAAAAATTTTTGAGAAGAGTTGGTGTCATGATACTAGTTGTTGAACCAGTATCAATCAGAGCTTTTACTTTTTGTTCGTCGATTGTTAAATTAACTATGGGTAAAGTGTTGTCCGAGGCTGGTTTGTAAAATTTTCTGTCTCCTGGACTGTTCCAATTTCCATTGGTTCTCTATAATTTCTTTGGTCTTGGCTACCTGTTTGTACTACATTGCGGGGATTAAAATTTGAGTATTGTCTGAAGTTCCCCGAAGTATTAGAAGTATTTGGGGTAGTTTGTCGCCTAAAATTCCCTGAGTTGTTTCCGTTATGGTTGTTATTCTTTGGTCGAGTGAACTGTCCAGAATAACTACTATTATAATTATTGTTATTATGATTTCTATTTTGTTGAGAGTAATTAGTGCTATAAGATTGGTAAGAGTTTGAATAATTATTATTTCTAGAATTATTATAAGCATAATTTGTTTGTCTACGATCTTCATATTTGGATTTAATTCTATTATTAAAATTGGCTTTTGTCTTCCTATGATTTATATCTATAGTCCTATCATCATCTAGTAACCTTAACCTAGCATATTTGTTATAAATGTCTATTATACTGGCTCCTTCTTGAATATGTGCCCTAATATTACCGTCAATTTTTTCAATTAATATTTCAATTAGATCCCTATCAACATGTTCTGGTTTATAAATTTCCGGCTTCCGAGTATCAAATTCATAGAGTTCATTTATTTGGTAGCTTATATGTATCTCTAAATTGATCAAATAATTCTCTAAAGTTTGTTACCTTAACATGTCTGCATTGGTTGAATAATTCGGCGTAGCTCTTATGTGGCTGGCACCGCTGTTTTAGTCTGGAACACACCATTCCCCATGTTAGATCACTGCTATCTCCTAGTTGACGAATGCACTTCCCAGCTTCACCTTGAAGTTTCTCGTTGATTACAATCTGCATACAGTAGTGAAGTAATGCGGCATTATTACTGCACAAAGAAGCAACACCTTCCACTGATTTAATGAACGAAGATAGACTGCATTCTTCGTTTGCGCCGTATGGTGACAACTTCCTAAACTGGTTGATTATGCTCTCGGGGCTCAAGTTGAATGAACCTACAGCTGCATTTCCATTGATCTGATTAAGTTGTTCACGAAGTTGCAACTCTGCTCTTGTAATTGTAATTGGTGCTGTTGGAGTTGCAATTGTTCCTCTCTTTGTTGCAGCTGTCTCCTTAACTCTTGAATTTGAGTATTTAAGGATTCCTCATTGACACTCATTTTGAGATTTCTTATGTTGACTTGAGTATCACTTTCACAATCACTCTCACTTTCACTTATTAACTGTCGACAAAGATCAAATTTCTGTCTTTTTTTCTGTCCATTAATTAATTCGGAATGTCGTTTCTTCGAAGTTACACTAACTTATTTCTGCACTTCTTTGTGTCTTTTCCGATAATCGTTTTTTATTTTTTTTTTTTTTTAATAGTTCGAACACTGGATTCTTATTCTTTGGAAAAGAATCCTACCGACTGCGCCACTTATATTTATTGATTTTAATAAATTTGATTTGAAAATAAAACACGGACAAACTTCGGTTTGAACTTATTCTTTAGAGTGCTAATTTTATTCTCTTCTTTTCATTTCATTTTCTTCACACCGAGAAGTGCGGTTTACATTAATTGATTTACATAGTCAGCATTTCTTATTTCGAGAAGTCATATCGGATTCGATTACTTTGATATTTTGAAATCAGTGAGTTTTGTTGCAATTGAATGTGGTTTGTGGGAATTTACTCTTGATTCGTTTATTTGCCGGAAATTGACATTTCCGTTATTTACGTTTGCATTTTTTATATCGCGGTCAATGATCGAATCTGATATAACTCACGTGGCTAGATCATCTAATGTCTATATCAAACGATTATATCAAGTTGGCAATGAACAATATCGTAAACAATATAATGAGTGTAACGATACAATTGAGTGAAATTAACAATGATAACGAAAGAGTTGAAAAGTTGTATAGTAAACGGTAATAATATGAGTACAACGAGAGAATAGAATGAAATTATTAAACTGTAACAATAATGTAGCGTACATTGTGTTATGTTTTTTAAATTAAACGAATTATAAAAATTAAATAGCATTAATTAAAGAGCATTCCTAAACAATATGTTTGGATAAGTGCAAATTTCCTGTAAGTACACGTCATTTTGAACACCCATAATATTTTATTTACCAAAAAGCACACGGATAAGAGCAACTTAGAAATGTTTTTTTCTTTTTTTACTCTATAGCTGTCGCCTGGGCAGAGATCAAGTAATAAAGAGATATTCGACTTCTTTCCTCCTAGCCCCACGCCACCCATTTATTTACATTGCTTTTGTTGTACTGCCATCTTGCTTTTCCTCGTCGAAATGTCGTGTCTGTGAATACGTGTGAGCAAAAGCAACAACAATTTACATAGTTCCTCTAAAAACGACGCGGTGGATATCTCCCATTTTGACATTTGTCAAAAACATTTGAATTTGCAGTGTAATAACCAGAGCGAGGATTTTAATGTTAATACATATTTTTTTTGGATAAACTTAGAAGCAAACAAATAAGATAGTTTTTCGAATCAGTAAATTTCCTTTAAAATGGCATTCAATCGTTAGAGCATATTTTTGCATATATTACTATAAATGCATATAAATGCATTTTTTGATTTATTGAACATATTTTTAAAATAAATGCATATTTTTAGTTCATATTTTCGTAATCTTTAAAACACATGAACATTTTAAATAAAAACGAAGGGTACATAAAAATGAAAGCAATCTCAAATATATTGGACATTGAAGAGTAACGAAGAAGAGAACCTATTCAATAAGTGAAATTCTTTCATTCAAGAATGCTCCAGTTACATCTGTTGACGTTGAAAGATCATTTTCAATGTACAAGGTGGCGCAAAATTAGTCATCCGATGTTCTTTGGCTGTAATTTTAATTTTATGAATGAAAGACTTTGGTTCTGCTGTTGGATTATGTTCACTTGATGCCTTAAATTATTTTCCATTTAGTCGAGAAAATGATATTGGCTTAGTCGCCTCCGCCAGAAAAGATGAACATTCGGGCCAAATTCATGGCATTTTTCAACACTCTTGCCAGAACATCTAGCGATAGGTCCTCGCATTCTTGACGGATATTCTCTTTAAGAGTCTGAGGCTTGTTCACATGGACTCGTGACTTCAAAAAACCCCACAAAAAGAAGCCTGGAACGGTTAAATCAGGCAATCTTGCCGGCCATTGCAAATCGCCAAAACGAGAGATTAGGTGACCCAGAAATGCAACCCTCTGAATTTCGGTTGTGGCTGGTGCAGTATGCGCTGTTGCTCCATACTGTTGGAACAACATGTTCTCGAGCCCCGATTCATCCAATTGAGGCGACATCTTCAACCACAGCTGCGATATTCTCAGCAGGACGGCTGCTCCGGGGCCGGCCAGACCTGACAGCATTTCGAGTTGTCCCATACTCTTCTAGGCGAGCGGCTAAACGTCGTAGTGTTTGCCCAGTTTGTGTCTGACGACCGGGAAAACTGCGCCGAAATTCACGCTGCGCCAACACCACCGACGAAATATTCCTGAAAAAAATCGAAACAATTATTCCACGCGGTCTTTAGGAGTATAGCGATTCATGTCTTGCTGACGTGTACTTTGTATCTGTTTACTTTACAAATGTCAAAGTAGAACTCACATTTGCCGCCATTTGCAGAAATTATAGCATCTTCAGATAGGGTGATTAATTTTGCACCACCTGTATAATGCCCAGTTTCACAGTGTGAGTTTAAACTTGAGCTTTACTAAACTAACTACTGAGTTTAAACTTTGAGTTTAAATCGTTCGGTTTCACACTGTATTTTTAAACTCAGTTTGTCTAAACGAAGTTTATCACACTATTGTGAATTGCACTGATGTATTTGAATCACAGTATTTGAATTAAATGTCAAACTGGAAATAATTTTGAATTTTTCCTATTATGGTGTTTGCTTTCGAGTAAAAGTCACTTAGAATAGACAAAAGAGAGACAATAGAGGAAGCAAAAATATAATAATATTAATCAAAAGAAAAGAAGTACTCATTTTTCCGATAGCGAAAAGGAAAATTTAATGAATTTAGGGTCAAATTCAAAGAAACAATTGAAAATAAAAAAACTGATAGGATTCATTGGACGGAGACAAATGCAGCATGGGATGCTATCGAAAAGCAAAGTCAATAAAAACTTGATTTCGGCTGATATTGAATTGTTCCTTGAAGTAAAACATTTTATTTTCATATAAATCAAATTACATGTACATATGTTTTATTTTCTGAGTTACCAGTTAGTTGGATTTTCAATTTTTGGACGTATTTCCTCGAAAACAGTATACGCTGATTGTTTGGACATGCGGAATCTGTTAAAGAAGTCCATATCATCCCAAAAATAAAAGTGATTTGTCCTGCAGCGAAATTCTCTTTGTCGGCTTACGTTAACCAGGATATTATAATATTCTTCATCACTTCTATCATCAGAATCACTATTTGCACTTGAAAACATTATTTTACACACTATTTATTAATATTTTAGAAGAAAAACACAATTTGACATTTCACAACAATAGCAGTCATAACCACATTTTTAACTTAAACGAACGTTAAACGGTAGAATCGAGTCGTTTAACTTAATCCGAACATAAAACTCAGTTGAGAGTTTAAACGAACACTGTGAAACCAAACATTTGGTTGAACTTTAGTTTAAACCATAAACTGAGTTTAAACTCGCACTGTGAAACTGGGCATAAGAGTTTTTGCCGACCAAATAGACAGAGTTTTCTTTTTGAAAATTAAAAAAAAAATTGAATGGTATATCGTCGTCGTTCAGTGAAAACTCCCTAAGTCCATTTTTCCTTTTTTGAGATATTTGCATTTAAAGTTAGTAATTAACATCAAAAATCTAAAAATACAATACAAATACACATACCCAGTATATGTCGGGACTCAATTGTAGAACAAGCTTTGTGAAATCATTGACAAAAAAAGTATTTTGCACGTGGTTAAGCTGGATAGCATTAAATAATAAAAAATGGACTTAGGGAGTTTTCATTGAACGACGACGATATGTAAACAAGGCATATTCAATGAATTCGGACAATTAGTACCTTATTTAAATGAGATTGAAATGTAATATTATAATTTTCTTTTCAATTAAATTAAGTTTATTTTATGTTTATTAATTGTTGAATTTTTTTTTTGTTATTGTAAAAGACTACATTTTTAAAAATTGTCAACGTTTTTTTATTATTTTTCAAATTTTTCAAAGCATATTTTTACTTTTCAAGCGCATATTTTCTCATTTTATGTGCATATTTTATGCGCATATTATGTGTTTTTTAGCGCATAAAAATCCGAGCCCTGGTAATAACCATTCAAATTGAATATTTTTGTTTTCTTCAAAACTCTTACATGAGTTAAATTTTCGGGCTTTTGATGTAATTGCATCCCTTGTTAGTTAGAACATAATTTTTCTGCATGCAAAATTAGACAAATTAGACTGCCGAATTCACAGTTTATCAAATTTTAATATTTCCGGGCTAAATATTGTGACATTTCAATTTCCCCACACGAAATTTAAAAATCAGCTCTTCATATTCGTAAGATTTAGCAATTCGAAATGACTTAATATTCCCGTCAACAAATTGAATATTTCAGTCTGCGAATTTTATAATATTTATTATTTTTTAACAATATAGTTTCGAATTTGCAATTGTATTGTATAAAAAAGCAATACAATGTTTCGTGTACAATTATCATTATTAAAGTAAGATTGCGAGGTTAAAAAATTATGAAAAATATGAATTAACGAAAATTGTCTATAAACACGAAAAATGCATGGTTTTGTTTGCTTAAAGAATATGTTAAAGCATATTAACGTGAAGACGTTTTACTGGGGGCATTCTATGGAAAAATGTGACACAAAAAAGATTTCGGACTTCTAGTACAGCCAGAAACTTGAAATTTGGTATGCAGGTAGGTATTACCTCACATATAACCAAAAAATTGTGACATTCTAAAATGTCCCCCTCTACCCCCCCAAAAGGGGGTAAAACTGAAATCGTAAATTCGATTAAACGGCAATTTGATAAATTTACAGTTATAAATTTGAAAGTTTTAGTAATTTTTCCTAAGTTATATTCCAAGGCCTACCTATGTACCGAGTTTCAAGTTCCTAGGTCCGTTAGAAGTCCCTCAAATGGAACTTGGCACGTCGTGGCACAAAAAAGATCTCGGACTTCCAGTACCGTTAGAAACTTGAAATTTGGTGTGCAGATCGTATCTCACATATATCCAAAAAAATTGCGTTTTCCTCAAATTTCCCCCTCCAAAAAGGGTTATAATCGAGGGAAAAATAGCTTTTAAATCCGATTAAATGGCAATTTGATTAATTTGCAGTTATAAATTTGGAACTTTTAGTAATTTTTTCTTAGTTATATACCAAGGCCTACCCATGTACCGAGTTTCAAGTTCCTAGGTCCGTTAGAAGTCCCTCAAATGGAACTTGGCACGTCGTGGCACAAAAAAGATCTCGGACTTCCAGTACCGTTAGAAACTTGAAATTTAGTGTGCAGTCAGACCGTATCTCACATATATCCAAAAAAGTGCGACTTCCTCAAATTTGTTTCTTTTTCAATAAAATGGCACTTTTGCCACTTTACAGTTATAAGTTAGGAATTTTCAGTAATTTGCCTTTTGTTGTATTCCAAGGTTCCCTTATGTACCGAATTTCAAGTTTCTGGGTCCACTAGAAATCCCTCAAAAGAAACTGGGCACTTCTTGGCACGAAAAATATTTGTTGATTTTATGGCGTATATTTGTTTTTTAAATGCGAGTACAGCCAATAAGCATCGTCCTTGACAATCCATGGTTCCTCCAACTAATATAGATACCAAATAATTCAATACCAAATAATTACGCTACGTACTGTAAAGTATTCGGTCTTCGCAAATACGTTTTCACGGAATTCACCGGCTCTAAGGAACAGCATAGTCCTTTTTTTCAAAGTTTTCATTATAAAAGAAGAAAAAATGAAACTCAAAACCAAAAAACTTAAAACAAAAAATTATCCTTTAAATAGCTTTTGCAATGCAAAAATTGTTGAGCTACATATTTCAATATACTTTAAACTGTATCAAAATATTCATTAAAGAAGCATAACAATTCATAAAAATGCATATATGTTTCGATTTAAAAATTTCCGCTCAACTCAAATATTTAAAACGAAAAAAAATTGTTTTTGAACAAGCTCCGCCAACTATTTCCAATAAATCGTAAAATGACGTTTAATTCGGCATTTTCGTGGTGAAACTCGGCAATTATAGGGGTATTTTAGGTGAAACTCTGGAGTTCAAGGGGCAATCGAGGTGGAACTCGGGAATTTACTCAATTTGTAAAGAAAATGAGACAATATATGTCAAGAAAACAGCTTGAAGGCACTGGAAAGTAGCCTAGAAAGTCGGATATCTAGTTATGACTTAGCTCTGCGCCTGGGCGTCATCCGTCAATTCTAGAACAATATCATTAAAATATATCAAATCAATTCAGTGGTAAGAACAGTTTAACTTTCCAGTTATTGTTAATGGTTTGCTTAAAACTGTGAATTAATTTGGTTTCTTTCCTAAAGGTAAGATTAGACTGCTTGCCAAGTTGGCAATTGAATGACCATTTCTGACAGTTCTCCTGGCAAATTAAGGTCATGCAGTGTAATAGGCATTTCCCGAATGACCGCATGACCATTTGACCATAAATTGCCACACTCTTTTTGACAAATAAAATTGCCTAAATGGCAAGTAGTGTAATCGGACAATTTGTACGAATGCCAGCGTAATGACCAAATTGCCATTTGCCATTCATAGAAATTTGGAAATGGCATTTCTGGCATTCATTAATTCAATTGCCATCGGTAATCGTTGTTGCATTTGTTATGTTTTTGTTCGTGTTTCTTGGTTTTTATTGTTTTTTTCGTTGTTTGTTTATTATTTGATTGTTCAGTTCAGTGAAAATAAGTGGTTTGTCTTTTTGTTATCTGCTTTGTTTTATTTCTGTTGTGCCTTTTGACACATACAGCGTTACCACAATTCACTTTCAAAAATATAACAAAATGCCTTGAATGACCAGTGGCAAATTTGGTCACATAATGTAATATAGAACATTGACAACATTGGCATTTTGTTCATGCCTGTTCATGCCTTTTGGTCATTCGCCTGTGGTCATTCAATTGCCAACTTGACAAGCAGTCTAATCTTACCTTAAGTCTATTCATTCAAACAGAACTTTGGTACAGAACAGCCGTTGGTTTTTCAGATGAAATGAAATATCTAGGTATTTTCCTAGATTAAAAGCTATAAACTGGAACTCACACATTAACAGCAAAATTAACAAAGAAACTAATACTATGTGGGTAATGTATGTCGCCGAATGTGTGGTAAAACCTGGGGGTCTACAGCCCAAGGTCACATATTGGCTTTACACCATGATAGTAAGACCTATCCTCACCTTCATAGTTTGGTGGATCAAAGGCAAGAAAAAATCCCCAATCTTAAAGTTACAACGACTTCAAAGATTAGCATGTCTCGGCATCACTAAGGCTTCGCGAAGTATTAGTGATTGAACTCAGAAACTCATTCATATTTGTAAAGAAAATGAGACAGGATGTGTGATTTGCCGAGTTATATTGTAAAACAGCTTGTAGGTACTGGAAAATAGCCTGAAAAATCGAATATCTAGCTATAACTTATCTTTGTGTTGTTGAAATTGCTGTGGTCAGTGATGTGACGAGTGACTAAATAGAAATGTCGGCGTACTTCGGACGCTTATTTAAGATTGGAATATAATATGCGCCCATCTATTTCAGTATTAAGAAATGCAGTTTCGAATCCCCTTTCTTTTTACTTTGTATAACTCTACGAGTAACTCACGTTTTTCTGACTTTATAACAAACATTTTGCTTGAAATTTCTTCATGTTAAACTTATTCAATATGGACCTTTAAAAGACTTAAGCTGAGTTTTCTTAAAGCTAATCCAACGTGTCTTGGTCTTCTTTCCAGTGCGTTCGCAATGGTTCATGCACTTTAAAGTCATCTTCCAAGGGAAATCTTTAAAGGATAGTAATTATCCTTTCCCACCTGTAATCAAGTAAATACGTCTTAACTTATGTACCTACATACACATAAGGTAAAACTTTTCCAGCGAGGTGACAAAGACTATACCAAAAAGTTTTCGTCATTTTCCCCTGTACATGTGACACTACGGTGCACTGCATTCTTACAATGTATATTTTAGTCTCTTCTTCGAGGCAATTAATAAAGTTTTCACAATTTTTTGTTTGCATTTGTGTGCACCTGCACAAACACATACTCTAAACCTTTATCCAACTTCATAAAACACACACAGCTTTACGCATTTCCAAATACTTATGAAGGCCAACAGCATAGCATGTGTACAAGGATGTGCTTCAAAAAGAAAACTTTTTGCCCGTTGACAATGGGGTAACATATTTCACAAGAGTGTGTTTGCTTGTTTATAAGTCCTGTCTGCAAACGGGTTTATGTGTGTGTGTATGCATGTTGACAGTAGCATGCGTTATGGGTATGTTACACTCATGTAACAAGTTAGATAACAATTAACTTGCAAAAGAGACGTGTATTATGCCGGAGGTGATGTTATGACATTTTTATGAGAAAAAGTTTCAAGTCAAAAGGATTTCCGACATACAGAGAGGAAGCGAAAAAGTGTTTGTTTCTTATGTGCTTTATGCGTTAAGTGTATGTGATAATGTTTTTGGTGTTCTTTTTTTACTTGTACTTTTGCATGAGCTGTCTTTTAGAATGAAGAGTCATGTCAACGTCAATTAAAATGACGCCTAAGTAAATAATGCGTGAGGATATACACAAACAACAAGTGTTTTTAGGTTATACGCCTGAGCGTATTCTACGATTGCTCTACTCTTCTGAGCAGAGGTAAATGAACCCTTGTACTGGGTTCGGTTTTGGTATACCTCACTTCACGACCAATTTCACCGGTCAAAGCTTCCACTATGACTGTTCAAAATATGTATCAACTTTCTTGGTAACATCTGTATTACCTTTCTGAGAAGTTCGTTAACTTCCTAACATCTTCTGGAGTAAAACAAGCCATCTAGGAAACAGTGGGGATAGCACAGTAGGATTCGTAAGAAACCGCAGTGCCAAGGCTTGTGAACAGCAATCCCGAAAATAATAAAAAAAAATTACATATGTCTAAAACTTGACTGAACTACTAGAAAACTTAAAAGCAGCAATTTACATGTCATCATGTCCGGTGCATGCTGGGAATAATTCAAAAGATTAGACAGCGAATTTCTTGGAAACCATCCAAACTCTTAGAAACCATCATTGTGAAGCTCCGGACTAAAAGTACTAGGACGACTTTATAGAAATGGTTAAACAAATAAATACAAGATTTTTGGAGTAATAGTTCGTAGGGAAACAAGGACTAGTTGCTAGCCACCATTCAAATTGCACGTGTGATGCAACGAACAAATGTTTGGTTTTTTTTTTTTTTGACTGGAACCTGTGTCAGCTCGCTTAGCAGTCCAACGCACTAATCACCAAGCCATGGGGACAAATTTCTGGGATGATTAATTTTTAAAAGACATAGATAGGGAGGAGTATGCCCGGGAAAAAGAAATTGGTGGCAGAGCTGTATAACTGTTGTACTCGCCAGATAACAAAATGTATAGGCATTATTGACGCAATCATTTTATTTTTTATTCTGTCCAAAACATTCTTAAACCATTTATGCCCAGATTTTTTTTTTCTTAAAAAACTTATCATGTTTGATTATTTAAGTCTATTTGCATGTATAAATAAGTCCAGTCCATAAAATTAGTTTTATGATCTTTTTATTTAGAAGTGGGTTTTTGGCATGAGTCGTAAACGACTTTGGGCACATATGGTACCTTTACGTAAGAAATGAATTCAGGAGAAAAAACTATGTGAGGAAAACACAACAAGTAAATACAAGCATATTTTTATTATGAATAAATATTTCGAATAGAGTATAATTATTGACTGCTACATCGACAAGCCAAAATAATATAGGCATGTACCACTTTTTGCCTCTTATACCAATGCGATATGCTCCTATATTGGCATCTACAGTTGATCCTCGCCTCCCATAAACTTATTGTACTGACTGATGACATTTGGTTCATCAATATATATTCTTGCTTTATCCGCCGCCGTATATCTTTTGGCTTTCTGTACCGGATGAGCACCATACTCATTTGACAACAGTGTCAGCGCACGGTTATCATTCCACCTTACAGCACATATGTTGTCATTGAAATTATAAAAACCCCTTTGTTTTTTTTTTGTGCAAAGTTAAACAGTTGCATTGGAGATGTAAAAAAGTTATCGCAAAATACTGAAAACTGACTGTTCTGTATGTAAACTTTGTAACAACATAATCATCCAGCCCTTTTCCTGCATCCGTTTTTTCAGAGCGTCCTTGATACAAATCTACTTGTAGACAGTATCCTGGGCGTATCACTGCCACCCAAGCTTTGAAGCCAAAGCGAATGAGCTTATCTCGAATATGTTGTTAACAACCATGTCTACCATAATAAAGTACCATGGACTCATCAATGCTAATATTTTCTCTATTGGAGCATACAACAGAAATTTTTTATTCAAAAGGTCAAATAACAAACGAACCTTGGCCATTTTGACTCCGTAAAGTAGATTTTCCTAATCTGCGATATGCAAATATCGAAAATTCTTTTCAAAGCGATTGCACCGCATCGACTTGGATACAAGGATTGTTAAAAAAGTTAAACTTCGATTCCGAATTTTAATCCCTTTATTGCTTGCTATTTTAACATTCGTATTTTAAGCTTCAGCGCTAGGATAAAATTTCCTTTAAGTTATAAATTCATTATTGATTTGATTTATGAATATGTAAAAGGAAAATTCTTACGTTTAGTTTGAAGATAACAAATTTAATTACAATAAATTCAAATTAGGTTGTGAACCACTTAAGTGTCACATGAAAAAAGAAAGATGATTTTTACTAGTCCAATGGTCTACCCTGTTGGACTTAGAACTATGGAATTGAAATGCTGTGCCATCTAGGAGCAAATAGGGCCGGTGCTGCCAGATCCTTCAACACTCCCCCCTGGTAAGGTGGAGCATTGGTCCTGCTTACCATTCTCAGAGGAGCCGGCTACATCTAGCACCGCTAGTTTGGAAACAGGTCTTATGTAAAATCCAGATTTGGTCTGTACAACGGCAATCCTTATGTGACCATCCCGACCAGGATTGACTGCCAGAACACGACCTTTGGGCCAGGTATTTTTGGCCTTGCTTTCATCAACAATAATGACCACATCGTTCACGGATATCGGTTGTGTAGTCTGGAACCACTTCGTCCTTCTTGTTAGATTCGGCAGGTACTCGCGAATCCATCTTCGCCAAAAGGAATTGCTGAATTGTTCAGCCACCATCCAGTTCCGCTTCAAAATAGTGCCTTCGTCGTAAAAATCTCCCAACAGCTTTGACCCACCTGATGAGCCTAACAAAAATGGTTGGGAGTTAGGGCTTCTTCGTTCTCCGTACTCACTGGGACGTATGTCAACGGACGGGAGTTAATGACATTCTCGACTTCTGCCATCATCGTCAACAGCAATTCGTCGCTCGGGTTTCTGGTGGGAGTAATTTGCGCAAGAGTTGCTTTGACCGAACAAATTAATCTCTCCCAGCTTCCACCCATATGAGGAGCTCCTGGAGGGATAAAAGACCATTTGAGTTTACCTTCACCTATACCTTCAACCAGTTTCTTACCATCGATGTTTTCAATCTGCGACCGCAATTCCCGACTAGCACCCCGAAAATGCGTACCGTTGTCTGTATACACATGTATCGGCATTCCTCTTCTTGCGATGAACCGTTGTAGTGCAGAATGCAAGAGCTAGTAGAAAGCGAGTGTGCGATTTCCACGTGGATTGCTCTAATCGTCAAACAAGTTATCAGCACTCCCCATCTTTTCTCCCTTCGCCGACCCACTGCGATAGACATTGGACCAAAATAATCCATGCCGATATATGAGAAAGGCCTCGTGAATGTCTTAAGCCTAGCTGGAGGCAATTCACCCATTATGGGAATCAATGGTTTAGCTGCTTTGTTGCGACATAGTTGACAGCGACGTTGCACCCTTCTAATCGAGACACGCAAACCGGGAACGTGGAATCACTGACGGACTTCATTAACTACCGTCTCGTTGTATTGGTGTTGAAATTTGCGATGATAGTGGTCCAGAATCAAATTTGTGATGTTGTGTTCCTTCGACAAAACGATCGGCCTCTTTGTGTCCAATTCTACTCCAAACATAGCATGGATTCGTCCCGCAACCCTCAGAACTCCATATTGATCGAGGTAAGGCGAAAGTTTGTAGAGCGTACTCGTTCTTTGGCCAAAACTGCTCTGACTGCCACAAAAATTCGGGTCCTCTGTACCAGTGGTTTTGCGAAGAGAAATCGAGATTCGTCCGAGATTTGGTGGCCTCGTCTGCCACGTTCAACTTTGATGGCACCCACTTCCACCACGATGCTTCGGTCTTCTCAAGAATTCCACCGATTCTCACTGAAACGA
The DNA here is from genome assembly GCA_951813785.1 of Criorhina ranunculi. Lineage (NCBI taxonomy): Eukaryota > Metazoa > Arthropoda > Insecta > Diptera > Syrphidae > Criorhina > Criorhina ranunculi. The sequence continues at coordinate 50,442,823 of OX638384.1, read as the reverse complement.
ACTGCTGGAGTTTATGGTTAGGTGATCTTAGCCAGTGAATTACAGTTTTTGAATCCGTCCAGTATACTTGTCGGGTAAACTTGATAGAATGAGTCTCCAAAATCTTGGAAACAAGTCTGCTACCAAGGACTGCAGCTTCAAGTTCCATCCTCGGAATGGATATGCATCGTAACGGGGCAACTTTGGTCTTCGCTGCTATCAAACAACACTCGAACTCCTCTCTGACTGAAACTCGTAAGTATGCTGCGGAAGCAAAGGCATATTCGCTGGCGTCACAAAACATATGAAGTTCTATTTCTTCTGCGTCCGAGAACTTCAACACTGTGACATACATACGGGGAATTTCAATATTGTTAATAAGTGGCAACATCCGCAGCCACTTGCTCCATATTAGAAACTCTTCCTCTTTAATGCTCTCATCCCATTCGACGCCAGATTTCCAAATTGATTGCAGCAAGGTCTTCAAATTCACCATGACGTTAGCTTATAACCCTAATGGATCGGATATACTCATTAACAATCTGAGAACTTCTCTCTTCGTTGGTATTTTCTTACCACATGCAACTTCTGAACCAATCCGATTGCTGTTGAATTTAAAGAAGAACGTGTCCTTTTCTGAAGACCACCATAGTCCTAACACCTTCTCGGCACTTGCCAAAGGTCCGCTGGAATCGTTATTGACACTGTGACATTTCAGTTTGTCCATTATATATGTTGAATTCGATCGAAAATTGCGGATCTCAAATCCGCCTTCGAGGTGTACGTAAATTACATCCCTTGCCACTTGCTCTGCTTTCTCCTCGCTGTCAAAGCTTGCGATAAAGTCGTCAACATAGTGATTTTTGACGATTGCCTCGGCAGCATCTGGAAACTCCAACATAAAGTCTTCTGCATTTTTATTTTTAACGTACTGTGCGCAAAATGGCGAGGATGTCGCGCCGAATGACATAACTTTACGCACGTACGTTTCCACCTCATTTGTGACGATGTTTAGCCAGAGGAATCGCTGCGCTTCTTGGTCTTCTTTTTATACGGACCTGGTGGAACATTTCTTTTATGTCCGCACACAGGCCCACTTTACGTTCCCTAAAGCGAAACAGAATTCCAAGAAGATCCGAAGTAATATCTGGTCCAGTTAATAAAACGGAATTGAGTGAAATTCCACCTACCTTCGAGGCCGCGTCCCACACAATTCGAATTTTATTTGGTTTGTTGATGTTGAAAACGGGAAAAATAGGCAGATATCACGTCTTCTCGTTGTTCACAGCTTTCCAGTCTATTTTGCGCGCATAACCTTTACGTAAATAGTCGTCAATAACATTTGAGATTAACTGACGTATACGTGGTTCACTTACCATCCTTTTTTCCAGGCACTGTAGTCGGCGATATGCATTTAGTTTACTGTCCGGTAATTTAACATCTGTTATTTTCCACAACAATGGCACCACGAATCTATTTCCGATTCTTTTGGTATTAACGTCTAAAATTTGTTTTGCTAAGAATTCGGGCGGAGACAACAACGAAACTCTTTTCATTCCATGGTTTTCCATTGCGAAATATTCCTTCACACTGTCACTCAGAAGAGCGTCATCGTCTCGCCGACATTCACAGATATACAGCTGATAATACACACTTAGGTTTGATTTCGTATCACATGGGCCAAACACTACCCAGCCTAATCGAGTTCTTGTTGCGATGGGTTCTTGTACAACTCTTTCTCTCGTCCGAAGTGCAATTCCAAGATTCCAGTGCTTCAGTCCTATTAACAGACGAGGTTTCGCATTTGAAAATGATTTTAAAGGTATTCCTTTTAAATGATTATACCGTTCAGCTAGCCGTGGTGCGTCGATGGATTGTTGGGGTAAGTCCAATGTTTCAACCGTGGGTACGCCACAAATCGAATACCTTTTTTTTATTTCCTTGCCCGAAATGACAACTGTTATTACTCTCGAATTAACCTCTTCACGCACCGTATTTGCTGTCCACTTTAATTGCAATGGCACATGCTCTCCTTCGATTCCCAAATCTTTTGCTAACTCTTCTTCTATTAAAGACATAGATGACCCGACGTCCAGAAAGGCAAATGTCTCTATTTGTGTGTATTTTCCATACAGTGTGACGGGTATCACTCGAAATAGAATTGTGTTCTCTTTCCAACGACTGTTGTGAACAGTCGGTTCAACGAGCATCTGTTGGTGTGGCGACGCAAATATATACGACATTATTATTTTTCTTTTACTGCGGACCATCGTTGCGGTACTTTGTAGTTGAGAAATGTTGTGCATTTGTCGACGGACGGGCAATTTCGAAAGCAGATTTTGCATTTTTTAGCTGACGTGTCATCGTGTACGTTAATATACGAGCTTTCTTGCCGTTGTCACCGTTCGGTTTTTTTATCTTGTGCTGGAGGAGTATATGCTACATCATTTGCTGCTCGCCCAACTTCATACAGCCATGTGCTAAACTGCGAGATGTCTACCGCTGGAAGTGATTGTTTATGAATCGACCAATTAAGTCGAATAGTTGGTGGTAACCTCTCCACTAATTCCTGCAACAAAATGGGGTTATTCAAATGTGATGAGCATCCACTTATTTCCATTGTTGCACAGATATTTTCCACGTCGAGTGAGTATTTAACTATTGAATCCAACTTATCTGCTTTAGGAGCCGACTCATTTCTTAATTTTTGCAGTTACGAGTTTATAACCATCTCAGGAAGACCGAACATCATTTCCAGAGTGGAAATTATCCTACTCACTTGACCTGGTTGTGATAAACGGCTGCGCACAGCTTCAAGCGCTTTCCCTTTAAGACTGGCACGAAGCTTTCCCAAGTTTTCATCATCTGAAAACCCACAAATCCGCGTGCTGCTCTCGAAGCAGCTTATGAATAGAGCCCAGTCATCAGGGTCTCCGTTAAACTTTGGAAGATCCTTCGGTGTGGATTGCCGCGCAGCTATTTGGCGATGTGTTAACCTAGGAGCTTCTTGAAGCCCATTATTTGGAATAGCTGATGTGAACCGTAGATGCGCATTTTGATTGTTTTCATGCAATGTAGAATTCCTGTGACTTTGTCGTGTCTTCGCGCCAAACCACGTGTTGTTGAACATGCTATTATTCGGCATTGCTGCACTAGGCATTTGGTTTTGCTGTGTTCCTTGGGATTTCAGCCAGTTTTCTACGCCATTCTTGGATGTGGTAGGCAATTCGTCATCGATAGCATCCTCTTCCTCATCAGATGTCATTTCCTGCAAAGTTTCGTATTTTTTCGCCAAGTATTTTTCTTCCAATGATTTTTCCTCCTCCATGCATTTCAACTGAAAGGACATTCTTCTGCGTGATGAAGCTCTTGAGTTAACAGAAGCCGCATCTTGTGGTATAGGAGCTAAACTCAATGCTCGTGGTGGAAAAGGCGGCAACGGAGCAACTTGTGGAGGCGGCGGATTGTTCTGTGGCGGGAGAGGAATGCTTTGTTGTGGGAACGGAGCCGACGGTGGGGGTCTCGATAGCGAATCAGCGATTATCAATGCATTTGACGTGCAGGGAAGAACTGAATTATTTTTTGTGATAAAATCACTTTTAGTGTACGATTACGGCGGTGAGTGTATCATTTTACGAAGGCATAAAGTATAAAGTAACTCAAACGGTACTTACCCTTTGTTCCAGATGGAGATAATGCACGTGGATTGAGGATCTTCAAGATCGTGAGACTTCAGGCTTCTCCAGCGACGGGAACCAGGAACCAGTAAACGAAATTTTATATTTGTTAAAAAAGTTAAACTTCGATTCCGAGTTTTAATCCCTTTATTGCTTGCTATTTTAACATTCGTATTTTAAGCTTCAGCGCTAGGATAAAATTTCCTTTAAGTTATAAATTCATTATTGATTTGATTTATGAATATGTAAAAGGAAAATTCTTACGTTTAGTCTTAAGATAACAAATTTAATTACAATAAATTCAAATTAGGTTGTAAACCGCTTAAGTGTCACATGAAAAAAGAAAGATGATTTTTACTAGTCCAATGGTCTACCCTGTTGAACTTAGAACTATGCAATTGAAATGCTGGGCCATCTATTTATTTATTTATTTATTCATCATGCTAACTGTCTAGCGTACAGAATTATTTAATATAGAAAAGTAATTAGTTTTAAAAGAAGAACTTGAAACATTAACATTATTATTTAGAAGATAAGAGTATTTGTTATATAGATTGAACATATAATTTAAGGGAGAATCTCGTTCATAATTGGTACGATAGTGCGCAATAAAAATAGAATTTGGTATTACTCTCAGATTCCTTTGTGGAATATTAAAGTGTATACAAGACAAAAGGTACGAGGCGTCGATGTAACCGTCAATAAATTTTGCAATAAAAGTAAAACATAGATATTACCTTCTATTTTCAAGACTAGGCAAGTCAATTAGCATAAGTCGACTGTTGTTAGAGGGAAGATTATAAGGATTTTCCAGCCTATTCCTCTCAGAGCAAAACGTAGGAACCTTTTTTGGATTTGTTCAAGTCTTATTTTATGACAGCTGTAATGAGGTGACCATACCTGACAAGCATATTCCAGTATGGGCCTCACAAATGTAATAAATAACTGTTTGGTGACATATGGGTCACTAAACTGCCTTGATTCTCATTTTACCCAGCCAAGAATCGTATTGGCATTATTGGCTAACTTGTTGATGTGAATTGTGAATTCAAGTTTACGATCAAACACAACACCTAAGACACGTACGTTGTCAACATTAGAAAGAGGAACACCATCAAAATTATAATCAAACGACAATACCGACAATTTACGTGTGAAATTTACAATTTTACATTTATCAACATTTAAAAATAAATAGTTATGTGAACACCAAGAATAAAAAGCATTGATATCGTGTTGCAAGTCCTTAGAATCTTCAATGTTAGAGACAGTCTTGAAAATATTGACATCATCCGCATATATAAGGCAGTTTGAATATTTTAGAACAGATGGCAGGTCATTTATAAATAGAATAAATAGAATCGGACCTAAATGACTGCCCTGAGGTATTCCCGAATTGACAGTAAAATAACTCGAAGAGCAGTTGTTAAACAGAACCGAATAGGATCTATCTAACAAATAAGATTTAAGCCAAGATAAAAATTGTTCATTAAATCCCAATTTTCTCATTTTATGATATAAAACACGATGTGAAAGCTTATCAAACGCTTTGCTAAAGTCTGTTAGGATGCAATTTACTTGTTTTTTCTTCGTAAATGAATCAATGCACGATTGAGTCAATTCCATTAAAAAAGTAACAGATGAACGACCTTTAGAAAACCCGTGTTGATTAGGGACTATTAAAGATTTTACATAAAAACATAAAGATTCACAAACAATAGTTTCAAAGAGTTTAGGAATGGCAGAAAGTCTTGCGATTGGTCTATAATTTTGAATCTCGTCTTTTCGACCCGACTTATGCAGAGGAATTATAAAGGACCTTTTCCAAGTTTCGGGAAATTCACTTAAAGACAAAGAATTATTAAATAAAATAGAAAGTGGTTGCGACAAGTGACTGGCACATTTTTTTAAGACAATAGATGGAACACCATCTGGACCAGATACAACATTTTCATCTAGTTTAGATATTAATTTAGCTATATCGTTAAAATTTATATCAGACAAATGGGAGTACGATTTCAAATGGCTAAAATGTATCACAGTTAGAAATATCACAGTTATAAGCAGCTTGAAAAAAGTCAGAAAATAATTTGGTAATAACAAATGGATCATGACTAGAATTATTATTTAATTTAAGAACGGAAGGATACGGTCCACAGTTTCTTTTACTATTTATAAAATTCCAAAAATATTTGGGATTCATTTTTAAATCGCACCATACCTTTTGTATGTAATTTAAATATTTTAAACTGGAAACTCTATTAAAGTTATCTTTTGCTACATAATAATTTAAGAAATCGGATTCACATTTTGAGAATCTATAAATGGACCACAATTTATTTCTCCGATTTTTCAAGTTCCTGATTTCGCTATCGTACCAAATTGGACAAGAAGATTTAGATTTTTCACACATAATAGGAACAGATCTAAAAAACATTCGAATAATATATTATAAAATTGAAAAACTGCAGAATTAACATTTGAATTATAAAGACTAGACCAGTTAGCTAAAGCCAAACAATTATTCATTTTTACAAAATCAGCTTTCTTGAAGTTGAATTTAAAGATGTTATCACTGAATTGATGACAATCCACGGAGGAGCCGACTGAAAAGGATACATTTAGCGCTAGATGATGGGAGTCCTCACTCTTGAGTGGTTCAGCTGATTTTTCAAGCGAGATGTCAATATCCGTTGATGTTAGTAACATCATTCAGTTGACGTAACCCAAGGGATGTGAAGTTGTCCACAGCAAGCGCATCATCTGGGCGCAGATTGCTCGTCGGCACCATAGAGTGTGTATCAGTACATCGAACCGTGAACCATCAAGAAACGTGAGTAAGATTGAAGTCTCCAAGGCAAATAATATCGTCGTTATACTCCAGCAAATTGTTAACATAGTTTAAAAAGTTGTAAGCATTTGTATAGACATCAATCAGGCTATCAGGAACTATATACATCGTGACTATGTACAAACTTTTCTTCGGAAAAGTTATTTTGACACATATAAACTCATTATTCAAAGCGACAGGAACATAAACTAACGACGAAACATAGCAAGATCTGACGGCAATCAGAGTGCCGCCTCCCACAGTAGTTTTACTTGGATCAGAGTATCTGTCACGTCTAAAGATGCGAAACGATGAGTCGAAAAGCTCAGAGTCATTAATATCGCCAAATAACCAGGTTTCCGTCAGAGATATGACATCGTACGGGCAGTTCGAAGTTACAAAGTAGATCTTGGCGGTCTTTGTCCGAAGTCCTCTTACATTTTGGTAAAGAATGTCTATTACTGGCCACTGTTGATGTGTTCTGTCGGATTTAATCGAAAAGGATTGCGTACAAAATTCCGTCTATTGACAAATTCATGAATTAAAATATCTTCCCGCCAGAAATTTTTGTTCAACAATGCAGTAAAAAGTTCTTGTGACGCAAACATTTTAAAAGACGCATAATCAATATTTTTGGTGGGTAATTGATCAATTTTTAATTTCACGTCCCCAAGGCGGGATTTCACATAAGATAGGATCGCGTCGCAGGTGGTTTCTGCATCAAAATTCGAAAGAAAGATGCATTTAAATCATTGAGCTGCCTTAAGATGAACGTTTTGGTCGGGGGCTGTAGCAATAATGACAGCATTTGGTCCAGGTGTAGCAGGTAGCTGGGCGATGGAAACAGTAGTGGACAGTAATGATGACATCGTAGAAAATGAAGACAGTGGCGACGATCTTGTAGTTAACGCAGACACTGGTGAGAATGATACTGAAGATGTGTATGAAGAGCAAATAGGGCCGATGCTGCCAGATCCTTCAACAAGGATGTTGTGTCCATTCTTGTTTACTTCCCAATACATTCGACGTCTTGGAAGAAGTGCGTAGCCACTCAATTATTATTGTTATTATTGGTTCGTTTATTTAGCATTTTAAAAAAGCTGTTGCATATACACTTTACAATTTATCATTTTATCTTTAACCTTAATCGTTCATATTTATAAATTTATAAGTTAATTTTAAAATTTCATCTTAACATAATCACTTATATTTCTTTTCAATGATGTTGGCAATTCATTAACAAGTTGAAAACCCTTGTAAACCAGCGAGTTTTGTGCTTTTGCTGTTAAAAAATTTTCTTAGATTTCCTATTTCTTAGATTATATGATTGAATTTCTCTAATGTATTCTACATATTTTGTCAGATACTTTGGCATTAGATTATTTTTTATTTTGAACACAAACACTAACATATTCATAACAATTCTCAGTTTCACCGATAACCATCTTAACTCATTCAATATAAAATTAATTGGTGTAAACCTATTTCACTTTAAGATATTTCTCATTGCCTTATTTGTAATAACTGTAATCTGGAAATTTCACCTTCGCTACCCAAAAACAAAACAGTTGAACAGTATTTAAAATGAGGCTTACAATTACATTACAAATTTTAATAGATGTCAGGGTTGACACATCCCTGCGTATTCTCCTCATAAAACCATTCTTTTTCGCAATTTTTTTACATAAATGATCAATATGTCTTTCAAAAGTGAGTCTTCTATCAATAACTACACCAAGATACTTAATTTCGTCAACTCTCTCTACGTTCTCATTATTCACACTTAAGTCGCCGTGGCTTAGTGGTTAGACTGCTAAGCGAGAGACACAGGTTCGATTCTCAAAAACCACAAAAAGTTTTTTCGCGGCACCACCTCTTCGCAAGAATGACAAACTTGCAAGAGTACAATCTGTCATGAAAAGCTCCTCAATTCGCCGTTCGGAATCGGCATTAAACTGTAGGTCCCTTCCATTCGTGCGAAGAATATAACACGCACAACATGAATGGTTGTGAGAAGCTAGGCCTTGGCTCTCCATGAGCTGCCGTGCCAAACATACATACATACAAGTTCAAATAAAAATTGGCATTAGCCGTGTTTTTTTGAGAGCTGTATACCCAGCTCAGTAAGATTTTACACACAAAGCAATAACAACACACCAAGTGGCGATAGCTTTCCCAGTAGCAGCAAGTGAGGATAGACCTACATAAGTTGATCACCAGAGCGCGAAAAATCTGATAAATTAGCCTTTAGCCGATCGTATTTGTTGCTTTTCCTCGGTTTTGACATTTGCAAACTGTCAAACGAAGAAAAAGAAATCGAGCCGCAAACCAATTAGTTTATACTTAGTCGTTAGAAATCGTCTGTTCCTATTGAACTTTCAAAGGTAAAAGATAGCAAAAAGTGTCACCATTTCAGTATTCAATTTTTGAAATCGGTTCAGTAGTCTAATAGATACTTATGCCTAAAACACAATGTCGCTTCGGCTTCGGCTTTGGTACCGTCACTTTCCATTCGCTTTGAAGATGGCTTTGAAATGACACATCTGAAGTGACGTAAATAATTCTAGATACCATTAGAGTAGTAGCAGCCGCACCAACCAATTGGTTTGTTGCTTGACTTTTATTTAATTTTGTTTCTTTGTTCGCAGTTTTCAAATGTCAAAAGCGAGCAAAAGTTCAACTCATTCCAACTTTTGCTTCGATTTGGAATCACGTTGCGTAGCATTACGTTGTTCTCTACGAGTGCTAGACGTAAAGTCAAAGCGAAAGCGACATTGTGATAGAATGCATTGAATTCCTATGGTTGAACTGGAAAACGTCAGGCGAAGCTGAAGCCAAAGCGCTATTGTGTTTTAGGCGTTAAAGATCCATCCAACCAAATCATTACTATTATATAAAGACGAAACATTAAAAAACTTTGGCCCCGGTAATCTCAGCAAATACTGAACCGATCAACGTGAAATGAAATTTATAATATTCCTTATTTTTGCGAAATCCAGTTAGGCTATTTTTTTTTATTTAAATGTTTTTTGTTTATAGGAAAATTTAACATTTATATTTTTTTCATACTAATTTTAAAGAGGTTGACCAACATATTCACTCCTAACTTTAAATCAATTTAAAAAATTGCAAAAACAAAATTTGATGCATCAAGTCAATATGCTTACGCAAATTTTAAGCCCTTCATATTTTCTTAATTATACCTACTTGCTGAGAAATAAATTAATAAGTATTTTCAATACATTCATTATTTTTATCGCTGATATCGATTCAATCACGACGACGAGGTTGCTGCTTTGTTCCATTTCACCATCGTTCCGTGTTTCTCGCACGCTCTCTCCCTCCCATTCTTATTCCTTCTTTGTATGATCATGAAGTGTATGTTTTGGGGATCATATTTTTACTTCCCACCACCCACCATAGGGGAAGTATTGCAATTGGCCAAAACAAAAAAGATTCCTGATTTTGACAAAGCTTCACATTACGATACATTAGAAATCATTTGCACCTGTTTTCGAAGTGATGTTTGCATGTGCGTGTGTGTATGTGACAATTTTTTTCTCCTTCGATATCTGGAGAACCGAACAACGTACGATCATGCGGTTTTTTTTACTTTATTTTTGTCAGCATGAAACTTAGATCTGAACTTAGGTCTGTCAAAAAACCAAAGATAACCAAGTCTTCAGTGACTTCAATGAAAAATAAATGCATTCATTTTGACTTCAAGATTATGATTGGAGAAAATGATTGGTAAATCATGACTTCAAAATGAATGTTGATTTATATTTTTGAAGTTATTGAAGTCATTGAATTGGAATATATCTCAGTGAAGTCAAATGAATTAAATGCCAAAATGATTGCATTCTTTTACAGCTCTGGTACAGGACTCGCTCCCTAGTCGAATTTTTGATAATTCTTGATAAACTCACTCAAAAACCAATCAGTTGACCCTAGAAAGCTAACCTTATTTTGTACTCCATTGAAGCTAACTAGGAGTAAAATTTACTCCCTGGAAATTAAAAGAGAAATGGTTATGTTTAAGTTCTCTGTTGAAACGAAGTTAGATTTTATTGACAAGAGATATTCAAATTAATGAGTTTAAATTAAATGTACGGGCATATTGTGGTTGTTAAGGATCGTCCAAAAGGGACTTCCGAACTTTGACAGTTGATAGCGGCCTGTCAAATTTGTTGAAGCTACATCTGTAAAATTGGCTGTCATTTATTCAGTCTGTTTTGCCAAAACACCATGGACGGATATAGCGTTCAACAACACGGGCAAATAATAAAATTGTTTTATCAAAATGGGTGTTCTGTTCGGGCAACGTTCCGTTCGAAAAATCATCAGCGATGAGGCCCATTTCTAGATGAATGGGTACGTCAACAAACCAAATTAGCGAATTTGGGACGATACCAATCCACATGAGATCCAAGAGCGTCCAATGCATCCCGAAAAAGCCACTGTTTTGTGTGGATTTTGGGATGGCGGCGTCATCGGTCCATATTTCTTTGAGAACGACTAAGGGTCGATGAATACCAACTGCTTTTGGCCTGAATTGGATGAAAGGGACACCAACGAAGTGTGGTTTCAACAGAACGGCGTTACGTGCCACAAAGTTCACGCCACATTGGAAATTCTGCACGAGCGATTCGAGGACATGGTCATCTCACGTGAAGGTGATGTGAACTGGCCACCGAGATTGTGCGAAGACTTTTTCTCGTGGGGTTTTCTGAAGTCGCAGATCCATGCGAATAAGCCACAAACCACAGCGGCCTTAAAGCCAAAATAACCCATGCCATCGGTTAAATTCAGCCTGATTTATGCGCCAGAGTCATGGAAAATTGGACATTTCGGATGCGCGCCACCCAGAGGGACAGCGACGGACATTTGAACGATGTTAAATTCCATACATAATGGCATCGATAGGCCTTTCAAACGAATAAAAAATTTCGATGACACACACTTTGTTTTATTTAAATTTAAAGATCGGTGCGCTTAATGAAAGACCCTATATATCGCTTTTTTATAATTACAAAATGCGCAATATTTTCTTTCGCCTGCTATGTTTTGGTTTTCGGATTGGTTCAAGTTTGTACATTTTGCAATCACTTGATTGCATCAAACGAGATGCACTTTTAGTAAACCCTTTTCAATAGACTGATGCGTTAATAGATTACACAAACACTTCCGAGAGGTCATTGTTAGCGCTTCAAGCTCTGCCCGAAAAAAGCTTTTTTTTTTCACCATGGGAGTAAATTTTGCGTAGGTTATCTTTCTAGTGTTAAAGAGGGAAGTATATTTTTTCGTCCGCGTTTTAAAATAGAGGTACATCAATACAAAGCATTTGCCAGTGTAGTAAATGATAATGATAATGTTAACCACCCTCAAGAATTTAATATTTCTGTCAACCCAGCGGGTCTTCCTCCATCGAACCAATTAAATTTGAAAATCGGCACACTGATAATACTTATAGAAATCTTAGTCTCCCAAACCTTTGCAAGAGCAAACGATTTCAAATCAAGAAGTTAAACAAAAACATTATAGAAGCTAAGATTCTTACTGGACCCGCAGCTGGGAAGGATGCCCTTATTCCTAGAATTTCAGTGATACCAACGGATCTCCCTTTTTAGTTTATACGGTTGCAGTTCCCCATTAAACCGTTTTTCTGCATTACGATTAATAAGGCTCAGGGTCAATCAGTTAAATTAATTAGGGTGGATCTTGGGAACAACGTTTTTTCTCATGGTCAGCTTTATGTTTCCTAATCAAGAGTGGGCTCACAGAAAAATCAATGTTTGCTTCTTGCGCCAAACAATAAAACAGTAAACATTGCCTATCCCGAAGCATTAAAATTAGTAAATAAATTAATATATGTATGTACAAATTTCAACAATGTCTATTTTTCTTAAAATTATTTCTGTGAAATTCATTATTCTGGATACGGTAAGCATGTTTAATTTTTCTGTTTTTTTTTTTCATATTATGTTAAAAAACGATTTTTAAGACCTTCGCGAAGCAACGCGAGCACGGGTCTGCTAGTTTTTCATATTAGGGAAATAGAACTTTCTTTTTAAATGAGCAAGGCTTTCATTTATCCTCTGTGGTTTGAATGCTCATGGTAAATCCTGACTATCTTTTCCTGTTCGTCAATTTCGGTTACATCTTGTAAAAATATATTTGTCCTAACTATTTTATTATAATTTAAATGGGTATTGCTGAAATATTTAGAGTAGACATTTTGAACTGTCCGAAATGTTTCATCGTCAGCTAAAATTGCTGTTATTCTTTTCGTGTTAATGAAATTTATGAATATGTTAATCATAACACTCTCGTCGCATAGGTTTTTACATTCGATTCGATTTCTTTTCTTTCGTTTGAACAAAATGCTAAAGGTTGAGTGCAGTTTTGTTCGTTTTGTATTTCCGAGGAGGATGACTTGATTGGAAAATTCATTTATTGCTCTTTCTGAGATCGGGATACCATCGTCAGTATTTTCTTGGGCAGAGTGGATATTGTCAACATAATCGAGTTCATCAAAATTGTTATTGATAGACATTAAATCAACATTTTCCGCCTGAACATTATTTCCCTCGTTAGCATGAATCTCGACCCGGGATGAAGTGTCAGCATTCGAATTCGATTTTCCTTTTTTGTACGCAATGGTATAGTCAAATTCTTCAAGATTTAAACGCCATCGAACTAATTTCGAGTTCGGTTCTTTTAGCGAAAAAAGCCATGTTTAAGGCTTATGATCCGTATTCACAAAAATTGTCTACCAGAGAGATAGGGGCGAAAGTATTTTGTTGCCCAAACTATGGCTAGGAGCTCCTTTTTTATGGTACTACTAGCTGACCCGGCGAACTTCGTTCCGCCTAAGATTGATTAAATTATTAATGTCTCTTTCGAAAGTCGAGCCTCCCTATTGAAAGAATGAAACTCTTTTGGGATTAAATTGAATTCAATGCATTTTATTTACATGGAAAATGGATTTCACACATTTCACGTCACTGCAACGCTTTGTGATAAACAACGTTGTTTGTTTTGTTGTCCGGTGCGTAAACAAACAATGCAGACGGCTTTCCGACACGCGAATACGCCACGTTCAATTGTCCATGCGAAAAGCAAGGAAATTCTGGATTCAGTCCAAACACTTGCAACGACTGGCCTTGCGATTTGTTAATTGTCATAGCGAATGCGAGTGGAACGGGAAACTGAATGCGCTTAAACTCGAACGGCAAATCGGTCGATATCGTTGGAACAATTAGTTCCGACGATGCATTGCGAATCTGGATTGTGATTTCCGCAGGGCACATGAATCATCTGCATAGTAACGACTTCATACAATTCCGGGTCGGCTTCTTGATTGGGTATTTCGGCGCTAATGATTGAATTGATTTGCTGCGGTCGGATTTTCTCAATCAACCAAAGCTGAATGTGGGCATGCGGCAATCCTCGCTTCTGCCGTTCGATCGAGTACATCCAACATCGCGGTTGTCCAAAAATATAATCGTTTTGAGTTTTTGTTTGAAAACTCGTGCGGTGATGTCGTGGCGGTCGCTCGCAGTTTGCCCGGGAAGTTAGAGCTGCGTAATTTCAAGCCGTTTCGGATTACAGGTAAACGTGAGGAATAAGTCGGGCCGTCCGTAATGCCGCACATATGTCATTGCGTCCTGCGCATATTCGTGCATGTGCCTCGGGCTTCCATAATATGTCGCTGGGAGAATTGTCAACCGGCCGATGTCTGCTGCTGCTGTATTTCCATCCAAATTGATGGCATCTCTCAAGTGGATGTACTCTTCCGAACGCAATTTACTTTGATTTAATCGAATGAAATTGAGGCGTTCTGTTTCTATCTTGACATAAATGTCGACGCAATACTGTTGAAACAATCGGCGATATCTTAACAGATGATTGTCGATATCCTGACGAATCATCAAGAGATATGCATAGAAGTGCATGCTGCTGTCCTTTTTATTTGTTTCATGGCCTGAAAGATAATCTTATTGTTGGTTGGTGATAAAGATATTTCAGAAAACTCAGCAACTAACCGGTGAATAAAGTTACCATTTTAATTTGAAAATGGTAGCCATCATCGCCTTCCCAAAACATTAGCGGGCTTAGTAATGGGTCGTATGACCGGTGGGTCTCCATGACGCGTTGAAACTGAACTGTCCGTTATCACGTCGCTTGAGGACTATGTCGCGTGATTCCACATTTTCGCCAACAATCATCACTGCTACTTTGTGGGAGCATTGAATTGTCGTGCATGGACACCACCTGGTCTTTTGTCTGCGCTGATGATGATTTTGTAATGATCAGAAGGCATCGCTTCTAATGCCGTTTTAAACATTTTAACCAACGCATTGCGTTCGTGTAGAAGTTGTTGCAGTTGTTCGATGATCTCACGTTTCATCGCACGACGCTGATTGAGTTCATTTGAATTTCCAAGGAAATAAATCTGAAGGAACTTATGATCCTCATTTAATTGCGGCAACAGAGCTCATGCACGATGGTGGATTTGTCCTTGGATCTGAATACTGAAAGGGGAATGAGACAATTGATCCACATTGGACATATGGAAAAGCTCGTCTGACGACATTGCCTTAAATGTAGGATTGTAGCCGCGTTCCTGGATAACAGTCGCTCCAAATGAAGTCATTTGGAGGCAGCCGTTATATTGTTGGGTGTGTGCGAGGAAATGGTGTGATTGCGGTGTATCTTCGACCGCAATGGCTGCAGTGGCGGTGCCAAAACGGGTACTTTGACTTTTCCTCCTGCATCGCACAATCCAGGCGTTTCCGTTGAGAACTTCAATGCATTACAATGCTGACAGACGACATTCAATGGCCCAATATTAACGCACGGAAGATCTTGTATGCGAATGTGGAATCATAGCGAAATGCAGCTCGATTTAAGTTGAAAGGTGACGCAAGTGTCCTTCGCTCTTCACGTCGATTGAGATTACGTTGATCTTGAACATTGTATGCATGACGGGTGGCTCTTACTACATGATCTGCTTCCATATGATCGGCTATTTCTTCTTCCGAAAACACGCCACACATGTTAGCCATTCGCAAACGGGCTTGCTTATTGTTATATACATGCTGTTCGTCCGTTTCATTCGCACGTAGATTAGCCACCTGTCTCGTATTTCCGCTTCGTATCAATCGTCAATGTGGAAATATCGAATATACTACTAAGCTGTCAATCGTGAGTCTGTAGGAACTCTTTTCCTAACTTTTGTTTGTCGCAAAGGAAAATACACTTTTACTATTTTAATGGAAGTCTTTATTTGCTTTATTTTATGTTTACTAACTACAATACACGTATTTTCTATTTGAGATAAACGATACGAATGCGACGCCAAATCTAACTCGTTTGTTGTCTGCTTTTCAATGCTGGGAAGGTAGTTTTATCTTATTCCACAGCTGTCAACTAGGTGGCTAGTGTGTGCCCACACCACTCCTCCCCGAATGAGATCAAGTTTGCTTATTTTTCTCTGTCAGTTTCAAATTCAAACGTTTGATTTCGACGAAGATTAATATTTACTTTTTTTTTGTTTTGATATGTTCGTAATTCGGTGGTTGTTTGTTGCATTTGGTTTGTATCTGTATTCTTTGCGGAAGTGGATTGTTGGAATGTTGGTGGAACTGGGCTGCTGGGAAGGATCGGCGTGTTTTACTGTAGGAACATCTAAGTCGTCGGCTGCCAAGTGAGCTGGTTTGAGACGTTCGACATTCACGTTGACTTGTTTTTCATTTAAATCAATGTCGAAAATCCGGTCATCTATTCTTCTCAATATCTGGTGCGGTCCTAAGTAAGGTTGTTGAAGTGGGCGCTTAACCAAATCCAGTCTAAGGAATTTGCGACGATATTTGTGTGATGCTGGGATTGGTTTCACTTTTCTCATGTGGATACGGAAGTCATTAAGGAAGAATTGTATATCATCAGGAGGATCTTCGTGTGTAAAAACTCACCCGGAATCCTGAGAGTTGTTCCGTAGAGGAATTCTGCAGGTGATGCTTTCAGCTCTTCTTTATAACAAGTCCTGAGTCCTAGCAGTACCGTTGGCAATACTTGCGTCCATAGCGGATTTTGATGACACATTATAGATGCCTTCAGTGTTCGGTGCCATCGTTCCACCATGCCATTTGCTTGTGGGTGGTATGCTGTGGTGCGTATGCGTTTGCCACCCACTAAGCGCGACAGTGAAGTGAAAAGTGCGCTTTCAAACTGCGATCCCTGGTCCGTGGTGATTATTTTGGGGCTCCCGAACCGTGCAATCCAACAGGAGTAAAATGTGTTGGCTACTGTTTCTGCCGTAATGTCCTTTATGGGGATGGCTTCTGGCCATCTTGTGAAGCGATCAACCATTGTCATACAATACTTAAAACCTTGGGACTCCGGCATAGGTCCCACTAGGTCTAAGTGTATGTGGTCGAATCTCTGATATGGACTGGGAAATGCGGCTGGTGATGTTTGTATATGGCGTCCTACTTTAGAGCGTTGGCAAGGGATGCAGTTACGGGCCCATTGCGTGATGTCTTTGTTCATGGACGGCCAGATATATCGTTGTGCAATAATTTTTGTGGTAGCTCGTCCGCTGGGATGCGCCATGTTGTGAAATGTTTCATAGACCTTGCGACGCAAGAATTGCTTGACACATCGCAGTAGATAGCTTGTTGATTTTGACCATATGTCATTTTCTGTAGTTTCAGAGAGGTGTTGTTGTTCTTCAGCAGTTCTTGCAGCTCCTCGTCGGTTGTTTGCATGGTGGATAGCTCTTGAAAATCGATAACTGGTGGAGCACTGATAGCGTCGATACGGGAAAGAGCGTCTGCTATATTGTTTTCCGTACCAGTTATGTACCGAAGGTCATTGGTGAACTGGCTGATCCAATTTAATTGTCTGGCTTGCCGAGGTGACGCAATATCCGATCGCTGCTGAAACGCAAATATTAGCGGTTTGTGGTCGGTCCTGATGTGGAATTCTCTGCATTCGATCCACGGTTGAAAATACCTGACAGCTTCGTAGAGGGCTGTAAGTTCCCTGTCATGCGTGCTGTAATTCCTTTGTGCGGGCGAAAGTTTCTTAGAGAAGAATCCCAGGGGTTCCCAATTATTCTTTACTCTCTGTTCCAGGACTGCTCCAAGTGATGTGCTAGATGCGTCTGTGGTAAGACGGAGTTTAGCATCAGTTGTTGGATGGGACAAAAGTGTGGCCTTGCTACTTGTTTGCAGATTTGGTCAAAAGTTGCGTCTGTTGCTGTGTTCCAGGGTACTGGCCTCTTATCGTTCTTTTTGGAATCCTTCAGGAGTTCGTTCAGTGGTGCCTGTGTTGAAGCAGCGTTTTTTATGTGTCTTCTGTAGAAATTTACTGTGCCAATAAATCTTCTTAACTCCAGTATCGTTTGAGGTTTCGGAAAGTCGAAGATTGCTTGTACACGGTCTGGAAGTGGCGATGATCCACGCTCTGAGATCCGATAGCCCAAGAAGTCCACACTTGTTACTACTAGGATGCACTTGTCGGCGTTGATGCAGAGTCCAAAACGGCTAAGTCGTTCGAAAACTAAACGAAGATGTTGTTCGTGTTGCTCAGGTGATTTGGAGGCAATCAAAAGGTCGTCGATATAGGCGAAAACGAAATCGAGTCCAGTTAGCACTTCGTTGATGAATCGCTGGAACGATTGCGCTGCGTTTCTTAAACCGAATGGCATGCTGACGAATTCAAATAGGCCGAATGGGGTTATCACTGCGGTCTTCGGAATATCCTCTTGGGCGACAGGAATGTGGTAAAATGCTCTACGGAGGTCTTAAGTTGAAAAGAAGGTCTTACCGGCTGCGATCGTAACGTAATCCTGTAGTATGGATATCGGGTACCTGTCCGGCACTGTCTGGGCGTGGAGCCTGCGGTAGTCGCCGCATGGTCGCCAGTCTCCGTTTTTCTTTTTTGCCATGTGTAACGGACTGGCTCACGGGCTGTTTGATGGTCTTATATGTCCCGCTTCCATCATCAGCTGAAATTCCTCTTTTGCGATTTTAAGATGTTCGGGACATAGTTGCCTGACACGTTGTGCGCACGGTGGTCCTGTGGTGAGGATATGATGCCGTACTGAGTGTTTAGTCCCCGAGCGGTTGGATGGGTTTTCGAGTATTTCCGGAAATTCCCTTACTATTGACGCATGTTTACTGTTGTGGTTGATGGCGGTCACGAAAACTATTGGTGCTGGAGCGAGAGAACCTTTTACTTTGAACCCAGTGGTTGGATCCAAGAGATGCTTGCTCTTGAGGTCGACTAAGAGGCCGTGCTTATGCAAAAGATCGGCACCTATTATTGGGTAGGGCACGTCTGCTATGCAAAAGGTCCAGCGGATGGGCCGACGGAGTCCAATGTTGAGGGTGAAGGCTCGTTCTCCATAAGTTCGGATCTTGGTACTATTGGCTGCGTAGAGTTGAAATTCTGCTGTTTTTGTTTTGTCGGCGCGAGTAGGTGGGAAAAGTGAAGTATCCGCGCCTGTATCGACGAGGAATTTTATGTTCGAATTTCGATCGAATATGAAAAGTCGACGAAGGTATGTGTCACCACCAGCAGTCGCCGATTCAATTAGTGGTGGTGGGAGTTTCCCTGATTTGGTGGTATCCATGCACATGGCTTAGTGCATTTGTTGGCTTTGTCGGCGAATCTGCGGTGGTAGTAGCAGATTGTAGGGTCATCAGGAACTGGTTTATTTTGCGTGTTATTGCTGCGATAAGTTGATAAAGATGATGATAAACTGCGGTGACGGGAGTATTTGGTGGATGTGAATCGATCAAGCCTTTGGGACAGTTTCTCCACTTTTTTGGTCAGTTGCTTTTCCAGTTCACTGGAGTCAGGAACACGAGTGACAGGCATAACTTGTCCGGTGCTTGCGTAGCGTTGTATGTCCATAATTTTATCGGCGAGCTCAGCGAGGTTTGTGTTGTCGAGACCATCAGCTATGGCGAGTACAACCTGGACGTGTGGTGGCAGGCGGTCGAGCCAAAGAGTCCAGATGAATGTAGCGTCTAGCAGATTGCCCCCAAGTCGGTGCATTTCTGCCAGCAGCTCTGATGGGCGTTTATCTCCCAGTTCCAGGCCTGAAGCTAACGTCTTGAACTGTCGTTCCTGTGATATTGAGTAATGGTTAAGCAACGCCGTTTTTATCGCTTTATACTTATCTTGAGCGGGCGGTTTGGCAACAATGTGCTCAATTACCGATAAGGTGTCTTGATCCAAACGGGCGACGACAGCGTGGTACATGGTTGCATCAGATGTTACTCTCCTGCTCTGGAACTGTGATTCAATTGCTGTGAACCACAGCTGTACTTTCTGGGTCCAGAAGGGAGGCAGCTCAATGCGGTCGATTCTATCGACACGACGTCCATCTTCTCTGGAATGATGTGCGCGAGTTTCTTCTTCTATGCCACCGATGTCCTGTTGATCGGTTGTTTGCGCTCTGGTTGGCGAGTGCGTAAGAGGCATGTTTTATGGTGCAGAGAAAAAAAACAGATAATAATGCGCAGTGCGATGTCGACTTATGTAGTAAAAGTTTTTGCGCAATGTGTTCGTATTGTAATATCGACTGCATTAGCGACATTTAGTGGAATTGTTATATCGACTGCATTAGCGACATTTAGTGGAATTGTTATATCGACTGTATTAGCGACATTAAGAACATCGATCAGCGACATCTATTGGGGGATTAGTGCTAAATTTAAGTGCATTCAGCAATTATAAGAACCTTCAGGAATTTTCTAGTACTTACCATAGGCACGTTCCAGAACGATCGATATCTCACTAGATGGGCAAATCGTCGCCAGGAAGGAAGATTCTGGATTCGTATCTCGGGTATAAATACTACGAGCATTGAGAGCATGGACACAGTTGACTTGAGATTTATTAGAGATACAGTTGAAAAGTGATTTGGATAGAGATTTTAATAGTGAATTAAAATTACAGAAGAATTTGTTTGAGATTAATTGTTTAAGTTGTTTGGAATAAAAGAGTTGTGAATAATTGGATTTAAAGAGTTGAACATTGTTGGAATAAATAAAAGATCATCAGTAGTTTGTGAAAAGATTAAATAAAGACAAATAGAATAGAAAGCAGGAAAAAGTTTTATCATTGCGAACCGGCAAACACGTTACAGTATATTTCCTTTAAAAATCGGGGTCACCAATTGTAGGAACTCTTTTCCTAACTTTTCTTTGTCGCAAAGGAAAATACACTTTTACTATTTTAATGGAAGTCTTTATTCGCTTTATTTTATGTTTATTAACTACAATACACGTCTTTTCTATTTGAGATAAAGGATACGAATGCGACGCCAAATCTTACTCCTTTGTTGTCTGCTTTTCAATGCTGGTAAGGTAGTTTTGTCTTATTCCACAGCTGTCAACTAGGTGGCTACTAGCCACTGGCTAGTGTGTCCCCACAAGTCTATAGCGAATGAATACGTTACACACCACTATTTAAACAAGATACAACTTTATTACAGAATAAAAAGAACAAAGACAATTAATAAGAAACTGGGGACAATGAAATACAAAAGCAGAAAGACAATGACGTCGCCGGCGGTTAAAAGTCGAATCAATGATGAAATACTTCTGCTGCTTGTGTTGTAGACAAACAAACCGAATTGACAGCTGCGAAGGGTGTGTTTCGCTGCTAGGGTGCGCGTATGTCGCTAAGGTGCGCTACAAGTCTGAGAACGTAACGCCATCTGTTGGCGATCGCATTTTCGTGAGGAACAAAATTATCCGATTGTCAATTCCGCAGTGTTTGTCATTCCTTAGAACAATAGTCGTGTTTTTTTGATAATAGCCGTGTTTTTTTGATAGCTGTATACCCAGCCCAGTAAGATTTTACACACAAAGCAATAACAACAACCCAAGTGGAGATAAGTTTCCCAGTAGCAGCAAGTGAGGATAGAACTACTTATCTCCACTTGAGTTGTTGTTATTGCTTTGTGTGTAAAATCTTACTGGGCTGGGTATACAGCTATCAAAAAAACACGGCTATTTTCTCCTTCCCATACAGAATAGAATTTTCAGATATAGTCACCACCCACCCCTGAAAATATACAATTTCGCGTTTTGATGATTTTGTTCAGGGGTGTATGGTCACCCTAAAAGTATACAATTTTGGATTTTCACGATTTTCCGATGATATCAGAAAATTGCATACTTTCAGGTGTGGCCATCCACCAATGAAATTATTAAATTTTGGGTTTTCACGATTTTCCGACTTTTCCGGTCGAGTTTTCCAATTTTCGGCTCCGTTGTGTGTTTACCTAGTTCAATACGAATCCAACAAAAAAATGCAAATCGGACGATGTTCAGTCGAGTTATGCGGTGACGAACACGACACGGTTTTGTTCAGATTTGGATAAGGTACGGCTTGCATAACAAACCGGTTTATCCGTTCCAACAGGTCCCTGGGATAAGATTGCGCCGATGGCAACATTACTCGCATCTGAAGTAAGATTGAATGGCTTAGAAAAGTCCGGATATTGCAATATTGGATCATTGCACAATAATGTCTTGCATTTTTCGAAGCAAAATACATATTTTGAGTCTTAAATTATACTTTTTCCTAGGTTTGGTCAGTTTAGCCAAATCCTTCATAAACTTACGATAGTATCCTTGAAGTCCCAAGAAAGATTTTATCTGTTTAGAAGTTTTCGAAATGGGAAAATTGGTGATGGCATTTATCTTGTCTGGATTCGGCTTCACACCTTCAGAGGTCACACCTTTAGATGTTGTTTTGGTGGCCCAAAAAGTATACTTCGTTATGAAAGAACTCCGACTTATCTAATTGAATCTTAAAAAAAGCGTCTTAGATTTTTTTACAAGACAAGTTCTAAATTTTCTATATACTCTTGGAGCGACGTGGAGAAGACAATTATGTCGTCCATGTCGACTAAACATAGTTTGCTTTGTATGTTATGAAGCACGTTGTCCATCACTCGTTGAAAAGTGGATAGTGCATTTTTTAAGCCAAAAAGGCATCCTAGTAAACTCGAAATGACCATTGTTAACTGAAAAAGGTGTTTCTTCATTAACCTGAATTTGATTTGAACCTGACGCATGATCCTATGTAGTAAAGTACATCGATTTTCCCAGTTTATCCAAGATGTCAGATATATTTGGAATTGGGTATTCATTGTCCACGGTTTTTTCATTTAATTTCTGGTAATCAATTACTAGCCGCCATTTTTGTTTCCCACTTGAATCCCTCTTTTTTGGAACTATCCAAATTGGATAGGACCAAGGTGAATAACTTGGACGAATAATACCCTCATCTAACATCTTGGAAATTTGATTCCGAATCTCTTCTTGGTGGATGAGTAGGAAATGATAAGATTTTGAGTAAATTGGAATATCATCTCGAGTCTTTATCGTATGTTTTATCTGACTGAAAAATGTCAACTTCTCTAAAGAATATATGTTTATATGGTTTACGTGGCAAATCGGTTTTATAGCCTTTTGTTCTTCGGAGTTGAGATGATTAATGCGAAGTAAATCATATACGGTCATAAACATTTGTTTAAACGCAATTCAACTTTTGCTGGTATTCATCAATTAATCAGGTAGAAGTTTATAGTATTTCGATAATTCATTAATGTTTGCAAAAATAGTTTACATTTTTTAGTGAAATATACATACTTTTAAAAAAAGATTTATATTTAACTTACAAAATAAGAAAAAATATGATGAATTTCGAAATATTCGTTTAAACGCACTTTCTTTTTAAACTATGTTTATTATGCATTAAACAAAAATTTGAAAAATTAGTATTTGGTATGACTTCCTTTATTAGTAATAAGTTCAAAAACTCTACTTGGCATTGAGTTTGTCAGACTTTTTGAGGTTTCTGATTGAATTTCGTCCCAGCATACCTAAATGCATTGCTTCAACTCGGAAACGCTCTCAAATTGCCTTCCATTTGCATAAACCTTTGAAGCAAGGATACCCCAAAAGTTTTCAATGGGATTCCAATCAGGGCTACAAGCTGGCCAATCAAGTAAGGTTATGTCTTTTTGTTGAAACCACTCCTTTGACTCCTTTGACGCGTGGATTGCAGCATTATCTTGTTGGAAAATGAATCGCTTTTCATGTTCTCGATCGAGAAAAGAAACGAGAACGTCATCCAGCAATTCATTATACATTGCGGAATTCATTCTGGTTGAAATGAAACAAATTGGCAAACGCAAATTGTAGGCAAACGCTCCCCAAACCATAACGCTTCCACCTCCAAAATGTCTTTTCGATCGGGGTACACTAGCCTTTGACAGATCGTGCCAGTAGCAACTGTAACAATCTGGACCATCCAAATAAAACTTCTTTTCGTTCGAAAATATGACATTTTACTACTCATTAGTTCAATGCATGTATTTTTTGGCAAAGAGCAATCGTTTTTGCTTGTGCACAGTGGTCAACTTTGGTTTTCGCATCATTTTCTTCCATTTAACATTTTTGGTCTGTCTTAAAATTCTAGCAATATGCTGTCTTGTCGTTAGCAATGCTAGTTTGCCCTTGATTTGCCTACAATTGAGCCGATTTTTTGTGGCCTCATCATGAATTTGGCCTTCCTGTCGAGGCGTAAGCTTAGTGTTGCCTTTCGTTTTCGCCTTTTCTCCATAGTTTTCACCTTTTTTCAGAAAATTACGTATAACTGTCTCGGATCTTCCAATTTCCCTTGCAATTTGTCGATTGGAAAGTTTGACATGTGTCTGAGACCTCAGAAATGTTATTTTAAATGCTTCTTCAACGGTCAGCCTTTTTCCCTTTCCCATTGCTGTTAAAAAATCAGTTTGATGTTTCTAAACTTACAAAAATGATGCAACTTATTATAACTTACCGGAAAAAAAAAACTTAAAAAAGAAAAAAAAGCTTTAATTCCTTTGAAACCGTAGCTGCGCTTAAACGAATGTTTCAATTTCAATGCACGATACAGAATGCGCAAATGTGCCGCAACGCAGAAAATACCCAAAACACACACACAAATCAATTTGCGTCAATCAATTTGCGTTGCGTTGTTATTACAAAAAGGACGCACCAAAAAACAAAAAGAACTTACAACTGAGAACGCCAATAGAAGTACCCATCGGCCAAAAAAACACGAAAAAGGACCTAGGGCACATAGGGATGGGTACAAAAATGACATATGCACAGGCTGCATTAAAAGATACAGAAAAACCAGTAAACATAACAAAAACAAATTCAAATAATAGTATGGAAACTTTCATACAAAAAATCCTAAATAGAATGGAAATCATGGAAAAAAGCAATAAGGCTATATTAGAAAGTATATCACTCCTTGAGAGGAAAAGCAGCAACAAAAAGGCTGTACAAAAAAGACAAATATGATGGATCATATAAAAATTCTGGAATGGAATGCTAATGGTATCGAGAAACGTAAAGAAGAAATTCAGGTAATTCTCGACGTGAACCAAATAGATATATGTCTTGTCTCAGAGACGCACTTTATATTTAAAACAGACTTCAAACTGCAAGGGTACGAATTATATCACTCCCCACACCCCCATAATTCGGCAAAATGCGGGGCTGCAGTTATAATAAAGAAGACAATCGATCACCATGTAGAAGCTAAATTCCAATCATGTGAGATTCAAGGAATATCTATAAATGTAACAACTAAAAGTGGGCGAATATCAGTCGGATCAATTTACTGCTCTCCCAGCTATAATATCAAAAAACATGACTTTAGAAACCTCTTCCGCATATTTTGCAATAGATATGTCGCAGGTGGAGATTTTAATGCCAAAAATAAGTATTGGGGATCAAGATTGACAAATACGAGAGGAAAAGAATTATATGAAATGATAAAAGAAACTGGCGGCAAATATCACTCAACGGGAAAACCTACCTACTGGCCAACAGATAGGAATAAAACCCCGGATCTTGTCGACTTTTTCGTAACAAAGAATATCTCGTCAAACACTATAAAAGTAGAAGAAGGACCAGATCTTGACTCAGATCATTCCACAATACATTTGACACTTGGCGAAAAAATCACTCTTAAAGAAAATATCCCAAGACTAGCTAATAAACTGACTGACTGGAACTACTTCAGACAGAATCTTGAGGATAGTATCCACCTTTTAGGAACAATTGAAACAAAAGATCAATTAGAGGAGGCTGTACAGACTCTTACAGTTAATATCCAAAAAGCCGAATGGGCTGCAACACCTAAAACAAAAGCCAAACTAAAACAGAATTATTATCCAAAGGAAATATGTGAAATAATTGCAAAAAAGAGGAAAGCTAGAAAACGCTGGCAACAATCAAGGGCGCCAAGCGACAAAACAATGCTCAATAATCTAGTCAGTAAACTCAAAAGATCGGTAAGAGAATTTAAAAATGAATCTCTTAAATCATACCTTTCCAATTTGACGAATGATGCTAGTACCGATTACTCGCTCTGGAAGGCGACAAAGAGAATGAATAGGCCAATAGCACATATTCCACCAGTTAAAACCAGGGAAGGTAACTGGGCAAAAAGCAACAAAGAAAATGCGAATTTATTTGCTGAGTATCTTGAAGGCGTCTTCCAACCGTATGAAGATAAAGACTGTCAAGAAACGGAAGAACTGTGCGAAGAAGAGGGACATATTCAACCGATAACGGCAAAAGAAATTGCCAAAGAAATAAAAGAAGGCATCAATATCAAAAAAGCCCCGGGATTTGATTTGATAACAGGGGAAATCCTACGACAATTCCCAAAAAAAGGCCTAAAGAAACTAGCTCAGATTATAAATGCTGCATTCAGGATAAGGTATGTACCCAGCATGTGGAAAGTAGCGGAGGTGATTATGATACCAAAACCAGGCAAACCACCTAGTGAAGTCACCTCCTATCGCCCCATATCGATACTGCCTGTGTTGTCCAAGCTAATTAAAAATATGTTGATTAAACGTCTGCATAAAATCATTGAAGAAAAATCACTAATTCCAAACCATCAATTTGGTTTTAGGAATAAGCACTCCACGATTGATCAGGTGCACAGAATAACAGATAAAATCGAAAAAGCATTTGAAGAGAAAAAGATATGCTCTTCTATATTTCTCGATATAGCACAAGCTTGCAATAAAGTATGGCACAAAGGACTGATCCATAAATTGCAAAAGCATCTGCCTAAGCAATACTCAGATATTCTAGAATCCTACATATTGCAGCGATTTTTTAGAATTAAACAAGGAGATGATTACTCCACACTGAGAGAAATAGATGCTGGAGTGCCACAAGGTAGTGTGCTAGGCCCTGTATTATATCTTCTGTTTACCAGGGATCTGCCAAATAGCGATGAAACAACCGTGGCAACATTTGCAGATGATACTGCTATCCTTGCTGTGGGAGAAAATGTCGAAGAAGCGACAAAAAAGCTACAGATGGCAGTAAATAACATATCAAAATGGACAAAAAAATGGCAAATTAAATTAAATGACTTAAAGTCGGTCCATATTAATTTCACCAATAAGAATGTTCAGCATATCCCAGTGTTCATAAATGGTAATGCAGTAGAATATGCAAACACAGCCAAATATCTAGGCATGACCTTAGATGCAAAACTGCGCTGGAAACCGCATGTAAAGAAAAAAAGAGAGGAACTCAACATGCGTTACAATAAAATGTATTGGCTTATCGGGAGATACTCTTGTCTGTCAAATTACAATAAACTGCTTCTTTATAAGCAGATTATAAAACCAGTATGGACCTATGGGCTCCAGCTGTGGGCATGCACATGCAAAACAAATTTAAAAAAAAAATACAAACATTCCAAAGTAAAGTACTACGAAACATAGTAAATGCACCATGGTACATAAGAAACGCTGATCTACATAGAGATCTAAATGTTGAAATGGTTGAAGATGAAGTAAAAACAGTAGCAAATAAACATAGACTCAGACTTCTCAACCACGTCAACGTAGAAATTACAGATTTATTAAATACTGACAATCTTGTTAGAAGATTAAGAAGGAAAAAACCCATTTGAACTAACTACCTATACATAGTTAGAGTAAAAGAAAGGGAACTAAAACAATAGCATATAGTAGACCCAACACAACATTAACACAACACCAGGGGTGGTCATGGTGTAGTGGTTGCATCATCGCTTGTCACGCTGAAGGTTCCAGGTTCGAATCCCGATGTCACAGAAAAAAAAAAGTCGGTCAATTACGAAAAAAGCTGACGTCAACTCTACTGTATATGCATAACACTGGCAGTAGGGTAGGCAATGGCTTGAAAGTGTTGATCGTACTAATGACATCGGGATATTCGAAAGAAATACTGCGAATTATAAGCAATGGCAATAATTCTCCCCAGTCATTCTGGAAAAACCACCCTCGGAGCAAAAAGACTGAAACCTAATACTACCTGAGTTTCAGAAAACACTACACCAACACTAGCGCTGTGTTAATAGCATCATAAGGGTATTCATAACCCCTTTAGCGCTAGTGAATTATAAAAAAAAAAAAAAAAAAAAATAATTATATGAAAGACAAATTGCTGATTGGTCGAACGACTAGGTGCAATAATTGAAAAGGCTGGCTTCTCCCCCTCCTGCGATGAAATGCCAAGATGGCCTTACCGTAGGGAAAAGGGGAAGAAGGGAGAAGGGGTTAGTGGGTAGAAATCCCACACTGTTACTGAGTACGGGCTCAGTTTCGTCTTTTGAAGATTACCACCTCCCAGCGAAAAAAAATAAAAAATTACTAATAACGGTATTCTAGAAGAAGATATCTAGGAACAGAAGTATTTCAGTTCACTTCGTTTTAAGAAAATATCAGGAAATCGGAGAAAAACATGCAAATGCGTTTAAACGAATGTTTATGTCTTTATAGTAGAATCTCCTAGGCTTTGAGAGTTATTAACTGAAAAGTTATGAATCTCTACTATATTATCTCTATTATAGCCACATTCGCAGACGACACTGCTCTTCTAGCAACTGATGGATGTGTGGCTAAGGCAACAGAAAAGCTACAAAATGCAGTTAACGAGATATGTAATTGGGCACAACGATGGCGAATTAAACGTAATGAGTCAAAGTCCACCCATATCAATTTTATAAATAAAAAAATAACAAATGTTCCTGCAGTTATTAATAATCAAGCAGTTCCCTATTCTAACACAGCTAAGTATCTAGGTATGAATCTGGATGCTAAACTGAAATGGAAGGAACATGTGAAAAAGAAAGTAGAAGAGTTAAATATTAGATATAGAAATCTTCATTGGTTGTTAGGACACAATTCAGAAGTGTCCACTGAAAATAAAATTTTATTATACAATCAGATAATAAAACCAGTTTGGACTTATGGTATTTAATTATGGGGTTGTACAAAGAAAACTAATGTACAAATAATACAAACATTTCAAAATAAAGTCGTTCGGGAAATAGTTAATGCCCCATGGTATATTAGAAATAATGACTTGCATCGTGATTTGCAGATTGATCTTGCTACGGAAGTAATTAAAAAGAGAGCAACTCGTCACAACGAGCGTCTGCTGATGCATATTAATCCGGAGATTGAAGACGTTTTAAATATACGATACAATACTCGTAGATTAAGAAGAACCAAACCTCACGAACTTATAATCTGATAATTATGAGAACCTATATTTAAATTATAATACCTTCTCAAACGCAACTACACGTTGAAACTAAAATCATTTGTCGATCTCTCTTTGATTGGTCATGATTATGGAGGTGTTTTTAGTGCAGTTAGGGTCCCACATAGGGTTGCAAACTTTTTTAAGAAGGAATAGAGTATATTTGATTTCAGAGAGGATAAATAAAGAGTACAGTTTAATAAAAAAGAGTATCATTTATTTAACGTTTAAAAAATATATTTTTTTGTACTTTTTGCAGTACATAACAATTTTTTGCTGTTTTTAAAATAATTGTATGAATCTAAACATTCTAACTCTAGGCTCATATCGACCAGGAGCTCAATTTTAATGAAGCTCTCTTCCTCTCTTCTCGCCACTTCACATTCACGACCGAAGATACTCTCTCAGTGAATGCTGAAGTAGCAAGAACAGGGGTGCCAGCACGTAACTTAATACAATCGAGTTTAATCGAAACAGTCGAGCATTGGCAGCACCTATTTTGGTTCAATCGATTGCCCTCGATTGAATCGTCAGGGTTGGCAGCACACAAACTTGAAAATGACGATTGAAACGAAACTTCGCACTCGATGGACAATAGTTATCGACGACGGTCATTTCTTGGAGTTTAAAAATGGAACCTAAACAAAATATGGGAATTAATCGAAAACAAACCGAAATACTTACAAATTTTATGAGTGCGAATCCGGATCTGGCAAAAGGTATACTAAAAACTGCCCAAGGGAGAAAAAGCAGCAATTTTCTTTGGGAAAAACTTGCCAACACACTTAACACAGAGGGTCCTCCACAAAAACAGTTTAAGGATTGGAAAAAGGTATTAATTGAAAATGTGGATTTATATTTTTGAAACTATTTTTGTGTTTTCTTTAGACTTGGAGTGACCTTAAATACAAAGTAAAAAATAAAATACGAAATAATAAACTGCATTTGAAGGGCACGGGCGGAGGCCTATACATGCAAAAAAAATTTGATGAGTTGGAGGAGCAAATTATCGAGTCCGCCGGTTTGGAAGCAGCCGTTGAAGGAATCCCTACCGCAAGATCGTTTGGAGCCCCAATCGGTGATAATGGTGATAACAGGGATACAAACCTTAAACAGAAAAACGACTTTTATCTCTTAAACATCTTCTTTCGATTCTAGCACTAGCCGCTTCATCATCCTCACTTTCCGACTCAAAGAATATCATTTTTTATTTGGACTTGGAAAATTATTTATGAATTTGAGATTAAAAAATATCCATTTGACACTTCACATCATAATTCACAATGGCATTTTTAAGTACAAATCACAATGAAACTCGTTTCAAGTTACGTGCTGCCAAGAAACATTTGTTTCGAGTTGATCGTCGATCAACAATCCTCGATTGTATCAAGTTACGTGCTGGCACCTCAGATAGTATATACAGTCGAACCCGCTTATTTGAAACTCGTTTAATTGAAAAATCCGCTAATATGAAAATTTTCATCTGTCCCTGTGTACTTTTTCACAAATTTCATACAATCTACTCCACGTAATTGAAACCCGCTTAAATAAAAAACTCAGTTAACTGGAAAAAAAATCCTTTAAAAATGTATAACTCTTCATAGAAAAAGCTCCGCTTAAATGAAAAAATGAAAATGAATCACAAAAAAAGAAGAAAAAGGGAGGATTTTATGAATTTTGTTTTGTTTGTTTTTTTTTTTTTTTCTTTTATTTCATAAATAAATGTATTAATTTTCTTTCGTAAACTGATTTCATTTGTTCGTGTTTTTTGAAAAGATATTCCAGGTTTACACAAATGAAATATTGTTCTGTTATCCAAAGTCCGTTTAAATGGAATTTTTTTCAATTATCCGAGGTCCGCTTAAATGAAAAACCCGGTTAATTGAAGTTTAAACTAGGATATTCCTCATTTCATTTAAGCGGGTTCGACTGTAGCTAACAATTTTGTTTTAATAAATAAATTCATCAGGAGCGTTCAGAAACACCTGAGTTAGGCTTGGTTCACATTAGCCGGTCTTTATTATACAAAAGGAGGAAGAAAACAAGGTTGTAACATTTGTGTACGCAGGTAGATGGATGGTGCGGAAATATTGGAGTGGAGTACAAAAAACTTTCGTTATAGAAAGTATCACCCCTATCATTCAATCCGACGGATCTGAGATTCACTTCACTTATTCGATCCGCGTTCACCTTGAGGCTGATCATTCAATCCGCCGGATGCACTGTTTTACCGACTACGATTTTTCTTTGTCAAAACCGACTGTTCTGTCATAGTTGACGGCGATTAGAAACAGCTGCTGATAAAAACAAAATAAAATAAAATTTAAAGACAGTGGATAGCATTGCTCTGTTTTTGAAAACGAAGAAATATCTTCAAAAAGGCGAACATCTCGTGCATATTTACGGGCATCCAGTAGTTAGTTAATCGATTTCGTTGTAGTTTATAATTTCTATGAAATCAATTTAAATTTCAGTTTCATAAACAATTTTTGTTTGAATAAGGCAGCCTTTAATTATGTGTTGGAAGTGTTAATTAAGGACAATAAAAGCATATTCAACTTAATACACCTAAATAATTAATTTGTCCTAGAAAGAACATACATTTTCAGATAAATTTTCCACCCAAAATGCAACACAACACAAATCCGCAATGAATTTCCTGCGGATTTGAAATGTCAAACTTTGTATGGAGAGATTCGATCCGTTCGTTTTGAATGATCACGTGAAAAGTGATTCACATTACCGATAAGTGGACGATTCCCTTCGTACGGATTGAATGATACCGAATTAGAAATTTCGGTGGATCGTTCCCCCCGGCGGATTGAATGATAGGGGTGTATATATGAAGGAAGAAGAGAAAAGGGAAAAAAGTTAGTTTAAGTAAAAAAAAAGAGTATTTTTGTGTACTCTATTAGAGTTATAGACTATAAAGTACACCTACATGAAATAGAAGTACAATACTCTACTTAAGAGTACGGTTGGCAATCCTGGTCCCACACTACTCTGGGTCTCTAACCCCTCAGTGTCTTTCGAGATTTTCACCTTCGCTAACAAAAAAAATAACAAATAAATACAAATTAAAGACTTGTGCCTTTACTGTTTGCTCTGTCTAAATTAAAGACCTGTGTCGAGTTTGAAGTGTTAATAACTTCTACAAAAGAATACCAACTATTAGCTTGATAAATGCCCTCGGAAATTATAAGATCTTGTTTTATTAATGTTGGTTTTATGTAGATGTTACCAAATTCAACATCTCCTGGAAGGCAGCTAACAATTTTACTTAATCCTGGAATAGAATATGTCTTTGAAATCATATTGGGTTTAAAGGTAAAGTGTTCAACATTAACGAAATATTACGCTCTTAATTAATTCAATACTTTATTACTTTAGTTATAGAAGTGAAACAAAAATGGGGGAAAATGTTAATGAATACAAAGTTATGTTGTCTGGGCGGGAATCTCTCTCCGAATGCCCGCCACAAGGTTTTTGACAGATCCGCATGGCACTTGACAGCTGTCATATTGATGGCGAGGGCAGCGGCAGCGTTCAGACACTACACCCCTCCCCTCTTAGCTAGGACTCAGGTTCCTCTTCCGAATCCTTCCCGATCGCCTTACTGTTGGTGATGTTGTTGGCTGTTGTTGAGCTATTGGCTCCGGAGGTTCAGCTTGTTTATCCAGTGGACTGGCTTCATCTTCCGGAATCGGTGCTGTCTCGCTCACCGTGCTTGGCAAGTCTTCAGCCGTATGCTCCACTCTAAGTCGCAGTTGGTCCAAGTGTCTCCTCATAGTGCCCCCTGCTTCTGTAGTGATAGCATATGAGATCGGGCCCGTTTGTTTTGAAATGTGGGCCGGAATCCGTAAGGGACCTCTTGAATAATTTCTGGCCCATACTGGTTCATCAATTGTAAGCTGTTTAGGATTCGCCACGATATCTCTTTTTTGTGATCGCATTGGGTAATTGTCCGGGTGCAGCTTATCGAAGAATGTCTTGGGGAGTCTTTTAAGTAACAATTCAGCTGGCGATTTCCCAGTCGTTGATGATGGCATGGTATGCTTGATGGGTGAAATGGTGCAGTTAAAATGTGAGAAATGAGGTTACGTTTGCAGAAGCTGCTAAACTCTTCGGATGTGAAAGCTGTCCCATTATCGGATACTATAAAATCTGGTAGCCCATGCGTCGCAAAGATTGATCGAAGACTGTTAACTGCACACTGTGTGTATAGTTCTTTGGGAGCTAGTGGACTGTATTAAATAAAATAAAAACACTTATTTTTTCTATGGTGCACAGCACTGAAACACGTCTGCTTTATTCTGTATTCGATTCACAAGTGTTCTAATGAAAAAAATGTTGGTTCCTTTTAAAAGGATCTCACATGCACATACACATAGGATCGAACGGTGGTGCACAGTCGCGGTCGATCATACATGCATGATGTGCGTAAAATGCACCCAGCTTATTGATATCTTCGGAATATCGAACATCCTGCCCACTTTAAAACTGCAGGTTTAAAAATTGTTGATGCACGTGTTTGATATATTCACTTTTGGGGCTTTCTTCTGAATTGCATTCGCTCGTGGACATTGGGGAAAACCATGGACGCCCCTGCGACATGTCCATGGAAAACCAAGTCAATTCAGGAATCATTGGGACCTCTTCGCCAACTGATAATGTGCAGCCTTGAGCGCACTTCCCTTTTGCACATATCTCGTCATGTGGTTGCTGATCGGTCTCCATTGGTATGAGACATAATTTGGTGATGGGACGGTCGTACATACGGCCGCCTGCTCGAATCCGTGCACTGCGCACTTGCCCTTGTCTACTGGAATACACCTTCGTGACACGGGCACGCTTCCAAAGGCCTGGTGATAGGTTGTCATCCTTCAGAAGGACCAAATCATCAACTTGCAAATTGCGATTCAGTTCCTTCCATTTGGTGCGCAATTGCAGCTCGCTTAGATAGTCCTGTGACCATCTGCTCCAAATGATCTGTTCTAATTGGTGTATCCTGTCCCAGCTGTCTAATTGGTGCGACGGCACGTCTCGTACGTTTGGACCGAGTGGGCGTATTATTTGACCGCCAGCCAGGAAATGCCCCGGTGTCAGCGCGGTAAGGTCATTTGGATCATCTTTCAATGCGCACAGTGGGCGAGAATTCAAGTATGCCTCTATGCGAACGAATACAATGTACAGCTCTTCGAATGTGAAACTGCGTGTACCGATTTCTCTGTTGAAGTGATATTTCGCTCGTTTCACACTCGCTTCCCAAAGCCCACCGTGATGTGGAGCCAACGGCGTGTTAAAATGCCATGTGATTTTGCGTTTGGCAACCTCATCCAGTAGTTCGCTTTTGTGCCATTGCTCGGTTATTCGCTGTAGCTCTCTGTTCGCGCCAACAAAATTTGCGCCATTGTCGCTGCATATGTGTCCTACCATGCCCCTTCTGGCTATGAGGCGGTCCAGAGCGGCCAGGAACGCCTTCGTACTCAGGTCGCTGACCAGCTCCAAATGCACTGTTTTCGTTGGGAAATCTATAAAAATGCACAGGTATGCATTCGATGATACTGGAACGCTTCGGCCGGTGTATGCCCGAATATGGCATTGCCCGGCGAACTCGATGCCGCAGTGTTTAAACGGTCGTGATATCTGCACTCGAGCGGCTGGTAGATCGGCCATCAGCTGCTGGGATACTCTTTGCCGATATCGTGTGCATATCACACATCCGTGCACCATCTTCCGCATTGACGTACGTAGATTAGTGATCCAATATTTGTGAAGTAGGTACTGCATGCACAATGGAGCCCCCCGTGTTGTATCTCAGCCTTTTGATATTTTCGGAATATCGGACATCCTGCCCACTTTAAAGCTGTGGGTTTAAAAAATGTTGATGCACGTGCTTGATGTTTGTAATTTTGGGGCTTTCTTCTGAATAGCATTTGCTCATGGACATTGGGAAAACCATGGACGCCCCTGTACATGTCCATGGAAAACCAAGTCGATTCAGGTACCATGTACGTAGCTGCTCATCAAAAGCCTGGCGGTAAGTTGTGCGTGGCGATTTCGGATTAAGAACCGGTCGAATGTGGACTGCCCACTTTGCACATTGTTCGTGTTTGGTGTTGGCTGCTCTATTTTCCTGATGACTGCTCCGATCGAAACAAACTCCCTTCTCGATATAAATGCTCAACAGGAAGCTATCAAATCTGCTAGTTTAGGTGATAGATTTTTTTTAATGATGCCAGACGCCTCGAAATCTGCTTGAAACATCTGTTCGGAGTATTCAATGACAGCTTCTGATCCCTATATCGTTATTGTATGATTTGCGATTTTGTGGGCCGCTGTCGTATCCTGACTACAGCCGGAATTGCTCTTCCGCTTGCTTCGCGATCTTTTATGGCATTGCCTGCCATTGCTCTCGATCGGTAATTCTCGCAAAAAAAGAAAAAGAAAAAATATTTATGATTTACTGTCAAAGTTGATGTGGTGTGGTGAACGATTTAACTCATGAATACGAATGCACGTTTGGACTGAACACCGCCTTTCAGCTCGGCAAATGCTTCATCCTGCGAACGTGCACCCGACTAAAACATTGCCTTTCAGCTCGGCAAATGACCTACCTAGCTCGTTGCGAATGCACGTTTGGACTGAACACCGCCTTTCAGCTCGGCAAATGCTTCATCCTGCGAACGTGCACCCGACTAAAACATTGCCTTTCAGCTCGGCAAATGACCTACCTAGCTAGATGCGAATGCACGTTTGGACAGAACACCGCCTTTCAGCTCGGCAAATGCTTCATCCTGCGAACGTGCACTCGAGTAAAACATTGCCTTTCAGCTCGGCAAATGACCTACCTAGCTAGATGCGAATGCACGTTTGGACTGAAAACCGCCTTTCAGCTCGGCAAATGCTTCATCCTGCGAACGTGCACCCGACTAAAACATTGCCTTTCAGCTCGGCAAATGACCTACCTAGCTAGATGCGAATGCACGTTTGGACTGAACACCGCCTTTCAGCTCGGCAAATGCTTCATCCTGCGAACGTGCACCCTTCTAAACATTGCCTTTCAGCTCGGCAAATGACCTACCTAGCTAGATGCGAATGCACGTTTGGACTGAACACCGCCTTTCAGCTCGGCAAATGCTTCATCCTGCGAACGTGCACCCTGCTAAACACTGCCTTTCAGCTCGGCAAATGCTCAAAGCTACGCTGGTTTATGGAAAATGTCCTAAACGCTTACTACCATTCCACTTACAAATCACTTAAATACCCTAATGAAATCGCCTTGAGATATTTAACAACGCATAATAGATCCCTAAACTGTATCAAACGTGTGCCGGTATGTGTGTGTGGTGTATACCAAACAGTGCTTGTTGCTTTTGGCGTCAATTGACAACAAAGAAAAAACTGTCCGTCGGTGTTGCGAGTGTTATGGATGATCCAATAACGGACGATGACATACAGTAGAAACCGACAAATATCAGACGCAAACGTCAGCAGAAAAACGAACGAACGACGAACAAACAAATTTCCATGATAAAACCTATGTCAGCAGTAAATATTAATAAATACAGGTGAAAAAGAAAATAAAGTTGAATTTGAAATTGATCAGCGTAGTGTAAAGTAAACCAATTGTTATTTTGTCAAAAATCTATTCTTTTAATCAAATCTAAATAAAGTCTTAACATTAAATTGAAAATTGCATTTGTTGTTGTGTTTTGCATCGTATATTGTTAATTTTATTGGCGATTCATCTGTGTTGTTAGTGGCACCATAAGTAATTGTTGTTGGCGACTCATCTGTGTTATTGGTGGCACCATAAGTAATTGTATTGGCGATTCATCTGTGTTGTTAGTGGCACCATAAGTAATTGTTGTTGGCGACTCATCGTGTTATTTGGTGGCATCGTATCTTCTCTTCCACTCACTCTGACGGTAACACCAGCGTACAAGACCCAGTACACAGAGCTGGCCCGACGAGGGATTTCCGTCAACGAAAATTGTATAGCTACGGCATAACATAAAAATTGGTGGCAGCGGTGGGATCACAACAAAAGATCCGACGAAGAATCGACGAAGGATCACAAGGATCAACGAAGGATCAACAAGGATCACGACGAAGATTCACGGCGAAAATCAACGGAAGTCGGAAGGCATCGATGGACATCATAACATTAGTACTGTGAGTAATGTAAAGTGATTATTTTATATACGATAACAAAGTGAGAATCATAGTCAGTAAATGTTTTCAAATCTTCGCGCGTCACTTAACTCTTTATATAGTAGTCAAAACGATCTCTTAGGAAACGAAAGCGAAGACGGGACTAGTGAATATTCCGATAGTGAAGATAATAATAACCGAAGTTTAGATAGAAACGATACAAATAACAGTGGAAGTATGTCTGAAATCCCAATCAATGTGCTGATCTCTTTCATTCCTACCTTTAACGGTACGAGCGATGAAGTTTTCACCTTCATCGATTCATGCAACGATGCTATCGAATTAGCATCTGTAGCACAAAAAGATGTACTTTTTAAGTACATCAAAACCAAAATTCGTGGTAATGCTACCACAATTCTAATGAACAAAGAAGTTAATGATTGGGATTCTCTAAAAAGAGAATTAACTTCAGTGTTCAGGGAGCCCCACAGTGGCCTGCAGCTCCATAGGGAACTAATTTCTATTAGGCAGAATAGGGACGAGTCCGTAGTCCACTACCTACAACGGGTAGAAACGCTGCAAAGACGATTGCTTCAAAGCAAACTTGCGGACGTTAAAAAGGAACACAAAGACGGGCAATTGGAGTACATTCAAGGCGAGACCTTAACGGTTTTCATTAACGGGTTGCGAGAAAGATTGTCGACGTATGTAATAACACAGCGCCCAAAAACGTTAGCCGAAGCGGCTCAATTCGCATCCGAAGAAGAACAGCGCATGAATATGTTCCGAACAAATATCCAGAAAGACTATACCTCGAAAAATTTGGCTAAAATTAATTTCCAAGAGATAAGGTGCTATAATTGTGGCAAGCCTGGTCATATAGCAAAAAATTGCAGACTCCCGAAGAAGGTCCAAAACGAAACCTATAGGAATCCATTCAGACAAAACGAAACCAATAGGAATCCATTCAGACAAAATGAAACTGCTAGAAATCAAAGTATGGACCAACCGTCGACTTCAAACGAAGCACGTTTCAAGCAGAGAAATTTTCGGTAAGCTGCATGGTAAATGAGGCACCCTTGCAGCTTAGAGCTTTGGATAATTCAGAAAGTCCTCATATCTTGGCACAAATTAATGGCGAAACTAAGAAATTTATCATAGATACGGGAGCTGAGATATCACTTATTAAGGCTAATTGCGTGTATAAAGACGAAGTGAATTTTGAGAAAACAATGAAGTTTAGTGGAATAGGTGGAAAAATGTGTAAGACTTTAGGAGAAATTGAATCCGATATTGAATTCGGTTGTAAGGTCAAATTAAACCCAAAGGTGATAAAATTCCATATTATTGAGAATAATCTTTTAGGGGATTATGATGGGTTGATTGGAAATCATTTCCTACGAGAGGGTGGTTTCACAATCAATTATAAAAATAATACGATAACTGGTAGTTTTGGAGAAATTCCATTGAGATACCTTAGTGAAGAAAACATTGTGAAAGAAAGAACAGAAGTATTTAGGACCATCAAGGTAAACGGTAATCTAGGCAAGGAAATCGTGATACCTAAACAAGAAATTACGGAAGGTATCATCATCCCAAGTTGCGTTACTGAAAATAAACATGGTAAATGTCTCGTGTCAATCGTAAACACAACGGACACACCATTCAATATAAAGGATATATCTATTCAGGGATCTAATTTAAGCGACTTTAACATTAAAGGAAATAGAGTCCAGAAAGTAGTTGGGAATGTGCGTACGGACCACTTGAATAAGGAAGAAAAAGATAGTTTATTGGAAATAGTTAAAAAATTTAATGATATATTTAGTACAGAAAATGAAATATTGACAAAAACTTCGGTCGTAAAACACAAGATACGGACAAACGCTGGTTCGGGACCCATATTTTCTAAAACCTATAGGTACCCGAAGGTACACGAAGAAGAAGGCCGCGAACAGGTCAACAAATTAAAGGAAGACGGAATAATCCGCGATAGCAACTCTCCTTGGAGCTCCCCACTGTGGATAGTTCCTAAAAAGGCAGATGCAAGCGGTAAGAAGAAATGGCGCATGGTAATTGATTACCGAAAGTTGAACGACTTAACCATTGCTGACAATTACCCTCTGCCCAACATAACAGAGATTTTAGATCAACTGGGAAAAGCGAAATACTTTTCTACCTTGGACTTAACGTCCGGATTTCACCAGATTCCCATGGAAGAGGAGGATATAGAAAAGACAGCTTTTAGTACTCCATATGGTCATTTTGAATTCACCAGAATGCCATTTGGCTTAAAGAATGCTCCCGCCTATTTTCAGCGGCTAATGAATACAGTCTTGGCAGGACTGCAAGGCCTCAAGTGTTTTGGCTATTTGGACGACATAGTCGTATACGGCACAACTCTGGAAGAGCATAATCAGAAGCTGATCGAAGTATTCGAACAACTCAGAAAAGCAAACTTAAAGTTGCAGCCTGACAAGTGCGAATTTCTGAGGAAAGAAGTCTCGTATTTAGGACATGTTATCACAGACAAGGGTGTTAAGCCAAACCCTAGCAAAGTTGAAAGTATTGTAAAAATGGAGGAACCTAAAAATCCTAAGGGCATAAAATCTTTTCTTGGTATGATCGGATACTACAGAAAATTTATTAAAAATTTTAGTCATATTGCCGAACCATTAAACAGACTCCTAAAAAAGGATGTTGCATTTATCTGGGGTTTAGAGCAGCAAGAAAGCTTTGGAAAGTTGAAAAAACTCATTACCGAACATCCCATCTTACAATACCCAGACTTCGAAAAACAGTTTATAATTACCACAGATGCTTCCAACCGAGGCATTGGTGCGGTGCTAAGTCAGGCACATAACGGCAAAGATCTTCCCGTTCATTTTGCAAGCCGTACCTTGAACAGAGCTGAGGTAAATTACAGCACTACAGAAAAAGAGTGTTTAGCCATTGTATGGGCCACTAAACAGTTTAGGCCATATATCTATGGGACTAAATTTATAATCCAAACAGACCATAGACCGTTAACATGGCTGTTTCACGTTAAAGATCCCGGTAGTAGACTCGTCAGATGGCGTCTCAAACTCGAAGAGTTTGACTATGTTATTACGTATAAAAAGGGTAAGGAAAATGTAGTAGCCGATGAGCTCAGTAGAAACGTTAGGATAACGGAAAAAGAAAGAGAAGAAACGTGGCAGGATTTAATGAGTTTATTGGAAGAA
This sequence comes from Criorhina ranunculi, assembly GCA_951813785.1. Taxonomy (NCBI): domain Eukaryota; kingdom Metazoa; phylum Arthropoda; class Insecta; order Diptera; family Syrphidae; genus Criorhina; species Criorhina ranunculi. Next base: position 50,402,304 of record OX638384.1, on the reverse strand, counting down.
GAAGGTATCGACATAAATAATGAAAACAGGGACAATATAGCAAGTACGAGTAAAGGTAGAAATCCCAGTATAAGCAGGAAAAGAGAAGACGTAGAGAGTGATACAGTAGTTGAAGACATAGTGGTAGAAGATATTTACCACCACCAGGTAAATGATCCCAGTACGAATGAATTATTTAACGACGACGAGGAAGAAATACTAGAAGATAAAGAAGAAGTTAACGATCCCAACAGAAGATTAGACATAATGAAAGAGTATCATGAGGGTCTTATAGGGGGTCATACAGGTCAAAAAGCTACATATGCAAAAATTAGAAAGAAATTTAAATGGAAAGGAATGCAAAAACATATCGAAGATTTTGTCAGAAACTGTCCCCAATGCCAGACCGAGAAAGTAAACAGGGCACCAACCAGAAACCCAATGAAAATCGTCAGCTCAGCTAGCAGGGCCTTAGAGAAAATTATGGTTGACCTTATCGGACCAATGCAGGAAACAGGAGAAGGATTTAGATTCGGTTTAACTATACAGGACGATCTTTCAAAATTTATTAAATTTATTCCCCTCAAAAGTAAAGATATGCAGACGGTAGCCCGTGCCATTATGGAAGGTTGGATTATGAATTTCGGAATGCCAAAGTTAATCTTATCCGATAACGGTACAGAATTTTGCAACGCTCTTTTTGAAGAATTTTGTAAATTGTTAGGAATCAAACACATAACAACTAGTGTGGCTTATCCGCAAGCTAATGGTAGCGTCGAACGAGCACATTGTAGATTATTGGAATACCTAAAAGCAACAGGAAAGGAGTTGAACCAACTAACAGACTGGCACAACCAGATGCCTTACGCAAGCTTTTGCTATAATTGTACAAACCACAATACCACAGGTTACACACCGTATGAAGTAGTTTTTGGTGTTGAAGCAAATAGACCTAGCGGAGTAGACACAATAGACGAAAAGACAATTTATGACTATGTTGATGAACTTAAGGCAAACCTTCTAGATTTACAGGGAAACGCAGCGAATAATACCAAGAAGTGTAGAGAAAAATCTAAACTAAGATATGATAAGAAGTTAGGGAAACCAATAGAATACAAAGTAGGCCAAAAGGTGTTAGTAAGAAACGACAGAAGAGGAAAATTAAAAAGCACGTATAGAGGCCCATTTTCCATCTTAGAAGTTTATGGCGATCACCTAGTAGTGAATCTCCACAATAAAAAACAGAAATTCAATAGAGCTAATGTTAAACCTTATTTTTCAGGATCTCCCTCATCGGGCAGAGGGCGTCAGAAAATTTCCAAGTAAGAAGCTTGCAGAATCACTCTGGTCTGTATTTCAATCATTTAGGCGAAGGAAAAGAAATAAATAACAAAGTAGCATTAGTTATAAAATTAGACATAAACACGTTAGATCAATCAAGCTCAAATATTAGGACAATGATAAACTCGATAGATAGCATTTGCATAGAATCTGGAATAGGATGTAAAGAGTTTCAACAATCAGCTAAGCGACAAATGATAAAAGTAGATCATAGAATTAGAATAATTTCGGGAATAGTTGGAAAACCAAAGAGGGAAAAACGCGGATTAGCTAACATAATTGGTTCAGGTTTTAAAGTTCTCTTTGGAACTATGGACAATGAAGACGCCGAATATTACTACAAGGCAATTCAAAGCGTCTCTGAAAACGAACAACGTATGAAGGATGGTATGGAAGAAAATGTTAAAGTTTTGAGTCATTTAAATAAGCAGGTATTAGAGGGCGTAAAAAACAGCAAAGTTACTATGAACAAAATTAATGAAGTTATAATCCAGCTCAATAAAGTAAACGTCAATGAGGCCAGCCTCAATCGAACTATCCTTATTACGTCTTATTTCGAAGAAATATCAAGTAAAATTAACCATAAGATAATGCAGCTAGAACTAGAGATAGAACAAATTATCGATAGCTTATTATTCATTCAAGCAGGAATCTTACATCCAAGAATCATCGAACCGACCGATTTACTTAGTGAACTAAGAGATCTAGAGCATAATAAAATCCTTGCAATAGAACCAAATACTGAAAATTATTCGGAAATATTAAAAATATTAGAATTGAAGGCATTTACTCAGGAACAGAGCGTAATCATTGTAATTTCTGTTCCAACAGTAACAAAAACAAACTTTGACGTATACGAAATAATCGCTATTCCGAAAGTTGTGAATAATGGAATATTGATCTTAACCTTAAATTATAAGTACTTAATAGTAGATAAAAACAGAGAAGAATATAGCATAAAAGATAATTTAAAAGATTGTAATATCGTAAAGAATTTGTTTGTTTGTAAACCGCAACTACTTAAGAGCACCATAAGTGACTCCGATTGCGAAGTAAATATTTTCATGAGAAACCGAGCATATAATTGTGAAATTAAAATAATAAATTCAAAAATAGAAATTTTTCATAAAATTAAGAGTAATTCATTTTTGTACACAATCACTGACGAAACAACCTACAAATGTAAATGTAATAATGATTCAAACATAGGAAAACTTGTTGGCACAGGTACAATCATTTTCAATAAAAATTGTAAATTAGAGACATACGACACGACTATTAGAACCTTGGACAATACGGCTGAACTACTAATACGAGATAAATACTCTTACGGGGATATGGAAGACTGCTGCGTTAACACAAAATTAAGAGACATTGTGATCATTCAGGAGCCAATGTCTAAAATCACCGCGAAGGATATACAAGACCTATCCATAGAAATACAGCATCAAAGAAGTCTTTGGTCAAAGGCTTTAGAAAAGATACCGGAACGTTCCCAAGGCGTACTAATGTCAATATTTGGAGTAATAAGCGTATTACTGATAGCCTACTCAATGTGGAAGTGCAACTCCGGAAGAACTACAATAACTCTATTTAACAGATGTTTCAACAGAAGAAACAGAGTAAATCCTGAAGTAACTCTAAGCGTGGCCAGCACACCGGAACAATCAACAGAAGCTTTCGAGATGCGCACACCGAAGTCCAATCTTAGGATAAGATATCCTTAGATGTGTCTTAAAGGGGGAGGTGTTATGGATGATCCAATAACGGACGATGACATACAGTAGAAACCGACAAATATCAGACGCAAACGTCAGCAGAAAAACGAACGAACGACGAACAAACAAATTTCCATGATAAAACCTATGTCAGCAGTAAATATTAATAAATACAGGTGAAAAAGAAAATAAAGTTGAATTTGAAATTGATCAGCGTAGTGTAAAGTAAACCAATTGTTATTTTGTCAAAAATCTATTCTTTTAATCAAATCTAAATAAAGTCTTAACATTAAATTGAAAATTGCATTTGTTGTTGTGTTTTGCATCGTATATTGTTAATTTTATTGGCGATTCATCTGTGTTGTTAGTGGCACCATAAGTAATTGTTGTTGGCGACTCATCTGTGTTATTGGTGGCACCATAAGTAATTGTATTGGCGATTCATCTGTGTTGTTAGTGGCACCATAAGTAATTGTTGTTGGCGACTCATCGTGTTATTTGGTGGCATCGTATCTTCTCTTCCACTCACTCTGACGGTAACACCAGCGTACAAGACCCAGTACACAGAGCTGGCCCGACGAGGGATTTCCGTCAACGAAAATTGTATAGCTACGGCATAACACGAGAACTGCTTCGTTCTCATTTCGAATATCTTTTCGTCAAATAGCCACTTGTTCAAACAAAACTTCAGTTTATTCAAGGATAGATCTATGTGTGTGTACATCACACATAAATCCATCCACCAGCTGTGTAGGATCGAACAAGGGTTGAAGGGTTGAATATGGTTTATGATCGCAATGTAAATATTTGAAGCGACCGTCGTCAGCGGTCAGACGACGCCCTTATCGTAGACACTGACCAGCTGCACACCGTTGGAACGAATTTGCACAACAAAGGATGATTATGATAACCCAGATGTGTGACGGCGTTATAGACCGAAATGCTCTGCAGAGTCCTGCTCGGCAAACCCTTAATACACATGCGCACGGGCGATTTTTACTAGCTTATCTTTTCTTTTTTCCTATGAGTATCGTTCACCAAAAAACCTTATTGTATTTTATATGCATATGTGCATTAATTACTCACCTTAATTTCTGGGATTTGCCCAATGTACGATGGTTAATCGCTGCACTTGTCCGCAATTGGAAACACTGCTGTAGTTGCTCTGACTTCGACCAAACTGCTCGTTGGGGGTATTTGCACTACCCACTATCAATTCACTTAAACACCGTGTTTCACTATTTTTACTTAAAAAAACACAAATAGGGCCAACTCAATATCCGGCTCGAAGGACCTTGTATAGTTCTTTGGGAGCTAGTGGACTGTATTAAATAAAATAAAAACACTTTTTTTTCTATTGTGCACAGCACTGATACATACGTCTGCTTTATTCTGTCTTCGAATCACAAGTGTTCTAATGAAATAAATGTTGGTTCCTTTAAAAAGGATCTCACATGCACATACACAAAGGATCGAACGGTGGTGCACAGTCGCGGTCGATCATACATGCATGATGTGCGTAAAATGCGCCCAGCTTATTGATATCTTCGGAATATCGAACACTGTGTACTTGTAGTGGACACCAGCTTTACTTCCAGCCACTTAGAAAAAGAGTCAACTACAATGAAGAACGTCTTACCCTGAAAAGGACCAGCGAAGTCGATGTGAAGACGTGCCCAGGGTCTCGACGACTCTTCCCATGGGTGAATTACTGCTTGCGGATTCTCAGGCCGTGATTGCTGGCAAGGGCAACATCGTTCCCAGTTCCCTCTATATCCGCATCCACCCACGGCCACCATACATAACTCCTAGCAAGGCTCTTCATTTTCACCACTCCAGGATGACCGGCATGGAGTATTTTCAGGATGTCTTTACGCGCCGTCTCTGGAATGATAATTCGATTAACAAGTAATAAACAACCTTTATTTACCGTGATTTCATTTCTATGCTGCTAAAATGGTTTGAAAACTTCGTCTGTTTGGGACGCTGGCCAGCCCCTCAACACCCACTGAAAACCCCGCTGTAGTGTTTTATCCTTCACAGTCATCTTGGCAATGTCATTTGATTGAAGGATGTCGGCATCGCACTCCTCGATCATGTTGATGTGCTTTTCATTTTCAGGGTTCACGCAAGTATTTGGTAGGCGACTGAGCGCGTCCGCGTTGCAGTTTTTTTCACCAGATCTATACACTATTTTGAAACTATATCCGTTTAGAAACACGCTCCATCGAAGCATCCTAGGCGAAAGAATTACTGGAGTGGGCTTATCGGGATTAAACAATCCAATTAATGGTTTGTGGTCCGTGGCAATAACGAGAGTTCTACCATACAAGAAATGATGAAATTTGTTCACGCCGGCAGCAATCGCAAGTGCCTCCTTGTCAATTTGCGCATAATTTCTTTCCGTAGGTGTCAGCGTACGAGAATAGAACGATATTGGGCGTTCTAGTCCACTTGGTAGGTTATGCGTTAGAACCACCCCTATCCCATATGGAGAAGCGTCACAAACTACTGAGATCGGTAACTTTTCGTCGTAATTGATTAGGATATTCTCTCCTAGAAGCAGCTCCTTGAGTCCTTTAAAAGCTATTGTATGTTTGCTTTCCCACCGCCACGTAGCTTTCTTGTCAAGCAATCTATGAAGTGGCTCCGCGTTTGTTGCTTTATTTTTCAGGAACCCGTGGTAGAAATTAATAAGACCCAAGAAGGCCTGCAATTGCTTTTTATCCTTTGGTTCGGGAGTTCTCTTTATGGCACAGACCTTATCAGCTGATGGACGAATTCCCTGGCAGTTTATCGTGTGCCCGAGGAACGTTACTGACCGAAGATCAAACTCACACTTGTCCTTTCGTAATCGCAGTCCAGCGTTGCTAAGGTGTCGAAATACTTCTTCCAAGATCTTAACCAGGTGTGCGGAATTTTACCCTATGAGGAAAATGTCGTCGAAGTACAACGCGACACCTGCTATTCCCCGCAGGAGATCTTCTATGTGTTTTTGAAAAATGCCTGGTGCTGTAGAAATACCAAATGGGAGCCGTTTCACGCGATATGCACCCTTGTGCGTTATTAATGTAAGAATATGCGATGCTTTGTCGTCTACTTCCATCTGCTGATATGCTTGCGCCAGGTCAATTTTCGCGAATTTTTCTCCCCGTGGAATCGAGGCAAGTATATCGGCAATCGAAGGCGTTTGAAAACAATGTGCTGCAAGTGCTTTGTAAACAGTGCATCTGTAATCTCCACAAATCCGCACGGAACCGTCAGCCTTTGTCACGGGGACTATTGGGGTCAGCCACTCGCTGTATTCCGTTGGTTCTAAAATGCCCTGTTTCACCTGCTTGTCTAGCTCCTTTTCGATAGCCTGCCGCTGTGCGTAGGGAACATTCCTGGCTGGTAATTTTATTGGTCGTATCGCTGAGTCAAGACTCAATGTAATTTGTTCGCCAACATAGGACCCTAGCTCATCAGAAAATAACATTGCGTACTTGTCTAGCAAGTTGTCGATTGGAGATTGAATGTGGTGTACGCCATGTACCACGATGCCCAATTGGTCGAACCAGTAACAACCAAGAATGTTTGTTCGTTGGCCTGCTGCAGTTATGTACAGAGGAAAGTTGCTAATCGTCCTCTTGTTGTAGACAACATCAACATATGTCAAACCTATAATGGGAATACGATTATTTCCGTAATCAAACAGATGCAAACCTGGATCCATGACCGTTGGCAGATTTCTATTCCAGATTCTCCTTGCGTTCGTCTCCGATATCAGCGTGTAATTCGAACCTGTGTCAACCTCGAACTCGCATTGCACTCCATTGATTGTTGTCGTGGCTACTTTCTTGTGGGTGGATGACGTTTACCTGATGGCGCTTGTTATTCTTCCCACCGTACGTAGAATTTGCATTCGGCTTGGCTTGACATACCCGTTTTATATGCCCTATACGGCCACACCTGTCGCATCTTGCTGAACGGAAAGGGCTGGTCGCTCGCAGGTGCTTGTTACCACAGCCATTACAGTTGAGTTATTTTAGGATTGTGTCAGACTGACTATTGTCTGCACTTCGGGCGTGTTGTCTCGGCAACCTGGACTTGGTGGAGTGTACATGCGCAGTTGAGGAATTTTCCTGGATCACGAGTTGGTCTTGCATGGATTGAAGGGTGTAAGCCGCGTGGTTAGGAAATAAATCGACACAATTCCTTCTTTCTTTGTGTGATCTTTATTATTCAGTGGATGGCAACCAACTGCCGAATTAAACTTAATTACTAACAGCGTAATGTCTTACGATAAGCTTACGATCTAACTTACAACTATAAAAAGTATGTACAGAGAGAGAGAGCGAGTGATGAGCGCGAGCATGCATGTGTATTTGTTTATTTTAATGCTGGTGTCGCTACATCACTCCCCCTTTCGAAAAAGTTGTTGTACATGATAATAATAAAAAACTGTAATAGATGGTAATAATAGAAAAAAAATTGTTATACATGATAATGAAAACTGTAACGTACATTTGTTTACATTTGAAAAGATACTTTTGGTCTTGTTTCTGATCGTGTCATCATTTGATTGCAAATCCCGAATGCAGGTTTAAGTCTATCAATACTAATCGTTTCTCTTTTCTCTCCTTTCTTTACCGTAAAATGTTTTTCGGACTTAGCGATGACTTCGAACGGTCCTTGATACGAAGGATTTAAACTTCCTTTTTTGATTTCTTCGCGTATAAAAACGAAATTGCATTCTTTCAAGCCTTTGGGTACGAAGAAGTATTTTTGTGTACGTTGTCGTGTTGGTGTTGGTCGGATGCGAGCTATGGCGTCGCGAATATCATGCACCATAGAGGAGTCTAGTACGAGTGGATTCTTTGCATCACGAGTGATGAGTTCTCCGGGCAACCGTAGGACCTGACCGTAGAGCAAATCTGCGGGGGTGACGCCAAGGTCGTCGATGATGGTCGAGCGAATTCCCAGGAGCGTCCATGGTAAGTTGTGGAACCAGTTTGTTTTATCCTCGTGACAACGCAATGATTCCTTTAACTGCCTATGGAATCGTTCGACAAGGCCGTTGGATTGAGGATGGTAAGTAGTCGTTCTTACCCTCTTCGACCCGAGTATATTTGCGATTTCTTTGAAAAGCGACGATTGAAACTGTGTTCCCTGATCAGTGGTGATCGTTTCCGGAACACCAAAACGTGATACCCAATTATGTAAAAATGTCGTGATGACTGTGGAGGTGTTGATATTTTTGAGAGGAAAAGCTTCAGGCCAAGAAGTGAATCGGTCTTTTATCGTCAAAAGGTATGTGTAGCCGTTCGATGGAGGAAGGGGGCCCACCAAATCCATGTGGATATGGCAGAATCTTCCCTCTGGCACTGGAAATTTTCCATGTTTGGCCTTGTTATGACGCGAGACCTTCGACTTCTGGCACGAGATACAACTTTGTGTCCACCTATTGACATCGCTATTCATTTTCGGCCAGAAGTATTTTGATGTAATGATCTTGCGGGTAGCTTTGACACTGGGGTGCGATAGATTGTGGTGATTATTGAAAATCGTTCGCCTGAAAAGTTCTGGAATGTACGGCCGATTCACGCCAGTGGTGGTTTCGCACCAGATCTCAACGTCTTCGATGGGAATTACAATTCTCTTGAGAATCGTGGATGAATTTTCGTCTGCTATGAACGTTTTTAAATCGTCGTCTTTCTCCTGCTCTCGAGAGAGTGTTGCTAGATCAACGTTTTGAAAATTGATTACTTCAACATGTCCTCTCGAAAGTGTGTCTGCTACAATGTTTTGCACTCCCTTAATATAGCGAATGTCAGTAGTGAACTCTGCGATATATTCGAGATGGCGAGTTTGTCTAGGGGATTTTTCCGTTTTTGAGCAGATAGCGTTTGTAAGTGGCTTATGATCGGTGAAAACAGTGAATTGCCTACCTTCCACGAAATAACGAAAATGCTTTATGGAAAGGAAGATACCAAGTAGTTCTCGATCGAAAGTAGAGTATTTGCGCTCAGCTGTGCTCAAACGTTTGGAGAAAAAACCGAGTGGTTCCCAGTTCTTCGAATTGTGCTGTTGAAGCACCGCTCCAATCGCGTCATTTGAAGTGTCCACCATAATGCTGACATTCGCTTCGGGAATCGGATGGAAAAGCATAGTTTGTTCTGCCAGGTCCTTTTTCAGCGTATTGAACGCACGTTCACATTGGTCGGACCATTCGAACTTGGTATTTTTCTTTTCTTTTGCTCGTAGCGTTTTAAGCAGGTCGTACAATGGCTTTGCTTTTACGGAGATGTTTGGTATGAAACGGTTGTAAAAGTTCGACATCCCCAGAAAGCGTTGCACCTGTTTTAGAGTGACAGGTGTGGGGAAACCGTTAATTGCTTTGACTCTGTCAAGTGATGGTTTGAGTCCGTCTTTCGTGATTGTGTATCCTAAGAAGTCTAATTCGGAGACTCCCAATTCACATTTAGAGGCGTTAACGTTAAGACCATAGGATTGCAATCTACCGAAAAGAATTTGCAAATGCCCTTTATGTTCATCGATTGACTTGCTCGCAACAAGTATGTCATCGACGTATACGAAAAGAAAAGACAAGTCGCCCAGAATCTTATTAATAAAGCTCTGGAATGTTTGTGCCCCATTTCTTACGCCGAAGGGCATTCGAAGAAACTCGAAGAGGCCGAAAGGGGTGATGACTGCAGTTTTGTAAATATCTTCTGGTGTGACTGGAATCTGGTGGTACGCTCGTACCAAGTCCACCTTAGAAAATATGCTACATCCCCAAAGATTAGATGAGCAATCTTGGATGTTGGGCAGTGGGTACTTATTTGGGACTGTTGCTGCGTTCAACTGCCGATAGTCTCCGCATGGTCTCCAGTCTCCCGAATTCTTTTTAGGTACCATATGGAGTGGTGAAACTACCGGGGACGAAGAAGGCCGGCAAATGCCAAGCTTTAGCATTTGCTGGAATTCCTTTTTTGCTATGGACAGAGTCGATGGGTTTAGTCTTCTTGCCCGAGCGGAAGGAAGGACGCCATTGGTCGTTATTCGGTGTTCAACGCAATGTTTTACCGGTAACGAGAAGTCAGGCGGTGATTTCAGTGAAGGGAACTCGTCGAGAATCTTCCCAAATTCGTTGGGAATGGAGAAAAGGACTGGGGAACAGTTGAAAGCCGTTTTCGAGAAAATGCAATTAACGCGGAGCGAGGTGAGGTTATCAACTAGCTTTTTCGTTCGCAAGTCGACTGATAAATTAAACTTGTAAAGAAAATCGGCTCCAATAATCGGATGGTCGATTTCGGCTACGATGAAGGTGTAATCGAATGCGCGACGAAGGTTAAAGTCAAGGGTTATTCTCTTTAAACCGAAGGTGGATATTTTTCCGCCGTTGGCGGTGAGAAGAGTAAAATCGACAGGATCGCGAAGATTGGGATAAAGCTTTCGTGGTAAAAGTGAAACCTCTGCCCCAGTATCAACAAGAAAGTTTTGATTTGTTGTTCTGTCAAAAACAAAAAGGCGGCGTGAAAGATGTGGCGCTCTCGATGCCGCGTTCGAGGACGAGCAGCTTAGTTTTTTGTGTCGCTATTCGAGCTTGAAGGAAGGCGAAAGTTGCAAGGTGGTGCACAATTCCTCGCTTCGCTGCCGAACTTCTTATGAAACCAACTACTTTTATTGCGTTTCTTGCTATTTACCCGATGACGACTACCAAATCTTCCGCGCGAATTATCGCGCTGATAGAACCGATTTCTACTATTTCTGTCGATTTCGAGACGTTCGATACGTTGTAGAAGGGCAGAGTATTGATCTCCGTCAAGAACGCTTGGATAAGAGGTGCTCACCTGTGACACCTGAAACTTTCTTGACGAATCATGTATGCGATCTGCTAGCTTAAATAGTTCGTCCTGTGGCTGTGAGCTCTCGACGGCCATAAGACAAGTTCGAAGAGAAGGTGGTAGTTTGTTTAACCAACAAAATTTTTTTGAGAAGAGATGGATTGACCAGGTCATTCCCATTCGCGAGACTCTCCATCGATCGGTAGAGCTCAGACGGATTTTGGTCTCCAAGTTCTATACGATTTAGTAGCGCGTCTAATCGTCTCTCCTCACTATCCCGGTTTCGTTCGAGTAAAGCTTTTTTGAGAACGTCATATTTCTCCTGTGTTGGGGGATTCAACAAAACGTCTGCTACCGATTCCATCGCTTGATTGGTCAGAGACGCAAATAGATAGTTGTACTTTGTGTTGGATGCCGTAATACCCTTAAGCTGGAATTGTGTTTCGATTTGCAGAAACCATAAATCGGGTCTACTATTCCAAAAAGGTGGCAATTTTAATGAAAGTAACGAGGTTTGTAGGGAGAGGGCATTGTCGATGGAAGCAGAGGGTGGGTTCGAGTTCGATGCATTTAAGTTAGATTCTTGTGTTGTCGATGTCATTTCGGCTTTAATGACTTTCATGCAAATCACAAAATATTTTCCAGTATGTACATATGTATAATTAACGGAATTAAGACGTGAATGATCGCACGCGCTTACAAAAAAATCACTGTACCGTAATAAAAAAAACTCGATTAAATGTTGACACGATCTGTTTTTATAAATGGGTATCTTGCTATAAGTTATAAGTTATTTATAATTTTAATTCAAAGTAATAAGGGCATGCATATGATACAAATTACTAGCTGAATAATTTATTTAAATGTATTAATTATTTATTGTATTGTGCGTTCATGCTATTTAAGGTTGGAACATTGGTTGTTTGTTCTGTTACTAACTGTTGTTTGTATGTACCTGTTGCTGTTTTCGGTGTTGCTGCTGCAGGTCTCTGTTCGGGAGGGGTGGTTGGTGAGTTGCTTCTGGATGCTGTTGGTATGCTGCTTAGAGTTGACGTTGTAAAGAGATTGCCTGATGGTCCTGGTTTAGTAATGTAGTGGTATAAATTGGTTTTGATGGTGCTTGAGTTAAAACGGGACTATCATCGAATAGTGAAATTGTGTTGTGTTGCTCTTCTGATGTAGCGTGGTTTGCTATGTGGTTCTATGAGCGACAGTTAAAGCGGTAAAACATGAACGCCGCTACCCAGTGGTCTGTTATAATGGCGTGATTCCGGCTTGAATGTTTTTTGCCTTTAGATTTAATACGACCACTTCTTTTGACGAATAGCAAATTGTCCACAATTATTCACTTTTTGTGCACTTCACAGTTTTTTTTTTTTTTTTGGGATTCGGCCACGTTCCGAACAAGATATTGCCGCTTTTGTATTTTTATATTTTATTTTCAGATTTTTCTAATTTCTTTTTTTTACTTTTATTTTATTTGACTTATGATTGCAATTATTATAAATAAATATTAATTGCTTTGTCGGGGTCACCAATTGTAAGCCGCGTGGTTAGGAAATAAATCGACACAATTCCTTCTTTCTTTGTGTGATCTTTTTTATTCAGTGGATGGCAACCAACTGCCGAATTAAACTTAATTACTAACAGCGTAATGTCTTACGATAAGCTTACGATCTAACTTACAACTACAAAAAGTATGTACAGAGAGAGAGAGCGAGTGATGAGCGCGAGCATACATGTGTATGTGTTTATTTTAATGCTGGTGTCGCTACAAAGGGTAGGTTTACTTTGAGCCAATAGAGCCTGTTGCAGGCCATTATTACGTAACCCACAAACAAGCCTATCTCGTAGCATCCGATCTACCACATCTCCACTGAAGTTACAGTCTATAATTAAGTGGCGAAGCTCTGCTATATATTCAGCCACTGTCTCTGTAGGTTGCTGATCACGTTTGAAAAATTTGAAAAATGCTGCTATCTCCGATGGCGTAGGTGTGAAGTGTTTTGTCAACTGCTCTAGTATTGTCGTATAAGTAACATCTTCGATTTTCATTCGCGAGATCAGAGATTTGTAGAGCCTTCTAATTTTACCTTATCCTCGACATACATATGTCTTTTCCAACTCATCCATGTGGTTTTACACAGTGTAGAATGACTGCCCACGCTTGTATCAAATGTCGAACAACTTAAGAGATTGCTCTAGTAAGCGAATCCCATCCTCGTCGCCAGTAAAGTGTTCAACATTAACGAAATATTACGCTCTTTATTAATTCAATACTTTATTACTTTAGTTATAAAAGTGAAACAAAAATGGGGGAAAATGTTAATGAATACAAAGTTATGTTGTCTGGGCGGGAATCTCTCTCCGAATGCCCGCCACAAGGTTTTTGACAGATCCGCATGGCACTTGACAGCTGTCATATTGATGGCGAGGGCAGCGGCAGCATTCAGACACTACAAAAGCTTAATGGTATCTGAACATTTCCATTTTCTAAGATAGCATTCTTAAGATCTACTTTCATTCCAAGGTCTTTAAGTATTTCAGTGTCGATAAGGCCATCGAAATAGCTATGGAATTGAAAAATTAAAAAGGAAAGTTTTCCATTTGTTTTAAATTCGGAGAGGCTGTTAAAGAGGATTTGCTGATTTATAAATTGAAAACTGTTTTAATTTCTATAGGATCTATTGTTTGGATGTGAACTTTCTTTGCGATACCTGGTCTAATAAATGACTTATTACTCCCAATATCAATTAAAAATTTAAGCTAAGTTTGGTTTATGCTTTGTATTATTATGTACGGCAACAAGTAAGAGTTATAGTTATGTATTTAAATCCAGATATCCTATTGAGTGTCCCAGGCTAGTGTACGAAAATTTTCGTTTTGTACAATATGATTGGAAACAAATGGAAGGTCTAAGTTTCTGATAGTAGTTCTGAGATTCTTGATAATTAAAATTGGCTGTATATTATAGGTAAGTGTATATCTGGGTTATTGCTATTAAAGTTCATACCTTCAATATTGTGCACATTGTTTGGTCTATTACGATTACTTTGATAAGAGTTAGATGAATTGCGGTCAGTGTTTCCACTCCAAACATCGATTGGCTCAAGAGGTTGCGATATTCTTGTATATGATCGCGATGTATTAGTGTAATTACTTGGGATAGGTTGAGTGCGTTGATTAGAGATATTGGTATGTGCATTATTATTGAAAGAGTTTTGCTTTGAAAAATGTTGAGGGTTCGGAAATGTGGATGGGATATAAGATTGGAAATTGTTATTTACTGGACTGTTTTGATAGGTATGAGGATGGGTTGATCTATTAGGTTTTCTTTGATTGAAAACTTGTTGCTGAAAATGTTGAGGGGCTCGAAAATAAAGACAGTTTTGCTCCTTAAGACACAAATTAAATGCATCAGATAATTTTGTTGGCCTCATGGCTCTTACTGTAGATCCTAACGGTTCTCTGAGACCAGATAAGAAGGTGTTGAGACACATCTCCTCATATAATTTTTGTTTTGCTACTATAACATTAATATCTATTTCAAGGCTGCTCAACCCCAGGCCCGCGGACGAATTTTAGATGGCCCGCGCAAGAAATTTTAAAATTTTTTGCACATCACTAACTGAGCAACATATTTGCGACTTGTTACTATCGACATCCGATTTGATGCTCAACATACGTAAATTATTACAACAGAAACAATGTCAGAAATCACATTGATTTTATTAAGATTTTCATTTAAGATACCTACATATGTAAAGTTTTGCTTCGTTATTTGACATTAAATGCCCTTTTTTTCTTATTTTAATAAACAACTATTACACAGGCGTGGTTTTTTGGTATCCCATATGTGATTGGACGAAAAAAACGACATCGGGGATTAATAATGTCATCACAAAAAATTGGCAGCACTGCGTATGGATTGACATTGGGCCCGTTCACTATTCCGGGCAAATTGAATTATTTGCAATCTACGCTTTCTGATTGGTCGAGAGTTTGAAAATTGACTAAGGATTTAGTCAGTTTTTGTGAGGTATAGGACTGGATTCTTAGCAAAACAAATTCTTCCTGCAAAAGTTAGTCAGTTTGAGAAATGTCATAAAGAGCTGTTTCTTCAAACATATTCACTGAATTGGTGAACTTGCATCAAATTATCTCAAATTTTAAATATATGAAAATTAAATTAAAATGCAATACGAAATAATTTGTGATGGTGTCACATATAATGTTGAGGAGACAGAACGTCCATGCCCACTGTCCATGTTTGTTTATTAAAATCTTTTTTTCTTTAATTTTCTCAAATATTAGCGCACAATCACAATTCACAAATAACTTCAATGTGAGAACAGAAAGTAAATATGCAAGTTTGACATTTATCTTAAATCTGACGTTGACTAGTTTGTTAGTCAATTTTCCGCGTTCGTTGGGTTTGACAGAAAATAATTCCATTTGCCCGGAATAGTGAATGCGCCCATTTCAACTCAACAGCTGTGAGATAAACAACATCTCAGCAGCCCCAATTCCTCAGGTCTTGACCACTTTTTACGTATGCTAAGAATAAATATAGATTTATCTTATTATTTAACATATTGTAACGTGTTTGCCGGTTCGCAATGATAAAACTTTTTCCGCTGTTCTATTCTATTTGTCTTTATTTAATCTTTTCACAAACTACTGATTATCTTTTATTTATTTCAACAACATTCAACTCTTTAAATCCAATTATTCACAACTCTTTTATTCCAAACAACTTAAACAATTAATCTCAAACAAATTCTTCTGTAATTTTAATTCACTATCAAAATCTCTATCCAAATCACTTTTCAACTGTATCTCTACTAAATCTCAAGTCAACTGTGTCCATGCTCTCAATGCTCGTAGTATTTATACCCGAGATACGAATCCAGAATCTTCCTTCCTGGCGACGATTTGCCCATCTAGTGAGATATCGATAGTTCTGGAACGTGCCTGAGGTAAGTACCAGAAAATTCCTGAAGGTTCTTATAATTGCTGAATGCACTTAAATTTAGCACTAATCCCCCAATAGATGTCGCTGATCGATATCTAAAATGTCTAAATGTCGCTAATACAGTTGATATAACAATTCCACTAAATGTCGCTAATGGAGTCGATATTACAATATTGTTGTATTTCTGCTTTTACCTACCTTGTCTTGCTCAGCCATTATTTCATAACAAAGAATCGCTCGACTGACATAATCGCACGTCAGTTGTCGCATTTTCATAGAAACTCGAGTCTGGTAGCACCGATTTTATCGGGGATAAAGTTAAGCCCAGAAAATTATGTGGTCTTATCTAATGCTATATGGGATAAGTTGTTGTTGCATTTAACATGCAAATTGCTTACCCTCGATGTCGTTTTTTTCGCCAATCCCATATGGGATACCAAAAAAACACGCCTATTGAATTTTTTATTATAAAAAAGTAGAAAAGTAATTAAAAAAGGAACCGTCATTGGCCCACCGAAAATGTCTGAATCGTCCGTTTGGCCCGACTGCTAAAAAACTTGAGCAGCCTTGCTCTAGAACATTCATAACATATTAAACGACGTACAATTTTTATTTATTTTGTTAGAAACAGGATTCCTTTGTACGATTGTAATTTAATTTGACGTTTGCCATTGACGGTTTCTTAAGTTTGTTAAATGAATGCGTTCAATGAAAAGTAATCGATTTTGTTTAATGAGTGCGTACGTTAATATGCACTTTAAAAAAATGCAGGATTGGAAAGAAAACACAAAATAATTTTTTTTTTAAATTTGAGAACCGTGTTAGAGTGAAACTCTGCAATAATTTTGAAGAACATCGTGTTAAAGCGAAACCGTGTAATAAATTTCGAAATCGTGTTAAAGTGAAACCGTGTAATTCAAGTGCCGTGTAAATCGAGGGACGGGTGTACTATTAAATTGTGCTTTATTTCTTGCCAAACTACTGATGTGCCATACATATTGAGCACTTCATTGGCTTGCCCAATAACTTTATTGCGAATGGCCCGAATTATTATTCTTTGATAACCAGTGTTATCTAATGCTTGCTGGCATAAAACTTAATATCTACTCAACATTGCTTAAGAAGTCATACAGAAGTCGTGGATTGCCATCAAAGCTTGGTAGATTTTTTACCGCATCAGGAATCCTAAGGGAGTTAAAAACCTTCATTGCAACCATACAGTTATTATTATTCATGACAGAATTAGAGGAACAATTATCGTTTGAAAAACTTTTAACTATATTTTCTAATTTAAACTGTAAAATTTTTCTATCAAAACAATATGAAAAGCAATTCACTTTTTTACATTTTGGTTGTTTAAAGGAAAGCATAGGATGACCGATTAATAACCGAAAACAAAGCGTGACTCACCTGCCAAGATATCTGAGAGAAAAGCGCCGATTTGCACGTTGTAATCTTTATCCACAGTACTGTCCGCAATAGATTGTCTAGTTCTTATGTAGGTTCACTTTCAACCAAAAGATTAATAAATACCACTACAATATTCACTTGAAGTGTGCTTTGTATAAATCCAGTCACTTCAAAAGCTACTTTTTTCCACTTAATGAGACTTTAGTTAAAGTATACCGACTGCGGCCGTTAGCGTTTTTATATTTTCGCTCTTTAAGAAAAACAAATGATTTCTTAAACGTTATAAATTTGTATTTTTGTCTTCGATGACTTTCATTAAGACTATCTTAATATTTCATTGGAACACAATTCCTTCGTACCTTCTTGCAAAACTTATATACATATGCAAAAAATGAACAGAGAGAGCTTTAATTACAGCGAAGTTTCGCTTAGCAACATCGATGGTTTGTTTTTTGGGTACAGCTTGCGGTTCCTGTCCTCTAGATCTTGCCGACGCTCTATGTGAGAGTGATAAGATATGCAATTGAGAGCCACTTTGCAGACTATCACCCCTATTATAGTTAGCAAACATTCGCCTTTAGTCGAACTCCCTGGCGAATTACTGCTGTCGTGGTATTACGGTTGTGAAACTCTCTCATTCGCCTTTGAAAACAAATGTTGCCAACCAAACACTATGAAATGTCAAAGAGCTAAATTATTTTGACGTGATTTCTTCCGTTTTAAATAAATATTGTAAAATAAAACATGATAAGCAGTATCGATTTGTTTTTTGAGGATAATTATGAAGACAGTGCAATAAAGATGTGTAGACTACGAAGGAAAATCCGAGATAGCTCCAATCCTTTGGAAATTCCAGATCATTTATGAGTTCTTGGAAATTCTAAATAACAAGTTAGGGGAGAGCGGGGTTCAATATTCCCAGGGTAAGTTGTTCCGATGGGTATAACTCAAAAAGAAATGAGATAGCGATGCGTTTGAGGTGAGGGGCATGCTCTGCATGCATGGCACCTGTTTTAGTTGTTCTGGTGACGTCGCAATAGTTGGTATAAAGACCGAGCCGAAAAATACCACTTGAGTAAATATTTCCATGCTTGAACTTTTTGGTCTATTCCGATTAATTGTGAAGATATCGATATGTTTTATATATCAAATTGTGTGAAAAACATTGAGAAATCTTTATTTAGTAACATTCATGCAATATTTTAAATTGTGTTTGAGATGTTAAGACTTTTGTGCAAAAAGAAATATGGGGTTGAAAGTTCCGTTGTCTTGGGGCTGATCGTTCCCGGGAACAACCTACCCCAGTAGAACGATGTTCTATTAATATGCCTAATTTTGCATGTTTCAGAATGCGAACTTATAAACGCAATACAGAACGAGGTAAAACTTCGATAGGACTGTTACAAAAAGCAGCTGATGCAATTATTCAAAATGAAAGAAAATAAAAACAGTTGCAAGAGAGCTCGATATTTGCCATATCTTTGACCTTATTTTGCTTTATTCAAAAGTTGAAAGCTGATGGTGTGGCGCCTAAAGTGGGTCATAAATCCAGGCAAGTGTTTAGTCTTGAGCAGGAAAAGTTAATAGTGGATTTTTTTTGAAAATGCTCATCAATTTACTTTGGACTTTTGCCAGCAGAAGTGAGAAAATTAGTATACGATTGTGCTGAGAAATTCAATATGTCAAATATTCCAAGTTCATGACATAAAAACTGCCAAGCAGGACCCGACTGGTTTACTGGTTTTATGAAAAGAAACTTGTCACTGGCAATAAGAATTCCCGAACAACAAGTGCAGGCCGTGCGTCTTCATTCAACAAGCATAACTCAAAAGAGTATTTTCTCCTGAAGTTGTCAAACCTTTTCCAAAAGCTCCACCAAGATCAGCGACGTCGCCTAATATAAGAAAATCAGCCGTTCTCACAGACACTCCAGAAAAAAGTTCTTCGACTGAAGAACAATCTATAAAGCAAAAACACCACGCTCAAAGTAACGAAAACAAAGGAAAAGGCAAAGGAAAGTACAAGGGAAAAGATAAAGAGTCAAGAAAAAAGGAAAATCAAAATTAAGCGGCGAATCCTTCAAGAGGATAATGAGAGTGAAAATGAGAAAGATTCTTTAGCATATTTTTGCATTATGTATTTGCTGCGATTCATATTTCAATTCGCTACCAAGAGAAATGTGGATTGAATGTGTGATATGCAAAAATTGGGCACATTTAAATTGCTTGGAAAAGAATGATGTGGTGTACTATATCTGTCCCAATTGCAATTCAGAGGAAAAAGGATCACTTAATGATTAAAATCTTATTTTGAGTCAATTTGATGAGGCTGAATGAAGTTAAATTTGTTTTGTTTTGTTTTAAAAGTTTGTGTTTTTTTTTTTTTGGTTAAACAAAAGGAACAATTTTAAGTTTATTGTTCGAATTAATAATTGAAATGATCTTATAATTTCTTAAAATACACATAAATTTAAAATACTAGAATTTTTCTTTAAAAAATACAGATTACTTTGTTCAAAAGTAATGAAATATGTGACGGGAACAACTTGCCTCAACGACGGAACAACCAGCCCCAAAATGGGGTAAGTTGTTCTCCTCCGACTTGCCGCAAAAAAATACTTCTGTGCAAGAAACTGTAGAAAAATTAGCAAAAATTAGCATCCTAGCTTAATCTTTAATAAATTATTATCTTTGACGTGTCCAAAAATAAGAGAGATTAGACTTAATTTTGAAGGTATTTTCTTTAGTTTAAAAAAAATTGGAACGCTGAATCCCGCTCTCCCCTACTTTAGCTCTCATTTTCAGATTTATTTCGTATTTTCGGCTGAGCAAGGATGCATTTGCCTTTGTTTTGGATCAAATCAGAAACCAATTTCGGGCAACAAATACGTCAGCAATTTCCCCATTGTTAAAACTTGCTTGCGCACTTCGATTTTTCGGTAGTGGTAGTTACCAAACTAGTGTGGGAAATGATTATGATTTGGGGCTATCGGAAGCTACGGTATCAGTTGTTCTTAGTAAAGTAATTCAAGTGCTTGGAGCATCAATTTGCCCGGCTTGGATCAAAGTTAAAAGGTCTCAAAGAGAAAAACAAGAAGCTCATAACTTCTTCTTCAGAACAGCCAGACTTCCTGGAATAATGGATGGAACACACATCGGAAATGTTTCTCCGGTTCAGTTAGGTACGCCACCAGTATTTAAACTGTAAGGGGTATTACAGTTTAAATGCGATGATAGTGAGTTTTTGTTTTATAATAGTTTGGTTTTTTAAATTCATTTTATTTCCGGCATGTGACCACAATATGAACATCCGCTACATCGATGCCAAATACCCAGGTTCCACACATGACGCCTTTGTGTGGAACTACAGCGAGCTAAAAGTGGTGTTGGAAAGATGGTGCCAAATTGGAGAGCGGTCAATGTATCTAGGTGTGTATTATGTTCTTCGTTTCTTGAGAATCAAGTTAAAATTTGTTACTTACTTACTTATCAGGCCAGCGATCCTTGGAGGGTCTGAGCCTGAACTAATGCTGCTTTCCATCCTTTACGGTCCCGGGCACGCTGCTTCCAATTTACTAGACCAAGGTTTCTGGCGTCCGCGATTGCCTGATCTTTAAACCGGAGGTTCGGTCTTCCTCTTTTTCGTGAACCAGGTGGCTGGGATTCGAAGATCCTCTTAGCTGGAGCGTTCTCGTCCATTCGCTCGATGTGGCCGAGCCATTGCAGTCGACGTATTTTTGCCTTCCGAACTACATCCACATCTTTGTACAGCTCGTAGAGTTCGCGGTTATATCTTCTCCTCCATTCGCCCTCCTCGCAGACTGGACCAAAAATTCGACGTAGGATTTTTCTTTCGAGGGATCCCAAGATCTGATCCGCTGTCTAACTTATCGTCCAGCATTCAGCTTCATAAAGCAGGACTGGCAAGATCAGGGTTTTGTAGAACAAGACCTTGGTTCTTCGGGTTAGGAGTTTGGGCCCTAGTTGTTTGGACAAACCGAAGTAGCAGCGGTTGCCTAAGGTTATCCTTCGTCGAATCTCCACTTGGGTGTCATTTATGGAGTTTATGTTTGCCCCGAGCTAGGTAAACTCCTTCACTACCTCAAAATTATAACTGTCAATGACGGTGTTCGAAGTTAAAATTTGTATTCCTATTAAATTTTAGGAGACTCCGGCTATCCTCTTCTACCTTATTTGCTTACTCCGTTCAGGAATGCAAATTAGGGAACGGCAGAGGCACGTTTCAACAAATTTCATTCAAAAACAATAAATTTTGTAGAGAGGGCAATTGGATTTTTGAAAAGCCGCTTCAGATGCCTTCTAAATGAGCGAAAACTGTACTATGCTCCAAGAAAGGCCACAAGAATAGTGAACGTGTGTTGTGCCTTTCACAATTTTTTTCGCAGCTACAGCGTAACAGAGCCGGATATAAAAGAGGAAGAAAACGTGATCCTTCCAGGCGAACCATCCGAGTTCGAAATGCTCAGCACTACTTGAGAAGCGGTGCGAAGAAGAAATTACATTTTAGCCTCATTGTAGATACCTGTATAAAGATGAAAAGCCACACACATATGTATACATATGTATATCTTTATTCTTAATAACAACAACATAATAACAATAAAACTAATAACACAACATTCAGAATTGCAATTTGTGAGATCCCAACTTTATGTTCTTCAGTTTCAGTTCGATGTTCTCCTTGTGACGGCGGTTTTTCTCGAAATTTTCCTTTTTCTTTCTTTCTTCCTTGACTTTCATTAATCCTAGCTTTTCTTTATTTAGTTTATTCTCGTATGTCTAGCTATTTCTGATAAGTGATTATCAATTGATTTGCAAACTGGAGCTCGGTTTGTGTTCCTGTCTGGCCTTCGTTTTCCCTTATATAAATTTCCTTCGTGGCTCTGCTATGTATTGGCATGACAGTTTCTGACCGAGGTGTACATTGTTTTTGCACAGTTTCTTTCGAACGCTTCGATGTTTGAGTCGAAGTGTGAACGCTTGAACCGAAGGATTTACCTGCTGGGTTTACGGCTTGTAGGTTGAGCAGCTCATCTTGTTCCAGGGGAGACAAAGAGACCTGTGCATACGGTCCTCCTCCGGTTGCAACTATATCCTGTTTATTTGCCACAATTTTTTCTTAAGCTTGAGCTTATAATCCAACCAAACCTTAAATTAAACATTTTTAAATTGCCCACATAAGCAATTTTGTTTAAATTCAACTTACTTTATGCCACTCTTTGCCTTCTCGTGTTGGCGGTCCTAAAGAGTTAAGCTCTATCCCAAATAGATCCCAATATTCCTTCTAGTTTCGTTTTGATGGCCCAAACGCTCCTATGCCTTTAGCGATTTCAGGGTTAGCTTTCATCAGCCGAACAAATTTCACCAGCTAGTCCGTGCTTGTTCTTTTGAAACTTAAAAAAAAAATTAAAACAAAACCACCGTCAATAATTTTATTTGGATTTACCTTTTTCTATCACACATTTTCAAAAATTAAAAAACCGGACACAAAAATACAGTAATTGGTAGTTCGCCTTCCTTTTCACTGAATATTTTGATTCGAGTGATTCTGACAGAAATTTAGCAAACGTTCGCTAACCGCAATAAGGCGAAATTGTAGTTCGCCAAATTTATGGCGTTTGAGGTGAACTAAATTTGATTGATCCACTTACCATTATACCGAATAGTCACATTCGCCTACTTTTTCGTTTGACTCGCTAACCATAATAGGGGTGTATGCATATGGTGTTATTATGCACCTAACTCGTGCACTAAATCAACCATTCTTCGATGACCTTAATGACAACTCGGGTAAAGGGATAAGAGATCTAACCCGCTACCTTAACTCCAAAGGCTGGATCTAGGCACCCCCAAAACCTCAACAACACACATCACCAGCCAGGTCACACGATTCGTGGTAACAAAAAGCCATATTTAGTGCTACTTGGGTTCATGTTTGAACCACCACCTCTACCTACCTACCTTCCTCAAACGAGGCAAAAAATACTTTACCCCTTCTGTGGCCTATTTCACCAACTTACAAATTTGTATTTACAAGCATTTTTCAACAAAATTTGCGATATTTTGTTCTAAAAAGTCACAAATTTTGTTAAAAAATGCTTGTAAATACAAATTTGTACGTTGGTGAAATAGGCCACTGTTCTGACTTCAATCTACAAGGCGTTTATTCACCCAAAGCTTAAGTACATCGCTCATTTCTAGTATGGTGCATCACAAATAGTTCTCCACATTCTAGATAAAATTAAAAAATGCGCATTAAAACTTATAGGTGACAGAAATATTGCAAAGTCAATCGACACCCTTGAAAACCGAACAAATGAGTCCTGTCTCGCACTGATTTATCGATTCTTCTACAAAGAGTGCTCTAGCGAAATAACCAGCTGCATTCCGTCCCTGCTACATTTCACCCGCAATATACATCATGCTTCAAATGCATATCAGTTTACCCACGTACTTTCGGACTTATTGTTAAATATAGAGATTCGTTTTTAGCCGTACAACACGAATGTGGCATGATCTGCATAGCTCTGTATTACCTCATCACTAAAACCCACAAGCATTTTAAGCCAACGTACATAGGTACCTCCTTCGCCTCTCCTCTAATCTCCTTAATCACAATGCTCTAGTTTATGTTAATTACAAAAAAAAACATATTGCCTGATTTTTTTTTTATTTTTTTTTTTTAAATCTAGCATTTTTAATAATTGTTTATCTATTTACACTCAACAAGCATTCATAAAGCAAATTATCCATTTAAAAGTTGATCCGATTTATTTTTATACTTTTTTCCAGCTAGGTTGGAGAATCCGCCAGTGTGCGTAGCCTTATTTTTCACCCTTTTATCATGAAGTTTATGATTGATTTAAAAAAAAAAACAAAAAAAAAGGGAAAGCGAAAACTTAATCTTATCTATTACTGCTTTACTGATAATGACTTTCGTTCTCTACACGAGAATTCCAGAGTGAAATTTAATCACTCGAGCCAGACCGCTTATGCATTTGCATTCGTTAAAATGCGTTACAGGCACAACAGTTATCTGTTGAAAATTACGGCGGTTATAATCGTGTGTGTGCTTGTGTTTTTTGTTTGGTGTTTTACCTACGAAAACAGACGCGCGTATCTATATAAATTTGTGACAAATGCTAATTTAAATAAATTTTACCTTAAGATCAACTCCCCCAAGCTGCAAATACGACAGAATGGAGAGTTCTGGATTCTAGAGAATTACGTCATTGCCAACAGACAATTTGATTATCTGGAATCGATTACATACACAACGCATGGTGAATATACATTCTTGGACAATTTAGAGGAAGTTGTTAAGAGGTACGTAAGCTAGTATATTTGAAATGTATATATGTAGGTTATGTAGTGATCGCACTTCATGCCAAACAATCCTATCATTCCCTACCAAACAAAGCCACCTGCTTTGTACACTTTAGCCCCATTTATTGATCTATTCATTACATGAATAGCAGAGCTTTTAAAGAATCCATTCATTTGGGAATGCTTTCACTGAATGCACCCAATTGAATTCAAGCGAAATGAATTCATTCATTGACTTCATTTTTGAATGGTGACTTAAAAGTTTAAATCACCATTCATTTGGAAGTCATTGAATGAGCATTCAATCAATATTTCCATTCATCTGTATTCATTTGCATTCATTCTAAGTCTTTTGCATTCAATTACTATTCCCATTCATTTGCATAAATTTGCTAAAAGAAATTTGTCCTGAAAGTGGTGAGCTAACTCAGGTTACCCAACACATGTTAAGCAGCTGAGCCTAGAAAACAACGTTACCTGCAGATTCCGTAGAAAAGCGAGTAAGACTCCGAACTACCTCCTCCAAAACTGTTGAACACTGATCCTCGTTCTTAAGAAGATTATAGAAACCCATAAAGAAATTAATCTAAATTCTGCTAAAGCAAATAATGGAAATTAATGCAAAAGACTTCAAATGAATGCAAATGAATAGGAATGACAATTGAATGCAAAAGACTTCAAATGAATACAGATGAATGAAAATATTGACTGCCATTCACTGACTGCAAAAATTGAATGCTCATTCAACGACTTCAAAATGAATGGTGATTTAAACTTACAAGTCACCATTCAAAATAAAGTCAGTGAATGAATTCATATTTCAGTAAAATCAAAAGAGTTAAATCCTCAAATGAATGCGTTATATTACGCATTTTCGGTCAAGTACCCAAAACACTTGCACCACATGTGAATTCCCGAGAATCATACACCGACCACCCAGACACTACGCCGAGTTCATATTTCAATGAACAACGGAGTACCCGATATCTAGCACAATGCCGATCATATTGCATGACTCATAGCGGGAATTCGCCACTACACATTCATCATACTAATTCTACTTATGCTATATATGTGAAAGTATCGATGTTTGTTATTCCGTAACGCCTAAACGGCTGAACGGATTTGGATAAAACTTCGTGAGTAGACAGTCTACGTCAGCATTAGCATATTAGCAGGCTTCTTAAAATGCAAACGTCCTGACGCAACAGCAATTTATTTAGTTTTTATAGAAAAGCAAGTGCGTTACTCAGTGAGCGGCAAATCCTGTGGATCATGTCGCTTTTCTTTTAGCCATACAAGTGTCGGTTTTCCTTTTTTAGCGTGAAAACGTTTTAGTGGGGGCATTCTATGGCACAAAAAAGATTACGGACTTCTGGTACAGCCAAAAACTTAAAATTTGTCACATATATTTAAAAAATGGTGGCATCCTAAAATATCCCCCTACAACCCCCCAAAAGGGGTAAAACTGAAATCGTAAATCCGGACGGCAATTTGCGAAATTTTCGTTTGGTTATATTCCAAGGTCCCCTTATGTACCGAATCTCAAGTTTCTGGGTCCGCTAGCAGTTCCTCAAAAGGAACTGGACACTTCATGGCACGAAAAAGATTTATTGATTTTGTTATGTATAATTTTTTTAAATGCCAGTACAGCCAGTAAGCATCGTCCTTGACGATCCATGGTTCGTCCAACTAATATAAATACCAAATATTTCGATCCCAATCGCGAATAAACCAAAACAATATACAACGCTACGTTCTGTAAAAGTGTAAAGCATTCGGTCTTCTCAAATTCGTTTTCACGGAATTCACCAGTTCCAAGGAGCGGCATAGTCCTTTTTGTTGTTGCTTTCTATTATTTGTGATAGGAACACGTATCTTTGCCTCTAAACGATTGGAATTCGTCCGCTATTCACACGAGAAAGGGCTTTTATGGTGGTTGGTGTGGCAGATATTCAGTTTTTCGAAGATAGACATTTTAGTTTTGCAGGAATGAAAAATGACGTAGGGTGCATGGAAAGAAATGCAAATTACTACTCAATCAGCACAAATAAATTTTATGGAAGAGTGTAGAAGAATTAACGGGCAAACAACAAAACACTGCATGTTTTTTTTTATTTTTATAATTAGCACGCGCTAAAGGGGATATGGCTACCCTTAAACTATTGAACTAGAGCACGGGCATTAGGAAAATTAGAGGAGAGAGAAAGGAGGTACCGGTTCACGTTGGTTTTAAATGCTTGAGGGTTGTAGTGATGAGGAAACACAGACCTATGTAGATTATTCCACATTCGTGTGGTACGGCTAAAGAAAGGATCTCTATATTTGACAGTACGTCCAAAAGTAGGCTTAAGCGTAAACTGATGTGCATTCGAAGCTTGACGACTATTGCGGGTGCAATTTTGCAGGGGCGGAATGCAGCTGGCTATTTCGCTAGAGCACTTTTTGTAAAAGAATCGATAAAACAGTGAGAGACAGGAAACATTTCTTCGGTGTTCAAGCGAGTCTATTGACTTCGCAATGTTTCTGTCACCTATTAGTTTGATCGCGCGTTTTTGAATTCAATCTAGAATATGCAAGACGGTTTTTGGCGCACCAGACCAGATGTTAGCGTTGTACTCAAGGCGAATAAACGCCTTGTAGATTGAAGTTGTTAACACACATACCGAGGATGGAAAGTTTTTCGGTTTCGGCGATGCAGGTACCATTCATGGATAATGGTTGTAAGTTTGGGTTTCGCTTGAGAGACAGAAGGCATCATTGAGTTTTGGAAGCATTTAATTCCACTCTATTTATAGAACCCCATTTTAGTATGCTGTCAAGGTCGGAATTTAATGAGTTTAACATACGTTGCCGCTCCACTACTACATCCGAAGAGCAGGGACGTGAGCTAGGGAACGAATATGAAAAACTGAGAGTACTGTCATCGGCGAAGGAATGAATTGGATTAGAAGCTGCAGACAAGAGATCATTTATAAAAATGAGAACGAGAGTCGGAGACAAAACAGAGCCTTGGGGGACACCAGCATTTACATGGTGAATTGCAGACTTGAAACCGTCCAAAACAACTTGAATTGAACGGCCCGAAAGGTAGTTTTTAATCCATTGAAGAAGAGATACATCGATGCCTTATGCACGCATTTTCGACAAAAGAGCTTGGTACCAAACTCTGTCAAATGCTTTTGAAATATCAAGCGCAACAATCTTACTTTCACCAAGGTGATGTAGAGATTCGTTCCACTTCTCGGTGAGATAAGCCATCAAGTCACCAGTGGACCTGTTGCTACGGAAACCGTACTGCCGGTCATTGAGGAGTTTCCGTGAGTCGAGATATTTCATAAGCTGACGATTTATCAGCGTTTCCATGACCTTGGAAAGAAGGGATGTAAGTGCAATGGGTCGGTAATTGGAGGGAGAAGAAGATTCGCCTTTTTTGGGCACGGGCTGGACAAATGCAGTTTTCCATCTACTAGGAAAGAGACCTGAGGAGTAGGACAGATGGAAAAGCTTACGCAGTAGTTTTGCCAGGGTGGAAGAACACCTCTTCAGAACTATGGGTGGAATACCACCTGGACCAGCGGATTTGTGTATGTTGAGACCTCTAAGTACTCCTGCAACTGTACGAGTTCGAAAGTGGACTTGTCCCATGGAGAATTGGACGCTCTCGAGTACAGGTGGAGACAACGCACAATCTGGGAGCGTTGAGCTGGCTGCAAAGTGTGCAGCATGTGTGGCAGGTTTCATGACACAAAGCATTGCCCCGCAACAATTCATTATACTATTATAATTGTTCCTTTTTATTTTGAAATAACTATTACAATTAACAATTATTCGTTAAATAATGATACATCCAAACATCCAAACTTTCACATTTATGATATTAATAGGGGTTCGCAATTTCCCTACCAAGTAAAGCTCATAGACTTCCCGATGAACTCGGATACTGTAGATCTGAGTAAGAGACTACACATTCGCTTATATGTCTCGAGCTACTAACTTTTATTGCAACCAAAAATATCCCTTATCTTTACTGAGTGTTTTGATGTAAAAAAATAGCAAATTTTGGGAAGCTTTCTCTTGGACTGGTTATGACAATATTTTTCTATCCTCGTCACGACAACTTATCAGCTATCTTTAGTTTACTTTAATAAGAAAAAGGGTGCGACGCTTATTTGATACTCAAAAACAGTCGGGGAAATATGTTTTAATAAGACTAAATTGGTGATAATGCACTGCTGTTTGATTAAAAAATTGCCTGGTAGTGAGTCCTTGTATCACAATCTTGATTTTCTTCCGAAAAACAGAGGAAATGCGGAACTATACCAGGTCCAAATGAATTCATGTGAATCTTGTGGATCTTAAAATTTTCAAATGAATTTGTTCAGAATGAACAAAACTACGAAAGCAGCTATGAAAAACTAACGAATCCAGCACCACTCCCAAAAGCACATGTTATACTGAAATTCATGTATCATCAACCACTTTAGCTCATATCATCAATTTATCGATAAGCCGTGACACTTTAAGTATCGTCTAGTTGAACTTCTGACTGACAACAACTTGAACTCATGCCCAAGATTAGATAAGATATCTTATTGATGCGTTTTCGGATAGAATTTTCTGCAAACTACAGCATGTGTATACATTTATCTTTCCACAGATGGCGTGCACCGATAAGTGTAGCAATATTCGCACCAAGTTCGGATTTCAACAGAACCATCCGCAGTTTGAATTACATTCGAAGCTGCACCAGAGAAAAAGACCTTATTCGAGACTTTGTGACATTTCACATCTACTTTCCATCGGCTCACATGCCAGCATTCATCCCCAAAACCGCTGAGCATTTCAGACATTTCTCTGTCAACTGTTCACAGTTCCCTCCATTCGTAAGCGAAGCTAATGAATCCTATCGCCATAACCATTCCATCCTCTACCCGATCAATGTGGGCCGAAATATAGCCCGGCGCATGGCTCAGACGCACTTCATATTTCCTTGTGACATCGAGATGTATCCGAATTGGAACTTTGTCGAGGATTTTCTTAATATGATGCAAAGGAAGCCAGATTTGCTGCTCTCCGAACGCAAGTATATAAGTCATTTTCTCTAATTAAATAGCAGTCTATATGTCATCACTTACAGGATTTATCCTTTGGCAGTCTTTGAAGTGGAACGTCAACAAGAGGTTCCTGACACTAAGACTGATCTCCAAGAGATGATACACTTAGGAAAGGCGATACCATTCCATAAGAACGTTTGCATGTATTGCCATGCAATTCCCGAACTGAACCAATGGATTCAACAGAAAGAGACCAATCCGCTGGACATATTTTTAACTGTAAAACATCACAGCAATTGGGAACCATTTTATGTAACCACAAATTCAGAGCCGTTTTTCGATGAACGATATACATGGGAAGGGCGCTACGATAAACAAATACAGGTTAGTACAGTTATATACCCTTCCATGAAAGCGCCTTAATTTGATTGAGAGTTCCATTCAAGGCGGACTTGCTCTCTATTATGAACTACGACTTCTGTATCCTAGACAATGCCTTCTTAGTTCATCGGCCAGGAATCAAGACTCACTCGGACAACACTAGCCCTGAAATTGGAAAAATGAGAACTCGAACGGCGTTGGAAATAATGCCGCAGCTAAAAATTCTGTACGGCAATGAATCGCTTAGAATATAAAGCGCACTGCTTGGAATGCTAGGCATCCATATAAATTGTAAAGACTCCTAATATACTTTTTGATCCTCCAACTCCAACTTGTTCCTTCATAAACCTTGGTTATGAAAAATATATACTATTAAGTCTAACATTCAACGTCTTATGATCTTCGCTTAATGTCTTGCTTAACTTTAAGCATTGTGTGCTAGAGTTGGATACAAATCTTGCTAGAGAAATGTACTACCATTTAGAGCACGGGCGTAGTGCCATAGATTAATAATACTCTTTATTTGTGGACGCTCTACCGCGACTCTACACTAGAGTTGTTAAGCATGATTTTTCTGTAGTGTAAACGACTTTCAATAGAGTTCTCTGTGCCTCTTCATCGTCTCTACACTCAATTCAGCAGGCTGAATAGAGCGTACATATCTTTTTGCTGCGACGTGAGTATTGTGCTGATACAATTTCTTGGATCGTCAGCTTTTAATTCTTCCAGTTGCACTACGAACAATTGCCTTCTATTTTTTTTCCTAATTTTCTAGTAAGTTAAGTATGCAGGAAATCATCATATGAAAGACTGTCTGAAGAAATTTTTTTTTGTTTTGTTTTTTTATAATTCACTCGCGCTAAAGGGGTTATGAATACCCTTATGATGCTATTCACACAGCGTTAGTGTTGGTGTAGTGATTTTGAAACTCAGGTGGTATAAGGTTTCAGTCTTTTTGCTCCGAGGATGGTGTCCAGAATGACTGGGGAGAATTATTGGTACTGTTGCCATTGCTTATTATTCACAGTATTTCTTTCGAAGATCCCAATGTTATTAGTACAATCAACACTTTCAAGCCATATGACCACTCTACTGCCAATGTTATGCCTATGCGGTAGAGTTGACATCAGCTTTTTTCCACAGTTGATCACCTTTTTTTTTTGGACATCGGGATTCGAACCTGGAACCTTCAGCGTGACAAGCGATGTGAAGTGATGTACATTCAACGTGACCTGAAAAGAGTCGATGAATGAAGAGAATGTCGGCTGCATCTCCGCATTCCTTAAAGGTGTTTAAGTTGATGAGATTGAGGCGGTTTTGATTGGTATTGTATTGTATTGTATATTTGGCACGGCAGCTCATGGAGAGCCAAGGCCTAGCTTCTCACAACCATTCATGTTGTGCGTGTTATATTCTTCGCACGAATGGAAGGGACCTACAGTTTAGTGCCGACTCCGAACGGCGAATTGAGAAGCTTTTCATGACAGATGTACTCTTGCAGGTTTGTCATGCCTGCGAAGAGGTGGTGCCGCGAAAAAACATTTGGTGGTTTTTGAGAATCGAACCTGTGTCTCTCACTTAGCAGTCCAACGCACTAACCACTAAGCCACGGCGACGGCGATTGGTAGGGAGTATAAAAGGGTCGTTCCACGGCAAACTTTAAAGAGCAAATCGAAGAAAACGGCACTTTCTATTCTCACTATATGTACCTGATGATACGAGGACCACACTTGACTGGCGTACTCTAGAAAGGGACAAACAAAGGTAATGTAGAGAGACCTGGTTACGTATGGGTTGGTGAATTTTTTTGAAACACTTCTTATAAGGAGTTGGTCATAAGGATTATCTCATCCATATGTTAATGGAAATCGAGCTCCCTATCACACAAAACGCCGAAGTCGCGAAGAGATTGAACAGAGAAGATTGGTTGATAGTGCGGAAGGTAGAGTCGGGCAGGAGATTGGTGCCGCTTATGAGAAAATGTGATGGATTGACATTTAGCGATTTTTAGTTCCAGACAATTA
Organism: Criorhina ranunculi; assembly: GCA_951813785.1. Classification (NCBI taxonomy): domain Eukaryota; kingdom Metazoa; phylum Arthropoda; class Insecta; order Diptera; family Syrphidae; genus Criorhina; species Criorhina ranunculi. The sequence goes on along the minus strand of OX638384.1, from coordinate 50,370,244 downwards.
TTGACGCATCAGATCAAAAAACTATCGAAGTCTCGTTGAAGGAGTATAGAGCCTTGGGATGAGGAAATGCGTAAAGGGAGACAGACGAGTGTTTGATGATCCTATCGAGATCGATATTAAATGAAGTTGACTTAGATGGCTGCCTTGTGGAATACCAGAAATGGTCAAAAAAGGAGCCGAGAAATGACACATGCACAGGCTACATTAAAAGATGCATAGAAAAACAAATTAACAAAAAAAAAATTAAATATTAATATGGAAACTTTCGTGCAAAATACTTAATAGAATGGAAAACATGGAAAAAGCAATAAAGCTGTACTGGAATCAATATCATTCCTTGAGAGGAAAAGCAGCAACAAAAAGGCTGCACAAAAAAGACAAATATGATGGACAATATAAAAATTCTAGAATAGAATGCTTATGGTATCGAGAACCGATGAGAAGAATTGTAAGCAGACCTCTAAAATTTTGTATTTGTCTTGTACTTGAAATTTTACAGGTCTGTGTGTAAGTGACTCTAGATATAAATAAAATAGATAAATGTCTAATTTCAGAGACTCACTTCTGCAGAGATCGACCATCACATAGAGGTCATTACCCCTAGATACGAAAGTCGTTTAAATTGTTCTACTCAAGTTACTTCATTTTACAGTCATTTTGGTGTCGGTATTACCAAACTTAAATGAGTAGACTCTCCCTTCATTTATATTCCACATTAGTCGTGTTTTTTTGATAATCATACTCACTTCAGTCAAAAAAACGATCTATACTCACTTCCAGCCGCACCAACCAATTGGTTTGCGGCTCGAATATTATTTAAGTTGTTGGCTTTGTTTAAAAGCTTTTAAATGTCAAACGCAAGCAAAAGGAAAAAATACAATCGGCTAAAAGCTCATTTATGAGATTTTTTACGCTCTGGTGGTCAACTTATGTAGGTCTATCCTCACTTGCTGCTACTGGGAAACTTATCTCCACTTAGGTTGTTGTTATTGCTTTGTGTGTAAAATCTTACTAGGCTGGGTAAACAGCTATCAAAAAAACACGGCTATTGATTCCACAACTACAGCTGACTGTCACATTGAAATTTTGATATTTTTCGTTGTTATATTTTCAAATTGTCCTTTCGATTTTATATCTTTAAATCAGATTTCTAGCTTAAATTCGAATTGATTATGTATTCACTAAAATCGAAAATTACTAACTATAAACATGGACAGCATAGCAATGTTCGTAGCATTGAGTAATGATGATGATGATGAAGAGGAATTCAAAAAAGGAGAATAAATACGAGTAAGAAGAAGTATCAGGGCAAAATGCAACCCATTGGATTTACCAGATGCTAAGTGTGGCCACCCATCAGCGAAGATCAACACTAGCGGACATGTCCATACACACTCTCGCGCTCACCTTCTCTCCCGCATAATCGGAGACGCGAGCGCACAGGGCAGTCGATGACAAGTTGTCGTGTGTAGCATTTGGTTGAAAAAAAAGGGTTATCTCACCAGAAGTAAATTGTGTTTTATTTCGATATCGAACCGGTCATTACACTAAGTATTAGTGTAAAGAAAAGTTTAAATATTTAAAATAAATCAACAAGTTTTTGTGTCAGCCGTTTGAGAAACACCTCTCTTAAAATTCGTCGCAAATTAATTATATTTTTCCATTAATTCCACTAACCGTTTCATCTGCTTGGGATTTGATATTTTTATCCTAAAAGAGTTATTATTACTAAAGATATGATAATTTACACTACTTGAGTTAAAAAACAAACAAAACTTATATTTGGAGACAATTTTCACTGCCAGTCGTTTGCAAAACCTTATCCGACTCTTTTTGTCGTTAAACTTATCGTTTTGTGACTCTAAAACGACTTCCTGAATACCAATGCAATCAGTTACTCGACTCATGTGTCATGTCACACAAAGAATGCATTCCACAAGAGATAAGCGACTCAAGTCATTTAATGACGCAAAGCAATTACTTAAACGACTACTGTAATGCCGACGTTTTTTGATGAGGACTCAAACGACTTTCGTAATAATGCACCTTTATTCTAATCTTGTGTGATACAAGGAATATGTATTCAAATAGAAAAAAACATTAGGCAAATGACAGTTGCATCAGTTTACTGTTCTCCTGGTTATGGGTTTAAGAAAAATGACTTAGAAAACCTCTTCCGCATATTTCACATTCGATTTATAACAGGTGGAGACTGTCATGCCAAAAACAAATATTGGAGATCAAAACTAACAAAGAAAAGAGGAAAAGAACTTAACAGAATAATAAAAGAAACTGATGTCAAGTATCACTCGACGGATGATTTGACTTGGCGAACAGATTTTATTTTGACATTTGACAGCGTGCTAAAACCATACTGAAACTTCAGTTGCACCAACTTAAATTTGCATTTCATCGTCGTGAGCCGCCAAGTTGAGTCATCTGCCAGATTCACCAACAAAGAATAAACAGCACAACGTACAAAACGGCTCGTAATTTACTTGGTGGGGCAGGGCAGACGGCAAGTAGTCCTAAAATAGTTAATAGACTGGCTGACTGGAATTACTTCAGACAGAGTTTGGACGAAAGTATTCAGCTATCAGAATCTATTGAAAATAAAGAACAATTAGAAAGAGCAGTGCAGAAATTTACACTGAATACTTAAAAAGCTGCATGCGAGTTAGATTTTTTTATATTTCACCAGGACAAAATAATACCACGATTCCGTTTAATAAAAATATTCTTTATTTTCGAGATTAAACTTCCCGCACCAAGTTACAAAAATCAACTCTCCGTTTTTCATTCTTTTTGCTTTCTCCTTACTTCGTACTTCGTAAACAATCAGCACAGTCAACAGCATGAGGCGGATATTTGTCAGCATTGCCGTTGACCTACCTTGCGTCATATCAAAATTACCAAGCAAGCGGTTTTTGCTTCCGCTCGATTTTGAATGCACTTGGGAGTTCAATGGCAAGCTTCGCTACAACTTGTTTGTTTCGTTTTTAATGCATTTTTATTTTTTTAAATTCAGAACTCTTACTTGCTAGGAAAAAAAACGCTTAAAACTAGCTTAACTAACTTAACTATGTTATACTAACTTACTGGCCCTACACGGTCACTCTAAGCTAAACTTAATTCTTAATCTATGTCTTTCGACCTAACCTAACTTAATTTACTTAAACGATCTTAGGACTAAACTATTGTAAAACTAAGAAAATTGTTTTGAAAAAACTTAGTGACAGTACTTTTTGTATGTTTCCTTAAATCTAAATTAAATTGAAACTTAAAACTACCTTAAAATAAACCTTAACCTAACTTAACACTTAACATGCTACGTAATTATATACGTTCTTTTTTCGTATTTTTTATATTTTTTTGTATTTTTTTGTATTTTTTGTATTTTTTTGTATTTTTTTGTATTTTTTTGTATTTTTTTTTGTATTTTTTTTTTTTTCTTAAGTCTACCTTAAAATAACCTTAAACTATGTAAGCCGGCCATGGCCAGCTTTGTCCATCTCTGGACTAGCCCGGATCGACAGGGTTCGACGAGGGAGTTCCCTCGCCTTCCGACAGCCACCAGAAAGTCCGGTGCTGCCGCCCAACATCCCTAATGTCGCGCTCCGAAACCGACCTACTGAACCGGAGGCGCTCCTCAGTGCTCTCAACGACGTCTCGACCGTAATTGAGTTGCCTTTCCACAGTTGTCCGGGCCACATGGAAGATTAGCGGGACTGCCAATCTATCCTGGATCAGACCTTCCTTGTCAAAATGCAGAAAAGCTTCTGGGGGGACGAAGCCGTTAAGGCGCGCCCTCTCGTGGTACATAGGATTGGGGCAGTAAGCCCCAGAGATCAGGTTATTGACCGAGTTCATTGCTCTTGCAATGTGCCCTCGAGTAAGCTTCACTAGGAAATTGTCCACTCTGATTAGGTCCGCCTTGTTGTATAGGACCTCGTTGGAATAGAATTTTCTGTATTCAGACTCTGGTGTTCTGTATAGGCGAAGGCAAGGCCTAAGGCAAGCCCTCTCAAACACCCGAATCCTTTCCATCAAGCTTGCCCGCACGTTGAACCACACGGGACGACCAAATGTAAGCATTGGCCGGATTAGGGCCGTATAGCAGATTACCTTTACCCTCGCATCGAGTTGGCTGCTGTAAAACAGTCTCTTTGTAAGGGCAAAAGCAACTCGGGCTCTGGCCAGAGCAGCATCCACATGTTTGTTAAAATACAGATATTGGTCTAGCCAGATCCCGAGGTATCTGACTACACTTCGACTCTCTAATGGTCGCCCGTGTTGTCCCACGATTGCTTACTTTCGCCAATTCTTTCTGGTATCCCTAGAGGCCCCAGACAACGGCTTCCTAAACAGAATGGTTTCCGACTTCTGAAAGTTGATCTTCAACTTCCAGTCATCGCAATATAGCTGAATCTTATCGAAGTCATGCTGCAAAAGAGTGACAATGACCTCGATCTTTGGACCTGATCTGTACGCAACCAAGTCGTCTGCATACGCAATAGCATGATGAAGAGAACCTACGAGATCGCTCGTGTAAATGTTGAAGAGGACCGGCGAATTTACTGCACCTTGTTGCAGACCATTTTTAACTTCGAATGTACCAGCAGAAGTCACATTGCCATTTTTCACAATGAACCGTCTACTGGTCAGCATGTTACATAGCATGTACAGCAGTGGTTTGCTTATACCCAACCTGCTCAACTTGTAAAAGAGCCCCTCTAACCATACGGTGTCGAAGGCCTTCTCCAAATCAACCAGGCAGGCACCCGTGCATTGGTTCTTGCATTTGTTCCATTGGATATCAGATACCAGTTTAGACGCGGCATGTATTGTATCATGCCCCGCCTTAAAACCGAATTGATTATCAGGAATTATTTTATTGTCCTCAACCCACTTAGCCAAGGCTCTATGGACCACTTTTTCGAATACTTTGCTGATGTTCGGCAAGAGACTTATTGACCGGAGATTCCCCGGATTGGAGCTATCTTTATCCCTTTTGGGAATAGCGTGAACCACCGCTGTTTTCCAATGCGCTGGATAATGTGCATTATTCAGCGCATTGTTAAACAGGGTGGTATAAATGTCCACCACTACTAGGGGGAGATGTCGAAGCACAATGTTCGATATTCCATCGATTCCCTCTGATTTCTTCCTTCTAAGTGAGTCGAAGATCGTTTGGAGTTCAACCTTCGATATGAACGGGGGATGAACCCTTTCGTTGGCGACGACATTATTTGCCATGTTATCGTCATTGAACACGGTGAAACCGGTGTTCTCAGATCGCCAGTTCTGTATATCACTTCGAAGGTAGTGGTTGTGCACAAGGACGTGGTTCGGGCGAATGCTAGCATTCACCTTATACACTTCCTGGAAAGTCGCTCCTATGACTTCCACTTTCTCCTGCGGATCCTCGACCACAAAGGAGTTGTCATCATCGACTGCGTTCCCCGGATGCTGTAATCAGTACTTGTTCGTTGTTCGTCATTCGGGGGATCTTTAGACATGGCAAGTCGCTAACGTTTTTCCTCCGAAATATTTTATTTATTTGCGGGAACATACTCGGGTTGCTGGAATTTACAGCCCGAATTCTGTTGTTCCAATGCAAGTTTACAGAAAGTCTGTAATTTTCCTTAATTAGCTGTTGGACGTTTTTGATCAACGACTTTAGTTGCCTTATCTCCGAGTTTTGTCTGTCAGTAAAACGTCTGTACAAGGTTTTTAGTCTCGACAGCAGTCTACTTTTATGTTCGTGGAGTGCGTCAGTTGTTGCATTGCGGAATGTGTCAACGTTGTTAGTGAGTTGGTACCGAGGTATCGTACTGTCCATCGTTCGTTTGATTATCAGGTCAAGGTCTTTTAGGTACCTATCAATCTCTTCGTTTGACAGGTTCCTGTTGGTCGGTGGGTAGAGCGAGTTCGAAGAGAGTGCTCTTGTCAGTACTCTGGAGAAGCGTGTCCAACGCGTCCTACTGTAATTGTGGGTGTATGCTGGAACATACTCCTCTAATTCCGCAATTTCGTTAGGAATCCTAATGGCGGCACTAAATCCGCAGTGGTCACTGTCATACACAAATGTGTGTAGACAGTTTATCGTTTATTGGTTCGTGTCGGTCAGTTGTAGCCGTGAGTCGTACAGCAAAAGATCCATATAGGAACCGTTTCTGGGAAAACACGCACTATCAGTTGCTTTCAAATCGAGTCTATACTCGACACTGTGCAGACCCCACCAATTGAATAGTGTGTTCCCCCTAGCATTTGGTATATTATTTCCCCAGTCTCTATGTTTGGCGTTAAAATCTCCGGCCAAGAGGTAATAATTCTCCGCCGACTCCAGCTTATGACATCGAAAAAGTGTCTCGAGCTCTAAAATAAATAAGTTGGATTGAGTAGCTTCAGGTGCATAGACCGAGACCATGTTCATCTTTTTTCCACTACGGAGAGAGATGCGCACGATACACGCTTCCAACACTTGGAACCTTCGCTCTTCACCGCTGTACACGACCCTATGCTTCAGGCCTTTCCGCATGAAGATCGCTACACCTCCTCCTCGTATGGAGTTGGGTCGGTTTCTTCTTACAATTTTATTATCTGTGTGCCTCAGCTTATGTTTCTGAGTTAGCTTAGTTTCGCTAACCAGAAGTACATCAGGGCATCGGTCTTGTAGCAACTTATAAAGAACAGCTCTTCGTTCGATTCCAATCAATGAATTTACATTCACCGCGAGGATCCTTAAGGGAATCTCATCGAGCGTATCCATTACGACTGGAGGTGCGTTAGGCCCGGCAGAAGCGCGCAGATCTGGTCCACCCGCGTCGCATGCTCTTGTATCTGACTTTGCAGTTGACCCATCTGCCCTTGAATAGAGAGCAAGATAGCCATCAAGTCACCCACAGCCGCAGGTGCCTTAGGCGCGGGGGCCTGTGTAGCAACCTTTGGCTGATGTTGTTGTACCGTGATTCCCCGACCTGCCGCCATTTGGGCGTAGGTTGTATGGGGAGTAACGGCTTGAGATGGAATTAGAGCGGGCGCGGGTGAACGTTTCACCACGGTTTTCTGCTGGCGAGCCAGGTTTGCTTTTTTTATGTCTTGGTACTTAGGACAACCCCGATGCTTTGTGGTCCTTACCACACTTCACACATCGAGGCTGCATTTCGCAGTTCGACGCCGCGTGTCCGAACCTTTGGCAGCGAACGCATTGTAAAATGCTGTCGCTCCTGTTTAATTTTTCCCAGGTAACAACCTGGTAGTCTAGGACATGGATTTTCCTCAGACCATCCAGTTTGCTTTTGGGGGACAGCTGTACCAGGAAGAACGGTAATTTCCGCTTCTCCCTTTTGGCCCTTGCTGTGATAAAAGGCTTAACCCCTACGAACTCGAGCTCGTCGTTGTTCTTCTCCTTGAGCAACTTAAGGAGCTCCTCAGGTTCAGAGGACGATTCCATCCCCTTCAGCAGCATTGTTTGCAGCTTTTCCCCCTTCGGGCTGAAGGAGAAGAACTCCGTCGTCGTGTCCCTCAGTAGATCCTTGACTTTTTTATACAGATCCACTGTATTACAGTGGATAGCATGCCTGTCCTAACTCAATCTTTTAACATAAAAATGTTGACCTATGGCCGACTTACAAAGTTCAATGGTATCCTTAAGCTCAATCTTAAAAGTGTTCATTGGTGGTACCCTTTGCTTTGTTGTCTTCTGCTGTTGTTGTTGTTGTTGTTGTTGTGGTTGCTGCTGCTGCTGCTGCTGTTGTTGCTGCTGTTGTTGCTGCTGTTGCTGCTTCTGTTGCGGCTGCTGTTGTTGCTGCTTCTTTTGCGGCTGCTGTTGTTGTTTCTGTTGCTGCTGCTGTTTCTGCAGCTGTGGCCACTTGGCCTGTTGCGGTTGTTGTTGCTGCTGCTTTGGCAGCTGCTGTTGTTGTTGGGGTTGGAGCATCAGCTGACGCTCCTTCTCCCTTCTAGCACTCTGCTTCTCCTTGATGGCTAGAACCCTTTGCTGTAGCTGTCTGATGCTACTGCACAGGGATTCTAGCTCATCATCTTCATCGTCGGACTCAGGGGCCGCTAGGGAGGCGAAGCTATTTCCCCCCATATGTAAACTTTCCCCACCGTCGGAGACGTATGGGTACTTATCTTGATGCTGTTGTTGTTGTTGTTTTGGAGCTGCCACTGATGTCGATGGCGCCCCCTCCCTCACTTCCACTGGCAGCTTTTCAGTGGAAGCCGATAGAGAGCGGCGCTTTATCAGGTCAGGAGTCGGCATTAGCCTCATCCGCCGTTTAACGGCACCCTCGGATGCCCCTGTTGCTTTGTGGCCTGATGTGCCGGCCACCTCTGCTGTTGCTGACGTCACTTTACCGTCACGTGTTTTTGTAGGTCCCGCTCCAGGGAGCGCGGACCGCACACTTTTCTTCATCACGTGTCTTTTTGCTCAGACGTAATCACTTTTCCTTTTGTTTTTATTCAATTTAAAATTTAAAAAGTATGTATTTACTTCGGGAATCGAACCCCGGAACCTTCGATCGACGGTCGCGAACACTAGCACTGAGCCAAACTCGCACTTTTAAAACAATGTCTCAAATCACTACAAAGGCTTTTGCACTTATTAAAAATAGCCGAACAAAAAAGACGTCTTGACACCGCGGAGATCTGTGAACGACTGCTTCGCTACAACTCCTAAGACAAATGTTAAGATAAAACAAAACTCCTATTTTAAGGAAATATGGAAAATTATTGCAGAAAAGAGGAAAGCAAGAAAACGTTTGCAGCAATCAAGGGCGCCAAATGACAAAAAAGTACTCAATACATTAAAATAAGCTTAGAAGATCGATAAGAGCCTTTAACAATTACAGTTTCAAAACATGCCTTAATAATAGCCATGTTTTTTTGAGACCTGTATACCCAGCCCAGTAAGGTTTTACACACAAAGCAATAACAACACCCCAAGTGGAGATAACTTTCCCAGTAGCAGCAAGTGAGGATAGAACTACATAAGTTGACCACCAGAGCGTGGAAAATCTCATAAATAAGCTTTTAACCGATTGTATTTTGTCCTTTTGTTTGCGTTTGACATTTAAAAGCTTTTAAACAAAGACAACAACTTAAATTAAATGCGAGCCGCAAACCAATTGGTTGGTGCGGCTGGAAGTGAGTATAGATCGTTTTTTTGACTGTAGTGAGTATAATTATCAAAAAAATACAGCTAATCTAACAAATGATGGTACTGAATACTTCCTCTGGAAGGCGACAAATAAATAGGCCAATAGCACATATTCCACCAATTAAAATCAATGAAGGCAACTGAATTTATTTGCTGGGTATCTTGAAGGCGTCTTCCAACCTTATGAAGATAAAGACTGACAAGAAATGGAAGAATTGTGCAAAGAGAAGAAACATATTCAATCGGTAACAAATGAAATTGCCAAATAAATAAAAGAAGGTATCAATACAAAAAAAAGCCCAGGGATTTGATTTGATAACAGGGAAAATCCCAAAACAATTTTAAAAAAAGGTTTAAAAAAATTTGGCGCATATTATAAATGCTCCTAGCGGAGATAATTATAATACCAATACCGAAACCATGCAAACCACCGAGGGAAGTCACCTCCTATCGCCCTATATATCGAAACTGCCGTCCATGACCCTCTATATTCTATAAGCTGTAGCGCTAAATATTCGTATTCGTGTGGGCTCACACAGATGCTGCGAAACGAATTGTCAAGGCAAATCTCTACTCGAGCCAAAGAAGAATAGTCAGGGTAGACGGCTGATAGAGCATTTGGTAAGGATCTAATAGAAACTTCTTTTCAAACACTCTACGTAGATAATTTTGCTTGGTAGAGCCGTACGCAATGTAAACGGCTTTGCGAGAGCCCTTTCACTTTTTATCTACAGTGTTCACGAGACTTTAACAATACAAAATTTAAAGGCAATAGACTAGCTGATTCTCGATCTATCAAAACACGAAGTCAGTCAAAAAGAAAGAGGCTTTGTGCTTTTATCATACAAAGTTTGGGACGCAGGCAAGAAACTGGCAGTCCGATTGTCCTCGTATCACCTCAACTAAAACAAATGAAAAACTAGCGGCGCTGTCGTCAGCCCAAACAGTTGGCGGCAGCAATACACCATCCATAACCGCCATCACCGAAAGTCGTCTTCATACCCGAAACAAAACACACAACACACAATTTCTCATCGACTCCGGATCCGTGGTATCAGTTGTACCAAAAAACTTCCTTAAACACGAACTTCAGGTCGGGAACCTTCGTTTATATGCGGCCAACCAGACGCCTATAAACACATTCGGTGAGATTATCGTCCAATTAGATCTTGGTTTACGCAGAGATTTTAGTTGGTCTTTTTTAATTGCAGACGTGCAAACCCCAATTATCGGCGCTGACTTTTTGACACACTTCAACTTGTTGATTGACTTGAAAGGCAAGAGACTGATCGACTCTAAAATGTTGCTCACATCAAAGGGAGAGCTGTTGCAGGCGAAGTTCCATGGCATCTCTACCCTTAACGTCTATCAAAATCAACAAAATTCCACCAAGTCCTGCAGACTACTTTCTGAGTTCGTGAGCATCACTGTCCCACACAACAATCAAGATCATAACAACAACAATGTCAATCACCACATCGAAACCACTGGTCAACCTGTGGCAGAGCGACCCCGCATACTCTCTGGAGACAAACTTGCCGCCGCGAAAACTGAGGTCAACCACCTTCTCCAAGCTGGTGTCTGCCGTCCTTCAAAAGCAACTGGGCAAGTCCATTACATATGGTGCCAAAGAAGACAGGCGGATGGCGTGCTTGTGGCGACTACCGTAAAGTAAACGCCCAGACTGTTCCAAATCGGTATCCGATAGCTCATATCCAAGTTTCGCGGAGAGACTGCATGAAAAAACAGTTTTTACAACGGTTGATCTCACTAAGGCTTACCATCAGATTCCAATGGCGGATGAAGACATCAAGAAGACACCGTTTGAACTCAGAGTATACATGCCTTTCGGTCTACGAAGCCCATCCCAGATTTTCCAGCGTTTTATGCACTCCATACTCAGGGACCTCCCTCGATATCATATTTTGTTACATTGACGACATTTTCATCATTTCCGACAACATGGAACAACATCTCCAGCACGTGAGAACAGTATTTCAAAAACTTCAACAAAATTCCTTAACCACCAATTTGGACAAATGTGTTTTCGGAAAAAGTGAAGTCGAGTTCCTGGGATACACTATCACCGCATTAGGCTGCAAACCACCAGAGAAGCGTGTAGAGGCAATTCGAAACTACACTAAACCTGAGACAATCTGCGAACTCCGTCATTTTATTGATGTCCTAAACTATTATCGCCGGTGCATTCCTCATGCAGCTCATCTTCAGGCGCCATTGAAATATTTCCTTCGGAAATCGAAGAAAAACGAGAAGAAAAGTCCCGTGGACACCTGAGATGGAAGCAGCTTTCGAGGTCTGTAAAAAAGTATAGGAGACATAGCACTGCTAGGGTATCCTGCCAAAAACTCTCAACTAGCTCTTGTCACTGACGCTTCAGATATTGCCATCGGAGCCGCCTTGGAGCAGGGAGTTGGAGACTCCTGGAGGCCGCTTAGATTTTTCTCTAGGAAGCTGTCACAAACCGAACGAAACTACAGTACTTATGATCGCGAGTTGCTGGCGATATATGAAGCAATAAAGTTTTTTAAATATCTTCTGGAAGCAAGGCATTTCATCATCCGCACAGACCACAAACATTTGGTATACGCATTTTCGCAAAACTAGAAAAGGCTTCGCCAAGACAACTGCGACATCTGGATAACCTAACGCAGTTTACAACCGAAATAATCCACGTAGCCGGATCTGACAACACAGTTGCTGATGCGTTCACGATAATCAGTGCCATAACCATGCCGACATCTCTCAACATTCACGAGCTACACGAGAAGTCGAAGTTTATTGTGATATTTCCACCGGATATCTACAACCGTACGTCCCACCGAAACTTCAACACTGGAACAACTCGTTGCCGAACAACTGCCTATCATCAACAGGCAAACTGACTCGTCGAACGATGGCACTGATCATTAAAAGCTGCGTTGATGTGTCATTCCAACAATCCTTGGCCCGACATGCTAACTACAGTTCTTCTTGGATTCCGGACGTGCTTTAAAGAAGATTTGCGCTCGACCGAGTTGGTATGTAGCACAAACATTCGACTGCCGAACGTGTTTTTCGCTGATGAAGATGCTCAGCCAGATCCTTAGGTATTCATCGAGAAATTTCGGGAGCATATGCGCATGCTTCGCCCAACTAAAGTCCACCATCACTGTTTTTTTGCCCACTCGGCGCGGGGAGTCTCCAAAATAAAACGTCCTTATTTAACTTTCTTTGATATTGGAAACGTTTTATTTTCCTAATGCATGAAATATAATTTATATAGACATGATGTAAAAGGATTAAATTTCATTACTTATACATTTGTGTGTCCTCCCCGTTCAAGCGCCGCTGTCAAAATCGAACCAAAAAGGTTTCACTGAACTAAAACCCGAGGCGATCCACTGAACTGGAATCCGAGGCGATCCTCTGAACTATCTCGGTTGTAGCGCTGAACGCTTTACTATTAAACCGACGTGACATTTGAACGGGGCAGAACACACAAAGCGCTTACAAAATGTTAGCTAAAACTAAAAAAAAATACATTATAATCTTCGGCAACACCCCGGGCCCCGTGAATCTCCTACACCTCAGATTCACCGACATCCAACCTGACTAGTATATGAGCTGGGCGTTTAAGAACTCCGGTACTAGTCTGCACCTCTGCTGCTCTCACCTGCAGGTCTTTCCCTGGAAACGTTCGTAATATTCGGCCCATCGGCCATGCCGATCTATGTACGGCGTTGTCACACACCAGGACAACATCACCAATCGAGAGGGGTTTGACTGGTTGGTGCCACTTCGTCCTTCGGCACAGGTCGGAAAGGTATTCGGCTATCCACTTCTTCCAGAAACTTTGCGTCATCTGCTGAACTTTCCGCCACTGCTTCCTGGTGGTGCGTAGCTTCTCTTGGTGCGGGTGAGGTGTCTGTTCCGAGTTCGCTGTACCTAAGAGAAAATGGTTGGGTGTTAAAGGCTCACCTGCGAGGATGTCCATTGGAATGTGGGTCAGAGGACGTGAGTTAAGAATATTTTCGGCTTCGCACATCAGACTATAGAGGCTGTGCTCTTGCAGGTTTTCGTTATATAATGCATGTCCCATCGCCCTCTTTACGCTCCGTACCAGACGCTCCCAGCATCCACCTGCATGTGAGTTGAGAGGGCAGTTGAAGACCCACTCGATATTCTTATTCGCGAGTACATCCGAAATGTTTCCGTGTGTCAGGCTTTTGTTGCTTTAGTTCTCGGTGCGCTCCGACAAAATTCGTCCCGTTGTCGGATCTAATTCGCACGGGAACTCCTCTTCTGTTCATGAAGTTTCGGATACATAACAGGCACGTGTCAGTTCGAAAGGTCCCTTGCAATTTCCAAATGTACCGCACGCGTCGTCAGGCACGTAAAGAGTGCAATCCACCTTTTTTCCGTTCGTCGTCCTGACACAATCGTAAAAGGACCCATATAGTCCAGGCCCATGTAAGAGAACAGTCTCACATATGGAGTAAGCCTGTCTTCGGGTAACTGGCCCATAAGCGGAATAGCTGGTTTCGCCCTTGGAATCTTGCATATCTGACACCGTTTGACTGCACGTCGTACCACTACCCTGATATGTGGGATCCAAAACGTTCGTCATATCTCAGCGATAATTATGTCCTCATTCTGGTGTTTCCATTTGCGACATAGGTCTACGGTAAGATCGGTAACGCGGTGATCTTTTGGGAGTATAATCGGCGTACGTGTAGAGGGCTGCACTGTCGTCGCTTTGCTGATGCGCCCATCCAAACGAATTATGCCCTGGTCATCCATACAAGGCGTTAGCTTCCAGAGTTGACTGCTACGATCTAGTCGCTTTTCTGCCTTAAGAGTGCAATAATCAGCCGAGTAAACCTCCATTTGCACGCTACGGTAGATCGCCAGTTCCGCTCGAGAAAGTTCCCCTAGGCTCAATCGTCCACCCTTACGACCGACTGTAGATTTCAAGCAGTTGACCCGAAAACGGAAGATCCAGGCTATCACTCTCTTTAGCCTAAGAAAACATGAAAATCTGCCGAAAATGTCGCACCCTATACTGATGTGGAGGAACCTAGATTTTGGCCCGAGTTCTTCTGTCGTCCCTTCGCTAAGCTCAGCTTGAGGCCATTGGGACTCGTCCTCTAACAAAAACTTCGGGCCACTTACCCAAAATTAATCCTGCTTCTTGAAGTTTACGCGCGTCCCGAAATCAGCTGGGTTAAGAGCGCTGGGTAACCACCTCCAATCAGATATCATCGTGCTCTCCAATATTTCATTTACGCGATGCGCAACATAAGGCTTGTAGCGCCTGTTGTCGGACTTTATCCAAGCCAGAACTGTTTTATAGCCGCTCCACATAACAATCCGTACTGGCGTCACATCCTTACTGTCTAATACCATCTGGCGAATTCTTGCTTCCAATACCGCCGACTGTTACACTCGTCCCACTGCACCTGTTTGCGCCAGGTCAACTGCAGCAACAGCTTCGCTATCAGCGAGTACTCCGCCGCTAGGCCAAAAGGATCAAAAACCGACATCATTATCCTTAGCACTTCGCGCTTAGTGGGCCTCCTCTCCCCATTCAACAAGGCCGGATAAGCCCTTCCGAAGGCTAGCACGAATTTCAGCTCATCTAGTCCTGTATCCCAATGCATCCCAAGCACCTTCTGGTTGTTCTTCGCATCTCCCTGGTCTAAACTCAAAATGGACGGCATGGTTCTGCATTCGTTGAACTCTTGATTAACTACCGTAGAGTTGGAAACAAACCTGTTCAGTTCGAAGCCACCTTGCTCGTGGATCCAAACGACTTCTTTCGTCACACGTATTGCTTCGCTTTCATTTGAGAAGCAGTGAACGTAGTCGTCGACGCGACGTAGTGGTGGTTTACGATTGCGGTTGCAGCTTCTGGATACCTTTCGCGGAAGCCGTTCGCATTTCGGTTTTTAACGTACTGCGCTGAGCTGAGTGAACATTTGGACCCAAAAATCATCACTGTCATCACACATTCCTCAATCGGCCCTTGTGGATCGGCGCTCCATAAGAAGCGTTGTGCCATCTGGTCATCCTCCCGAATCTTGATCTGGTGAAACATCTGGAAGATGTCAGCGCAAACGGCTATCGGCTTCTGTCTGAACTTCATGAGCACAACCGCCAGTGGCTGGCACAAATCTGGACCAGTAAGCAACGCCGAGTTCAATGAAGTATCTCCTGCCTCTGCTGCAGCGTCGAAAAGCAATCGTAATTTTCCTGGTTTATTTGGGTTGTATACGCCAAAGTGGGGTAGCTAACACGTTCGATCCCCTTTAAGTGTTGTTTCTGCTTCGTTTAGTTTCCTCGCGAAACCCATACGTAGATATTCCGTTATGGTGTTCAAGTACTCCTGGCGAAAGTTCTCGTCGCGTTGGAACTTCTTTTCTAAAGGTAGCAGTCTTCTCTTCGCTGTCTCTCTGCTCGCTGAAAGCGCAACTTGATCACACTTCCATAGTAGTCCCGTCTCAAACCGGGACCCCTTGCGCACCGTAGTCCCTTCCAACAACCGCCTTGCTCTGGCCATTTCACTTGGCTCCGTAGGTTCTTCGACAACGCGTACACCTAGACCTTCGTTAGCAATGTAGTTCTCGACCAGCTGATTCAAATCACTATCTTCCTCGCCGCCCAGTTTCACGAAAAACGCACGATTACGTCCTTCTCCCTTACACATATTTCCACGACCATAGATTACCCAACCGAGCTTGGTTGAGGTAGCAACGAGTCCATTACCGCTGCTGGCGACTACTTTCCGGGCCACTCCTAAATGCGCATTATCTAATCTAATCAAAAGCTCCGGGGTAGCTGAGGTATAATCGGCAGTAGGAAGCTTCTTCATATAGCGGTATTTCGTTGGCAACTCGTTCACATCCAAGGTCTGGGTAGGCAGCCGAAGATCCTTTACAGTTCTCACGCTTCTGAGCGGGAACTTCCTAGAGTTCGCTCCTATTCCGGATATGTCCATGCAGACAAGAAGCGATTCCTCCGTCACCGTTTTGTCACTGAACCATTGCAATTGTAGTCTCTCCGTCGGGCCTTGCAACCCAAGTGAATCCGCCAGCCTCCTATTCATCAATGACACAGCTGACCCTTCGTCGAAGAACGCGTAACAAGTCACCTCCTTACCATTGGCAAATAGCTTTACCGGAAGTATTTTGAAAAGAACATTTGTTGTTTGCGGATTGATTACCAAGCTCGTACATACTCGCCGCTGCGGTTGACGTATATCTGGTCAGCCACCAATGTGCTCACGAGGACTGTGCAGGAGACCATGGAGTTTCCTATTACAATCGTTTTCCTCACAATCGTGACGTTGTTCACAGCTGCTACTCCGATGATCCCCACTCAAACAATTGAAGCAAAGCCTCTTCTGACGCACAAGACGCCACCGTTGCCGAATGTCCATCTCCATAAACTTTTCGCATTTCGAAATATTATATTTCCCAGAACACACATTACAACACCGATTATCACTGCTACCCTTCGCCATGTCCGCGTGGAAAAATCTGGTTCGTCCTACCGTCTTATTGTCTAACTGCGGTGACTGTTCATTAAAGTTGACACAAATCGTGGTTACCATAGTCGACAGTTCCTGCAGCCAAGCACTAAAGTGCTTTATCGTTGGTGTTGACCCAACCGTTATCGCATACCGCGCCCAATCCAGTCTTCTTTACACAGGCAGCTTCAGCAACAATTCCTCCATCAGTGTGGGATTACAAAGATGCTCCACACAACCTGCAGCCTCCAGAAACGATGCCAAATTCTGCACCTTAGTAGCAAAAGGAACTATCTGCTCCACTCTATTTTCGGCATAGGGGCGACGCTCCTCACCTTCAGAATTTGGCTTCTTACTAGTTGGTCTGGCCTTCCGAATCTGTCTTTCAGGGTCCTCATCACTTGCTCCACGTTACTGCTGTGGATCAGCAAACATTCTACGGCCTCCCTCGCGTTACCTTTAAGGGCTTTTTGGTGCCGCAGCATATTCTGCCTTTCGTTATAAAAGTACTCATCGGTAGTCATTGCAAATGACTCTCTAAACATCGGCCAGACCTCGGGAGCCCCGTCGAACTCAGGAAGGTCGTATAGCTTTCGTGGTTGTTCCTGCCTTGATGATGATAATGTGCGCGTCAACTCGCCTAATGCTGCTGCTACTGTCCCGCCGGTGCACTTATCGGTCGCACTTTGTGCATCGCCGATTTGTCTTGAAGGTCGATTACTTCTTCCAATTTTCGCCTGCAGATTCTGGATCATCAGCATCATCTCACCTAACCTGGCTTCTATGGTTGAGCCGGGAGCCGCATGTGGTGCCTCTTTGTCGCGCATCGTGCTGTTCATGATGTCGGCACTGCCGTTATCGTCGTTGTATACGTCTTCGCCTGCTTCGGCTGCTCGCGCCCTCGTCTTTGGTGGCATGAATGCCCTAACCTACTTGTTTTCCACCACGCTTTTACCCACCATCCAATAGACACCCGCCTCCAGAACCAATAAACTAGAGCTGTGTCAATCGTGGTTGATTCGGTCTTTTTGACCCGTTCACGTAAAAGTATTGATGATTGCAATCACACAACCTCAAATCAATCGTTCACAAAGTCAATACTTTTCTTACACATCAGACCGATTCAGTTGCCTTGCTTATTTGTATATGAAAGAACGAAAAAAAAGTAATGTTGAGCAGATAAATGAAAAAGAGGGATGAAAACGAACGAACGAAGAACGAACGAAATCGATGCGAATGATCGATACAAACAGTATGATTGGAACTGTTGATTGTATTCAGTGGACCAATACAATATCTCTATCTCTATCATTGAATGATTGAATGATTGATTGAAAAGACCGAATCATTTTTGAATCTATACTTGAACGATTCGATCTTCAAATTTGAACGACTGACACAGCTCTACAATAAACCCAATCAAATTCAACAAAGGTACTCACCAGGACACTTCACCAAATGTATTTCTCCTCAGGGATGGTGCTGCTTCGGGTTGCTCAGCTGCACACTTGTAAATGTCTTGGCCTGGTCGTGGCGAAATAATTTTCTCTTTTCTAATTGCCGATGCTCCGACGGAAGACTCGAACAAATCCCTTCGATCAACTTTTTCTTTAGATCAGGCAAAAACAAAACGTGAAAATAAAAGATGTTCTTTTCACCCGGCGCGGGGAGTCTCCAAAATAAAACGTCCTTATTTTACTTTCTTTGATATTGGAATCGTTTTATTTTCCTAATGAATGAAATATAATTTATATAGACATGATGTAAAAGGATTCAATTTCAGTCCTCCCCGTTTAAGCGCCGCTGTCAAAATCAAACTAAAAAGGTTTCACTGAACTAAAACCCGAGGCGATCCTCTAAACTATCTCGGTTGTAGCGCTGAACGCTTTACTATTAAACCGACGTGACACTTGAACGGGGCAGAACACACAAAGCGCTTACAAAATGTTAGCTAAAACTAAAAAAAATCTCTATATATATAAAACTCTTCCCTGACTGACTGACAGATCAACGTCCAGCCCAAACCGTTAACTGTCGTCAATTCCAACGCTCGTTTACAATGACATTCCAGCTGTCAGCTCCACAGACAAGGCCAATCTGCTTGCTGCACACTTTGCAGCTAGCTCAACGCTCCCAGATTGTGCGTTGTCTCCACCTATACTCGAGAGCGTCCAATTCTCCATTGGACAAGTCCACTTTCGCACTCGTACAGTTGCAGGAGTACTTAGAGGTCTCAACATACACAAATCCGCTGGTCCAGATGGTATTCCACCCATAGTTCTGAAGAGGTGTTCTCTCACCCTGGCAAAACCACTGCGTAAGCTTTTCCATCTGTCCTACTCCTCAGGTCTCTTTCCGAGAAGATGGAAAACTGCATTTGTCCAGCCCGTGCCCAAAAAAGGCGATTCTTCTTCTCCCTCCAACTACCGACCCATTGCACTTACGTCCCTTCTTTCCAAGGTCATGGAAACGCTGATAAATCGTCAGCTTTTGAAATATCTCGACTCACGGAAACTCCTCAATGACCGGCAGTACGGTTTCCGTAGCAACAGGTCCACTAGTGACTTGATGGCTTATCTCACCGAGAAGTGGAACGAATCTCTACATCACCTTGGTGAAAGTAAGATTGTTGCGCTTGATATTTCAAAAGCATCTGACTGAGTTTGGCACCAAGCTCTTTTGTCGAAAATGCGTGCATATGGGATCGATGTATCTCTTCTTCAATGGATTAGAAACTACCTTTCGGGCCGTTCAATTCAAGTTGTTTTGGACGGTTTCAAGTCTGCAATTCACCATGTAAATGCTGGTGTCCCCCAAGGCTCTGTTTTGTCTCCGACTCTCGTTCTCATTTTTATAAATGATCTCTTGTCTGCAGCTTCTAATCCAATTCATTCCTTCGCCGATGACAGTACTCTCAGTTTTTCATATTCGTTCTCTAGCTCACGTCCCTGCTCTTCGGATGTAGTAGTGGAGCGGCAACGTATGTTAAACTCATTAAATTCCGACCTTGACAGCATACTAAAATGGGGTTCTATAAATAGAGTGGAATTAAATGCTTCCAAAACTCAATGATGCCTTCTGTCTCTCAAGCGAAACCCAAACTTACAACCATTATCCATGAATGGTACCTGCATCGCCGAAGCCGAAAAACTTTCCATCCTCGGTATGTGTGTTAACAACGATCTTCGTTGGAATGACCATATATTCGATGTCGCCAAAAATGCAGCGAAATGTCTAGGTTTCCTTAAACGATGCAAATAATACTTTACCCCTTCTGATCTAGCTACAATCTACAAGGCGTTTATTCGCCCAAAGCTTGAGTACAACGCTCACATCTGGTCTGGTGTGCCAAAAACCGTCTTGCATATTCTAGATCGAATTCAAAAACGCGCGATAAAACTAATAGGTGACAGAATCATTGCGAAGTCAATAGACTCGCTTGAACACCAAAGAAATGTTTCCTGTCTCACTGTTTTATCGATTCTTTTAAAAAAAGTGCTCTAGCGAAATAGCTAGCTGCATTCCGCCCCTGCAAAATTTCACCCGCAATACTCGTCATGCTTTGAATGCACATCAGTTTACCCTTAAGCCTACTTTCGGACGAACTGTCAAATATAGAGATTCTTTCTTTAGCCGTACCACACGAATGTGGAATAATCTACATAGTTCTGTGTTTCCTCGTCACTATAACCCTCAAGCATTTAAAACCAACGTGCATCGGTACCTCCTTTGTCTTTCCTCTAATTTTCCCTAATGCCCGTGCTCTTGGTTAAGGGTATTCATAACCCCTTAAGCGCGCGCTAATTATAAAAAAAAAAAGAGCTAGAAACATGAAATTTGGACAGTAGTTTCCTTTAGTGGCGTAGACACGCACTAAGAAAGGATTTTTTGAAATTCGGCTCCAAAAGGGGAGATACAGGGTGTTCAAGTTTGTATGGAATCAAAAATTTAAATTGGAATTAAGAATTGAAATTTGGTAGGTAAATTCTACAATAAAAATAAAGAAACACGTTTCACCGTTTTTGAAAATTATATCCACGGGCCAAGATACAGGGTGTTAAAGTTTGCAAATTTATAGTATGCGCAACCGTAGCCATCGGCACATTCGGTTCGTGATCGTGTGTTGTTTCTGTTTTGCCGAGTTGCGCAAGGGTAGTTTTTTCATTTATTTTTCTTCGATCGTATTCTTGCTTCTATGGATACACTACGTAGTTTATTTATAATAAATTGCATTCACAGTTCGGAGTAATTCGACGGGGAACGGGTGTGTAGGAAGAGAAATGAGACTACTGAAACCGATTTCAAAAATTCAATATTAGTCGTGTTTTTTAGGGTACTGTATACCCAGCTCAATAACAACACACCAAGTGGCGATAACTTTCCCAGTAGCAGCAAGTGAGGATAGAACTACATAAGTTGACCACCAGAGCGCGAAAAATCTCATAAATAAGCTCTTAGCCGATCGTATTTGTTGCTTTTCCTCGGTGTTGACATTTAAGAACTGTCAAATAAAGAAAAAAAAATCGAACCGCAAACCAATTGGTTGATGCCGCTGCTACTGAGTATGAATCGTTTTTTTGACTGAAGTGAGTATAGTTCTCAAAAAACACGGCTATTGAAATAGTGACATTTTTTGCTTCCCTTTATCTTTGAAAGCTCCATAGGGACAGATGATTTCTAGCGACTTAGTATACACCTTAGTATGTAGTTAACGCGTGCGAAGTAGCGGGTGAACTGCTAGTACATTATAATCTTCGGCAACAATCACGCTACAAAAAGAATGTTTCTTTTAAAAAATATCAACGATTGTTCTCACATTCTTCTCCGGACCGATGCAGTGAAGGAACCCTTGGAACCACCGTACACAGGACCATATCCAGTTCTCAAACGTATATCCGATGGTGTTTTCACGTTAAAAATCGACGAAAAGGAAACAAATGTCTCCGTGGAACGCCTTAAGCCCGTTTTTTCGCAGAACAAGATGACCCAGCTTCAACTCAAATTACATCGGAAAATTTACCAGCTGATCAAACATATAGCAACAAAAAAGTGACGTTTGCCTCCTAGACGAACTGCAACATTAGAAGGGGAGTGACTGCGTACGTGCCAGATGTCAAAGCTGAAACGGAAAACTGACAGGAACTAATCTAACATTTTTATTGTAAAACTAATTACTATTAATAAAGTAATCTTTCGGAGTAAAAGACTCTTTACTTAAACTGTGGGTGTAAGGCAACCCATAGACCATTATGTTCAAAAAGATCTATGAGTGAAATCGGCAATTACTTAGTTGCCAACCTGATAGATTAATAAGAATATTCAGGTGGCAAGCCCGAAAACACCCTTTCATTACCAACCAAATTTACAGCGTTCGGGCAGTTAAATATCCAGAAGAGGAGACAAACGATAGTTGGAATAGTATCCAGTAAACTTTGAAGTTTTGCACATATGTTGTAGAAGGGGGCCATTCTAAAGACCAAACCATAATTGAATTAAGTCTCCGTACGTTGCGGATACTCAGAATTTGTATATTGCACCTATAATGACTTCTCACTTAGTTTTGTTCACTTTTGGTTCCGTATGTAAATAGCGCACATTCCGTACAGAACGCTTGCAGATGAGGACAATTAAACTGAGGCAGAAGAAAAAATATGACATACAGTCGCGTTTACTTAAATGGCAGGGTTAAGCTAGCAATGAATACTTTCTTCAGAGTCGGTTGCAATTGGTTTATATTTATGTCATGTTTGATAAAAAATATTTTGCTTAAACGCCAATAGTTCACCGAGTAAAGTAAACCAAACGAGTTGGTCCCATGATGAATGAGGATAAAACAAAGTACATGCTATTGACCAAAAATCGATCTGTCGAACACCGTTTAGGACAGTACTTAATGATTGACAGCTATAATTTTGAGGTAATGAAGGAGTTCATCTACCTCGGGGCAAATATAAACTCAACTAATGACACCCTAGTGGAGATTCGACGAAGGATAACCTTAGGCAACCGCTGCTACTTCGGTTTGTCTAAACAGCTAGGGTCCAAACTCCTAAGTCGAAGGTCCGAAATTCACCTCTATTACGAAAGTCGTTTAAGTCTTCATCACAAAACGATAATGTAACGTCGGCATTACAGTAGTCGTTTAAGTAATTGCTTTGCGTCATTAAATGACTTGAGTCGCTTATCTCTTGTGGAATGCATTCTTTGTGTGACATGACACATGAGTCGAATAACTGATTGCATTGGTATTCTGGAAGTCGTTTTATAGTCATAAACGACAAAAAGAGTCGGTTAAGATTTTGCAAACGACTGGTAGTGAAAGTTGTCTCCAAATATAAGTTCTGTCTGTTTTTTAACTCAAGTAGTGTAAATAAACATATTTTAAATAATAATTACTCTTTTAGGATAAAAATATCAAATCCCAAATAGATGAAACGGTTAGTGGAATTAATGGAAAAAAATAATTCATTTGCGACGAATTTTAAGAGAGGTGTTTCTCAAACGGCTGACACAAAAACTGCATGAGAAGAGGTAGCTAAAACTTTAAACAGCTTAGGACCACCTTTCTGGCATGAAAAGGAATGACCCCCGGAATACCGTATTTTTGGTAAAACTGCTCTTATAATTGGTTGTTTTCTTCGTCCGTGTTTTCAAACTTTATCCACTGTGGACAAATATATTCCTCAATTATGTCTATTATCTCACCGATTATTTTGCTTACTGTAGGTTTTGCTAATCCTAAAGCAAAATAGTTGCCAATGCCCGTTTGATTACTGCCTTCAACACAATCTTAATGTTGCGGCAAGTCTCAAAATTATTGGTACAGCACATGCATGCTTTATATCTGGAAGCTTATCCTTGACTTCGTGCAATAAATAAACGAATGCCTCTTTACTGAGTCTAACGTACATTTTGAATCTGAAAACACTTGTTGATTTATTTTAAATATTTTTATTTTTCTTTGCACTTATACTTAGTATCTGGTAAATCCAATAGGTTGCATTTCGCCCTGATACTTCTTCTAACTCGTATTAATTCTCTTTTTTTGGATTACTCTTCATCATCATCATCATTACTCAATGCTTTGAACGTTGCTATGCTGTCCATACTTATATTTAGTAATTTTCGTTTTTATTTAATACACAAACAATTCGAATTTA
Organism: Criorhina ranunculi; assembly: GCA_951813785.1. NCBI lineage: Eukaryota > Metazoa > Arthropoda > Insecta > Diptera > Syrphidae > Criorhina > Criorhina ranunculi. The sequence continues at coordinate 50,346,393 of OX638384.1, read as the reverse complement.
AACTACCAATCTGATTTAAAGATATAAAATCGAAAGAATAATTTGAAAATATAACAATGAAAAATATTAAAATTCCAATCCGACAGTCAGCTGTAGTTGTGGAATCTATGTGGAATATAAATGAGGGGAGAGTCATGTCATATAACTTTCGTAATACCGACACCAAAACGACTGCAAAATGAAGTGACTCCTGAAATGACACGAGTCGAATAATTGAAATGACTTTCGTAATAGGGGTGATTATGGTCTACGAAACTCTGATCTTGCCAGTCTTGCTTTATGGAGCTGAGTGGTGGACGATAAGTAAGACAGCGGAGCAGATCTTGGGATCCCTCGAAAGAAAAAATTTTCGTCGAATATTTGATTCTATCTGCGAGAAGGGGGAATGGAGCAGAAGATATAACCACAAACTCAACGCGCTGTAAAAAGTAAAGATGTGGATGTAGTTCGAAAATCAAAAATCCTTCGACTGCATTGGTCACATTGTTGAGTAAATTAAAACCACCTAACTCTTTCGTGTCTAAATCCCAACTCGACTCCTTAAATCTTGGCGAAGTCAAATGAAGTGTTGCTTCACGGTCAGGCAAAGGATCGCCTTGAGAACATCGAAATTCACTTGTCACACAAGATTTGAAAGCGATGCATTTGCCTGTCTACTTGAGCCACACGCGCAACTTATCGTAGACGCTCGCGATACTTTACACCAAATTTTCCTCCCGCGAGCATTTCTTTATTGAAATATGTGTTCAGCTTAAAGTTAACACTTCTCACGATTTTACTCATATATGACAGAAAACTACAATTTACTTATTTACTGTTTATAGAATAGATAAAAACATGTTATATTTAAAGAATTAGCAACTAGTTATTGAATGAAGTAATAATTTTTACTTGTATGTAAATGTATATAAACTTTATTTTTTGTATAAATGTATGTTATGTTAGTACATAACCCATAATTTTTTATTTTTTTATTTTCACAAACAAAACACAAAATGAGTAGGTATGACAGATTTATTTTAATTTCACATAGTGAAAAACAAAACAACTTGATATTTTTTCATAAAGGATTTCTTTTTACAATATTTACTTACTTACTCTTGAACAACATTAATTTACATTGATTTGTTTTTTTTTTTTTTTCTTTTTCACAGTTCTTTTTACAATTTTACTTTGTATTTTATGTATATGTTGCATTTTTTATTTTTTTTACATTACATTACATTAAATTTTCGATTGATGGAGGAAAGTGTGGACAAAAGAGGGAATAATGGACGTAAGAGGAAAGGAAAGAAAAGGAATAGGTTTTAACAGGTGTCAGAGGCAACTTCGAACACAGCATGCGAATTAGTTAGATTAGCTCTTCTTCGGGGTCTTGGTCTTAGTCTACTTATGGGGTTTTCTGTTTTTAGTTTTCTGTAACAAAAATACAGTACGGCAAAACAATACAATAGTCGAAAACAAGGGGAGTTAAATTTTGTTTAAGATTTATCCAATGGTATAATTTAGTTAATCATTTTCGAAATATGGTTTCAGTCTATTGTTATGTACTTTTTCTAGTTTTGATCCTCACAAAATCGTCGTGTTGACCTCGTTGTGAACTTGCTTTACTTCAAACGAACCGGTGTACAAGGGGTACAATTTATTTTTTCTAGCCATGTCCTGAAGTAATACCTTATCTCCTACCTTAAAAGAATGTGGGTGAATTTTCTTATCATAATATTCCTTAGTTTTTGTCTTACTTATCCCTTTATTTATTTTAGCTAGTTGGTACACCTTTTGTAATTTATGCCTTAGTTAAAAAAAATAGTTTTCATTGTCGTATATGGGAGAACGGTGTTTTTTTAATACTAGTTGGTATCTCAAAGCTAAAACTAAATAACACATCTATGGGTGTTAGCTTTGTACTAGCATGAGGAGTGTTATTATGGACATACATAGCCTGTCGAAGTCATTCGTCCCAATCTGCTGGATAAGAATTAGAGAATGATCGTAAATAGTCTATCAGAGGTCCATGATTTCTTTCTAGAGCTTCATTTGTTTGCGGATGGTATGCCGTTGTCTTATTTATTTTTCAAAATTTGCATAATCTCTTAAAAAAGTTACTACAAAAATTAGCCACGATCAGTTAGTAACTGTCTAGGAATTCTATACCTACATATGATTTCATCATAGAAAAACCCTTGCTACAGTTTCTGCTTCTGCATTTGGAAGTGGGTAACAGTCCATAAAACGGGTGAGATTTTCTTCGAAAGTTAAAATATATTTGTTACCTCGTGTAGTTGTTGGCAGAGGACCTATACAATGTCCATGAATACTTTGTCAAATGGCCTTTTTGAGGTGACTGAGATCATCATAGGCATAATAAGTAGTATTTTAAGCCTTTTTGTTCGTTTGGCATTTTCTGCAACTTTTGACGTATTTATTGATTATCCGAAACATACTTTTCCATTTGAAATGTGGTCGGATCCGAAGATAAGTTTTGAGGACTCCTTGATGACCACCTAATGGAGAATCGTGGTACTTCTTAAGAACTTTGTTTATTTCCTCTATATCTGTTAGAAGAATAGATTTTCTGCTCTGTTCATCCTTGATCGGTATGTCTTCATTACTTGTGTTGTCATCGGTGCTTTCGATACTATCGTTCAGACTCTGTGATTTGCCACCTTCGATATCACTTCGAGTACTTGTAGTTACTTTCTTCCTGTTTCTATTTTCCTTCGAATTGATTTCGCAGGCATCGCTATGAGACTGAGCGTTACACACTTGGGCTCTTATTACGACCCGAATGTTTGCACTTCTTTCATTCTGTGGTCGCACACGACTTGCATCAACTACTACAATTTGTTTTCCTGATTTGTATTTAATTTCGAAGTCGTACTCCGCTAACTTGAACTTAAAGTTGGATATCCTAGTCGATTCATTGGTAATTTATTAATTAATTAAAAAAATTAATCAAAGGTTTGTGGTCTGTATATAGGGTAAACTTTCGGCCCAATAGGTAATATCTAAAATTCTTCACTGGCCAAACCATAGCCAACGCTTCTCTTTCAATTGTTGAGTAGCGTTGCTCTGTCGCACTTAAAATTCAGCTCGCAAAGGCAATGGGCAAATCTAATCCCTCCCTTCTTTGAGATAGGACAGCGCAAACGGTAATACTACTAGTGTCAGTGGAGAGGTCGAACTCTTAAGCAAAGTCCGGATATCAGTATTGGTGGGTTGGTTATTATTTTTTTTTAATGTTGTAAAGGCTACTTCACATTCTGCGTACCAACGGAATTTTTTATCTTTGTGTATAATATCCCGTAACGGTTTTTCATGTTTTGAGAAATTCGGAATACTCCTTCTATAGAAATTAATCATGCCTAAAAATGATTGGACTTCCTTAGAATTTGTGGGGACGGTATCTGAACTCTACTGTTTACTTTCCGGTCGTCCGGCAGCACTCCCATTTCTGTAATTTTGTAACCAAGGAAAACTATCTCCCGTTGAAGGAAATTACATTTTCGAGGATGAAGACGCAGATTGAATTTTTCCCATCGTTCTAAAATTGAAATTAGTTTTATGTTATGATCTGTTAAATTTCTTCCGTAGACTACGATGTCTTCTAGGTAGACGAAACATTTAATGCTATGTTACCCGCTTAGAGTAAGATTCATAAGGCGTTGAAAAGTGGGTGGGGCGCCTTTTAGACCAAACGGCATTCGGTTAAACCCGTAGTGTCCTGTGGTTGTACTAAAAGCTGTTTTCTGTCGGTCTGCTTTATCTATTAGTACTTGGTGATATCCACTGGCAAGATCTAAGGTTGGAAAATATCTACTGTTTCCTAATTGATCTAGGATATCGTCAATTCTAGGCAACGGAAAAGCGCCGCCGACTGTTATGTTATTAATTTTTCGAAAATCGAGGACTACTCTAGATTTTCGAACTCCATTTTTGTCAGCTTTCTTAGGAACCACTAACAGCGGACTATTCAAGGGGCTAGCCGAAAGCCCTGGTAGCTAGTGCTATAATTTAAGATTAAAACTGTAATTGAATTTACCTTTTTAATAAATAATAATAATAATAATATTCAAGGGGCTTTTGCTATGGGATATAATATTGTCTGCTCAATTTGTTCATTTATTATTTGCCTATGTACCTCCGGTAGACGGTATTGTTTTGTATTTATAGGGCTTTTGTTTTGTTCAGTTGAAATTTTGTGATAAATTGCGCTGGTATATGGTAATTTTTCACCCTCAAGATGAAAAATACTAGAAAATCTTTCACATATATCTTGTACTAGCTGACCCGGCGAACTTCGTACCGCCTAAAATTGATTAAAGTATTAATGTCTCTTTCGAAAGTCGAGCCTCCCTATTGTTTGAAAGAATAAAACTCTTTTAGAAATAAATTGAGTTCAATGCATTTTATTTATGTACATGGAAAATGGATTTCACACATTTCAGATCACTGCAACGCTTTGTGATGAACAACGTTGTTTGTTTTGTTGTCCGATGCGTGAACAAACAATGCAGACGGCTTTCCGACACGCGAACACTCCACGTACAATTGTCGCGAAAAGCAAGGAAATTCTAGATTCAGTCCACACACTTGCAACGATTGGCCTTGCGATTTGTTAATTGTCATAGCGAATGCGAGTGGAACGGGAAACTGAATGCGCTTAAACTCGAACGGCAAATCGGTCGATATCATTGGAACATTTAGTTCCGACCATGCATTGCGAATCTGGATTGCGGTTTCCGCAGGGCCCATGAATCATCCGCGTAGTTACGACTTCATACAATTCCGGGTTGGCTTCTCGATCGGGTATTTTGTCGCTAATGATTGAATTGACTTGATCCGGTCGGACTTTCTCAATCAACCAAAGCAGATTGTGGGCATGCGGCAATCCTCGCTTCTGCAGTTCGACCGAGTACATCCAGCAACGCGGTTGTCCAAAAATATAATCGTTTTGAGTTTTTGTTTGAAAACTCGTGCGGTGATGTCGTGGCGGTCGCTCGCAGTTTGCCCGGGAAGTTAGAGCTGCGTAACTTTGATTTAATCGAATGAAATTGAGGCGTTCTGTTTCAATCTAAAGGGAGAATGTTAAAATATGGAAGATTTTGCAAGTATAATTCACAAATTACAGTTTTATTCTTAAAAAAATAACAAAAAAAATTAACTTTCTTCAAATAGATTTCAATTAATCGAAAAATAACTCGTGAAACTTTGTTTTACTATGTTACAAAAGTCTACATACGGCCCATTCAAACTTAAAGTACCGCTATGAAGTCGATTGAGTGGAGAGCTGACTTCATGTTTTTTTTATTTGGAAATTGTTTGGTGCCGGAATCAGTGTTGTCACTTCTCGTTTACAAAAAGTGGTAGATCAAGCCAAAAAAAATTGGTAGATCCAGATTTTCCGTGGTGGAATTTAATCAAGTGTAATGAGACAAAATAAAGGCAATTATTAACTTAGTGTACTATATGATGTGTCACTATAAATGGGCGTATACATGAGAAAACATAAGCAATGCAGTGCATGATTTCGTAAATGGCTGGATTTAAGTAAAATATCAATAAAATGTAGAGAGAAAATAGGAATTTTTGTAAAAAAATATAGTAATTTTTGTTTCATTGTCATTGCTGGATTTATTTTTTGTCAAGATAGCAAATAGTGGTAGAATTTTTGACTTCCGTGGTAGAAGTGGTAGATTGTGAAAATATAGCAAAAAAGTGGTAGATCTACCACTTTAGTGGGAAAGTGACAACACTGGCCGGAATACAGTTATCCTGTTACGTTTTACTGTTGAAACATTTCAAACGAAAAAGCAAATTTGGCGGAGACAGCTCTTTTTAACCCTTAAATGCCCAATTTTTATTTTTTTTTTCATGAAAAAAATCATAGTGACTCCTTAAAACTTATTATAATGAGTGGCATTTACAGTTTTTTGATAAACTTAATAGGAAGTGCCCAAAATCGGAAAAATGTAGTTGATTCTTATATGCATCATGGCGCATTTGTGGGTTCACTGAATAGTTGCTTAGCAAACAATCATTTGGCTACATTTTTCTTCTTTTTTTTAGATTTCAAAAGACATTATGTTATTTTTTAAAGACTTATGAGTTTTGTATGTGTCGTAAGTCCGGTAAGTCTTATGAGAGGAAAAGTAGATAGTAAAGTTACAGCTTTATTGTCTTTCCAAAGTATATTTACGATCTCTGTATCTTGAAAGCTCGCTGTAACTTCGAAAGATGTTCCCCTAGTAACTGTTTTTAATTCACTATCAGTTTGGTATTCTGTTTCTTCTTACCGTACCCAAGCAGTAGATTCCTTCTCTACGCAGGTGTAAGAAAAGTGGCACCGAGGTGTAATAATTGTCACAATAGAGCTTTAAATTTTTTCCCCTGGGAATATTTCGGCATAAGCGAACCACCACGTTACCACTTGCTCCTAAATCTGGCTCACCTGGTTGGCGTTTTGAAACACAATTTTCCAGTCCACTATATATTTCAAATTTATATGCGAAGCCCGATACTCCGCACATGACGAAGAGTTTATATCCCCACTTATGTGGTTTCAATGGCAAATATTGCTTCAAATTCTGACGAATTTTAGTAGCACATATTTGTTCGTCAACACACAATCGTTCTTCCATAGGGATTTTCGAAAACTTTTCATTTAGTGTATCAATTATGGGACGCAGCTTATGGAGTATGTCGAACTTTTCATCGTTTCGGTTTGAAACACATTTCTCATTGGCATTGAAATGTAGACAGGACAGAAGTAAAAGTTAGGATGCCGATGTTGTGGATCAAATCGGTTTTTGAAGCAAAAAAAGTCTTACTTGGATCCTTACATCTGCTATACCTAATTGTTTCTGTACGTATGTGTTTCAATAGCTCATCACAGAAGAAATGCCGGAAGAACTGAAAAGGCTTGCTTAGTTCTTCAAGCTGATCTAAGAATTCAGTTGAACCTTGAAAGGTAGTTGCTTCTGCTGGCACTGAAAGGTTTCTAGTCTTCCAAATAAGTCTTTTAAAATATTCCTTCTCGGGATGAGGATGTTGATGGGCCCTCGTCCTGAGAAATAGGCACATTTATATCGTCGAATTCTGGTTCATCCGATCTTTCTTCTTGAACAACCCTTAATTCCTCTTCAGTAAGCTGAGCGAAGTCGGGTAAATGAACATCTTCGAAGTCATCACTATCTGATTCACCTCCATCTTCACTTTCCGATGGAATTTCTTCAAATACAGATCGAATCGCAGCTTCTGTTTGTAAAAATTTCAACTAAAAAGACATTCAACCAAATAAAAAAAAATAAACCAAAACACTTCCGACAAATGCGCAGTGATTCATATATGAATCATCTAAATATTCGCAAATATTTACATATGAATGTAGAAAAAAAAAGATGTTTTTCCTAATTATGAACCACAATAACATGAATGTACTTACATAAATATATTTTTTTAAAACACTTTCACAATTATTTCTATTTTTTAGATAATTTTACACTTTGGGAAATTTCACACTCACGAAAAAACGAAAACTGATCTTTCACAAATTCTTCTGTCAAAACAAGAAACAGAATAACTGTAAAACCTTGCGGTCACAAAAAAGATCTTTATATAATGCAACCATAAAGTTTTTTTATTAGAAATAGCAAAAGCTTAGCTTCTATCCAGCTTTTTTAAGACTATTCATATATGGGACGCGGCGCGTTTGTGATTTTGTGAAAGTGAATAATTTATATTTTTTAATATGACGCACCCTCAAATTCATCATAGCTTAAAGCATTTTTCCTTCTTGTCAACTTTGACGCGACTGATTTCCTCGGATGAGGTTGCGGTGAGGTTTTTACAAGAAATTAATCTCCTTCCTTCTCAGGTATCGACGCCGCCGCTGTGTTGTGGAATAGCAATGAAGGTGGAAAATCAGCCGGAAAAAAAATTGGGCTGGTTTTGGAGATGTTCCACCAAAGGATCGAAGAAAAAGGGTTCCAAGCAATGCCGGAAAATAGAAAATCCGTGCGCTGGAACATTTTTTGATGGTAATTGCTGCCACATTAAAATTAATGAAGTGTTAGCCATTATATTGTGCTTTGTGGGAAAAATGCCCGTATCTTGGACATATCACCAATTACAAGAAAGACGTCTAGAAAATGGTGAAAAAGAACTAAGCTGGAACACCATCATCGACTATTACAGTTACTGCAGAGAAGTGACTGAAGTGATTTCTTCTCACTCCGAAATAATTCTGGAAGGAGAAGGTAAAACAGTCCAGATAGACGAGACGTTTCTTACAAAGCGGAAATACAATCGTGGCAGAATAACGGAACAAATGACGATAACCGTTCTGGGCTTGTTTTGCAAAGAAGACAAGGAAGGTCTATTTTTTAAGGTAAATTCGAAGAAAAAATCTGATTTGTAGCCTTATATCCAAAGATATGTAGACAAACAGACAAGTCGAATTTGTACTGATAGTGCTAAACAATACTGTGGAGTAGAAAAATTGTTTAGCAAAGATACAGTAAACCTGCAAACAAACCACAGCAAAGGGGAATATGTAGAAAGAAATATTCCCATAAATACAATAAATGATTTGGAAAATCAAAATAAGCAGCTTAAGCGAGCAATAATATGTAGAAGAACACCTAAGCTCCTCCACCAATACATGGCTCTACATTTTTACCGCTGTCATCATTTAGAGAAGGAATACAAACATCACCTTGGTTCCCAAATAATGCAATTCCTGTTGGATATACACAAAGTGTATCCCGGAGTTGTTGATGGTGAAAGGCAAAAGGGATTACAACTGCTGGAAATAGATGCACCAACTCAGATATCCGGTGAATGGGAAAATCTCACAGACTGTTGTAAACATCCCAGAATGATGACAGTTGAAGAAAAAATAGAAACTGCTGAACCATCTAAGGACGAAGAAGATGAAAACTACGAATAAACTAATTGTTTATAGTATTGTAAGTATTACATAATCAGAAACAAAACACACAACTCATTTACAACATTACAAACATACACATGGAATGTTATGCAAACTATACCTCCACGTGGTGCATTCCGGGTAACGCGGAAATAGTTTGCAGAATTGAAGTTTCGTCCTTAAGCTAGCATTTAACTTTATGGCAGACTTTTGACGAATAACTCATATACATCTACAGTAAAAGCCCTTTAATTAGGAAAACTCGTTTATTCGGAAATAAAAATTTTCCGAAAAAGAGATTTTTCCGAATAAATGAGAGTCGGTTTTCAATTTTTTTATGTAAAAATTAAATTAAATTAGCAAAAATTAAATAACGCAATGATTGAACACGTATACATAGGTAGCAAATAGATCTCAAATATGTAGAAGTCGGAACAAATCATCATAATGTCTATTGGGAGAGTCCCTGCGATTCACATTTAGAAGTCGGGAAAAGCCATAAAAAAAATTGTATTGGGGGAATCCCGGCAATCCACATTTAGATGTTGTTTGGGAAAACACCAGTACAGTTTAAGTTGGCGATAAATGTAAATCGTAGTCCTAAAGCACAAAGTTGATACATATTTCTGCATAAATAAAAAATAATTATAATTCAGGTGAAAATGTCAGTTAAACAATGTTTTTAATTACAAAAATGAATTATAATAAATTTTATGTATTATTTGCAATCTTTTGTGTTAATAAAATAATTTTTCGTTTAAAGTTCTTGCATTTTTTCATCAAAAGGAACGCGTTTTAGTTGATAAAAAACAATCTCTCATTAATTCGGAAAATTCGTTTATTCGGACTGACCTTCTCCCCAACCGTTCCGAATTAACGAGCTTTCGCTGTAATCACCATCCACCCCTGAAAATATGTATGCAATTTCGCATTTTGACGATTTTTTCAGGGGTGTATGGTCACCCTGAAAGTATGCAATTTTGGATTTTCACGATTTTCCGATGATATCAGAAAATTGTATACTTTCAGATGTGACCATCCACCAATAAAATTATGAAATTTTGGGTTTTCACGATTTTCCTACTTTTCCGAATTTTCCGGTCGAATTTTCCAATTTTCGGCTCCGTTGTGTGTTTACCTGGTTCAAAAATCCCCATGCAAATCGGATGATGTTCAGCCGAGTTATGCGTGAACGAACACGACAAGGTTTCATTTTAATATACAGTGTACCTCCGCTTATCCGTCACCCGATTAACCATCACTCCGGTTAACCGTCACACGTCACACACACAATTCAAATCACAAGCCACTATAAAACTATGTTGAATAATACTTAGCTCTCCGCTGGTCGATATCCAAGTGGACGAGACAAATTTATTGAAAAAATTACATTGTCAAAGTATTGTAACGTGTTTGCCGGTTCGCAATGATAAAACTTTTTCTCCTTTCTCATTCTATTTGTCTTTATTTAATCTTTTCACAAACTACTGATTATCTTTTATTTATTTCAACAACATTCAACTCTTTAAATCCAATTATTCACAACTCTTTTATTCCAAACAACTTAAACAATTAATCTCAAACAAATTCTTCTGTAATTTTAATTCACTATTAAAATCTCTATCCAAATCACTTTTCAACTGTATCTCTACTAAATCTCCAGTCAACTGTGTCCATGCTCTCAATGCTCGTAGTATTTATACCCGAGATACGAATCCAGAATCTTCCTTCCTGGCGACGATTTGCCCATCTAGTGAGATATCGATAGTTCTGGAACGTGCCTGAGGTAAGTACTAGAAAATTCCTGAAGGTTCTTATAATTGCTGAATGCACTTAAATTTAGCACTAATCCCCCAATAGATGTCACTGATCGATGTTCTAAATGTCGCTAATACAGTCGATATAACAATTCCACTAAATGTCGCTAATGCAGTCGATATTACACTGCCCCCCTCCTAAACTTGTTCGCCCCGAACAAGAGCATCTGCATTGTTTCCATGGTAACGATGTAGACGATCCACATGTATGATTTTCAACTTGCCTCTTAGTCCCCGTTGAATTCTGTAGACAACGTCGTTGATTCGTGTAACCACTGTATAGGGACCCTCCCAGTCCTGCTGCAGCTTCGGAGACCTCCCTTTTTGTCGATGTGGGTTGTACAGCCATACCAGATCTCCTTCCCGAAATCCTGACGTCGTTGTCTTCGCGTCGTACCTGGTCTTCATGCGGTCACTGGCTATCTTAATCTTCGTCCTAGTTCTTTGGTGTATGTCGGCGATCCTTTCCCTTAGGTCTGCCACATATTCTTCTTCCGATTTCGGCTCATCCATGGGGGAACCAAATTTCACCTCACTAGGTAGCCGGACAGGTTGACCAAAAAGGATTTCGGACGGAGTGTGTCCCGTTGAACTGTGAACTGCATTACGGTAAGCCATCAGGAACAAGGGAATATGTCGATCCCAGTCACGTTGGTAATCACTCACGACTTTGGAGAGATGTTCAATCAATGTCCTGTTGAACCGTTCTACCATCCCGTCGGACTGTGGGTGAAGTGGAGTCGTTCTGGTCTTTTTGATTCCGAGTAGTTGACACGTTTCCTGGAATAGCTTGGACTCGAAGTTCCGTCCTTGATCCGAGTGCAGTTCCATGGGTACACCAAACCTGCTCACCCAGTTGTTGACAATCTTTTCTACGACGGTCTTAGCCTCCTGGTTGGGAATCGCGAACGCTTCAGGCCACTTGCTGAAGTAGTCCATAACAACTAAGATGTATCGGTTGCCCTGGTCGGTTTCCGGGAACGGCCCTGCGATGTCGACAGCGATTCGTTCAAACGGTGCACTCACGTTGTACTGATGCATCTTGCCCCGGGTTTTCACGCTTGGTCCCTTGCTCGCTGCACACGTGACGCACTTTGAACACCAGCTCTCGATGTCGTCTCTCGCACTGAGCCAGTAGAATCGTTCCCGTACTTTATCCAGCGTTTTGTTTACACCCAGGTGTCCTCCGGATACACCATCGTGCATTTCCTGCAGCACTTCATGCACTTTTGAACGTGGCACCACGAGCTGCATCCTACACGTCTTTCCATCGGGCATCTCCCATTTCCGCCTCAAAATGCCGTCTTGAACATGTAGAGAGTCCCATTGTGCCCAGTATGCTTTGAGGGTAGGGCTTCTATCGGAGATATCTCGACCATCAGTTTTCTCCATGTTTTCTTTCCAGGCTAGTATCGGCTCGATATCCGGGTCTTCCTTTTGAGCGTTCCGGATCTCTTCTGTACTCCAACCGGTGATGGGTTCAGCTCTAACTACTTGGACGGAACGATCTCTTTCTCCTCCTTTCGTACACAATGCTTACAGTCGGCTTTACAAGGTCGTCGCGACAATGCATCCGCGTTGGAGTGGAGTTTTCCCTTGCGATGCTGTATTTCGAACTCGTACATCTGCAATCGCTCGGTCCACCTCGCGATCTGACCCTCAGGATTTTTGAACTGCAACAACCATTTTAGAGCTGCATGATCTGTACGTAGGAGGAACTTTTGACCGTAGAGGTACTTGTGGAAATGTTTCGTCGCCATAATCAAAGCAAGAAGTTCCCGTCTCGTTACACAGTAGTTCCGTTCTGGTTTGGAGAGTACCTTACTGAAATAGGCCACTACCTTCTCCCTGCCATCATGCACCTGCGAAAGGACAGCTCCGATCCCAACATTACTGGCATTTGCATCTACGATAAACATCTTGTCCGGGATGGGGTAGGCCAGTATTGGAGCCTCGCATAGTTGTTGTTTAAGTTGCCGAAAACTCTGCTCGCATTCGCCTGACCACTTAAATTGTTTTCCCTTTTCCGTCAACTGGTGCAGGCTCTTCGCAATTTTGGCAAAATCCTTTACGAACCGTCGGTAGTATGTGGCGAGGCCAAGGAAGCTCCTCAATTGGTGTTTGTCTTTGGGAACTGGCCAGTTTTTAACGGCTTCAACTTTGTCCGGATCCGTTCTCACTCCCTCTGACGAAATAATGTGACCTAGATACTTCACTTCTCGTTTAAAGAGCGCACATTTCTTCGAGTTGAGTTTCAAGTGGGCATTGCGTAAGCGTTTGAAGACTTCCCTTAGGTTGTCTCGATGTTCCGCAAACGTTTTTCCCACCACAATGACATCGTCCAGATACACCAAGCAGGTTTTCCAGGTTAGTCCATGCAGGACGCGTTCCATCAGACGCTCGAAAGTTGCCGGAGCGTTGCACAATCCAAATGGCATTACTGTAAACTCCCAAAGTCCATTTCCGGCAGTGAATGCGGTTTTCTCGCGGTCTTCTGGGTGAATCTGCACTTGCCAATAGCCGCTCTTTAGATCGAGAATGGAGAACCATTGGGCTCCAGAGAGAGTGTCCAGTGTGTCATCGATCCGGGGCAAAGGGTAACTATCCTTTTTGGTAGCATCATTCAGCCTGCGGTAGTCCACGCAGAATCGGGTGCTGCCGTCCTTCTTCTTGACTAGTACAATAGGCGATGCCCACGGGCTCTGGGAACTTTCAATTAGCCCTTCTTGCTCCATCGACGAAACCATCTCCGCAACCTCTGTCTGCTTTGCTAATGGGAGTCGCCTGGCAGGCTGTCTAATCGGTCTAGCATCCCCGGTGTCTATGCGGTGCTGTACTAAGTGTGTTCGGCCGTGATCCCCATCTTGTAACGCAAATATGTCAGCAAACTCACCGAGTAGATTCGCTGCCGTGCTTCGCTGCTCCTGATTAAGTTCACAATGTTGAAAGATGGTCTTCCGTAGTTCCGCCAATCTGTATGACGGAACCGGCTTCACAGGCTCCTCTTCGGTTGCTGCTGAGATCGCGGAAATCGGTACGCATTCTCCAATCACTTCCCCTCGCTTTAATTTGACGCTGTAGTTTTTCGGGTTCATGAGCCTTACTGGTACCATGTTGTTCTTTGGTTCCACTAGAATTCTTCCCACGATGTAGTTCTGGGAGTCTTTTTGGTTATCTGGCTCAATGAGGAAGAATCGATGGTTCCCAGAATCACCCTCCAAATTTGTCCAAATTACTGTCTCTGCAGAGGGTGGCAAAATGTCGTCCTTGCTGATTACCGACCTGAGATTTACTGTGCCTTTGTTTCCGAACACCATAGGAATCTCCACATGTCGATACCTCAGCACCTGCATTCCGATGTCCAGGATGATCTTATGTGCTTCCATAAAGTCCACCCCGATGATGCAGTCGTCGCATATGTCAGCCACCAGGAACACGTGTGAGAATGTTAAGCCTGCCATTTGTATTCTCAGGCGAACTTCTCCGTAGACTTTTGCTGATTCTCCTGTCGCAGTCCTCAGGCAGTAGCAACTGGTGTTGTGTAGCCATGAATTCCGGACGAGATCCCTCCTTACGATGGAAGCCGTGGCACCGGTGTCTATGGTAGCCACGCACTTGCTGTTGCCCATAATTGCTTCCACGGTCAAGCTTTTGTTGCATCGCTTGGTTTGGGAGACTTGGATGGTGGTTCTGGGGCCATCGATTCCAGAAACCAACTTCTGCCCCGCGAAGTTGGCTCTTAAGCATTTCCCGAGTGAGAAGCTTGACCAGCAGGACGGATGTTATCCCCGCTGGATGCTTCTTCGTTGCGTCTCCGGCTAGCACAATGCGGACAGCTTCCGTTTCTTCGTGATGCTCTGCACTGCCGTTGTAGATGTCCAATCTTGTTGCAATTCCAACAACGAATCTGCCGTTCTGCGGCGTTATTTTGGCGCTCGGCGTCCACTCTCTGGCAGGAGCATTCCTCGGTGGTTATTTCCCTGACACGATGCATTCTCTGGGAGGCCTGATCTGCTGCCTCCATTGTCAGGGCAAAAGCCAAAGCCTCAGCAAGTGTTTTCTTCCCAGCCATTCGAACAGCCATTTGTAGTTTTTCGTCGTTAATGGCTTGGATAAACGCTTCGGTTGCCATTTCGTTGATGATCTCCTTTCCAGTATTGGGGTAGGACAGATGCGCCAGACGTTCCACATCTGCCTGCAGCTGCTGCAGTGTCTCTCCCTTCATTTGAGCCCTTCGGCGCAACTGAACCCTGTATACTTGTTGCATATGGTCATCACCGAATCGCATCTCAATGGCCTTCAGTAGCGAGCCATAGTCACGATGTTGGTCATCCGTGAGGGTTTGGAGTAGTTCGGCGGCTGAGCCTCGGAGTGCAAGTGTGAGTGCAATCGATTTTTCTTCCTCGTCCCAATTGTTGGCCAATGCGGCGGCTTCGAATTTTTTCTTGTATATAGGCCATGATGTTTGACCATCGAATACCGGGGGCTGCATTTCCTTCCTTCTCGGACCTTCGATTGAACTCACACGAAGTTTTTGCCTCTTCACACCGTCGAGTTCGTTGGTCAGATGTTTGAATTGTTTTTCCATTTCTTCGTACTGACCTCCGAATTTCGCCTCCAATCTCTTTTCGACATCTTCGAATTGTTGGTCGATGGCCTCGAATTTGACGTCTAGACTTTCAAATTTTCCGTCCAGAATATCAAATTTGGCGTCAAGCTTGGCGTCCAGAGTGTGCTTCTGCTCGTCGAACTTTTTATTCTGTTCGTCTAACTTGCCATCTAGAGTATTCTCGAACTTTTTGCTCTGCTCATCTAATTTGGCTTCCAGAGAGCTCTTCTGTTCGTCGGACTTCTTATTCTGCTCGTCGAACTTTTTGCTCTGCTCTTCGAACTTGGCGTCTATTGAGTTCTTCTGTTCGTAGGCCTTTTTATTCTGCTCACTTAATAGGGATATCTTCTGCTCATCTAACTTGGCTTCCAGAGCGTTCTTATGCTCGGTGAGCAGTTTCATAAGCGCGGCCATGTCAATCGTTGCACTTACACTCTCCTCCTCCTCTACGTCAAATAGCTCAGTTTCGGGGTCTCCACCGTCTTCTAACACAGCATTCTGCAGCCGGAGCACTAATTCGCTTTTCAGCCCACTGGTCTGAAGATTTCTCTTACTCAGCTCTGCTTTCAACTGGACCAGGGACAGATTTTTCAATTTGCGACCCATTTCTGTTCAAATTTCAAACACTTTTTAAATCACACCACTGTTCTTTTTGTTCAGAAACTGTTTCTTGAACGTTTTTATCACTCTGAAAAAGTTTTATCCCACTTCTGACACCAAATGTAACGTGTTTGCCGGTTCGCAATGATAAAACTTTTTCCTCCTTTCTATTCTATTTGTCTTTATTTAATCTTTTCACAAACTACTGATGATCTTTTATTTATTCCAACAATGTTCAACTCTTTAAATCCAATTATTCACAACTCTTTTATTCCAAACAACTTAAACAATTAATCTCAAACAAATTCTTCTGTAATTTTAATTCACTATTAAAATCTCTATCCAAATCACTTTTCAACTGTATCTCTAATAAATCTCAAGTCAACTGTGTCCATGCTCTCAATGCTCGTAGTATTTATACCCGAGATACGAATCCAGAATCTTCCTTCCTGGCGACGATTTGCCCATCTAGTGAGATATCGATAGTTCTGGAACGTGCCTGAGGTAAGTACTAGAAAATTCCTGAAGGTTCTTATAATTGCTGAATGCACTTAAATTTAGCACTAATCCCCCAATAGATGTCGCTGATCGATGTTCTAAATGTCGCTAATACAGTCGATATAACAATTCCACTAAATGTCGCTAATGCAGTCGAAATAACAATTCCACTAAATGTCGCTAATGCAGTCGATATTACAATAGTAATGATATAGGAAATATTCGAGCACACTTTTTTCGTTCAATTAAACGGGCAAATCAATTAAGCGAGGTTCAATTAAGCGGGGATCACTGTATACCAAATCACCACCACCAACCCCTGTCAGACAGAATTTTCTGAATCAACAATTCAAAAACAATTTCTCAATAATGTCAAATAGTCCATTTAGGGACAATACACCAGTAAGGTGTAATTTCTATGCTAAATTTAATCACACCTACTAAGAATGTAGGAAAAGGCAAAACACCCCATTCTGTTCAAATTTTCGTGCATACGTGCACAATAATATGAATTGTCATAAAAATAGTGTTACGTCGAAAGACATAGAATTAGTATTAAGTTTAGCTTAGAGTGCTCGTATAGGGCCAGTAAGTTAGAGTAACATAGTTACGTTAATTAAGCTAGTTTTAAGCGTTTTTTGTCTAGCATGTAAAAGTTAATGAATTAAAAATAATAAATATGCATTTAAAACGATGAAATAAAAACAATAGTAGACAAGACCAAAATACAACCTTAAGTCCCTTGGCAACAAACTACAATCAAACCCGTAAGCAAACAAGAGTCAATGGCCAAAAGTGACACTTCTGTTTAAGAATTGGACACGAAATATCAAATTGTTATACAAAAAAACGTTGGGATGAAAAGAATTCTGCCAACCAAAAAAACTAGATAGAAGTCGTGTGATTAAAAAAGGTACCATTCCATTACCCGACGAAACATCTTATGAATACCAAGAATATTGTAATATCGACTGCATTAGCGACATTTAGTGGAATTGTTATATCAACTGTATTAGCGACATTTAGACATTTTAGATATCGATCAGCGACATCTATTGGGGGGATTAGTGCTAAATTTAAGTGCATTCAGCAATTATAAGAACCTTCAGGAATTTTCTAGTACTTACCTCAGGCACGTTCCAGAACTATCGATATCTCACTAGATGGGCAAATCGTCGCCAGGAAGGAAGATTCTGGATTCGTATCTCGGGTATAAATACTACGAGCATTGAGAGCATGGACACAGTTGACTGGAGATTTAGTAGAGATACAGTTGAAAAGTGATTTGGATAGAGATTTTAATAGTGAATTAAAATTACAGAAGAATTTGTTTGAGATTAATTGTTTAAGTTGTTTGGAATAAAAGAGTTGTGAATAATTGGATTTAAAGAGTTGAACATTGTTGGAATAAATAAAAGATCATCAGTAGTTTGTGAAAAGATTAAATAAAGACAAATAGAATAGAAAGGAGGAAAAAGTTTTATCATTGCGAACCGGCAAACACGTTACATTTGGTGTCAGAAGTGGGATAAAACTTTTTCAGAGTGATAAAAACGTTCAAGAAACAGTTTCTAAACAAAAAGAACAGTGGTGTGATTTAAAAAGTGTTTGAAATTTGAACAGAAATGGGTCGCAAATTGAAAAATCTGTCCCTGGTCCAGTTGAAAGCAGAGCTGAGTAAGAGAAATCTTCAGACCAGTGGGCTAAAAAGCGAATTAGTGCTCCGGCTGCAGAATGCTGTGTTAGAAGACGGTGGAGACCCCGAAATTGAGCTATTTGACGTAGAGGAGGAGGAGAATGTAAGCGCAACGAGTGACATGGCCGCGATTATGAAACTGCTCACCGAACAGAAGAATTCAATAGACGCCAAGTTCGACGAGCAGAGCAAAAGGTTCGATGAGCAGAGCAAAAAGTTCGACGAGCAGAATAAGAAGTCCGACGAACAGAAGAGCTCTCTGGAAGCCAAATTAGATGAGCAGAGCAAAAAGTTCGAGAATACTCTAGATGGCAAGTTAGACGAACAGAATAAAAAGTTCGACGAGCAGAAGCACTCTCTGGACGCCAAGCTTGACGCCAAATTTGATATTCTGGACGGAAAATTTGAAAGTCTAGACGTCAAATTCGAGGCCATCGACCAACAATTCGAAGATGTCGAAAAGAGATTGGAGGCGAAATTCGGAGGTCAGTACGAAGAAATGGAAAAACAATTCAAACATCTGACCAACGAACTTGACGGTGTGAAGAGGCAAAAACTTCGTGTGAGTTCAATCGAAGGTCCGAGAAGGAAGGAAATGCAGCCCCCGGTATTCGATGGTCAAACATCATGGCCTATATACAAGAAACAATTCGAAGCCGCCGCATTGGCCAACAATTGGGACGAGGAAGAAAAATCGATTGCACTCACACTTGCACTTCGAGGTTCAGCCGCAGAACTACTCCAAACTCTTGCGGACGACAAACATCGCGACTACGGTTTGCTAGTGAAGGCCATTGAGATGCGATTCGGCGATGACCATATGCAACAAGTATACAGGGTCCAGTTGCGCCGAAGGGCTCAAATGAAGGGAGAGACACTGCAGCAGCTGCAGGCAGATGTGGAACGTCTGGCGCATCTGTCCTACCCCAATACTGGAAAGGAGATCATCAACGAAATGGCAACCGAAGCGTTTATCCAAGCTATTAACGACGAAAAACTACAAATGGCTGTTCGAATGGCTGGGAAGAAAACACTTGCTGAGGCTTTGGCTTTTGCCCTGACAATGGAGGCAGCAGATCAGGCCTCCCAGAGAATGCATCGTGTCAGGGAAATAACCACCGAGGAATGCTCCTGCCAGAGAGTGGACGCCGAGCGCCAAAATAACGCCGCAGAACGGCAGATTCGTTGTTGGAATTGCAACAAGATTGGACATCTACAACGGCAGTGCAGAGCACCACGAAGAAACGGAAGCTGTCCGCATTGTGCTAGCCGGAGACGCGACGAAGAAGCATCTAGCGGGGATAACATCCGTCCTGCTGGTCAAGCTTCTCATTCGGGAAATGCTTAAGAGCCAACTTCGCGGGGCAGAAGTTGGTTTCTGGAATCGATGGCCCCAGAACCACCATCCAAGTCTCCCAAACCAAGCGATGCAACAAAAGCTTGACCGTGGAAGCAATTATGGGCAACAACAAGTGCGTGGCTACCATAGACACCGGTGCCACGGCTTCCATCGTAAGGAGGGATCTCGTCCGGAATTCATGGCTACACAACACCAGTTGCTACTGCCTGAGGACTGCGACAGGAGAATCAGCAAAAGTCTACGGAGAAGTTCGCCTGAGAATACAAATGGCAGGCTTAACATTCTCACACGTGTTCCTGGTGGCTGACATATGCGACGACTGCATCATCGGGGTGGACTTTATGGAAGCACACAAGATCATCCTGGACATCGGAATGCAGGTGCTGAGGTATCGACATGTGGAGATTCCTATGGTATACGGAAAACAAGGCACAGTAAATCTCAGGTCGGTTATCAGCAAGGACGACATTTTGCCACCCTCTGCAGAGACAGTAATTTGGACAAATTTGGAGGGTGATCCTGGGAACCATCGATTCTTCCTCATTGAGCCAGATAACCAAAAAGACTCCCAGAACTACATCGTGGGAAGAATTCTAGTGGAACCAAAGAACAACATGGTACCAGTAAGGCTCATGAACCTGAAAAACTACAGCGTCAAATTAAAGCGAGGGGAAGTGATTGGAGAATGCGTACCGATTTCCGCGATCTCAGCAGCAACCGAAGAGGAGCCTGTGAAGCCGGTTCCGTCATACAGATTAGCGGAACTAGGGAAAACCATCTTTCAACATTGTGAACTTAATCAGGAGCAGCGAAGCACGGCAGCGAATCTACTCGGTGAGTTTGCTGACATATTTGCGTTACAAGATGGGGATCACCGCCGAACACACTTAGTACAGCACCGCATAGACACCGGGGATGCTAGACCGATTAGACAGCCTGCCAGGCGACTGCCATTAGCAAAGCAGACAGAGGTTGCGGAGATGGTTTCGTCAATGGAGAAAGAAGGGCTAATTGAAAGTTCCCAGAGCCCGTGGGCATCGCCTATTGTACTAGTCAAGAAGAAGGACGGCAGCACCCGATTCTGCGTGGACTACCGCAGGCTGAACGATGCTACCAAAAAGGATAGTTACCCTTTGCCCCGGATCGATGACACACTGGACACCCTCTCTGGAGCCCAATGGTTCTCCACTCTCGATCTCAAGAGCGGCTATTGGCAAGTGCAGATTCACCCAGAAGACCGCGAGAAAACCGCATTCACTGCCGGAAATGGACTGTGGGAGTTTACAGTCATGCCATTTGGTTTGTGCAACGCTCCGGCAACTTTCGAGCGTCTGATGGAACGCGTCCTGCATGGACTAACCTGGAAAACCTGCTTGGTGTATCTGGACGATGTCATTGTGGTGGGAAAAACGTTTGCGGAACATCGAGACAACCTAAGGGAAGTCTTCAAACGCTTACGCAATGCCCACTTGAAACTCAACTCGAAGAAATGTGCGCTCTTTAAACGAGAAGTGAAGTATCTAGGTCACATTATTTCGTCAGAGGGAGTGAGAACGGATCCGGACAAAGTTGAAGCCGTTAACAACTGGCCAGTTCCCAAAGACAAACACCAATTGAGGAGCTTCCTTGGCCTCGCCACATACTACCGACGGTTCGTAAAGGATTTTGCCAAACTTGCGAAGAGCCTGCACCAGTTGACGGAAAAGGGAAAACAATTTAAGTGGTCAGGCGAATGCGAGCAGAGTTTTCGGCAACTTAAACAACAACTATGTGACAAGATGTTTATCGTAGATGCAGATGCCAGTAATGTTGGGATCGGAGCTGTCCTTTCGCAGGTGCATGATGGCCAGGAGAAGGTAGTGGCCTATTTCAGTAAGGTACTCTCCAAACCAGAACGGAACTACTGTGTAACAAGACGGGAACTTCTTGCTTTGATTATGGCGACGAAACATTTCCACAAGTACCTCTACGGTCAAAAGTTCCTCCTACGTACAGATCATGCAGCTCTAAAATGGTTGTTGCAGTTCAAAAATCCGGAGGGTCAGATCGCGAGGTGGACAGAGCGATTGCAGATGTACGAGTTCGAAATACAGCATCGCAAGGGAAAACTCCACTCAAACGCGGATGCATTGTCGCGACGACCTTGTAAAGCCGACTGTAAGCATTGTGTACGAAAGGAGGAGAAAGAGATCGTTCCCGTCCAAGTAGTTAGAGCTGAGCCCATCATCGGTTGGAGTACCGAGGAGATCCGGAACGCTCAAAAGGAAGACCCGGATATCGAGCCGATACTAGCTTGGAAGGAAAACATGGAGAAACCTGATGGTCGAGATATTTCCGATAGAAGCCCTACCCTCAAAGCATACTGGGCACAATGGGACTCTCTACATGTTCAAGACGGCATCTTGAGGCGGAAATGGGAGATGCCCGATGGAAAGACGTGTAGGATGCAGCTCGTGGTGCCACGTTCAAAAGTGCATGAAGTGCTGCAGGAAATGCACGATGGTGTATCCGGAGGACACCTGGGTGTAAACAAAACGCTGGATAAAGTACGGGAACGATTCTACTGGCTCAGTGCGAGAGACGACATCGAGAGCTGGTGCCGAAAGTGCGTCACGTGTGCAGCGAGCAAGGGACCAAGCGTGAAAACCCGGGGCAAGATGCATCAGTACAACGTGAGTGCACCGTTTGAACGAATCGCTGTCGACATCGCAGGGCCGTTCCCGGAAACCGACCAGGGCAACCGATACATCTTAGTTGTTATGGACTACTTCAGCAAGTGGCCTGAAGCGTTCGCGATTCCCAACCAGGAGGCTAAGACCGTCGTAGAAAAGATTGTCAACAACTGGGTGAGCAGGTTTGGTGTACCCATGGAACTGCACTCGGATCAAGGACGGAACTTCGAGTCCAAGCTATTCCAGGAAACGTGTCAACTACTCGGAATCAAAAAGACCAGAACGACTCCACTTCACCCACAGTCCGACGGGATGGTAGAACGGTTCAACAGGACATTGAATGAACATCTCTCCAAAGTCGTGAGTGATTACCAACGTGACTGGGATCGACATATTCCCTTGTTCCTGATGGCTTACCGTAATGCAGTTCACAGTTCAACGGGACATACTCCGTCCGAAATCCTTTTTGGTCAACCTGTCCGGCTACCTAGTGAGGTGAAATTTGGTTTCCCCATGGATGAGCCGAAATCGGAAGAAGAATATGTGGCAGACCTAAGGGAAAGGATCGCCGACATACACCAAAGAACTAGGATGAAGATTAAGATAGCCAGTGACCGCATGAAGACCAGGTACGACGCGAAGACAACGACGTCAGGATTTCGGGAAGGAGATCTGGTATGGCTGTACAACCCACATCGACAAAAAGGGAGGTCTCCGAAGCTGCAGCAGGACTGGGAGGGTCCCTATACAGTGGTTACACGAATCAACGATGTTGTCTACAGAATTCAACGGGGACTAAGAGGCAAGTTGAAAATCATACATGTGGATCGCCTACATCGTTACCATGGAAACAACGCCGATGCTCTTGTTCGGGGCGAACAAGTTTAGGAGGGGGGCAGTGTAATATCGACTGCATTAGCGACATTTAGTGGAATTGTTATATCAACTGTATTAGCGACATTTAGACATTTTAGATATCGATCAGCGACATCTATCAGGTCGGTAATCAGCAAGGACGACATTTTGCCACCCTCTGCAGAGACAGTAATTTGGACAAATTTGGAGGGTGATCCTGGGAACCATCGATTGTTCCTCATTGAGCCAGATAACCAAAAAGACTCCCAGAACTACATCGTGGGAAGAATTCTAGTGGAACCAAAGAACAACATGATACCAGTAAGGCTCATGAATCCGAAAAACTACAGCGTCAAATTAAAGCGAGGGGAAGTGATTGGAGAATGCGTACCGATTTCCGCGATCTCAGCAGCAACTGAAGAGGAGCCTGTGAAGCCGGTTCCGTCATACAGATTGGCGGAACTACGGAAGACCATCTTTCAACATTGTGAACTTAATCAGGAGCAGCGAAGCACGGCAGCGAATCTACTCGGTGAGTTTGCTGACATATTTGCGTTACAAGACGGGGACCACGGCCGAACACACTTAGTACAGCACCGCATAGACACCGGGGATGCTAGACCGATTAGACAGCCTGCCAGGCGACTGCCATTAGCAAAGCAGACAGAGGTTGCGGAGATGGTTTCGTCAATGGAGAAAGAAGGGCTAATTGAAAGTTCCCAGAGCCCGTGGGCATCGCCTATTGTACTAGTCAAGAAGAAGGACGGCAGCACCCGATTCTGCGTGGACTACCGCAGGCTGAACGATGCTACCAAAAAGGATAGTTACCCTTTGCCCCGGATCGATGACACACTGGACACCCTCTCTGGAGCCCAATGGTTCTCCACTCTCGATCTCAAGAGCGGCTATTGGCAAGTGCAGATTCACCCAGAAGACCGCGAGAAAACCGCATTCACTGCCGGAAATGGACTGTGGGAGTTTACAGTCATGCCATTTGGTTTGTGCAACGCTCCGGCAACTTTCGAGCGTCTGATGGAACGCGTCCTGCATGGACTAACCTGGAAAACCTGCTTGGTGTATCTGGACGATGTCATTGTGGTGGGAAAAACGTTTGCGGAACATCGAGACAACCTAAGGGAAGTCTTCAAACGCTTACGCAATGCCCACTTGAAACTCAACTCGAAGAAATGTGCGCTCTTTAAACGAGAAGTGAAGTATCTAGGTCACATTATTTCGTCAGAGGGAGTGAGAACGGATCCGGACAAAGTTGAAGCCGTTAAAAACTGGCCAGTTCCCAAAGACAAACACCAATTGAGGAGCTTCCTTGGCCTCGCCACATACTACCGACGGTTCGTAAAGGATTTTGCCAAAATTGCGAAGAGCCTGCACCAGTTGACGGAAAAGGGAAAACAATTTAAGTGGTCAGGCGAATGCGAGCAGAGTTTTCGGCAACTTAAACAACAACTATGTGAGGCTCCAATACTGGCCTACCCCATCCCGGACAAGATGTTTATCGTAGATGCAGATGCCAGTAATGTTGGGATCGGAGCTGTCCTTTCGCAGGTGCATGATGGCCAGGAGAAGGTAGTGGCCTATTTCAGTAAGGTACTCTCCAAACCAGAACGGAACTACTGTGTAACAAGACGGGAACTTCTTGCTTTGATTATGGCGACGAAACATTTCCACAAGTACCTCTACGGTCAAAAGTTCCTCCTACGTACAGATCATGCAGCTCTAAAATGGTTGTTGCAGTTCAAAAATCCGGAGGGTCAGATCGCGAGGTGGACAGAGCGATTGCAGATGTACGAGTTCGAAATACAGCATCGCAAGGGAAAACTCCACTCAAACGCGGATGCATTGTCGCGACGACCTTGTAAAGCCGACTGTAAGCATTGTGTACGAAAGGAGGAGAAAGAGATCGTTCCCGTCCAAGTAGTTAGAGCTGAGCCCATCATCGGTTGGAGTACCGAGGAGATCCGGAACGCCCAAAAGGAAGACCCGGATATCGAGCCGATACTAGCTTGGAAGGAAAACATGGAGAAACCTGATGGTCGAGATATCTCCGATAGAAGCCCTACCCTCAAAGCATATTGGGCACAATGGGACTCTCTACATGTTCAAGACGGCATCTTGAGGCGGAAATGGGAGATGCCCGATGGAAAGACGTGTAGGATGCAGCTCGTGGTGCCACGTTCAAAAGTGCATGAAGTGCTGCAGGAAATGCACGATGGCGTATCCGGAGGACACCTGGGTGTAAACAAAACGCTGGATAAAGTACGGGAACGATTCTACTGGCTCAGTGCGAGAGACGACATCGAGAGCTGGTGTCGAAAGTGCGTCACGTGTGCAGCGAGCAAGGGACCAAGCGTGAAAACCCGGGGCAAGATGCATCAGTACAACGTGAGCGCACCGTTTGAACGAATCGCTGTCGACATCGCAGGGCCGTTTCCGGAAACCGACCAGGGCAACCGATACATCTTAGTTGTTATGGACTACTTCAGCAAGTGGCCTGAAGCGCTTGCGATTCCCAACCAGGAGGCTAAGACCGTCGTAGAAAAGATTGTCAACAACTGGGTGAGCAGGTTTGGTGTACCCATGGAACTGCACTCGGATCAAGGACGGAACTTCGAGTCCAAGATATTCCAGGAAGTGTGTCAACTACTCGGAATCAAAAAGACCAGAACGACTCCACTTCACCCACAGTCCGACGGGATGGTAGAACGGTTCAACAGGACATTGAATGAACATCTCTCCAAAGTCGTGAGTGATTATCAACGTGACTGGGATCGACGTATTCCCTTGTTCCTGATGGCTTACCGTAATGCAGTTCACAGTTCAACGGGACACACTCCGTCCGAAATCCTTTTTGGTCAACCTGTCCGGCTACCTAGTGAGGTGAAATTTGGTTCCCCCATGGATGAGCCGAAATCGGAAGAAGAATATGTGGCAGACCTAAGGGAAAGGATCGCCGACATACACCAAAGAACTAGGACGAAGATTAAGATAGCCAGTGACCGCATGAAGACCAGGTACGACGCGAAGACAACGACGTCAGGATTTCGGGAAGGAGATCTGGTATGGCTGTACAACCCACATCGACAAAAAGGGAGGTCTCCGAAGTTGCAGCAGGACTGGGAGGGTCCCTATACAGTGGTTACACGAATCAACGACGTTGTCTACAGAATTCAACGGGGACTAAGAGGCAAGTTGAAAATCATACATGTGGATCGTCTACATCGTTACCATGGAAACAATGCAGATGCTCTTGTTCGGGGCGAACAAGTTTAGGAGGGGGGCAGTGTAATATCGACTGCATTAGCGACATTTAGTGGAATTGTTATATCGACTGTATTAGCGACATTTAGAACATCGATCAGTGACATCTATTGGGGGATTAGTGCTAAATTTAAGTGCATTCAGCAATTATAAGAACCTTCAGGAATTTTCTAGTACTTACCTCAGGCACGTTCCAGAACTATCGATATCTCACTAGATGGGCAAATCGTCGCCAGGAAGGAAGATTCTGGATTCGTATCTCGGGTATAAATACTACGAGCATTGAGAGCATGGACACAGTTGACTTGAGATTTATTAGAGATACAGTTGAAAAGTGATTTGGATAGAGATTTTAATAGTGAATTAAAATTACAGAAGAATTTGTTTGAGATTAATTGTTTAAGTTGTTTGGAATAAAAGAGTTGTGAATAATTGGATTTAAAGAGTTGAATATTGTTGGAATAAATAAAAGATAATCAGTTGTTTGTGAAAAGATTTAATAAAGACAAATAGAATCAGAAAGGAGAAAAAGTTTTATCATTGCGAACCGGCAAACACGTTACAATATTAATTGGACATTTGAAAAGTAGTTCACTGCGAGCTGATATGGTAGTATTGATTTTAGGGGTGAAATTGTTATCTTTCAGTGCTTTTGTATTATTGGAACCGTCATCGTGCGAAGATGATTGAGTAACACTGAAAATTGAATCAGTGGTTTTATTAACAGTTTCATCGCCTTGCGAGGGTGATGTCTGAGAGGAGTTTACAATAGGTAACGCGTTTTTTGGTATGGATTTGTGAAGAAACCTCAGCAGTTGATTTGGGCCCTCAATGTTAGCATATTTAAATAATATATCCTGACCAAGGATCCCATCGCAATTCAAAGTGGGCATTTTTTTTGTGGCATGTAGCTTACACCTGATTGGAGGGTCTAATAAAATGTTATCTTCAATAGAGCCCAATGTAGTGCCTTTTGGAGTAAATTCCATTGATGTCGATGATATTACTTTAATTTAAAATTGCATCTGTACCCAGCTGTACAATGCTCCGGCCCCGAGGGACAGCGCAGTAGAGGAAGACCGCGACTCAGGTGGCGCACGCAAGTTGAAGGGGACCTCAACCAACTTAGCGTGCGAAACTGGAGGCAGCTAGCTAAAGATCGAGCTGGCTGGATACGCTTGTTGGTTGAGGCCCAGGTCCACCCCGGACTGTAGCGCCACCTTAAGTACCTAAGTAAGTAAGTAAGTAAGTAAGTATCTGTACCCAGCGCGTCCTCATTAATAAAACTTATGTCTGATCCTGTGTCCACTAAAAAATTCAAATTTCTTTTCCGTTCTTAATATTGTAATATCGACTGCATTAGCGACATTTAGTGGAATTGTTATATCGACTGCATTAGCGACATTTAATGGAATTGTTATATCGACTGTATTAGCGACATTTAGAACATCGATCAGCGACATCTATTGGGGGATTAGTGCTAAATTTAAGTGCATTCAGCAATTATAAGAACCTTCAGGAATTTTCTAGTACTTACCTCAGGCACGTTCCAGAACTATCGATATCTCACTAGATGGGCAAATCGTCGCCAGGAAGGAAGATTCTGGATTCGTATCTCGGGTATAAATACTACGAGCATTGAGAGCATGGACACAGTTGACTTGAGATTTATTAGAGATACAGTTGAAAAGTGATTTGGATAGAGATATTAATAGTGAATTAAAATTAAAGAAGAATTTGTTTGAGATTAATTGTTTAAGTTGTTTGGAATAAAAGAGTTGTGAATAATTGGATTTAAAGAGTTGAATATTGTTGGAATAAATAAAAGATAATCAGTTGTTTGTGAAAAGATTTAATAAAGACAAATAGAATAGAAAGGAGGAAAAAGTTTTATCATTGCGAACCGGCAAACACGTTACATTTGGTGTCAGAAGTGGGATAAAACTTTTTCAGAGTGATAAAAACGTTCAAGAAACAGTTTCTGAACAAGAGAAATCTGAATAGAAATGGGTCGCAGATTGGAAAATTTGTCCCTGGTCCAGCTAAAATCAGAGCTGGGTAGGAGAAATCTCCAGACCAGTGGACTGAAACGAGAATTAGTGCTCCGGTTGCAGAATGCTGTACTAGAAGACGGTGGGGACCCCGAAACTATGCTATTTGACGTCGAAGAGGAGGAGAATGTAAGTACAACAAGTGAAATGTCTGCGCTATTCAAACTGCTCACCGAGACGAAGAACAGTATCGACGAACAGAAGAACTCAATAGACGCCAGGTTCGACGAGCAAAAGAACTCTCTAGACGTCAAGTTAGACGAGCAAAAGAACTCTCTGGACGCCAACCTCGACGCCAAATTTGATGTTCTGGACGGTAAATTCGAAAGCCTGGACGTCAAATTCGAGGCCATCGACCAACAAATCGAAGATGTCGAAAAGAGATTGGAAGCGAAATTCGGAGGTCAGTACGAAGAAATGGAAAAACAATTCAAACATCTGACCAATGAACTCGACGGTGTGAAGAGGCAAAAACTTCGCGTGAGTTCAATCGAAGGTCCGAGAAGAAAGGAAATGCAGCCCCCGGTATTCGATGGTCAAACATCATGGCCTATATACAAGAAACAATTTGAAGCCGCCGCATTGGCCAACAATTGGGACGAGGAAGAAAAATCGATTGCACTCACACTTGCACTCCGAGGCTCAGCCGCCGAACTACTCCAAACCCTCGCGGATGACCAACATCGTGACTATGGCTCGCTACTGAAGGCCATTGAGATGCGATTCGGTGATGACCATATGCAACAAGTATACAGGGTTCAGTTGCGCCGAAGGGCTCAAATGAAGGGAGAGACACTGCAGCAGCTGCAGGCAGATGTGGAACGTCTGGCGCATCTGTCCTACCCCAATACTGGAAAGGAGATCATCAACGAAATGGCAACCGAAGCGTTTATCCAAGCCATTAACGACGAAAAACTACAAATGGCTGTTCGAATGGCTGGGAAGAAAACACTTGCTGAGGCTTTGGCTTTTGCCCTGACAATGGAGGCAGCAGATCAGGCCTCCCAGAGAATCCATCGTGTCAGGGAAATAATCACCGAGGAATGCTCATGCCAGAGAGTGGATGCCGAGCGCCAAAATAACGCCGCAGAACGGCAGATTCGTTTCTGGAATTGCAACAAGATTGGACATCTACAACGGCAGTGCAGAGCACCACGAAGAAACGGAAGCTGTCCGCATTGTGCTAGCCGGAGACGCGATGAAGAAGCATCCAGCGGGGATAACATCCGTCCTGCTGGTCAAGCTTCTCATTCGGGAAATGCTTAAGAGCCAACTTCGCGGGGCAGAAGTTGGTTTCTGGAATCGATGGCCCCAGAACCACCATCCAAGTCTCCCAAACCAAGCGATGCAACAAAAGCTTGACCGTGGAAGCAATTATGGGCAACGACAAGTGCGTGGCTACCATAGACACCGGTGCCACGGCTTCCATCGTTAGGAGGGATCTCGTCCGGAATTCATGGCTACACAACACCAGTTGCTACTGCCTGAGGACTGCGACAGGAGAATCAGCAAAAGTCTACGGAGAAGTTCGCCTGAGAATACAAATGGCAGGCTTAACATTCTCACACGTGTTCCTGGTGGCTGACATATGCGACGACTGCATCATCGGGGTGGACTTTATGGAAGCACATAAGATCATCCTGGACATCGGAATGCAGGTGCTGAGGTATCGACATGTGGAGATTCCTATGGTGTACGGAAACAAAGGCACAGTAAATCTCAGGTCGGTAATCAGCAAGGACGACATTTTGCCACCCTCTGCAGAGACAGTAATTTGGACAAATTTGGAGGGTGATCCTGGGAACCATCGATTCTTCCTCATTGAGCCAGATAACCAAAAAGACTCCCAGAACTACATCGTGGGAAGAATTCTAGTGGAACCAAAGAACAACATGATACCAGTAAGGCTCATGAATCCGAAAAACTACAGCGTCAAATTAAAGCGAGGGGAAGTGATTGGAGAATGCGTACCGATTTCCGCGATCTCAGCAGCAACTGAAGAGGAGCCTGTGAAGCCGGTTCCGTCATACAGATTGGCGGAACTACGGAAGACCATCTTTCAACATTGTGAACTTAATCAGGAGCAGCGAAGCACGGCAGCGAATCTACTCGGTGAGTTTGCTGACATATTTGCGTTACAAGACGGGGACCACGGCCGAACACACTTAGTACAGCACCGCATAGACACCGGGGATGCTAGACCGATTAGACAGCCTGCCAGGCGACTGCCATTAGCAAAGCAGACAGAGGTTGCGGAGATGGTTTCGTCAATGGAGAAAGAAGGGCTAATTGAAAGTTCCCAGAGCCCGTGGGCATCGCCTATTGTACTAGTCAAGAAGAAGGACGGCAGCACCCGATTCTGCGTGGACTACCGCAGGCTGAACGATACTACCAAAAAGGATAGTTACCCTTTGCCCCGGATCGATGACACACTGGACACCCTCTCTGGAGCCCAATGGTTCTCCACTCTCGATCTCAAGAGCGGCTATTGGCAAGTGCAGATTCACCCAGAAGACCGCGAGAAAACCGCATTCACTGCCGGAAATGGACTGTGGGAGTTTACAGTCATGCCATTTGGTTTGTGCAACGCTCCGGCAACTTTCGAGCGTCTGATGGAACGCGTCCTGCATGGACTAACCTGGAAAACCTGCTTGGTGTATCTGGACGATGTCATTGTGGTGGGAAAAACGTTTGCGGAACATCGAGACAACCTAAGGGAAGTCTTCAAACGCTTACGCAATGCCCACTTGAAACTCAACTCGAAGAAATGTGCGCTCTTTAAACGAGAAGTGAAGTATCTAGGTCACATTATTTCGTCAGAGGGAGTGAGAACGGATCCGGACAAAGTTGAAGCCGTTAAAAACTGGCCAGTTCCCAAAGACAAACACCAATTGAGGAGCTTCCTTGGCCTCGCCACATACTACCGACGGTTCGTAAAGGATTTTGCCAAAATTGCGAAGAGCCTGCACCAGTTGACGGAAAAGGGAAAACAATTTAAGTGGTCAGGCGAATGCGAGCAGAGTTTTCGGCAACTTAAACAACAACTATGTGAGGCTCCAATACTGGCCTACCCCATCCCGGACAAGATGTTTATCGTAGATGCAGATGCCAGTAATGTTGGGATCGGAGCTGTCCTTTCGCAGGTGCATGATGGCCAGGAGAAGGTAGTGGCCTATTTCAGTAAGGTACTCTCCAAACCAGAACGGAACTACTGTGTAACAAGACGGGAACTTCTTGCTTTGATTATGGCGACGAAACATTTCCACAAGTACCTCTACGGTCAAAAGTTCCTCCTACGTACAGATCATGCAGCTCTAAAATGGTTGTTGCAGTTCAAAAATCCGGAGGGTCAGATCGCGAGGTGGACAGAGCGATTGCAGATGTACGAGTTCGAAATACAGCATCGCAAGGGAAAACTCCACTCAAACGCGGATGCATTGTCGCGACGACCTTGTAAAGCCGACTGTAAGCATTGTGTACGAAAGGAGGAGAAAGAGATCGTTCCCGTCCAAGTAGTTAGAGCTGAGCCCATCATCGGTTGGAGTACCGAGGAGATCCGGAACGCTCAAAAGGAAGACCCGGATATCGAGCCGATACTAGCCTGGAAGGAAAACATGGAGAAACCTGATGGTCGAGATATCTCCGATAGAAGCCCTACCCTCAAAGCATATTGGGCACAATGGGACTCTCTACATGTTCAAGACGGCATCTTGAGGCGGAAATGGGAGATGCCCGATGGAAAGACGTGTAGGATGCAGCTCGTGGTGCCACGTTCAAAAGTGCATGAAGTGCTGCAGGAAATGCACGATGGCGTATCCGGAGGACACCTGGGTGTAAACAAAACGCTGGATAAAGTACGGGAACGATTCTACTGGCTCAGTGCGAGAGACGACATCGAGAGCTGGTGTCGAAAGTGCGTCACGTGTGCAGCGAGCAAGGGACCAAGCGTGAAAACCCGGGGCAAGATGCATCAGTACAACGTGAGCGCACCGTTTGAACGAATCGCTGTCGACATCGCAGGGCCGTTCCCGGAAACCGACCAGGGCAACCGATACATCTTAGTTGTTATGGACTACTTCAGCAAGTGGCCTGAAGCGTTTGCGATTCCCAACCAGGAGGCTAAGACCGTTGTAGAAAAGATTGTCAACAACTGGGTAAGCAGGTTTGGTGTACCCATGGAACTGCACTCGGATCAAGGACGGAACTTCGAGTCCAAGCTATTCCAGGAAACGTGTCAACTACTCGGAATCAAAAAGACCAGAACGACTCCACTTCACCCACAGTCCGACGGGATGGTAGAACGGTTCAACAGGACATTGAATGAATATCTCTCCAAAGTCGTGAGTGATTACCAACGTGACTGGGATCGACATATTCCCTTGTTCCTGATGGCTTATCGTAATGCAGTTCACAGTTCAACGGGACACACTCCGTCCGAAATCCTTTTTGGTCAACCTGTCCGGCTACCTAGTGAGGTGAAATTTGGTTCTCCCATGGATGAGCCGAAATCGGAAGAAGAATATGTGGCAGACCTAAGGGAAAGGATCGCCGACATACACCAAAGAACTAGGACGAAGATTAAGATAGCCAGTGACCGCATGAAGACCAGGTACGACGCGAAGACAACGACGTCAGGATTTCGGGAAGGAGATCTGGTATGGCTGTACAACCCACATCGACAAAAAGGGAGGTCTCCGAAGTTGCAGCAGGACTGGGAGGGTCCCTATACAGTGGTTACATGAATCAACGACGTTGTCTACAGAATTCAACGGGGACTAAGAGGCAAGTTGAAAATCATACATGTGGATCGCCTACATCGTTACCATGGAAACAACGCCGATGCTCTTGTTCGGGACGAACAAGTTTAGGAGGGGGGCAGTGTAATATCGACTGCATTAGCGACATTTAGTGGAATTGTTATATCAACTGTATTAGCGACATTTAGACATTTTAGATATCGATCAGCGACATCTATTGGGGGGATTAGTGCTAAATTTAAGTGCATTCAGCAATTATAAGAACCTTCAGGAATTTTCTAGTACTTACCTCAGGCACGTTCCAGAACTATCGATATCTCACTAGATGGGCAAATCGTCGCCAGGAAGGAAGATTCTGGATTCGTATCTCGGGTATAAATACTACGAGCATTGAGAGCATGGACACAGTTGACTTGAGATTTATTAGAGATACAGTTGAAAAGTGATTTGGATAGAGATTTTAATAGTGAATTAAAATTACAGAAGAATTTGTTTGAGATTAATTGTTTAAGTTGTTTGGAATAAAAGAGTTGTGAATAATTGGATTTAAAGAGTTGAATATTGTTGGAATAAATAAAAGATAATCAGTTGTTTGTGAAAAGATTTAATAAAGACAAATAGAATCAGAAAGGAGAAAAAGTTTTATCATTGCGAACCGGCAAACACGTTACAATATTAATTGGACATTTGAAAAGTAGTTCACTGCGAGCTGATATGGTAGTATTGATTTTAGGGGTGAAATTGTTATCTTTCAGTGCTTTTGTATTATTGGAACCGTCATCGTGCGAAGATGATTGAGTAACACTGAAAATTGAATCAGTGGTTTTATTAACAGTTTCATCGCCTTGCGAGGGTGATGTCTGAGAGGAGTTTACAATAGGTAACGCGTTTTTTGGTATGGATTTGTGAAGAAACCTCAGCAGTTGATTTGGGCCCTCAATGTTAGCATATTTAAATAATATATCCTGACCAAGGATCCCATCGCAATTCAAAGTGGGCATTTTTTTTGTGGCATGTAGCTTACACCTGATTGGAGGGTCTAATAAAATGTTATCTTCAATAGAGCCCAATGTAGTGCCTTTTGGAGTAAATTCCATTGATGTCGATGATATTACTTTAATTTAAAATTGCATCTGTACCCAGCTGTACAATGCTCCGGCCCCGAGGGACAGCGCAGTAGAGAAAGACCGCGACTCAGGTGGCGCACGCAAGTTGAAGGGGACCTCAACCAACTTAGCGTGCGAAACTGGAGGCAGCTAGCTAAAGATCGAGCTGGCTGGATACGCTTGTTGGTTGAGGCCCAGGTCCACCCCGGACTGTAGCGCCACCTTAAGTACCTAAGTAAGTAAGTAAGTAAGTAAGTATCTGTACCCAGCGCGTCCTCATTAATAAAACTTATGTCTGATCCTGTGTCCACTAAAAAATTCAAATTTCTTTTCCGTTCTTAATATTGTAATATCGACTGCATTAGCGACATTTAGTGGAATTGTTATATCGACTGCATTAGCGACATTTAATGGAATTGTTATATCGACTGTATTAGCGACATTTAGAACATCGATCAGCGACATCTATTGGGGGATTAGTGCTAAATTTAAGTGCATTCAGCAATTATAAGAACCTTCAGGAATTTTCTAGTACTTACCTCAGGCACGTTCCAGAACTATCGATATCTCACTAGATGGGCAAATCGTCGCCAGGAAGGAAGATTCTGGATTCGTATCTCGGGTATAAATACTACGAGCATTGAGAGCATGGACACAGTTGACTTGAGATTTATTAGAGATACAGTTGAAAAGTGATTTGGATAGAGATTTTAATAGTGAATTAAAATTAAAGAAGAATTTGTTTGAGATTAATTGTTTAAGTTGTTTGGAATAAAAGAGTTGTGAATAATTGGATTTAAAGAGTTGAATATTGTTGGAATAAATAAAAGATAATCAGTTGTTTGTGAAAAGATTTAATAAAGACAAATAGAATAGAAAGGAGGAAAAAGTTTTATCATTGCGAACCGGCAAACACGTTACATTTGGTGTCAGAAGTGGGATAAAACTTTTTCAGAGTGATAAAAACGTTCAAGAAACAGTTTCTGAACAAGAGAAATCTGAATAGAAATGGGTCGCAGATTGGAAAATTTGTCCCTGGTCCAGCTAAAATCAGAGCTGGGTAGGAGAAATCTCCAGACCAGTGGACTGAAACGAGAATTAGTGCTCCGGTTGCAGAATGCTGTACTAGAAGACGGTGGGGACCCCGAAACTATGCTATTTGACGTCGAAGAGGAGGAGAATGTAAGTACAACAAGTGAAATGTCTGCGCTATTTAAAAATGCTCACCGAGACGAAGAACAGTATCGACGAACAGAAGAACTCAATAGACGCCAGGTTCGACGAGCAAAAGAACTCTCTAGACGTCAAGTTAGACGAGCAAAAGAACTCTCTGGACGCCAACCTCGACGCCAAATTTGATGTTCTGGACGGTAAATTCGAAAGCCTGGACGTCAAATTCGAGGCCATCGACCAACAAATCGAAGATGTCGAAAAGAGATTGGAAGCGAAATTCGGAGGTCAGTACGAAGAAATGGAAAAACAATTCAAACATCTGACCAATGAACTCGACGGTGTGAAGAGGCAAAAACTTCGCGTGAGTTCAATCGAAGGTCCGAGAAGAAAGGAAATGCAGCCCCCGGTATTCGATGGTCAAACATCATGGCCTATATACAAGAAACAATTTGAAGCCGCCGCATTGGCCAACAATTGGGACGAGGAAGAAAAATCGATTGCACTCACACTTGCACTCCGAGGCTCAGCCGCCGAACTACTCCAAACCCTCGCGGATGACCAACATCGTGACTATGGCTCGCTACTGAAGGCCATTGAGATGCGATTCGGCGATGACCACATGCAAAAAGTGTACAGGGTACAGTTGCGCCGAAGGGCTCAAATGAAGGGAGAGACACTGCAGCAGTTGCAGGCAGATGTGGAACGTCTGGCGCATCTGTCCTACCCCAATACTGGAAAGGAGATCATCAACGAGATGGCAACCGAAGCGTTTATCCAAGCCATTGCCGACGACAAACTACAAACGGCTGTACGAATGGCTGGGAAGAAAACACTTGCTGAGGCTTTGGCTTTTGCTCTGACAATGGAGGCAGCAGATCAGGCCTCCCAGAGGATTCATCGTGTCAGGGAAATAACCACCGAGGAATGCTCCTGCCAGAGAGTGGACGCCGAGCGCCAAAATAACGCCGCAGAACGGCAGATTCGTTGTTGGAATTGCAACAAGATTGGACATCTACAACGGCAGTGCAGAGCACCACGAAGAAACGAAAGCTGTCCGCATGACCGAAGCCGAAGACAAAACTTTGACCGAAAGGGAGGCGACAATTGGAATCGCAGCTGGAACAAGGATTGGCGTAACAATCGCAACAATGGATACCGAGGTAGCGTTGGGTTCGGTAGTGGTTGCGATAGAGAATGGTGGAGAGATCGACGAGATGATGGCTACGCATTTCGTGGCAGACGCAATTACGACGAAATGAAGAGTGTTGCGTATGTAGCTGAGTGTAGTTCCGATCGAGAGAGAAAGTTCAATGAGCAAGAGACTCAAGAGGAGATATCGTCGTTGCATGTTTTGATGCAGAAAACAATTGAGGAGTCTTTCAAGTGTAAGGCAGATCTAGAGAAGCTGCAAGAGGACAATAGTCGATTGAGACAGGAGAACAGGAAACTTAAGGCAGGCATTCTCCAATACCAACAGGAAACTCCAGGCCTAGCTCCAGTAGTGAGTAACGTTAAGAAAACTTTAGCACGCAAAGTGGGAGCGGATTCAGCAACCAGTGATCATGATAGTCAGGACGACTCTATGCAGAAGGCTCAAGAAGATGCTAGAGTTCTACGATCATTGATGGTGCCACTGGAGGAGGAAATCAAAGCTTTAAAGGAAAAACTTCGTTCTACCGATAAAGAGCTTCAAGAGCTACGAACTGAGAAAATGTCGCCACAAGAAATAGCCAGTAATCACATGAAGACCAGGTATGATGCGAGGACAACAACGCCCGGATTACAGGAGGGAGATCTGGAATGGCTGTACCCCCATCGACAAAAAGGGAGGTCTCCGAAGCTGCAGCAGGACTGGGAGGGTCCCTATACAGTGGTTACACGAATCAACGATGTTGTCTACAGAATTCAACGGGGACTAAGAGATGCTCTTGTTCGGGACGAACAAGTTTAGGAGGGGGGCAGTGTAATATCGACTGCATTAGCGACATTTAGTGGAATTGTTATATCGACTGCATTAGCGACATTTAGTGGAATTGTTATATCGACTGTATTAGCGACATTTAGAACATCGATCAGCGACATCTATTGGGGGATTAGTGCTAAATTTAAGTGCATTCAGCAATTATAAGAACCTTCAGGAATTTTCTAGTACTTACCTCAGGCACGTTCCAGAACTATCGATATCTCACTAGATGGGCAAATCGTCGCCAGGAAGGAAGATTCTGGATTCGTATCTCGGGTATAAATACTACGAGCATTGAGAGCATGGACACAGTTGACTTGAGATTTATTAGAGATACAGTTGAAAAGTGATTTGGATAGAGATTTTAATAGTGAATTAAAATTACAGAAGAATTTGTTTGAGATTAATTGTTTAAGTTGTTTGGAATAAAAGAGTTGTGAATAATTGGATTTAAAGAGTTGAACATTGTTGGAATAAATAAAAGATCATCAGTAGTTTGTGAAAAGATTAAATAAAGACAAATAGAATAGAAAGGAGGAAAAAGTTTTATCATTGCGAACCGGCAAACACGTTACACTATTATATAAAGGCGAAACATTAAAAAACTTTGGCCCCGGTAATCTCAGCAAATACTGAACCGATCAACGTGAAATAAAATTTATAATATTCTTTATTTTTACGAAATCCAGTTAGGCTACTTTTTTTTATTTAAATGTTTTTTGTTTACAGGAAAATTTAACATTTATATTTTTTTCATACTTATTTTAAAGAGGTTGACCAACATATTCACTCCTAACTAGTGGTGTGTCATCCGGGACTGAATGATTCAATTGAAGCGCTTCAGTAGAATGAGTGAATGATTCACTTCATTCTTACGCTTCAATGCTTCAATTGCTTCACTCATTCCTACACTTCAATTCATGCAATCTCGTTCTTCGCTTCTTTTGCTTCTCTTACTTCAATTCACTTCCAACACTTCAATTCATTCTTCGCTTCTTTTTGTTTCTCTCACTTCAATTCACTCCCTACACTTCCATTGCTTCAGTCACTCCTATACTTCAATTCATTCATACACTTCAATTTGTTGTTAGTTTCTTTCGCTTCTCTTTCACTCTTTACCAATTTTTTTCACATATGGGAGAGAGGGTTCATTTTGTAAATTTATTTCCCCTACAAAATATATTCGGTATTCATTTCATTGGTATATTTTGTTTTTGTTTTTTGTTCGATCGACGCAAACAGATCAGGGTGGTAATTCTTTCTCTCAATAGGGATAAGATTTCTCTCTTTCAGATTTTTTTTTCTCCTTTCGTTGATGAAGATTTATTTCACATTAACAGGGTGTTATTTAAGTTTGTTTGTCGTATTGACAAATTTTTATAGATAATCTATATATTTATTTTAATTTATTATATTATATTCATAAATTGATTGATAAACAGTTTAGAGTTATGTTATATCGTCACTTCAGTGATAGAACTTGATAACTCGGCTTTTTATACTTTCGAAAAATCGGCAAAATCGACAATATTCATTAATTTATTATTGTATAACGTGGCTACGTTTATCTCGAGATGTCTACTTCGTGCACTGAGTGTTTATCCACTGTTTTGCTTTCAGTTATTGGCTTCCCAATAGATGGCCCCAAGTAGGGAAAATGAGTCATCCAATTATTTAAACCCATTCTTTGCGAATCCAGGTAGACAGATTAGCTAGTTCTAGCACTCAGGTGACGATATATACTACATGCTAGTTAAATAATTCATTATTCCTCGATTTGTCCTTAACCAGGAATCTTCATAACGAAACATAAATTTGTCACTAGTAAAATACATAAAAACGCCTCGTATCAGTACACCCTGCATCCAGAAAATTTTTGAAAATGAACGCTTCAGTGAATGATTCAGTGAACGCTTCTTTCAACTGAAGCGGAGTGAGTGAAGCACTTCAGCAGAATGAAGCATTTTCCCCACCTCTACTCCTAACTTTATATCAATTTAAAAAATTGTAAAAACAAATTTTTTTCTTTAAAGTCAATATGCCTACGCAAATTTTAAGCCCTTCATCTGTTCTTAATTATACCTACTTGCTGAGAAATAAATTTATACATATTTTCAATACATCGATTATTTTAATTTGTTTACATCACTGATATCGATTCAATCATGACGACGAGGTTGCTGCTTTGTTCCATTTCATCATCGTTCCGTGTTTCTCGCACACTCCCTCCCATTCTTATTCTTTCTATGTATGATCATGAAGTGTATGTTTTGTGGATCATATTTTTACTTCCCACATCCCACCTCCATAGTATTGCAATCGGCCAAAAAAGAAGGTTCGTGATTTTGACGAAGCTTCATATGACGATACACTAGAAATCATTTGCACCTGTTTTCGAAGTGGTGTTTGTGTGTGCGTGTGTGTATGTGACAATTTTTTTCTCCTTCGATATCTGAAAAACGGAACAACGTACGATCATGCAGTTTTTTTTACTTCATTTGTCAGCATGAAACTTAGATCTGATAAATTTTGGGTAAAATTGGTCCAGCGGATGCTGAGATATTAGAAGAAATGCTTTAAAGAAAGGTATGCTGAACATTGTAAGCACCTTGTGGTGTATATCAGAAACAATTTTCGCTGTGATATAACGCAAAATGAGATGGGAAGTACAGGACTGGCTCCCCAGTAGAATTTTTTCCTTGGTTTTTGAGTTAAAGCTTGATTATCTCACTCAAAAACCAATCAGTTAACCCTAGAAAGCTCGCCTTATTTTGTACTTCGTTAAAGCTAACTAGGAGTAAAATTTACTCCCTGGCAATTCAAAGAGAAATGGCTATGTTTAAGTTCTTTGTTGAAACGAAGTTAGATTTTATTGACAAAAGATATTCAAATTAATGAGTTTAAAGTACATTTACGGGTATAATGTGGTTGTATATCGCTTTTTTTATAATTACAAAATGCGCAATATTATCTTCCGCCTGCTAAATTATGGTTTTCGGTTGGGTTCACGTTTGTAAATTTTGCTTCCTAGAATTAAAAAACCACTTGAATAAATCAAACGAGATCCACTTTTTGCAAATCCATTTCACTAGACTGATGCGTAAATAGATTACGCAAACACTTACGAAAGGTCAATCATAGCCCTTTAAGCTTTGCCCGAAAAAAGCTTTTTTTGTTCACCATGGGAGTGAAATTTGGGTAGGTTAGCTATCTAGGGTTAAAGAGAGAAGAATGTTTTTTTTTGTCGGCGTTTAAAAACAGAGGCATATCAATACACAGCACTTGCCAGGGTAGTTAATGATTATGATAGTGTTAACAACCCTCAAGAATTTATTATTTCTCTCAACCCAGCCGATCTTCCGAGGCCATAGCAATTAAATTTGAAAATCGGCACAACAATAAAACTTATCAAGAGCAAGCGATCTCAAGTCAAGAAGTTAAACAAAAACATTATAGAAGCTAAAATTTTAACTGGACCCACAGCCGGGAAGGATGCCCTCATTCCTTGAATTCTGATGATACCAACGGATTTCGCTTTTCAGTTAAGACGTTGCAGTTCCCCATTAAACCGTGTTTCTGCATGACGATTAATAAGGCTCAGAGTCAATTATTTAAATTTATTGGGGGGGATCTTAGGGACAACGTTTTTTTACATGGTCAGCTTTATGTTGCCTTATCAAGAGTGGGCTCACGGAAAAATCTGTATTTGCTTCTTCCGCCAAACAATAAAACAGTTAACATTGTCTATCTCAAAGCATTAAAATAAGTAAATAAATTAATATACATACATATATATGTATGTATATAAAAACTTCAACAATGTCTGTTTTTCTTACAATTATTTCTGTGAAATTCGTTTTTCTGGATACGGTAAGCATGTTTAAGTTTTCTGTTTTTTTTTAATATTATGTCAAAAAAAGTTTTTTAAGAACTTCGCGAAGCAACGCGAGCACGGGTCTGCTAGTAATCTATACAAGTATTTGCACGGTTAATTGAGTCCCGTATAATTGATTTACCCGCTTAATTGATCTTAAAAATGTATACCAAACAAACTAAATGCATCCAAATTGTTCGGTTAATTGATCGGCGACAAATAAAAAATTATAACAAGAAAAAAAATGGGCAAATTGTAGTAATTCCGGAGCGCTGTTTTCACATTGAAGTTGACAGCACTGCACAACAGATGGCAGGGAGCTGTAGTTTGTCATATTTCAATTCTGGTAGCACGATTCATTTGGAAACAAAAGTTATTGGACGCATTCCGATTTTTAGATACCTGAAATTTCTGATAGACTAGACTAGATACGGAACGCTGAAACTTGACTGAAAAACAAGACAAGGTCAGATATGAAATCCAAGTCAAAAGAATATTTTTATATTTTTACTTTCTGTTCTCGCATTGGAGTTGCTTTGTAACTTGTAAAGCTGCGCACAATATTAAAACACGAACTGCTCTGAAGATAACATTTTATGAAAGTAATACGATTTCCAAAAGCAGTTTACTAATATCACAGGTTAAGTGTAATCATTTGAGCTCAACAATTTGCTGAAGACTACAAAATCGATGAATTATATTACACAATAAAACTGTGTGAAAATTAAACTATTAATTTAAACCAATATACGTCCAAGTACAAAAAAAATGACTTCCAAAGTTCAGCAATCTTGCAAAAATACGTTTGGCATAACAGCTGTTTTGTGACAATTTTCAACTGACAGGATATTTCAAAATTTCAAATGAGTTAAGACAAGAATTTTAAGACTAACAATCCAGCCCACTACCTCACAAAAAGTTGTCCTGCTCATCTGTCAAATATCAGGTTGTTGTCGAATCAGAATGCTCTCTTTATCTAAAACTTCAGATGGTCTACAAATC
Source organism: Criorhina ranunculi (assembly GCA_951813785.1). Lineage (NCBI taxonomy): Eukaryota > Metazoa > Arthropoda > Insecta > Diptera > Syrphidae > Criorhina > Criorhina ranunculi. The sequence goes on along the minus strand of OX638384.1, from coordinate 50,304,152 downwards.
GGAACGGACCCATTTTCATCACAGTTTTCGAATATAACATCGTTTAATTGTCTTACTGGCTTAATTAAGCCAATCTCGTTTAATTGCACGATGGAAGCAATTAAGCGGGTTTTCTTTAATTGAACACTCGGATAATTGATCGAAAAAATCGGACAAAATTGTCGGTTCAATTAAGCGGGGAACACTGTTATTGCTGTATTCCGTTACCTGGTGGCCACATTAATTGTGGCCAACCAAATTAAGATGGAATCAAGCTGTTCGCTTCGAGTTCCAACTTCAGAAGGCTTTCACAGAGTCGATCAATTGACGTTTCACGCGACGTTATAACTTATAGGATTAGATACCCCGGACTTAATGGCATACATAGCCGCGAATTTCGAATCACAGCTTAATACTTTAACATCACCAGGATATTGTTCGGCTGCAGAGCTTTTGCATTCCGCCACTAAATTCTTTATTCTGAGAAGGAAAGAGGTAAGGGTTTCTATCGGGAATTGTCGACATTGTTGAAGGTCATTCAATACCTGGATATAAGTCTTCCTAGGTAGGAAATAACCTCGGAGTAATTTTTTTAACTCCGTGAATGTCGAAAACCTAAAATGTTAAATGGCTAAGTATGCATTTCCCTGCAATTTTGTTAAAAAACTGACAAAAACTCGTTTCCTGGTTCTGGCTTATGCAGGCTTTCACCTGTCTGCAGCAATTTAAAAAGGCCTGCTGCTCGAAACGAGCCGCTCGTTTTGCTCGCCATGAAATCATAGTCGTTTGCTGTGTATTGACTAGGTATGAGTCATCAGAACCCAACGTTTGATTGCGTTTGTTAGGGGAAACCAGGCCTCAACCCGAGAAACAGTCTCAGGGTCCAAGGAGGCAGTTGACCCAAGAAGAAAAAAGACTAGCAAATGCGTACAGGACGATTAAACGTCTCGGCAATTTTGATGTGGCCAGTCTAAATATTAGAGATAGACACCGCCTTAGGGGGGCCCAAAGATTACTCTCCGTTAGGGAGAACCCCAAAGAGGCAAATAAGCCCAAAGATAGAAAAAAGCCCAAGGAGGTGAAGAAAACAAAAGAGAGGCCCAAGGAAAGGAAGGCCAGTGAGGGTAACAAGAAGGAGCATCAAAAGCCCAAACCGGGCTAAAACAAAGCTCATCCCACACGACAACCGAGCTGACCAGCCACCAAATCAGTCGCCGAAAGACTCACCATCAGACCGGCCAAAAATGAACCCGTAGCGAGCGGCTCGAAGAGAACTCGCAACGATTCTAAAACCACCCCGTCAGCAACATGCAAAAAACTCAACCTATGAGAAAACTCAACCCTGAATTTCCAAGTGCCGACTGGAAAGTCATTGAAATGGAAACACCCACTGAAGCGGGTCAAGACGCCGGTGTGATGTTTAATCACGAAACAATGGCCATACTTCCATCCAAGGGCTATAAAATAAGAGTCGGCCTTAATATGGTAAAGGTGAGGCCCCTCACAGACAAAAAGGGGACGGCGGAAACGCCAGCAACACGCTAAAGGATGAAGTTAATTCAAATTAATCTTCATCATAGCAAGCTGGCCAGCGCCAACCTTATCACCTTTTTAAATGAAGATAACACAGACATCGCCCTCGTCCAGGAGCCATGGATACACAATGGCCAGATCTGCGGATTAAACTCGAAGGATCTAAACCTGTTTTATGAAAGGGGCCAATCAAACAGTAAGTATCGATCCTGCATTCTTGCAAAACGTAACATTAACCTCACTTCCTTGCCCCCCCACAGCAACGCGGATCAAACAACAGTGCGACTAGAGAGGCCAAAATCCACGCCACTCATATTCACGTCACTATGATCCAACGCCGCCACCAACTACAGCACTCTCGGACCTAGTCAAGGAAGCGGCCAAGCGAAAATGGGACCTTATCATCGGCTGTGATGCTAATTCACATCATATTCAATGGGGTAGTCGGGACACAAATTAGAGAGGTGAGTCATTATTTGAATTTATTATTAGCAACAATATTTCCATAGAGAATAAAGGGTCTTTAAACGCGAAATGGCCAAAGTCAAGGGCACACACACCAAGCCCCTGTACAACAATGCCGAGGTTGACGAAGAGGTAACTCTTCTAACCCACGCCCTACACAAAGCCTTCGAAAAATCCTGTCCTTTAACCAAAGGTAAGAAAAAACTCAACCCCAGCTGGTGGTCCAATGAGCTAGCCCTACTACGACAGCATGCAAGAAAGCTGTATAATGTGGCCAAAAGGACGAAAGATCCCAATGACTGGGATCGCTACAAAGAAAGCAAGGGCCGGTTCAAAAACAGGTCTAGGTACGCCAAAAGGGCCGCGTGGAAGAAATTCTGCAGCGAAATAGAATCTACAAAAGACGCTTCGAGGTTAAGAAAAGTGTTGTCAAAAACACTTGTGACCCCAGGGCTCCTGAAAAAACAGGACGGTTCTTGGACGGAATCCAACCTGGAAACACTTAAGATCCTCATCGATACCCATTTCCCAGGATGCTCTTTCATCAACACACCCCCCACTGAGAGGGTCTTGAACGCCACCAACAGTAACACAAATGAGCTGTGTTACCTAGTAATAGATGAAAGAAAAGTGGACTGGGCCATCAGCTCCTTTTCTCCATACAAAACACCTGGCCCCAACGGCATTATACCAATAATGCTACAGAACACCAAGGAATACACCCTACCTTGGCTTGTCAAAATTTTCCGAGGATGTCTAAACTGCACACACGTGCCAAAAATCTGGAGAGAAGCAAGAGTCATATTCATACCCAAAGCAGGAAAACCAAGCCACACAATACGTCAATTTTTCATTAATTCTACTCGCATGTGGAATACTTTGCCACGACGTCTTAGAAGAATAGATGACACAGCAAGATTCAAAACTGAATTAAGAAATTATCTATCTTTGAACTGAACTGTTATATTGCCTTATCTTTTCTTTTTTTCTCTGTGTCTGTTTTATTGTTTTTACTTATGAATTCATTCTTGTATATTAAATTCGAACAGATTCATGTAGCTATCATAAAAACCATTAATTTAAGCTTGTCACTATTTAAGAAGATATTGTATCTTACAGTGTATAAGCATATCAATAATATGAAATAAATAAATAAATAAATAAATAAACAAGCCCCAAGGATTTTAGGCCAATTAGCCTCACGTCTCTCCTTTTGAAGACACTGGAGAGACTAATAGATATTCACATCCGCTCCAAATTGAATCCAAGAGACGTTTCACAAGCGCAGCATGCGTACATGAAAGGCAAATCAGTGGAAATGGCGCTGCACGAAGTGGTGGCAACGATCGAAAAGTCGCTCCACTATAAAGAATTCACTCTTGCAGCCTTCCTGGACATCGAAGGAGCCTTTAATAACGTCACATCAGAAGCTATTAGAACATCACTAGATCTACTACATATCAACCCAATCTTATCTAACTGGATAGAAAACATGCTCAAAACGAGATGTATACACTCAGAGCTCAGGGAATGCCAAATACATGCCTTGGCCTCCCGAGGCCCTCCACAGGGAGGAGTCCTATCACCGTTACTATAGGTCCTAGTAGTAAATGAGATACTTATGAAGCTGGGAAACAGTGGAATAAGGGTCGTTGCCTATGCCGACGACGTAGTCATTCTGGCCACAGGCAAGTTCATACCCACTATCACAGATCAGCTTCAGTCAGCCCTAAACACTCTAAAGCAACTGGGCCAAACGATGCGGCCTTAACATAAATCTGCAAAAAACAGAACTGGTCCTATTCACCAACAAAAGGAATACAGTCGAACCCGCTTAAATGAAATGAGGAAAAATCCTAGTTTAAATTTCAATTAACCGGGTTTTTCATTTAAGCGGACCTCGGATAATTGAAAAAAATTAAAACGGACAGATGAAATTTTTCATATAAGCGGGTTTTTCAATTAAATGAGTTTCAAATAAGCGGGATCGACTGTATCCCAATATTCGAACTACCCAGATTAAATGGACAGCAACTCCAATTATCGGAGAGAGCAAAATTTCTGGGATGCATACTAGACCGCAAACTGAACTGGAAAGAAAATCTAACAAAAAGAACGAAAAAAGCTTCAATTGCTTTCTACGCATGCAACAGAATTTTCGGCAAAAATGGGGGCCCAAACCTGCCACCATCCACTGGATGTACATAGCCATAATAAGGCCCATACTTACGTATGCATGCCTAGTCTGGTGGCCAGCCGCAGCAAAAACTACAAATCTGAACATCCTTACGAAGATTCAGCGAATGGCTTGCGTAGGAACCACAGGTGCAATCAGAACAACACCGACTGCAGCCCTCGAGATGATGCTGGGATTAATACCTGTGGATCTTTACACAAAGGAAGTGGCCGCGAAAACTGCGCTTCGCCTACAACAACTCAACCTTTAGAAAAAAAGGCCTGACAGGTCATCTAGCAATCACCAAGTGGGTAAACATTGAAACCATAACTGACTTTTTACCACCGACCCCGGAATTCAGCCTAAACCTCGAACTCAAAATTCTCTCCAGAGAGAGCTGGACAGAAGGAGAGGTCTTTAACCCCAACTATATATCCATCTTCACGGACGGGTCAAAAATGGATGCGGGTGTAGGATCAGAGATCTATGCACAGGAACCTAACATCACTCGGTCGATAAGACTTCCAAACCACAGCAGCGTGTTCCAGGCGGAAGTTCTAGCAATCGCCGAAGCCTCGAGGGAACTATCTCAACGGGCACTCCCAAGAAGTTGTATTGATATATACATTGACAGCCAAGCAGCCATCAAAGCCATCACATCCACAACGATTAGATCCAAAATTGTGAAACGCTGCCACGACGAGCTCAAGACACTCAACACCAATCACAACGTCACACTCATCTGGATCCTGGGACACTCGGGCTTCCATGGAAATGAAGAGGCGGACGAGTTAGCAAAAATGGGTTCTGATATGGATCTAACAATGGCCGATGACTCAATCTTACCCCCACTAGAACTTAAAAAGCCCAGCATAACAGTGAAATTCCAAAAACTCGCGAACGAGAGATGGACTTCACTTACAACATGCCGCACCTCAAGAATGCTTTGGACAGAACTCAACAAGACAAAAACGAAAGAAATCATCGCAGTCAACAGAAGTCACCTATCACTTCTCACAGGTATTATAACAGGACATAACCTGCTAGCGGCCCACCTAAAAAGACTGCGATTGATCACAACAGATCTATGCAGAGGTTGTAGCGACATAGACGCGGAGGAGGACACATTCCACCTCCTATGCGAATGTCCAAGCCTCAGTAGAAATAGGAAAACAACCCTCGGAGAACATTTCTTCAACGACCTAAGTGAATTGTCGGACAAGCCACCAAGAGCCATCCTAAAATTCCTTCGGAACTCGGGATGGTTTAGGGAGGCCAATTGAAAACTAGCATACTCATCTGAAATTAAAATTGAAATATACATATTCATTCATTTATTTTAGGTACCCCACACAACACCGGGGAACACAATGGATCCGTTGAGATCCGAGTGAGGCTGTACGTAAGTGCAGCCACCCCTACAACCTAACCTAACCTAGGGGAAGAAGTGGACGGTTCGAAGGACATTGTATTTTTTGGAGTTGGAAAGGTTGGGGAACGCGATGGAAATAGTTTACAATTTTCAAACTCTTTTAAGTTGATCTTAAATAGTTCTGTTTTTTCTGCTAGTGCACTATTACTTGACGGGTTTATGTGCCTATCAAATTTGCTGACTAAGTCTAACAGTTGCTTATATAATTTCTTATTATCTTAAACTTATTCATTAAACTTACTGCTTTTTTTGTAAATAAGTCCGGATCGCAATCTTCCTGTATCGATGGACTCGTTCCCTTCTTCTTCAGTATCGGGTTGCTGCTTTACTGGTTCTTCCTCCTTTTCGCTTTCGTTGCTTTGATGAACTTCGGCCTGGATTTCAATTCGTTGTTCGGTTGTTTGGTTACACTTTCTCATTGAACTACTGAATTGGTTCTATTGATTAACTTATTTTACACACTGAGTGCACTGGGATTTTTCTTATTTCAAGTTAGGTTTTTTTTTTTTTTTTTTGTGTGTAGCAATATCGATTTATATATTTATTTGTTTTATAATTATTATTGTTCTTCTTGTAGTAATTTTGTGAAGATGATTATTGATATTTTAGGTGGATTTCGAAGAAATACTACCTTTTGCAGAGGTCCTCATGACGCAACTTTCAAAAATTTTGAATGCAACTTTTCAAGACCTCTATAATAAACACCAAAACCAGGAGCCGCAATTCTCAACCGAATTGAATGAAACTTTGTACACATGTTTATATGGTGAATAGCTCGGACGAGTTCGTAGATGGGCGTGATCGGTTTAGAGGGGGGCGTATCACGCCCATTTATGCAATACAACGAAATCTTGTCCGCACGATGGGGGCCGCAGTTCTTAACCGAATTGAAGGAAACTTTGTACACATATTGATATGGTGAATAGCTCGGCTGAGTTCGTAGATGGGCGTGATCGGTTGAGAGGGAGGCGTGTCACGCCCCTTTTAATTTTTCAAATTGTGCATTAATCATTTTTGTATTTTTATTTTTAATAGTATAGAAACGGTTATATTTATAGGCATATTTTTGCAAACAAAATTTCCGCCATCCTAAAATTCTTTCAAATTGCTCCGATTTCATTGAAATTGAAAATGTATAGTCGTTTATGGGTACTTATTATAAACCAGCAGACCCGTGCTCGCGTTGCTTCGCGAAGTTCTTAAAAAACTTTTTTTGACATAATATTTAAAAAAAAACAGAAAACTTAAACATGCTTACCGTATCCAGAAAAATGAATTTCACAGAAATAATTGTAAGAAAAACAGACATTTTTGAAGTTTTTATATACATACATATATATGTATGTATATTAATTTATTTACTTATTTTAATGCTTTGGGATAGACAATGTTAACTGTTTTATTGTTTGGCGGAAGAAGCAAATACAGATTTTTCTGTGAGCCCACTCTTGATAAGGCAACATAAAGCTGACCATGTAAAAAAACGTTGTCCCTAAGATCCACCCCAATAAATTTAAATAATTGACCCTGAGCCTTATTAATCGTCATGCAGAAACACGGTTTAATGGGGAACTGCAACGTCTAAACTGAAAAGCGAAATCCGTTGGTATTATTAGAATTCAAGGAATAAGGGCATCCTTCCCGGCTGTGGGTCCAGTTAGAATTTTAGCTTCTATAATGTTTTTGTTTAACTTCTTGACTTGAAATCGCTTGCTCTTGATAAGTTTTATTGTTGTGCCGATTTTCAAATTTAATTGCTATGGCCTCGGAAGATCGGCTGGGTTGAGAGAAATAATAAATTCTTGAGGGTTGTTAACACTATCATTATCATTTACTACCCTGGCAAATGCTGTGTATTGATATGCCTCTGTTTTTAAACGCCGACAAAAGAACATTAGTAGGTATTGGGGCGCTTGGGGATGGGAATTCGGCGCCAGAGCGAGACGGAAGATATGAGCGAGAGGGAAGATAACGTCACATGCTGGATGTCTGGAGTGTAGACTTGGGGTGAGTCATTGACGTCATGTATTTTGTTGTTAATTTTGTGTGTATCCATGGAACGGTCAATGGGGTAATTTTAAAAAGTAAAACGGTGCGTATGTTTGGGGTTTGAACAAGCGACGATGAGTTTGAGAAGTCGATGGTTTTTGCGTTGCGCCACGGTGGTGTGTTATGGTGGAGGTTTAAATGAGTGTTTATGAGCAGAAGGATGACGTGTATATATTTATTTGTAGAAAAATATTATTTTCGGTCCTCTTGTGTGGGTGGGTGGTATTAAAGTTCTGTGAAACTCAGTTCGACAATATGGTTTTGTAGATTAAAGCGAGAGTAAAAATAAAAAAAGTAATTTTCGGTACCGAACGGAACACAACAGGATGATGCTGGTGCTCGGTACCCGTGAGAAAATCTTAAGAACAAAGTTTAGTTTTGTGCGTAAAATGTGAAATTTTTTTCTTATTTTCTTGGTCTGCGCAAGCCGAAGAATATTATTTTCGGTCCTCTTATTTGAGTGGGTGGTATTAAAGTTCTGTGAAACTCAGTTCGACAATATGGTTTTGTAGATTAAAGCGACAGCAAAAAAAAAAAAAAAAGTAATTTTCGGTACCGAACAGAACACAACAGGATGATGCTGGTGCTCGGTACCCGTGAGAAAATCTAAGGAACAAAGTTTAGTTTTGCGCGTAAAATGTGAGATATGATGCTGGTGCTCGGTACCCGTGAGAAAATCTAAAGAACAAAGTTTAGTTTTGCGCGTAAAATGTGAGATTTTTTTCTTATTTTCTTGGTCTGCGCAAGCCGAAAAATATTATTTTCGGTCCTCTTATTTGAGTGGGTGGTATTAAAGTTCTGTGAAACTCAGTTCGACAATATGGTTTTGTAGATTAAAGCGACAGCAAAAAAAAAAAAAGTAATTTTCGGTACCGAACGGAACACAACAGGGTAAGCAAAGTAAACAAAAAGTTAAAATTTTGGCTATAAAAGGCAAAAATTATTTCATTAATTTGTCATTACAAAAAATGGAGCAATCACTCAAAGCAATTCTCAATCAGACGCTACCTAATGGGTTACAAGTAAGTACTTTTCTATGTATATGAAATTTATGTATATTTATAACACTCTTTTCTGTTTTTTAAAGTTAAAACCCTGTATTGTGATGGTGGGACAAGGGATTCAAGAACTCCCCGTAAATCATACGATTATATACGAAGGACCGCTGGATTGTACAGACTGTCAAGTACGTTTATCGTACTATTTAGAAAATGAAAATGTTATTGTATGGGCTCAATTTGCCCAATAGAAAATAAAAATAACCTATTAAATTCTTTATTACAATTTTATAAAAATAATTTAAATTTTGAATCAGCTGGTCAGTCTTTGCTATATTTTTCATAAGTCGATATGGCTACTAAATCTCCTATTCATTCAGAATATTCAAATGAAATACATCGGTACAATTCGTTTGTTGATTGGCCGTACACGAAACCAGAACCGAAGAAGCTTGCTGAGGCTGGATTTTTCTACGCAGGCATAGATGATAGAGTCCGCTGCTTTAGTTGCGGTATTGGTCTTAAGGATTGGAGTAAAAATCACGATCCCTGGAAACAACATGCGTTGTATTTAAACAAATGTCCATATTTAAAACTGATCAAGGGACAGGTATTTATAGACTCAGTTAAAGATGAGGATACTCATCGAATGAGGATATTTCAAAACCAGACACAACCCGATGTGCAACTACAGAATTGTAGCATCTCTTCAGAAAAGCATAAACTGTGTAAAATCTGTTATATCAGCGAATACGAGACAGTATTTTTACCATGTGGGCATGTAGTCGCATGTTTTAAGTGTGCATCTTTAGTGAAGAAATGTCCAGTGTGCAGAAATACGTTTACGAGTTTAATCCGAATATATTTTTCATAAGTGAGCAAAATCCGACATGATCACGAGAAGAAAAAAAAATCCGCATGATTCGCAGCGATGCGTTATATAATGAATACTTTATAATATATTCGATTCATTTCACTATTTACATTGAACGTTGACAGGCCGCGGGGGGTACTAAGGAAAAATGTATTGGTGCGAGAAATTAAGAGAAGGAGAAAGCATGTGCACATGTGAAGCAGGGTGGATGGAAATTAAAGTCTCCAATGTTTTGTTCTATAGAGATTTATTTGAGTTTCAAGCAACACCTGAAAATGGCAATGAGTGCACGATCTTGCGTGTGAGAAACGGGGAATCGATATCTTCAGATGCCGATATTAAACTGCGACTGGACCCATATCAACATGTTAAATTAAGAGTTATTGGTATGAATTTCAAAATCAGATGAAATAAATAAAAATTTATTTATTTTTATTCAATTTAGGTGGTGAAATAACGATACATGGTATAGTTATAGCAAATTCTAGACCTAAGCGGAAAGGAAATCGATTTCCTGTTCACTGCCCATTTAGTGATATTGATTTACAATTACTCGAGAAGGAAAGTTCTATGTAAGAGGTAAGAACAGAAACACTAGGGAATGAGTGAGAGATATTGAATGAATAAAAGAAGATGTGACATATACTTCAAAACACTTCGGCTGCGACTTTGTCAGTTCTTAATTGTCATTTGCCGGGAATAGTAGTGGAAACAACGCTCCAAAATGTTTTATTTTTTATTTTGTATTACAGCAATTTTACATTTTATTAATGGTATACCGCTTCCTTTGGACATTAACCTTCAACAACCAAACAGCAGTAACAATCTCACATTTGCATTGAGTTTACCGAATAATGATACAGTACAAATAGGATTATCTTTTCGCTTGTTAGCGTTTTCGAATGCAGTAAAACCTAATAATTCCATCCCTACCGAAGCTTCAATTCGTGATGATGATATTCTTTCATCTACAACAGAGAAAAGCCCAACCAGGAAATTCGTAACTGTGGAGGAGGCAATAGAGGGGTTTAGGCAAGATTTAATAAAAAAGGAAGCCGAAATATCTGGAATCGAAGTAAAGATATTTTTTATAGACATTTCAAACAAGAATTTGATGATGAGAAAACCTTAACGATACGCTGTACCTATGATAGCAATTATATGCTCCGTTCTCTTAATATAGCATGCTATGAATACCATGAATATCAAGCGGAAAGAATTCTAAGCAATGGTGAAGTTGAACTCATTACGAAGCAGGATTTGAATTATAAATCTGATGTGGAATTAGTAGACTTAAAAGCAATGAAACAAACATATAAGATGAGTATTTCTTAATAACCAATGGTAGTGTGCACTTTGCTTTCAACATTAGCAGTAATAATGGAAATTATGATAAATATCGAAGCATTTATAAAAGATTACGAAGGAATTATATTGGATGAACATTCTGAAAGACTTAGGATGTGTAACAAGTTTATATCACCATATATACTGTTGGAGAAGAAGTTTTCGATTTACGGAGAACATTTCGTGAATTGCCCGTGGGCACATGTCAATTCAATTGTGGGTCCTGATGCTTGTGCTTGCTGCTATGTTGAAAAATACAAAAAAGAAATTAAAACGCTTGTAAATTTATACAAAAGAATAAAATAATTTTTATTTAAAAAAATTAAATACACATGTATATTGGTTTTCTTCTTATCAGATATTAATATTTAGGGGATTTGGAAGGTAAGCTCGTCCAAGAATTGTGTTCAGGCGTAAAACCAAGCCATTTCACAAATATCCTTTCACCCTTCCTTTGTAGCACTTTTTCAATGAGGAATGTATGGGGAAATTTTGATTTCTGCAATTCGAATTCATAGAATCCGCCTTTAATAGGGTGAGCTTGATAGTCTTCCAACAAATATGTAACAGGATATGTATTTTGAACTTTTGTTATTTTGAAGATTTCAGTGGTCCAGTTTGGAGTGTAGCCCTTTTCAAACACATGTTTGTATTTACTAATTCGTACAAAATCACCAATTTTATATTTGGGTCCAATAGATATTTTTACATTATTGTATACTGATGCGAGTAGTTGTTTTTCGTTTGCGGGAGTGACATCGGATGGTCTCATTTTTATTGTACGATGGACAGTATTATTATATGTTTTATTTATTGATTTTATCATATCAATCCAACGATAGGAGCCATTCGCGCTAAATTCTTTCCACATCATATTCTTCAGGGTACGGTTGAAACGTTCAATAATAGATGCCTTGAGACCACTGTACGTAGAATAGTGATTTATGTGATGTTTTTTCATCAGATTTTGAAATTGCTTATTAAAGAACTCTTTTCCATCATCCGTTTGCAAATTTTTAGGAACACGTTCTTTGATAAATATATTTTGCATGGCATTAGTAATATCTGCACCTGTCTTACTTTTAATAGGAATCGACCATGCAAATTTTGAAAACACATTAATTACTGTAAGAAGATATCGAAAGTTATCATTCTCCGCTGAATATACCCCCATTTCAACTAAATCAGCTTGCCATAAATCATCTATTCCTTTAATAATAACCCGTCTCCTTTTAAAATTTCTTCGTGCTGCTTTATGTAATTCTTCCACCACTTGACGCTTGCTCATACTGCCAGGTAGAAGACTTAATCCATAATGCCGTCTAGAGTTATAATTTGCGTCTTTTTGCTCAACATGTATTTAAATAGTTCATCCTGGATTTTTATAGTTTCAGAGGTAAGGAATTGTTTCAATTGTTCAAATGATTCATCCACATATTCTTTTGTAGCAGCGTCACTGTTTTCCAAAGGCTTTCCCAGACTCCGAATTCGATTCAAATTCAAATCATAATCTCCATTTTCAGTTCTGTTAAAACCTTCTCCCGCAGGTCCAGGTGGCCCCATTGACCCTTGTGATCCATGTATTCCCGGCGGACCCATTGGACCTGGGGGTCCTCTAGGCCCCAGTCGGCTAGTTGTCATTTTTGTATGCATTGAAAATCTTCCAAATTTATCAACACTCATATTTGTTTATCTTAAGTCTATGTTAGTAGTGTTTATTGAATAATCTTAGCTTCTTTTAGTTCTTCAATGATTGATAAAATCTCGTTCGAATGATTACTATGTCCAGCCTGTTGTGAGGCAATAAGCAGCCGCAATCGATCTACTAGTTCATTCGGATTATCCCAGAATATATAGTCTTTTTGATTTCTGGTTAAATGCATTAATCCACTGCCGTTACTAGCAACCCCTTTACCATCTTGTAATAGTTTACTAATAATGTTTTTATATTTATACCCTCGGTTTCCATGTATTTGTTTTTTGGCATTGTAAGAAATTCTGTGTGCATTGATATCATTCAATATGGTATTGTATGCCTGTAAATCTTCTTCAGTATAGGATTTTGGCAATTTTTTGAACAATAATTCGTATAGACCAACTGTCCCCTTATATAGTTTCCCATTTATTTCTATATCATCATCACGTATGGTGAGATCTGCATTACCAAATTTCCATAAGTTATTTTCATGATACACACCATACGTATTATCTAGAGAATTTGAGTTATTTATGTACAAATTTAAATATTTACGAGGAAGCTCTGCAAATTGTTCTTGGTCAAATTGTTCAATCAGATTCTTATAATCATGATGACGTCTAGGTCGAGTACGTGGTGCTGTCATTGATGTATTATATTTATTTACATTATAGGGGGATGAATGCACTGGAGTATTAAAATCGTCGGCGTCAACATTATTGGATATCCTCTGAATTTTTGATGGCCTGGGTACCCCGAAATTGTTTGGCTCCTCTTTTTTATACTTACGATCTAACTTATTTGTAGCAGCAGACTTTTCTATCAACTCTTTTAAGGGCAATGTAATTGGCTTAAAAGTTTCCTCCATCTGAGCTTCCAGCTCAGTTCTTCCTGTTTTTAAAGCTTTATATTTTTTCCGTAATGCATCGGTAGCCTTTATAATCTCTTTGGTCAGCTCCTTATTTATATTCATCATATTTTTAGTCTTTTGAATGGCAACTCCTAAACAGGTTTCGTATTGTTTGGAACAATCTTTCTACAGGTTTCAAACTGAATTTAAATTTTACTGCACTGCTTTTTAACTGGGTGACCCGTCTGAAAAAGCGCTTTGAACTGCTTTTAACCTCAAATGACTGGATACTTAACTGCTTTGTACTGCTCTCGTAGAACACCTCCATATAAGTGCCCTTTTTTTAATCGATATCTTCAATTTTATAGTTTTAGGAAGCTATCAAAGCCTTTTCTATAGCGTCCTTCGTTCAGAAGGCTGTCTTTATCGATTACCAAAAATCCATATTTATTCTTCCAACACTCTGCACACGCTTTCCGAAATTTATTAAAATGCATGTCAGTATTAACATGATCGTTGTAAATGTGTTTTAAATTCATATCATCTTGTTTAAATATTAGTAGAAAATTCGAATTATCTCGTATCAAATGCTTAGGTACTCGAGTATATGTTTGACATAAGTAAAAGCTATCAATATGATGATGACGCCCCATACAAAAGTAAGATCGAACATTATCTTGCTTCTCGCATGCTATATCGTCGAATATAAACACAGAATTCGACTAAGCCTCTTCGGGGGGTATTACATCACAGTTATCTGAAAATGTAAAATACCCCATTTCTGTAATTGGCTCCATGGCTCTTTGCAGGAATTCATATTTTGATTGATGCAGGGACTTAGAATATATGTAAATATTTTCAAATTTCAATCCGTTTGGATGTTGTAGTAAACTTATCATCACATTTCTTTTACCACAATTTGAAGGACCTGTAATTAAGGCTCTGATACTATTCGGGAATAATTTTCCATGTCTTTTTGTGTTTTTACAATTATCTGTAATTATATCCGCGTTCCTAATTGTTAGTGTTTGTTGTTGTTTAACGAACCGCATGATCACTACAACTAAATAATATCCTTTAAATACGGATAATATATTTTCAAAACAATCAGACCAATGTGAGACTTCCTCACGATCGAAAAGGTATTAGAAAAAGGATAATAATACAATATAAAAATGATTGATTTTCTTAAAAAACCAATTAGTCGATGCTCGTCTGTGAAAGGACAAGGTTTAGTGAATTCTCTAATTAATAATTTGCCTATTGAATTGCATCTACCTGGTTACCAGTATTGTGGACCTGGAACAAAACTTCAATATCGCCTGGATAGAGGTGACCCTGGAATAAATTTACTTGATCAAGCGTGTAAAGAACACGATATAACATATTCCAAACATAAAAATACAAACGATCGACATATAGCTGACAAAATTTTAACTGAAAAGGCCTGGCAAAGGGTTACATCCAAAGACGCTGGACTAGGTGAACGATCCAATGCACTTCTAATTACAAATTTGATGAAGGCAAAAGTTAAGTTAGGGATGGGTGCCTATAAATGTAACAAACCCAAAAGGGGGTCGAGTGTAAATAAACCCTTGTTTCGTAAATCAGTTCATTTTATTGGAAAGGTTTTAAAGAAAAAACAACCTCATAATATCGAAAAGGCTATACAATTGGCAATTAAAGCTGCAAAGAAAACAATGAGAACTAAAAATATTAAGACACCCCGAATTATTTCAGTGCCGAAAACTGGTGGAGTATTACCCTTTCTTATACCATTATTTGCTGGTCTTTCAGCAATCGGTGCTTTGTCAGGAGGCACCGCTGGAGTAGTTAAAGCTGTAAACGCTGTCCATAATGCTAGAAAGGAGCTGGATGAGAAAAAACGTCATAACCAGAAAATGGAATCTATTGCGATGGGTGATGGATTACATTTGAAACAGTACAGAAAAGGACTTGGGTTATACTTACATCCTCAGGCAAAAAACTACTAGATTCGTTACCCAGGCGTGCCTTAAACGAGCTGGACTTGAAGAGATTTGCAAAACATTTACCCCATTTTCGAGGAGTTTTTATGCGTGATAATTTGCCAAAGAAAAAACCTTTAAGAAATGAATGTGGAATCGTTAATTTAGACTCTTCAGCTGGCTCCGGAACACATTGGGTAGCGTACTACAAAAAGGCCGGCAATGTTGAATATTTCGATAGTTTTGGAAATCTACAACCGCCCAGTGAATTAATTTACTATTTAGGCGATCAAATTAAATACAATCACACTAAATATCAGGATTATGACTCAGTAAATTGTGGGCATTTATGTTTACAGTTCCTGTACAATTCTTATTTTAATAAATAATATAATTTTGTAAAAAAACGCTTCATTGTTTTATTTACTGTCATGGCATTAACACTTACGCTTAGTGGGAGTACATCCTATCTCACAGGTGAATATTTTCCGCCTCTGGACTTACATCAGAACTATGCATGTGGCTTAATCGATTTCCAGACATACAATTCAATACCTAATATTGATGAAAGAAATAATTTGTTTCATATAGGAAAACATATTGTTGAAATTCCGGTGGGGTCCTATGAAATTGACGATATTGCTGATTATATTAATGATGTACTGTTTCAAATCGATAGCTCTTTAGTAGCAAATATTAAGGCAAATAATAATACTTTAGAGAGTGAAATTAAATCCAGTGAGATAATATACTTCAATAATCAACGATCTATTGGACAGCTATTAGGATTCAGTAATCGTATACTCGAAGCTAATACTGGTCATATATCAGATTTACCTGTAAATATAAATAAAGTAAATGTCATACGAGTTGATTGCAACATTACAGGAGGATCGTATATTTATAACGCACCAGCGCACACTATACACGAATTTTCACCCGAGGTAGGACCGGGGTATAAAATCATAGAAGTTCCAAGAAACGTGATCTATCTACCAGTGAATGTCAAACGAATCAGTTCATTAACATTGAAACTGATTGATCAAGACGGCGACTTGGTAAATTTTAGGGGTGAGACTATTACTATCCGTTTGCATTTGAAACCGATGCACAATGTTGATCTACAATAAGGATAAATTCGTACGCAACCACAATAATTCAGCCAGTTTTACTGGAACATCACAAGCGTCAAGAGTGAAGCTCTCCCCCTTAAATAAAGAATACCTGAAGTCACTGGGATTTTTTTTTTAATAAAATATGAGCGAAATATTAGCTATTACACATGGAGCCAGCTATGACAATAGCATAACCAAGTTTGAATATCACAGCTACTCACCATTCTTGCCTTCATTCGGCTCGAGTGACGAAATACGAATTTCTATACAGCAGCAAGACTTATGTATTCTACCGAGCGAGAGTTTTATCTACATTGAAGGAGCTCTATCAAAGTCTGATGGAACGGCTTCAACATCAGCAAGATTGACTAACAATTCTATGGCATTCCTGTTTGAAGAAATTCGTTATGAACTTAATGGAGTGGAAATCGATCACAATAAAAATGTCGGTATTACAACTACACTTAAAAATTATATCACTTTGAATGAGAATGAAAGTAAAATGTTATTAAATGCATCCTGGTCACCAAACGAAAATATATTACCCTCATCGGGTATTTTCAACTTTTGCATACCATTAAAAAACCTCTTAGGATTCGCTGAAGATTATAAAAAAATTATTGTAAATGCAAGACATGAGCTAGTTTTAACACGTACGCGAACTGATGAGAATAAATTTTACTCACCAACCGATGAAGTTAAAATCAGTATTTTTAAGCTACAATGGAGAGTTCCGCACATTACACTGGCCGACGTTGATAAATTATCATTACTAAAAACATTACAGTCAAACCAAATACAAATTAGCTTCCGAAATTGGGAAATGTATGAATATCCGATTTTACCATCCTCAACAGATCATATTTGGACGGTGAAGACTGCCAATCAACTCGAAAAGCCGAGATATATTATTTTCGCTTTACAAACAAATCGAAAAAATCAAAAAGATAAAGATGCCAGTAAATTTGATAATTGCGACATTACCAATGTTAAAGTACATCTCAACTCTGAATCATATCCATATGAAGATTTGAATACTAGGTTTAGTCGTGACAGATTTGCCATACTATATGATATGTACAGCAAATTTCAACAATCCTATTATAATAGGCAACCTCAACCACTTTTATCATGGAATGAATTTAAAGAAAATGCACCGATTATAGTCATTGATTGCTCTCATCAAAACGAAACTATCAAATCTGGACCTGTGGATGTGAAGCTTGAAATTAAAACATTAACAAATGTACCCCCAGCTACATCGGTTTATTGTCTGCTGCTTCATGATCGCATTGTTGAGTACAACCCCTTAACCAGCGAAGTTCGAAAACTCATATAAATACTATACTCATTGTTTATTTGTTAACAATTTTTTTATATAAATATAATAAATATATTTTTTTCAATTAAAGAATTACATCGCTATTTTTTTGTCTTTTGTATCCATATGGTAGAGAACTATGATCGTCAAGAAATCTACGCTTTTCTGCTTTTGGCTTGTATGTTTTAACTTCCTCTACAGTGACTATTTCATGTTCCCGTGTTCGTCTAATGTTTTGTGAAAAAATTTTTATATCTTCATGATTTTCTGCATTCAATACTGCTTCTTTAATTGTATCGAAATTTACTTTTTGAGATGCTGAATAATTAAGATATATCCCCTTTACTTTACAAACAATTTCTTCTGTGTTAAGTTTTGTACTATGAACTTTGTAAGCGTTATTTTTGGGGCCACCACTTACAAATTCAGTAATATAACTTCCATGGCCATAGCACTCTAGTTCATCGGTCATGTCTCCAATAAATTCACCGACTGGTGGCTCAAACTGTCCTTCCCTGCTTAAATAAATTACGGAATCAGTATCGTAGTATAGAACTCTGTCATTTAATTTTTCCAAGTAACTGTACAATTTGAGGCGAGCTTGAGTCGTCGTATAAGCAGCAATACATACATTAACCGTTGACAAAGAATCTGCTGCTTCTTTCTTATATTCCCAATTAACCACGATATTCTCTTCATTAATTGGAAGAATGTGATTAACTTCTATAGCAGGATCTGTAAACAATTGATAAAGTTCTGATGGGTTTTATAAAATAGATGTTTTCCTTTGATTTTCCCTTTGTCCAAATTTACCCCAAAATGAATTCAATATTAGTTTAGCAAAAGATCTTTTTCCAGGGTTGTTACAAATATCTGCAAATTCCAATTTAATATCTTCGTTACTAAAAAAATCTGCGATGTATTTGTCTTTCTCTTTCTCGGTTACGCATATACCAGGCCATCCAGATGCTTCTTGCTTTATTTTTAAAAATTTATTCATCATATTTGTGAAAAGACCATCCGATTTTGTTACTTTGTCATATTGTGCCATAGAATATTCCCATATTTCGAAAATATGTAATAGTTTATATCCTTTTTCAACAGCTTTCGCAACTTCGTCAATAATCCATGTTCCTGTTAAAGCTCTTTCATCAGTAGAATGACTGCAAAATTCTTCTTGAGATTTTCTATCACTACAAGTCCGACATAGGGAAAACATTAGCTTATTGTTCTGTTTTATTGGTAACACAGGATGTAACAACTGCTCGGGTGGTAATATTTTGCATTTTATAAGACCATTTGTAGTTTTCAGATCCAATTTAGAACAGCTTATATTATCTGTATGAACTTTTGGATGTCCTATAGGAAATTTCCCATACTTGCAAACCCAAGGATAAAGAGAACATATATCAATGTTTTTAATTTGCTCACCCTCCTTACATTTAAAGTAATTGTAAGTGTTTCCTGTTCGGCCCCCGTAGAAAGCCTCGCGTGGATTTAACGGTGTGTGTTGTACCAAAGAGTGCATATTCAAATATTCCACGTCTTTATTAGTTATTTGTCTTTCAAATTCACATGCCCACATTTCAATCACTTCATAGCCGAGAGATTCTAATCGCTTAGTTTTAGCTATTGTCCTGTCGTAGCGTCGGTTTAATGTATCGTTTGGTTCCTCGTGTAAAGGTTCATCACGTTTGAATTGTAAACACACTGGATGCCCGTGATAATAACACCCATGAAATTCGAAAATCTGTTTAGTTTCTTCACAAAAACCATCAACTTTAACGCCAGCTATAACTTTTTCTCGGCCTTTTGCTGCATGTATTATATTAATTTTTCTTTTATCTTCTTCCCAAATCATCCATTTGATTGCTTCTTTCGACTGATTATCTACATATCTGTACCCCTTTTTTGGAATCAATCCTATTGTACTCTCATGCAGAAACCCACGTCTATATACAAGATTGCACGCCGATGCTATGGTTACGGCCTCCAAAAATGGTTCTACGTTGCACTGATCAAGAAACATTTTTCTGAATGTTAAACAAGCTCCTGGTAAAATTTGGACATCACTGATACAATATTCAATAAGGTCGCGTTTCATATTAAACTCATCATGCTCGTGTTCTTTATACCATTTGAAACATTCATCACGTTCTTCTGTCCTCATTGTATTTGGACTATAATATTCAGCACGAGGCATCAATCCGATATAATTTTCATTTTCTTTTGTATTGAAGAGATGTGGAAAATGCCCCTTTTTGAAAGTTTGCGGTAAATCAAAAGCTTTTGGGAGTTTCGACAAAGCCATGGGAAAGTAATTTAATGAATCCAAAAATCTCACATTGTCTAGTTTCATGAGTATTATTTTAGTTCCTCGCATTATTAATTCGGGGCTCAAGTGAGTGTTTCGTAATATATAGTTCAAAATAAATTGATGATCATATGCTTGGCCATTATGAGCTAAAACGATAACTTTCCTAAATTCTGTTCGAACTTTTAGGATGTGCTCTAGAAATTGCGGTATAACGGCTTGGGTTATAATATTACTTCTAAATTTACATACTTGACAAAAATATAAATTATTTTCATTCAGACACTGATCACATCTATGTTGAAATACACATAAATTAGGTTCATGTTGTTTTATTGGGCCAATCACTTCTTCATCTATCGTTTTTTGACCAATTACTTTTTCCTGTCGACTCTCCAGATCATAAAAAATGTATAGAACATTGACTAAAGTCGGATTCCTTCTATCGACTGGAATATAACATAGGTGGCCTTGAGGAACGTACGCAGAACATATTTTGCAATAATATTCATCACAAACATGTTTTCTATCGGCCTCGTGTGTCTTAAGGCATTCGTTGCATCTTTTGATCTTCTTACAGAGCGATATTTTTCCCACTACCCCTGAAGCCTTATGACTATCGAAACATTTTTGGCCTCTGAAGCATCTATTACAATCTCCGCATAAAATATCTGGTGTTGAGGACATCTGGGGGATTGCTGACATTGCGGGCACGATCCTCCGCATTTGTGATCGTTCTTATTATTATATGGTATATGGCATTTTTCGCAATAATAACTGCAAGCAAATGCAGCTGTTAATGAAATTATAACATTGTAATGCTCCTTGTAATAAAGTAGATTGAGTATTTTTTTGTTATCATCATTACAAGATCCTATAAAAATGATATTTCGACCTTTTGTTCCAAATTCATAGACAACGATATTATAATCTTTTAAATAATTTTGAAATACGCGGAGCTCTGGAATACCACACCCCTCTGAAGGTATATTTACCCGAGCTTCTTTTATAAGTTCTACAGCTCTTAGGGTTTGCATTTTGGAACAGCTTGGTCTTATTTTTTTATATTCGGGATCGTTATTAGCATGGGAAATTGCTACAACTAACGCCCTCGGTAAACACAGCTTGTCAGCATTTTTTATGGTAATGATTCCTCTCCTTTTGGAACATTCTACATTGAATGCAGGGTATCTATTTTTTTTTTCCACTTCCGTGTGGGAGTCTAACAGAAGTTACGCTCATACAAAAAGTGTCTGTGCTTAGGCCATCAGAATTACTCTGGAAAATTTTGCTTATCATCTCCCATACGTCTTCCGATTTCACATCGGATACATTTTTAAAATTGATCCACGCTGGCCCGCGTTCTTCAAAACTCTTACCACAGAACGTGATTCCAACTTTGTCTGTACAATTGAGATCCTTAATAGTACATTTGAGTATATCAGTTATAGCACTTTTGATCCAAGATGTGGGCTCAACGTCATCAGGTATTGCCTTAATTTTGAATTCTATTGTACGACCACGTACATTGAAGCGCCTCACGCGTGTGGAAAAATCTCCTATAACTTCGAAGCGCTAAATCACCAGAAAATAAAAACATTTTTTAAAAATAAAAATCAATTCAAAATTAAGTTTTAAAAGTATTTCTTTTTTTATTAATTAATATTATTGAACATAAAATGTTTTTGAGTATAAGGTATCTCTACCTCTTCTGCCGGACGTGCTACCTCTGCTGCTGATGTTGGCTGTGTTACCGGAGTCAAATCCTCATCATGTTTGAATTCTATTTCGCAGGAAGCTCCCACTTCCCTGATCAGTACCAACGCATAGTCCTTGAGAGCATTCAGTTCACCGTCTTCAAGATCATTGAAGCGTATTGGGAGGAAAACTTTTTGGGTATCCAGCTCAATTAGTATGCGCGGTCCATATTTTGTTTGGCAGCGATTCGCTTTGATTATGTTGTACTTTTTAAGCGGTTGTAGGAGTTTCAGCCCTAGAAGGGGCTTCTGTATCCCTAAGATGTTCAACTTTTTTGCGAATGGAGAATACATGACTATTTTTAAGGAAAGAAATGACCGAACTGATATCCCTAGTACCTACATGAACTCTTTTATAGGAAAAACTTGAATCACAATTTCCTTTGATAGTGCAAAAAAAAAAAAAAAAGACAGAAACCGCAAATTCCTTTCGATGGAATGCGGGTTAGTTTTTACTTTTTTTGTTGTCGCTTTAATCTACAAAACCATATTGTCGAACTGAGTTTCACAGAACTTTAATACCACCCACTCAAATAAGAGGACCGAAAATAATATTTTTCGGCTTGCGCAGACCAAGAAAATAAGAAAAAAATCTCACATTTTACGCGCAAAACTAAACTTTGTTCCTTAGATTTTCTCACGGGTACCGAGCACCAGCATCATCCTGTTGTGTTCCGTTCGGTACCGAAAATTACTTTTTTTTTTTTGCTGTCGCTTTAATCTACAAAACCATATTGTCGAACTGAGTTTCACAGAACTTTAATACCACCCACTCAAATAAGAGGACCGAAAATAATATTTTTCGGCTTGCGCAGACCAAGAAAATAAGAAAAAAATCTCACATTTTACGCGCAAAACTAAACTTTGTTCCTTAGATTTTCTCACGGGTACCGAGCACCAGCATCATCCTGTTGTGTTCCGTTCGGTACCGAAAATTACTTTTTTTATTTTTACTATCGCTTTAATCTACAAAACCATATTGTCGAACTGAGTTTCACAGAACTTTAATACCACCCACCCACACAAGAGGACCGAAAATAATATTTTTCTACAAATAAATATATACACGTCATCCTTCTGCTCATAAACACTCATTTAAACCTCCACCATAACACACCACCGTGGCGCAACGCAAAAACCATCGACTTCTCAAACTCATCGTCGCTTGTTCAAACCCCAAACATACGCACCGTTTTACTTTTTAAAATTACCCCATTGACCGTTCCATGGATACACACAAAATTAACAACAAAATACATGACGTCAATGACTCACCCCAAGTCTACACTCCAGACATCCAGCATGTGACGTTATCTTCCCTCTCGCTCATATCTTCCGTCTCGCTCTGGCGCCGAATTCCCATCCCCAAGCGCCCCAATACCTACTAACATTCTTCTCTCTTTAACCCTTGATAGCTAACCTACCCAAATTTCACTCCTATGGTGAACAAAAAAAGCTTTTTTCGGGCAAAGCTTAAAGGGCTATGATTGACCTTTCGTAAGTGTTTGCGTAATCTATTTACGCATCAGTCTAGTGAAAAGGATTTGCAAAAAGTGGATCTCGTTTGATTTATTCAAGTGGTTTTTTAATTCTAGGAAGCAAAATTTACAAACGTGAACCCAACCGAAAACCATAATTTAGCAGGCGGAAGAAAATATTGCGCATTTTGTAATTATAAAAAAAGCGATATACAACCACATTATACCCGTAAATGTACTTTAAACTCATTAATTTGAATATCTTTTGTCAATAAAATCTAACTTCGTTTCAACAAAGAACTTAAACATAACCATTTCTCTTTGAATTGCCAGGGAGTAAATTTTACTCCTAGTTAGCTTTAACGAAGTACAAAATAAGGCGAGCTTTCTAGGGTTAACTGATTGGTTTTTGAGTGAGATAATCAAGCTTTAACTCAAAAACCAAGGAAAAAAATTCTACTGGGGAGCCAGTCCTGTACTTCCCACCTCATTTTGCGTTATATCACAGCGAAAATTGTTTCTGATATACACCACAACGTGCTTACAATGTTCAGCATACCTTTCTTTAAAGCATTTCTTCTAAAATCTCAGCATCCGCTGGACCAATTTTACCCAAAATTTATCAGATCTAAGTTTCATGCTGACAAATAAAGCAAAAAAAACCGCATGATCGTACGTTGTTCCGTTTTTCAGATATCGAAGGAGAAAAAAATTGTCACATACACACACGCACACACAAACACCACTTCGAAAACAAGTCATGTCTGAAGAGATTAATGACGACGTTGCAACAGACAGAGTTGTTGCAACGGATACGTTTGCGTATCAGGTTTAAGCAATTTCGCAGTTTGCAGGCCGACTCAGTTTCATGAAGCGACCACCCGCTGTTAAAGATAACAGCAAACGCTTCACTTTCGTGAGTCGTCCGCCTACGCAAATCACTTATCTTTTGTTTTGAGGATGAGCCACACCAAAAAAGGGGTTGGGATCATCCTCGGAGAAATCAGTCTATGGTGTCCTCTGGTCAAGTGAAGTAACAGAAAAAGTAAAGTAAAAGTTTAATAAAAAGTAATAAAAGTAATAAAGTTTAAATTAAATATAAGAAAAAGATGTTTTATTCAAACGTTCAAGTTTGATTAACATAAAACTGGCGACGAGGATGCTTAGTGAAAAGAAGTATCCCAAAAGAACCAAAATAAAGAAGTGAAAAACCTTTATACAAAATAAAGAAGTGAAAAATCTTTTTACAAAAATAAATAAATGAAAAATCTTTTTACAAAAATAAATAAATGAAAAATCTTTTTACAAAAATAAATAAATGAAAAACCTTTATACTGAATAAAGAAAGTGAAAAAATCTTTTTACTAAATTAAAGAAGTAAATTTCAATAAAAAAAAAACAAAAATAAAAAAAAATAAAAAAGGACTTAAAAATGCCACTTTCACTGGCAGATTCACTGCGGGAGGCAAGGAGTCTACCTCCGTTTTATTGGGGAAAACGCATACTCGTTACAAAATTATCTGAGAGATGTGGGGATAGTATTATCCTTAACAACAGATGAACATCAGGCAGCGGTAAAAATTGTTCTCGCTAACAAGCTACAAGGAAAGGCGTTGAAGACTATTGACACTCTAACGGATCCATCCTGGGAGAGCATTTTAACAAAATTACGAGAGGAATTTGGAGTAAAACGTTCTTACTTTAACCTGAGAGAAGACGCTATGAACGTAAAGGCAAGTAACATCGAGGAATTAAATTTTAAGTGTGAAAAAATACTCAATACTATGAATACTAAATACAGTATACAAATTTTAAAGGATGAAAACTATTCACCTGAAAAAAATTCAAGGCTAATCTTTGACATTTACATAAACTCTTTACCTATTCATATTAAAACATTGTTATTACAAAATAGTATTAATAGCATATCGGATGCTCATAATTATTTTATTGAAAACAATTTAATGAAAGACATTTTCTTAAAAAATCAGAACAATAGAAGTTATAATAAAAATAACAAAATGACCGATAAACCAGAATATAATTCCGGTAGGTTTCACAACCCAAATCCTAATCTAAATAGCCAAGTCAAATACGGTTACAGACAGCAAACTAATTCAGGAAACTATTCAGGTTTTCAAAGAAATAGGAACTTTTATCCTCAAAACAACACTGCAAACGTCCACAAGAACGTTAATGCCCAAAATAATAATAACTATAGGCAACAATATCCAAACTATCAAAACCCGAACCAAATAAATCAATTTGTTAATCGGAAGCAAAATATAGGTCAGGAACCAATGGAAATAGATTCAGTTCAAGTTGAAAATTTTCAACAACGGCCTCGGATTGCAAACTACCAATAGTAGTACTTACAATTAATACAACTGCAATTAGATGTCTTATTGATACTGGAGCAGCAACCACTTTAGGAGACTATAGGGTCTTTGAGCATTTGAACACTTTACAAAATTTGAAAAAAACAATAAAATTAAATACCTTAACTGGTTCTGTTATAATCACTAAAGAAGCTATTGTCATGTTACCGTTTGAATTTAATTGTCCTAATAAAACAATGTCAGTTAAAATAACAGACTTCGGAAATAAACCTTTCGACTGTATTATTGGAAGCAATGTCCTACTTCCTATAGGTGCAAAAATAGATTTATTAAATAATATGCTTATAATAAACGATTCAGAAATTATTATCGACGATCAAAGAGTTCCACCAGTAGAATATGAAGATATTTGCTACTTGGAAAATCAGGAAAATTTTATTGATAAACTACTGCATGAAGAATTGAATGAAGAAGAAAAACAGGTTCTTAGTAACTTTCTAAACAAACATAAAAAGATATTTTACGTAGAAGGCCAAAATCTAACTACCACTAGTAGTGTAAAACATAGAATAATTACCACATCGAATAAACCCGTATTTTCAAAAATGTATCGTTACCCTCAGATACACGAAAAGGAAATAGAACGCCAGATAAGAGACATGTTGTCTCAAGGAATTATAAGAAAGAGTAAATCGCCTTATAATTCACCCTTATGGATTGTTCCGAAAAAACTGGACAATTCAAAAGAAAAGAAATGGCGAGTAGTAATTGATTTCAGAAGATTAAATCAAGTTACAATTGATGATAAACACCCCATTCCAAATATGGAGTCACTATTTGATAAACTGGGTCGTTCCCTATATTTTTCAACTTTGGATCTAGCCAAAGGGTTTCATCAAATATTGATGGATGAAAATGACATTGAGAAGACTGCATTCTCTAGTCCTATGGGCCATTTCGAGTTCAATCGAATGCCATTTGGACTGAAAAATGCTCCCGCTACGTTTCAGCGGATGATGTATGAGGTATTAGGAGATTATGTCAATACAATATGTGTCATATGTATTGATGACATATTGATTTTCTCAACATTGTAAAGGAACATATTGAAAGTCTAAACAAGATATTTGTTAGACTGAGTGAGCACAATCTCAAACTTCAATTGGATAAATGTAAATTTTTATCCAAGCAAACTGAATTTTTAGGTCACATTATTACGCAAGAAGGCATTAAGCCTAACCCTGCTAAAATAAATGTTATAAATAATTTGAGTTTACCTAAAACGGTTAAAGAAATTAAATCATTTCTCGGCTTGACTGGATTTTATAGAAAATTCATGAAGAATTATTCTTTGATCGCAAGTCCCATTATAAAGTATCTTAAAATTAACACTAAAATTGATTGTAACGATCTCAGTTACATAAACGCATTTGATAAGTTGAAAAAATTAATAACTACTTATCCAGTTTTGGCTTTTCCTGATTTTGATAAAAAATTCGTGTTAACCACTGATGCAAGCAATGTTGCATTGGGGGCAGTCTTAAGTCAAGAAGGAAGACCGGTTTGTTATGCGAGCCGCACTTTAAACAATCACGAAAAGAACTATCATACATTAGAAAAGGAATTGCTGGCCATTGTATGGGCCATAAGATATTTTAGAACCTATCTTTATGGCAGGAAGTTTTTGGTACAAACGGACCATCAACCCCTCAAATGGCTTTACTCTTTGAAAGAACCGAATTCAAGAATAATACGTTGGAAAATAATGTTAGGAGAGTATGAATTCGAAGTAGAATACTTAAAAGGAAAGGATAACAAAGTTGCTGATTTCTTGAGCAGAATACCAAATGCAGGTAATAGTAATGGTAATATAGAAAACGAAGAAAATTTCGATTTGAAATCCCTGTTTGAAATCAGTGATGACGATATTGCAACCATTCATAGCGAAGAGGAAAATTTAAACGTGCATTTTCCCATCAGTGAAGGCGTTGTGAATAAGTATAGAAAACAAATAAGGCTCGTTTCACTTAAAAGTAAGGAGCAGGAAATATTATTCAAGAAATATAAAATTATTTATATACAAGGTACCGAATTAACTTATGATCACTACATAAACGATCTTCTTCGTAGAACACTTGATAAGGGAACAATTGGAATATATTCTGAACTCGATGATTCACAATACAATGTACTTCAGGAAAAGCTCATTCAATTGTTTAGTAATGATAAGAATTTAAAATTTATAAAGTGCTGTAAATTGGCTGTAGACCTAACAACGGAAGAAGAGGTATTCGAAATAATTGAAAATGTACACAACGAAACTAACCATAGGGGAGTCCTAGAAAACTTTGAAGAAATAAAAAACAAATATTTTTTTCCAAATTTAATAAAATACGTAAATAAATATATTAATAACTGCCTAATCTGTAATGAAAGCAAGTATGATAGAAAACCATTCAAAAAATATTTTAACCATACTGAGACACCAGATAGACCAAATATGATTGTCCATTTAGACATTTTTCAAGTACATAAAACTTATTTCCTAACTAGTATAGATAGATTTACTAAATTAGGAAGCGTACATAGAATAAGTGATAAGAATATGTACACGGTAAAAATTAAAATGGAAGAAAGAATTGCATTGCTAGGAAAACCAAATTTGTTAATAATGGATAATGAATTTAATAACAGTTTGATAAAATTGTTTTGTCGCGAAAAAGAAATTAAGGCTCATTTTACAACCCCTCATTCCCACACTGGAAACTCAGACATCGAACGTTTGCATCTGTCTCTTTTGGAGCACATACGGATTTTAAAGGGAAAAGATAAGAACATGGAAATAGAGGAATTAGTTATAAAAGCCGTAGGATATTATAACAATTCAATCCACTCAACTATTAAAATGAAACCAATTGATTTTATTAATCGTTTGGATTTAGACTTCAAAAAGATAGCGCAAAATATGCAAAGTACTAAGTTAAAGGTGATTAATAAAATAAACTCGAAAAGAGAAGGTATACCTGATTATAAACGACAAAATATATATATAAAAAACCCTAATGCCAATAGACAGAAAACAGCCAAGAGATATTTGAAATATAATTCTAGTAATCCAAATAAAATTGATATAGTACAAATTAAAAGACCATTAAAAACCTTTTCAGGTAACGGCAATAATTTTCATAACTCTGTTATCAGCTGTTTATAGTTCAGTCATTGTGAACAAGATCGAGACTGAAGCGGGTTATACAGTTTTGGAAAGTGAACCAATAAATTTAATAAATAATTATTCAAAGTTGATTCATGTCATTGACCTGCACGAAATAAGAGACACAATACAAAAAATTAAAAATAGCATATCCAGGAGTTTCGAAGTAAAGAATAGCTGGCTGATTTTTGATCTTAATAAGAAAATAGATGAACTGGAACATGCTTTACTCACAATTACTATTCATACAAGACAGAAAAGAGCGTTAATTAATATAGGCGGAAGAATAATAAATTGGTTGTTTGGTAATTTGGATGATGAAGACAAAGAAAGTATTGATAACCATTTCAAAACAGTGGATATCAATCAACATAATGTTATAGTAAATATGAACAAACAGATTAAAATAAATAATGAATTACAGAACTATTTAACGAACATAAGATTGATTATTGAAACACATAAACAATGGTTTAACAAAACTTATAAAGACACCATTGAAGAAAATTTTAAAATAACTAAGTATAATAATTTTCTATTGTTAATTAATCAAGTAAAGGATAAAATTGAGATAATACAGGATAATATTCTAATGTCAAGACACGGATTAATGAACAGATTCTTTCTTACTGATAAAGAAATCGACTTTTATAAAATTGATGGTTCAAAACTGAAATACATTAAATGTAGTTTGGGGTCTCTTAAGAATGAAGTAATTTTGTTTGTAGTGTTAATTCCAAATTTCATTGTAAAAGAATTAAAAACTAAAATTGTAATACCAATACCAAATAAAAATTCCATGCAACTAAATATCCAATTGACTAAGGTTGTTACGGTCAATAATGTAACATATGTGGTTGAAGAAGAAAACAACATATCAAAAATGAAAATAGCTGATACTTGTATATCAAATGTGCTAAGAAACACTTACATTGATTGTAAAACAAAAACTTTTAAAAAGAAAATAATACAGGAAATTAATATTGGCAATTTGTTATTAATAAATGTAAACACAATTTTGTTAAACAAATGCAATAACTTTTCATATGCATTAAATGGTAACTACATCATTGAATTTGAAAAATGTGAAATTGTAATTGATAATTATAGTATTAGGCGATTTGAAAGTAAAACCAATGTTATTGTTCCAAATTTAAATATTGTGCCAGAGAATTTAACAGAAATACCCCAGGCGGTAAATTTTAGTAACTTGAATGAAATCAAAGAATTGTTTCATGAAGAGCACCTAAATTATAATAACATAATTGTTTATGTTCTTGTTGCTTTGATGTTGTTGTGGGCTATTGTAAGCAGACTGCGAAAATTTGTACGAATTCGAAGGGTCCCGAATTTTAAGGAAGGGCGAGTCATATCTGAAGAGATTAATGACGACGTTGCAACAGACAGAGTTGTTGCAACGGATACGTTTGCGTATCAGGTTTAAGCAATTTCGCAGTTTGCAGGCCGACTCAGTTTCATGAAGCGACCACCCGCTGTTAAAGATAACAGCAAACGCTTCACTTTCGTGAGTCGTCCGCCTACGCAAATCACTTATCTTTTGTTTTGAGGATGAGCCACACCAAAAAAGGGGTTGGGATCATCCTCGGAGAAATCAGTCTATGGTGTCCTCTGGTCAAGTGAAGTAACAGAAAAAGTAAAGTAAAAGCATAATAAAAAGTAAATAAAGTAATAAAGTTTAAATTAAATATAAGAAAAAGATGTTTTATTCAAACGTTCAAGTTTGATTAACATAAAACTAACAGGTGCAAATGATTTCTAGTGTATCGTCATATGAAGCTTCGTCAAAATCAGGAACTTTCTTTTTTGGCCGATTGCAATACTATGGAGGTGGGATGTGGGAAGTAAAAATATGATCCACAAAACATACACTTCATGATCATACAAAGAAGGAATAAGAATGGGAGGGAGAGAGTGTGCGAGAAACACGGAACGATGATGAAATGGAACAAAGCAGCAACCTCGTCGTCATGATTGAATCGATATCAGTGATGTAAACAAATAAAAATAATCGATGTATTGAAAATATTTATAAATTTATTTCTCAGCAAGTAGGTATAATTAAGAAAAGATGAAGGGCTTAAAATTTGCGTAGGCATATTGACTTTAAAGAAAAAAATTAGCTTTTAAAATTTTTTAAATTGATATAAAGTTAGGAGTGAATATGTTGGTCAACCTCTTTAAAATAAGTATGAAAAAAATATAAATGTTAAATTTTCCTGTAAACAAAAAACATTTAAATAAAAAAAAAAAGACCTTCCGGCACCAGCCGCAAGAGATAGGTGGATTTCCTTTGTATGATACTTTTAAGTTATATTAAAGTAATCCAAAATAGCGAAATTATAACATGTACCCATAAACGAGTATACATTTTCAATTTCAACGAAATCGGCGGGAATTTTTTTGCAAAAATTTGCTTATACTATTACCATTTCTATACTACATATTAAAAATGAAAATACAAAAATTATTAATGCGGAATTTGAAAATTTTAAAGGGGTGTGACACGCCCCCCTCCCAACCGATTACGCACATCTACGAACTCAGCCGACCTATTCACCATATAAACATGTGTACAAAGTTTCAATTAATTCGTTTGAGAACTGCGGCCCCTATCGTGCGGACAAAAATTCGATATATTGCATAAATGGGCATGAAACGCCCCCCTCTCAACAGATCTCGCCCATCTACGAACTCGTCCGTGCCATTCACCATATCAACATGTGTACAAAGTTTCATTCAATTCGGTTAAGAATTGCGGCGCCTATCGTGCGGACAAGATTTCGTTATATTGCATATATATATATATATTATTATATAATATTATATTTTGAAAGTTGCGTCATGAGGACCTCTGCAATAGGTAGTATTTCTTCGAAATCCACCTAAAAGTAGCCTAACTGGATTTCGTAAAAAAAAAGAATATTATAAATTTTATTTTACGTTGATGGGTTCAGTATTTGCTGAGATTACCGGGGCCAAAGTTTTTTAATGTTTCGTCTTTATATAATAAGAATGATTCAGTTTTGCATCCGCCATTTTGAATTTCTTTAATATTACTTAATAGTTGCATACAAAAGAAATCCACCTATCTCTTGCGGCTGGTCCTCTTTTAGGTGGATTTCGAAGAAATACTACCTATTGCAGAGGTCCTCATGACGCAACTTTCAAAAAATTTGAATGCAACTTTTCACGACCTCTATAGTAAACACCAAAACCATGGTCCGTTCAAATGTTTTTATATATATATATCCATATATATATATATATATATGCAATATAACGGATTTTTATCCGCACGATAGGGGCCGCAGTTCTTAACCGAATTGAATGAAACTTTCTACACTTGTTTATATGGTAAATAGCTCGGTTAAGTTCGTAGATGGGCGAGATCAGTTGAGAGGGGGGCGTGTCACGCCCATTTTAATTTTTCAAATTGCACATTAAATTTTTGTTTATTTTTCTTTTTACTAGTATAGAAATAGTAAAAATCATAAGTATCTTTATGGAAAAAAAAATCCGCCATTTCGAATCCGCCATCTTGAAATTCTTTAAAATTGCTCCGATTTCCATGAAATTGAAAATGTATACTCGCTTATGGGTACTTGTTATAATTTCGTCATTTAAGATTACTTTAATATTACTTAAAAGTTGCGTACAAAGGAAGAATCTCTTGCGGCTAGTGCCGGAAGGTCTTTTTTTTATTTTAAGGGCATGACCAAGGTTTTTTTTTTGTATGTGGAGCACTATCGCGGTGAATAGAGATCTTTTTCCGTTCAGCGGTATACGTGTATTTTAGTGCTGACGACGGGGTTAAGCATGCATCCAATTATGACTCACTAAGATTGCTTTAACATTTATTTACACTAGTATGTTTAATTCTGTTTTTGTCTTTCACCTTTTTCCACTTTACACTTCTCTTCGTTTCTTTTTTTTTTTAAGCTATCACCGCACGTAAAGATCAAACACCGACTTCGAATGCCAGCCACCTGGTTCACAAAGAAGAGGAAGACCGAACTTCCAGTTTAAAGATTCGGCAATCGCGGACGCCAGAAACCTTGGTCTGGTAAACTGAAAGCCATCCTACGGTGGGTTGGTAGATTCAACTCCTCCAATGAATATTCAAGCCTCCGCTGAATAGTGAACTAATGCATGCAGCCGTGTTCTAAGCAAAAGGACACGTTCTTCTAACCCGATCGGTTTTGGCGGTTGTGGGTGGGGTTAACGACCGGACCACGTAAAAACCCATTGTTACTAGAGAACTATTATTATTTTTATTATTAAGGCTAGATTAGATTAGATGTTTATTTCTCGATAGTTCAAATACATTGCTTTCAACTTAAAGATAGTTACAAGGTGAGAAATAGTAGTGATATTTTGTTTTTTCTCTGCTCTGCTCTGTGACTAACGCATATGGCACTGCGACCTGAAAGATCGGGTGAATTCATAAACGTCAGACTTTCAAAGAACTGCGTTAGTTGCGTTCATAAAGGCAGATTTTCGGTCGAACTAACCTAGGCGAACTGCAGTACCTTCTGTTCATAAACTTCATTATATCATCGGCGTCGGGCAGATTGCGCAGCCATAATTTTTTGGCTGCAAAAAGAATTCATATGGAAAAAGAAAAAAATTTCATTGTGGAGAGCAGTTGTGTTGTGACCGAAATAAAGAAAACAGATCTATTTTTTGAGTTTGATGTTGTTGTTTTTCTGTAAGCAAATAAAAAAATAAACTCAGTAAAATTTGTTTGTTAATCATTTTTCTTCGATGATTAAGAACGACGTTTACATGAAAATTGTACTAAGTCAGGCCTTCATGTTGACTGCACATATTCTGCCCTGTGCGTGCTTTCAACAACGCATAAGAAAAGAAATTCGATTGTACTTGCGCAGATTTTTGACGTTTATGAATTCACCCATCTCTTGTGCCTGGAGCCGGTTAGACAAGGAGATCCTCTATCTTCCTAATGAAGTTGAGAATATCTCCAATCGAGGCGTTACGAAGATCCTCCGGTGTAAGGAATTCCTTAAGGAGAAAGCGCTTCCTGACTCTGCAGACGGCCACGCACTCATAGTCCGTGTTCTGCTGATTCGTCTTCCTCTAAACAAAGTCGGCATTCAGATTCCTGAACTATATTAAGTTTGTGTAAGTGATATCTGAGGCTGCAGTGACCAGTGAAGAAACCGGCAAGCCTTCTGATATCGTCCCTTTTATGATTGAGGATATTTTTTGTGGTCTTGTTCAGGGGTCAGATGGCTCTTTTAGCCTGTCTAAGTCCCTGAATGTTGTTCCAGTATGATAAAAGGTTCCGTTTTTCGTAGCTGTCCAGACTCATTCTGGAGTCCTTTACCTTTCTGAAGAACTTTTTCTGGCAAGTTGGTCTGCGATTTCATTGTCTTAATGCCTCTGTGCCCTGGTACCCACCAGAGCTTGACTTTGTTCCGCTGTGAGACACATTCCAAGCGTCTTTGAAATTTTGTGGTTGGGGCCATAGACGTCAGCGCCAACACCGGAGTCCATTTTTGAACCATCAGTATACCACACTAGTCCCTTTATGTTAAGCAACGGATCTCTGGTATCCCAAGAATTACGGTTCGGGATCATAATCTCAAACCTCCTGCAAAAACAGAGTTATTTGGGCATGAAGTCAGATACCGTGCTGATCATTTCCAGCTCGGGCAAGTCAGAAAGGATAGCCATATGACCAGTTGTTCTACTTGGCTGGGTTCCAGTAGAGTGTTGGATACTGACTGCACTACGTATTGCCACTTTTTTGACAAAGATGTGCAAAGGAGTAAGTCCAACAAGTGCCTCTAGGGCTGCCGTGGGGCAGGTTCGCATAGCCCCGGTGATGCCGAGGCATGCTAATCTTTGAAGTCGTTGTAGCTTTAAGATGGTGGATTTTTCCTTGACTTTGGTCCACCATACTACGGAGACGTAGGTGAGGATGGGTCTTACTATCATGGTGTAAAACCAATAAGTGACCTTGAGCTGTAGACCCCAGGTTTTACCATACATTCGGCGACATGGCATTAGTGGCTTTGGTAATTTTGCTGTTGACGTGCGAGTTCCAGTTGAGCTTCTTGTCCAGGACAATTCCTAGGTATTTCACTTCATTCAAAAAGCCGATAGGTGTACCGTTTAGGGTCACTGTGCCAAAGTACAATAACTGTCTTGTTGGGATTAATAGATAAGCCCTCTCTAACGCACCAGTCAGAGACAAAGTGCCGGGCGTTTTGCATGTCGTCGCACAATTTGCGTTCATGCTTACCAGTTACGGTGATCACAAGATCATTAGCATAAACAATGACGTTGTAGCCAAGGTTGCTGAGTTTTGTGAGTAGGTCGTCAATGACTAATGACCATAAGAGAGGCGATTGGACGCCACCTTGCTGGCAACCTTTTGCTGTCGTAATAGTCACTGAGACTTCTCCAGAGGTGACTGAGATTCGCCGGTTTTCAAGCATCGCCCTAACCCACCTGTTAGTTGGATGATCAATGCCTCTGCGGGCATTGGTGATTGAATCATAGCCGGTGTTGTCAAATGCACCTTCAATATCAAGGAATGCACAGAGGGTGATTTCCTTTATCAAAAGCCGTCCTCTATCTGTGTGACTAGATGATGCAGGGCGCTCTCAGTGGATCGACCCTTCCGATAAGCATATTGGTTGGGCTGCAGAGGCGTATTGTTTTCTAGAGTGCCTCTAATATGAATATCTACCAGTTTTTCCATTGTTTTCAGAACAAACGATGTCAAACTGATAGGGCGGTAGGATTTCGGGAGCTCGCTAGGCTTATTGCCTAGCTTGGGCATAAAAACCACAGTAACTTCCCGCCAAGCTAGTGGAATGTATCCTAGGTTAAAGCTGGTCCGAAATAAATGTACCTGAGATGGAATGATGTAGTCCAGACTATTCTGGATGAGAGCCGGAAAGACTCCATCACTCCCTGGTGACTAAAAGGGTTTAAATGAGTCGACTGCCCATCTAATCTTGTCGTCGATTCTACAATCGGAAGCAATGGTAGTGACATCAGAGATGTCTGGCTGTATCTCCGAGCCTGGGAAGTGCACATGGAGCAAAGTTTCCAGGGTTTCCCTGCTGCTTGAAGTGAAGTTGCCGTCTGCTTTGAGAAGCAGCCCTAACCAGAGAGTTTCTAGACTCTTACAGTTTTTTCTCCAAGTCAGTCTCTTGGATTTCCTGAGTTCGGAGTTATAAGTGGTAAATGCGGATCTATATTCATCCCACATTTTTAAACGATTAGTTATAAAGTGCTCTCACCTTTTTCCTGAGTTTTTCGAGATGTTCGTTCCACCACGGTACGCACCGTTTTACCGTGTCTTGTTTAACGACACAACTGCTCTTAAATGATGATACAAGTGTGTTATTGAGTTGGTACGCAGCCTCATCTGCGTCACTTTCTGACAGTAGAGACTTGGGAAGCGAATCTTCTCTGGCTGCGAGATTAACACGAAAAGAAGCCCAGTTAGTTCGTTTGGGCACATAGCGCTTAACTACATCTAAAACGTTGAATCTGATATGCTGGTGATCAGACAACGAGGCTTCGTTAGATACATACCAGTCCATGATAGCGTTAGATATAAATGAACTCGAGATCGTTAGGTTAAATACATCTTCTCGAATAGCATTAATAAAAGTTGGTTTGTTACCCACATTGGCTACAATTAAGTTTCTACTAATTAGAAAGTCTAAAAGTGACTCACCTCTTTTGTTTGTGTCGCTGCTTCCCCATTCAATATGGTGGGCATTGACATCACAGCCAATGATGAGATGCATGCTGCGGCGCTGGCAGTAGTCGATCAGCTCCATCTACCTCTACAGGTGGAATCTGTTCACCATTTGCGGGGAAGTAAGCAGAGGCGCACACGATCTCTCTTACTCCACCTTCAATTGGAACTTCTAGGATGACTGCCACTAGGTCTCGGCGTGTGAATTCTGGAATGGGAAGAAAACTTATGTTCCGACAGATTAAACATGCGGCCCTGGGGTGCTAGCTCCCCGGGGGCATAAATCAACTCACGTGACCTGTCTCGAAGGCACATAATTTTGCCTTCGACCACCCACGGTTTTTGGATGAGGCCTAAAGCGATTTTTTCCCGATGGAATCGTAGGCTATAGGTATCCGAGGCACCTTAAGCATGGTGCAGGTTTCTCTGCAGCATCTACATAACGCTCATCATTAGAACCTCCGGACACGGTGAGGCTTATTGTTGCCCCTCCGTCGGATGTCGTCGGTCCGGTGCGAGCGGTCCGTTGACCTAACTCGTATCGGAGCTCCTTCCCTGGTATCTGGCCGAGGGGTAGTCACTCCTGAGCTACCTCTCGTGGTTCCTTTAAAGGGTGCCCTGGTGCCGGTGTTCGTGCAGGCTTTGCCAAGCTCGAGTGCTGGTTTCGGAGCTGGCATATCCGAGCTTCGACTTGACCGCTGGCTACTGCGGCTACTGGTGCCTGCAGTGTTTAGATCAGACACGGGTGTTGGAGCGGGCACATCCACGCTCCCACCGGTGACTGTCTTCTGCTGATTAGTGGTGACGGGGGGCACAGATGATTTGGGCGCGGGCAGGGTGGTGGAGCTCTTTAAAATTAGCTTGCGAACGCCGAACCGATAGGACTCTGTGGGAAGAACCCTTGTATGATGTGTGGTTTGGGAAGCATCTCCTTCCACAAGCACCAGATTTAGTCCACATTTGCCTTTGATGGACTTAAAGTTGGCCCTCATCCATTCTGCGGTGTCAGAGTTGGCACAGGTGAAGAATAGCCTGTTCTGTAAGTGGAGCCGCAGAATTTAGGCCTAGTTGCTCCTTCTGTTGAGATTGCATTATTCGCTTAAACTTGGTCCACTTTGAACGCGTTACAATGGGTGTGTGTGCGAGCTAATTTTCCTTGAAGTTTTGTTTGTTTCCTTTTGTCAAGCTCTGCACACACTCCTGTCAAATGTATTTCACAATTTTTCTTCACTCTCTTTTTATACGCCGTAGCAGTAAGCAAGAAATAAATCTTATACATACATATATAAAGTTGAACAGCATTTTATTTCTGCCGTGTGTGCAGACGACAAAACCTCAACAGGTTATGGGCCCAGGACATGCGGCCACATAGCAGGAAGTTTAATTATAATAAAATATTAGCGAATTTTTACTGAAAACTAAATTCGACGTATATAGAGTCATGTCGTCAAAAACTTCAGCAGATCATTTTCTCCTTTCACATCGTTTAAATGGAACAAATTTTAAATTATGGCATCTACAAATAAAGGCGGTTTTGCGTGGCCAAGGTCTACTCGACGTGGTAGTTGGAGATGCTACTAAGCCGACAGAAGAGGCAGAAAATGAAAAATAGATGATGCGGAACGGAAAAGCGATGGCGATATTAATTTCTTCAATTGAGACCGACCAAGCGAACCATGTACTGAACTGCAACAGCGCCAAGGAAATATACGAAAAGCTGGAGAACCTGCACAGGACAAAAAGTGAGGTAAGCATAATGAACTCGTACGAAGAATATTTTTCCTTGAAAATGCAGGAAGATGAATCGGTCGCTGCATATTTTTCACGATGTTCAATGCTGGCATCAGAAATTGAGGACCAAGGTGAAAAATTGTCGGAGAACATAAAAATGGTCCGGATAATCAGCAGTCTTACACCGCAGTACAAACATTTTCGAACGGTATGGTACAATGTCAAAGACGGTCGCAAATTGGACAATATGCTGTCGCAATTGCAACTGGAAGAAGATCAATTGAAAAAGGCATTAAGCCAAGAGGCGACGGATGCGGCTTTTCATGCTAAGTCCCGTAGCACGGGTAGAAATGGCAAAATGTCGATTGAAGAGCTGAAGAAAAATACAAAATGCAATTTGTGTCACGAGAAGGGTCATTGGCGGCGCGAATGTCCGAAGCGCAACGATGAAAACAAGAATCGAAACAGTAATTCGTACGAAGGCAGAAAGTCGGATGGAATGGCTTTAAGTGCTGTGATTTCTGATGTGGTTTCGGCAAAGTACAGCGATGTTTGGTTGGCGGATTCGGGAGCATCGAAGCATATGACATCGAGACAAGAATGGTTCAGCGATTTGAAAGTAACAGAAAGTGACCGCTACGTGACGATTGCGAACGATGAGCGTTTACCAATTCGAGGTTATGGCACAATACTGATGGAAGCGTGGTGTAATGGTGAATGGCTTGCATTGCGACTGGAGAATGTGCAATAAGTTCCTGGTATGAAGAAAAATCTTTTTTCAACGGCGACAACGACTGCAAAGGGGTTTTCGATGACGATTTATGGCGATCATTGTGAAATTGTTGACTGCAAAGGCGAGGCAAAAGCTTTTGGTTTCAAGGATGCACGAAACCAATTTCGAATGGCGTTTCGAATTCGACAGAATGAGCATGCATATTCTTGTTCGACAAAATCAGCTTCGCTTCAACGTGGCAGCGATACAAAGGATGTGCAAAAACGAAATCGTTGGCGGCATTGATTTTTCTGACGAGAAAAATTTCTTCTGCGAAGAGTGCCAATATGGAAAAATGAAGCGTTCGTCGCATCCACTGAGTGGTGTTCGTAATGCCGAAAATGGACAGTACATTCACGCTGATTTATGTGGGCCGATGGAGGAAAATGAATTGGTGGCATACGCTATTTTTTGCTACTGAAAGATGAAGCGTCGAGCTTCAGGTACGTATACTTGATCAATAAAAAATCTAATGTTTTCGATATTTTGAAAGATTTCCTACCACTGGTGAAGAATGTGACTGGCAACAAGGTGAAACATTTTCGATGCGACAATGGTCGTGAATTTGTCAAAAATGATGTGATGAGACTGTTGAAATCAAAGGGCGTTGTATTTGAGCAAATTACAGCATATACGTCAGAGCAAAATGGTTTCATCGAGCGTGACAATAGGACGATTCAGGAGTCGGCACGAACGATGTTGATTGCTAGCGGTCTCGAGAAATGTTTGTGGCCAGAAGCGGTGCGAACAGCGGTTTACATTTTGAATCGATCGTGCAATTCGCGTAACCCGACAACAACGCCGTTTGGATTATGGTTTGGGGAAAAACCACATTCGGGTCATCTGAAGGTGTTTGGCAGTGTCGGCTATGCGCTTGTGCCAAAACAAGCTGGTCGAAAGAAATGGGATTCAAAGGCACATAGAGTTAATCTTGTTGGATATGAGCCAACGTCGAAGAATTTTCGATTGTACGATCCAGAATCGAGAAAGGTTTTCATCAGTTGCGATGTTAAGTTCAACGAGAGCACTGTACATGGCGAATATGTGCAATTGTGGAACGGCTCTGATGACGAAGACGCCAAGCTGCGAACGAAATTGGACGAGGGTGCAACGGCGGTCAAAGCGACTGATATGGCAAAATCAAGTGAATCAGCAAATTCTGATGCGACCAACGGCGGCGAGAAGGAATCATCGATAAATGATTCGAATGAAGTAGCTTCGGACGGAAGCCTGAACAAAACGCGAGCGAATGCCAAGTATACACTTCGCCCCAAAATTGTGGCACCAAAGCGATACGACGAAACAGGTTATTCAGCAATGATCGGCGAACCATTGACGTATGGCGACGCGATTAAATCACAGGAGTCGGCGCATTGGGTGGCGGCAATGAAGGATGAGCTTCGTTCACTTGAAAAGAGTGACACTTGGAGTTTGGTTGACAGACCATGCGGGCGAAACATCGTAGGTTGCAAGTGGGTTTTTGAGTTGAAGACTCGACCGAACGACCGGCAACCGAAATACAAGGCAAGATTGGTTGCAAAAGGTTATTCGCAATATGCAGGCATCGATTATGGGGAAACATTTGCACCGGTCGTGCGATATGACTCGGTGCGTACAATATTGGCGCTTGCTGCGGCTGAAGACTTTGAAATGCTGCAGTTCGACATCAAAATGGCTTTTCTCAACGGCGATCTTGAGGAAGAAATTTACATGGAAATTCCAGAAGGCACGGACGGTGCTATCGACGGAAAAGTTTGTCGCCTAAAGAAAAGCCTATATGGACTGAAGCAGGCGTCACGCGCATGGAACACGAAATTTGTGAATTTTCTACGGGATTGTGATCTGAAACAATCACAGGCGGACAATTGTGTGTTCTCTAGTGACATCGACGGCGATAAGGTAATTTTGCTATTGTACGTTGATGATGGAATAATTTTGTCCAACAGCAAAACCACACTGAATGTACTAATGCGAAAAATGGAAAGTGCATTTTAGCTGACGTATGGGATGCCCGATTTGTATGTTGGAATGGAAATTAAGCGGGATCGTCTAACAAAAACGATCAGTATTGGGCAATCAACGTACATACGAAAGATCATCGAGAAGTTTAATATGACTGAAGCAAATCCGGTGTCAACTCCAGCCGACACAAATGTTATATTGACGAAGACCAAAGAAGAGAATGCATCGAATTATCCGTATCGCCAGGCGGTTGGGTCATTGATGTATGCAGCAACCGTTGCAAGACCCGACATTTCATATGCAGTGGGAGAAGTCAGCCGATTTCTCGAAAATCCATCGGAAGAGCACATCATGGCAGTAAAGCGCATAATTCGATATTTGAAAAAGACGATCGATTGCGGAATTGTGTATGAAGGTAAGAAGAAAAATGCATTTTTGTTAAGCGGCTACACTGATGTGGACTTCGCGAGAGATATTGAAAGTCGTCGATCCACAACTGGGTATGTTTTCTTGCTTGGTGAAAGCATTATCACATGGCGAAGTCAGCGACAAAAGACAACGGCTCAGTCGACAACCGAGGCTGAGTACATGGCGGCATGCGAAGGCGCCAAGGAGGCTGTTTGGCTACGACAACTGCTGATGGATATTGGCTACGAGCAAGGCGATGCGACACCAATATTCATTGACAATCAAAGCGCGATTCGTCTCGTCAGGAACCCTGAATTTCATCATCGTACGAAACACATTGATGTAAAGCTGCACGTCATTCGAGAGTTCAACGAATCGCATATCATTTCCGTTAATTATGTACCAAGCGAAAATCAACTGGCGGACGCATTCACCAAGCCATTAGCACTACAAAGTTTCCAAAGAAATATAGATAGTTTGGGAGTTCAAAGAATCGAATAATGAGTGGGAGTGTTGAGATTGCATTATTCGCTTAAACTTGGTCCACTTTGAACGCGTTACAATGGGTGTGTGGGCGAGCTTATTTTCCTTGAAGTTTTGTTTGTTTCCTTTTGTCAAGCTCTGCACACACTCCTGTCAAATGTATTTCACAATTTTTCTTCACTCCCTTTTTGTACGCCGTAGCAGTAAGCAAGAAATAAATCTTATACGTACATGTATAAAGTTGAACAGCATTTTATTTCTGCCGTGTGTGCAGACGACAAAATCTCAACATATTCAATGAGCTCGATCGAGGTATCAATGACCGCTGTGGAGATCTGTACCGGTGGCCCCCGATGATGAATAGCCGGTTACATGTACAGACTTGTCATGCACACACTTGTCAGGCACACACTTACCATGCCTACACTAGCGAATCACGGGGGAGTGTATCTTAGGCTGCGGAAGAGAACACACGTGCCGTGTGACATTTGGTGTTTATCTTTAGTTCGCGGATTTTGGTTAATCTAAATATATAAAGCAGTAAGTCCTGACTGATTCATCATCGCCGAGCCTAAACGGCTACCGCTAGAAAGTTGAAATTTGGACAGTAGTCTCCTTTTGTGGCGTAGGGAAAAACAATGGAGCCACTTTTTTGAATTT
This sequence comes from Criorhina ranunculi, assembly GCA_951813785.1. Lineage (NCBI taxonomy): Eukaryota > Metazoa > Arthropoda > Insecta > Diptera > Syrphidae > Criorhina > Criorhina ranunculi. Next base: position 50,261,470 of record OX638384.1, on the reverse strand, counting down.
TTGCTCCAAAGGGGAGATACAGGGTGTTCCAGTTTGTATGGAAAAAAATTTGGTAGGTATGTTCTACAACTAAAATAAGGAAACACGTGTTTCACCGTTTTTCAAAATTATGTCTACAGGCGAAGAAACAGGGTATTAAAGCCTGCAAATAAAAGGATAAGTCCCGACTGACTGGCTGATGCTAGAAAGTTGAAATATGGACAGTGGTTTCCTTTTGTGACGTAGACATCCACTATGAGAGATACAGGGTGTTCAAGTTTGTATAGAATTAAAAATTTAAATTGGAATTAAGAATTTAAATTTGGTAGGTAAATTCTACAATAAAAATAAAGAAACACGTATTTCACCGTTTTTCAAAATTATGAATACGGGCCAAGATACAGAGTGTTAAAGTTTGCAGATTTATAGTATGCGCAACCATAGCCATCGACACATTCGGTTCGTGATCGTGTGTTGTTTTTGTTTTGCCGAGTTGCACAAGGGTAGTTTTTTCGTTTATTTTTCTTTGACCGTATTCTTGCTTCTATGGATACACAACGTAGCTTATTTACTTTGCATTCGCAGTTTATAGTAATTCGACGGGGAACGGGTGTGACTATGAACAATGATTTGGTTGGATGGATCTTCAAGTATCTATGAATTTCAAAAATTCTTTGAAAGCTCTATAGGGACAGATGATTTCTAGCGACTAAGTAAACACCTTAGTATGTATTTAGCGCGTGAGTTAAATATTGGTCATAACTCGGTTATTGACCGGGCCGACAATGCAAGCGATGCACTTCATTAATTGGCACACTTAATTAATGAAGTGCAGTGATAGCCGAATTGGCATTGTGAAATCGAATGGTTCATAGTGCTGATCGAGCATAACGTCGGTCAGGTCAACTGAGTTCATTTTGATTATTAAATTGATTTGACGGTTCTTTGGACACTCTGTAGGCAATCTTCATACAATAAAGACCTAATTGTTATCGGTAATACGAAACCGGTGTTTTGTTATTTCTTTGAGTATTTAATTGGCGCAGTCGAGTAGTTCCTTAAATACGAATAAGTAAAAGTGTACTCTAGTGACGGAACTTTAGTGGAATTAAATCTCGCTTCAAAAAGAACAGAATAGAAAAAAAAAAACAAAAATAAGTGATAGTTAATAATTATCAAAAGGCAAAAGGCACAGTAAAATAATAAAATAAAAAGAAAAAAAAATCAGGAAATAACAAAACTTAAAAAGAACAATGGCGAATGAAGTGTCGAACCGTGAAATTTTGCAAAGCCTCATGGCTATAGTGAATAAAATGCCACAGAGGAACCTGGGATCCACTATATCCCAGGAAATCCAATATATTCCCCCATGCGAAGGTGACTCTAAATCCCTAGCTCATTTCATTGGGATTGTAGATAATCACCTGGCAACAAGCTCAGACCCGGTGATAACTTGGAGCATAATCAGACAGACCAAAGTGAAAGGACCAGCCATGGATCTGCTGCTGACGAATGGATTCCTACCCTGGGAAGCAACAAAAAATATACTCAAACAACATTTTCGTCCAACAATCAGCGGAGCCGAAATAACAAAGTCGATTGGATCGATTAAAGTAAGTTTTGTACAAGAACTTATTAATAAGTTTGAAGTTATATTAAATAACATTAATTTACATATACTGTATTGTAATAACCAAGAGCAAGAGAAAATATTATACCATAGCCTAATTATAAGTAAAGTACGGGAGTTAACAATGGGAAATTTGGCTAGGGAACTTAGAGATCAATACGAGGTTACAAACATTTTAAGAATATTACATTCTTATATCGGGTACGAGAGTGGTAACCTTAAGTTTAGAAACCTGACACCAGATGATCAACATAATCATTTATATGTAAGAACACCTAGACAATACAACACAACTCAACATCCTAGGAATAGAAGCGATTATAACCAAACCACTCGAAACAGTACATACTCTTACACAAGTAGAAATCCAAACCCCACACCCATTATGAGATTTACATCTAACCAACCATCTTCCTCACGACAAGTTGCACAAATAGACGCAGATAACATGGTTTCTAATCAGGGCATCACAAACCAAGGAACTGCATCCATAGAACCTCCTTTTTTGCGGAACTAAGCCTCGGACAAATCTTAACAATACCAGTTGTAATAAATAGACAAAAACATTACATCCTTCTTGATACAGGAAACGCTATGACAATAGTTAACACAAACAAACTTGACATGACGCAATATAAAGCAGTGGACTCAAAATTAATAGAAATGACAACTATAAATAGCAAAACAGTAGACAACACTAAGCTTTTTCAAATCCCCGTTCCAAAAGAATTCGGTTATAGAAGGAATACCTTTATTAAAGCATATGGATATGCCCTTGTAAATAAAAACTATTCCCTATTACTAGGTATGGATACTCTCAAAAACATTATAAAAGTAATCGACATTGAAAAAGGGACTATTACGTTAAAGAATAATACGGTGCTCAATATCGAGAAGGGCAACCATTTTTGCTGTCATTACTTGGAAGAAGGTAACCCTGACTTTCGTGACCTAAATCTAGAGGAAAAATCGGCACTACAATCTCTTTACCAAGAGGGTCAATCACTCACTCACACTTCCAGCATAAAACATGAAATTATAATTAAAGGTGATAAGCCGATTAAAGCAAAGCTTTATCGGCTACCCAAGAAACATGAAGAGGAAGTAGCACAAATTAATGATATGGAAACACAAGGAATTATAAGGAAGAGTAATAGTAGACATGCTTCTCCAATTGTTGTCGTGGCTAAAAAACCGGATAACAATGGACAAGTAAAATATCGAATTTGCGTCGACTATAGAAGCTTAAACGAGCAAACTGTAGATGATAAATTTCCTTTACCGAGCATAGAAAGTCTTTTTGATAAGTTAGGCAAAGCAAAGTATTTTTCGACGCTAGATTTAGCCAAAGGGTACCATCAAATTTTGATGCACCCTCGGGATGTTGACAAAACCGCATTCATTACCCCACAAGGACTTTATGAGTATGTTCGTATGCCTTTTGGACTGAAAAATGCACCTGCTACATTTCAGCGGTTAATGAACCACATTCTAAGGCAGTACATTAATAAGATCTGTGTTGTCTATCTAGACGACATTCTAATATTTTCTTCTTCCTTAAAGGAACACTTAAAGAATTTGGCAGATATTTTCAAAATTTTAGAAAGTCACAACCTCAAGCTACAAATTGGTAAATGTTCTTTTTTAAAGAAAAACACTGAATTTCTTGGTCACATATTGACCGAACAAGGGTTAAAACCAAACCCGAATAAAGTTGAAGTTATCAAAGATTTGCCAATTCCAAAAAACGGAAAAACAACTAAAAAGCTTTTTGGGAGCTTCGGGGTACTACAGGAAATTTGTTATGAATTATGCAAAGATAGCATACCCCATGACTAGATATTTAAAAAAGGAGCTAAAATAAATCTACATGACCCTGAATATGTTGAGGCCTTCGAAAAGCTGAAAACCACACTTACTACCCATCCAATCCTTAAATTTCCTGAATTTGATAAACCTTTCCACGTCTATACCGATGCGAGTAACTTCGCAATTGGAGCTGTTCTAACACAGGATAAACAACCAGTTTATTATATTTCCCGTACCCTAAATGAGCATGAGAAAAACTATTCTGTTACAGATAAAGAATTTCTTGCCATCGTGTGGAGCGTTACGCAATTCAGACCCTATTTGTGGGGAAACAAATTCAAATCATTACAGACCACCTCCCCATAAAATACCTAAATAGTAAGTATAAGGGTAAAGAATTCTCACAAAGGAACCAACGATGGTTGCTCAAACTCCAAGAGTTCGACTATGAAGTAGAATACCTAAAAGGTCAAGATAATAAAGTTGCTGATTTTTTGAGTCGAATTGAAAGCAAAAACCTAGAAGTTAATCAGACGTCCAACACAGAAATATCATACAACAATTATATTCCCGTAAAAGAGGGTATAGTTAATATATACAAACAGCAAATTATCTTGAGCTATGACAAGGAACCCATCGTAGAAACACTTCATAATAAAAGAATTAAGTATATAAGAGCATCAGATTCTGACGAAAACATCATGCAACAATTACCAGGACTTAAAAAGGGTATTGTAGGAGTATATTCAGAAATAAGAAATGAAGATTATAATAGGATCCTACGTATAATAGCCCAAATGTACCCTCAAAGTCGAAAAGTTAAATTTGTGCAAGTGAAAAGTAGAGTTAGGGATCTCAGAACAGAGGAAGAGGCAAAAAGACAAATTTCGTTATACCACATAAGAGAAAGTTAACATTCTGGCATACTTGAAACATACAACACACTAAAACATCAAATCTATTACCCAAAAATTACAAAATTAATTACCCAAGTAATAAACAACTGCGACGAAAACCCATAGTTCAAAAATTTAGATTAACAGAAACACCTACCAAACACAATGAAACGATTCACATTGATATATATCATTTCTATAAACATATTTTTCTCACAGTTATCGATAAACTGACCAAAAAAGGATATGTTTATAGAGTTGAAGGAAAAAACTTTACAAACAAAATAGATGCACTTACAGAACACCTCTCAAAAGAAGGATCACCGAGGACCATTATAACAGACAACGAATTCAACACACACCCTATAAAAGACTTCATTAGAGAAAAAGCAATAGATGTACATTTCACCAAACCCAATTCACACACAGGAAACTCCGACATAGAACGACTTCACAGCACGATTGCTGAAATTTTGTTAACCATGAAAGGAGATGACTCCGTAAATGTAAAGATTTTTAAGGCTTTTCAGATTTATAATAATAGGTACCACTCTACATTAGGTATGTCACCCAACCAAGCAGAACATTCTGATATGAAAAAATTGATAGACAGAATTAGAACCAGAAAACAAAAATATATCAACAAAAGGAATCAAAATAGGGAAGACTACACAGAAACTAGGAGAATAGGCTACATTAAAAACTATAAACACGTTAGACATAAGGATGAAACATTCTTTAGAAAAAAACATTTAGATAATGTAAACCCTACCAATATCAAACGTCCCCGTAAATTTGCAGATACCATTCATGATACTGATCCACACAGTGCTAATTTTCATGATGAACGTTGATGTTAACATCAATCAGAGTAGGGGTCACACATCCAAGTTTACTGACCAGGGAAGAACTTTTTTTTACAAAAATGGACATAGAAAAAATTAAAAATATAAAAGCAGGAGTTATGGAATATCAGTATCATTCATTAATAATCGTTGAAGTAATCACCCTTCCATTAAAAATCATTGTCCCTATGCCAAATACCCAAAAAGAGGAAATCGATGTTGAACCATTTAAAATAGTTACAATTGATAGGCTAGAATATAAGTATAACGAAGTAGAAAACGATATTAATGAGCTAAAAAAAACGCAATGATTGTATAGTTAAGAAAAACTGTCTTACTAAAGTTAATATAAATTTTGAATTAAATAAACTTAGTGAAACAATTTATATTATAAAAAATTTATGTAACGATAACGTAGTTAATAATTGTGATGAAAGAAAAATTAATCTCACTGGAAATTATATACTTCACATACATAATTGCAGCATTAAAATTCATAACGCAATAATTAATAATAAAGAAATGAACAAACTTTTCTATGAAGAACAAATTAATACTAATATCACGACAAACATCATGTTCGATAAAATAAAGAATTAAACAGAAATCGAAAAAATTGATACTATAAAATTATTAAAATACCATAAATTAAAAACATATGTAATCTCTGGCGCGTCATTAACATTTCTATTTTTTGTAATAATTATTGTAATAGTCGTAATTTGTAAGAATGTCCGAAGAACTGAGAAAATCAAAATCAAAATTAATAATTTAGAGAAAGACATAAAAGAAAACGACTCGACCACCCTAGATAACTTTCAGGAGAAAGTTCATTCTAAGGTGGGAGGAGTTAAATATTGGTCATTACTCGGTTATTGACCGGGCCGACAATGCAAGCGATGCACTTCATTAATTGGCACACTTAATTAATGAAGTGCAGTGATAGCCGAATTGGCATTGTGAAATCGAATGGTTCATAGTGCTGATCGGGCATAACGTCGGTCAGGTCAACTGAGTTCATTTTGATTATTAAATTGATTTGACGGTTCTTTGGACACTCTGTAGGCAACCTTCATACAATAAAGACCTAGGCCCCTATTGTGAGTGTCGATAGCTGATCGATGAACGACATTTATCGATCATCGATCGTCGATTGTAGATTTTGGTATTGTGTATTTTGATTGTGATCGACATTTGTCGATTTGACAGTCGCTTGTTGTCGATCAGAAATTTCTGGTCGATGGTTTGTTTTCGAGAAAAGTGGAAGAGTTTTGTGCGTATGAAATGTAAGTAATTTTAGTAAAAATAAAATATTTATATTAAGGAAAATAAAAATATATGAATTAAAATTCTATCGATTGAGTTACACAATGCTATGGTTCAAATCAATCGACGCAATCGACAATTGTCGTGGCGATTGCTGATCGACACTCACAATAAGGGCCCTAATTGTTATCGGTAATACGAAACCGGTGTTTTGTTATTTCTTTGAGTATTTAATTCGTGCAAAGCAGCGGGTGACCTGCTAGTTACTTTATAAATAAAGAGTTTTGCATTGAATATTATTTAAAAGTGTTTCATTTGACCACGAGGTTATTACAATGGCCTCTTGTACACTGGCCATTTGCACAGTGCTGAGCGGGCATAAGTCTAAATCCACTAGTATCTACTGACTTCATAGAGACCTCGTCTGAGAGCAAACTCTCAGCGTCATTGCACAATGTATCGGTTTCGGAGATTGAGGACATATCCTAATCTTCTAGTCCGAGATCATTGTAAAGGGTTGTCGGGGTGACAATGCTGCTACCAGCTTTGTCATTTTCGACAGGTGGCTCACAGGCCTTCCCGATGGTTGATGACATTGGAGAGGCGTCACTCTCATAGTTTGTTATATTTGTATTAGAAATTGTGTACTCACAAGTAATCGGGAAAAACGGTCACCCACAGCGGAGCCCGATACGCTGCAGGAAGGCTACTTAAAACCGGAGATCGCCTGGTATCCGAAGTTCGCATACTAGTAGCTAAGCACCCTCTTAGCCATGCATCCTTCGAAGTATGCTGTTCCACCTTGGCGATAGGGGAGAGCTGGAAGTGGAGGGAGAAAGGAACGAGCGAGGGGTAGAAAGGTTGATTACCTCTTTGCTTCTGGTTCCTCTAGAGACTATTCTTGAGTCTTTACCTTTACTAAGCCTTCGCACCGCGGCAAGGTGGATAATCACGCGAAGGATACTAGAGAACTAAATTCCTCAGAAAAAAACGAACCCAATTAGGAAAGCGGTATTAGTTCAGGTTCAGACCCTCCAACGGTCACTAGCCTGATAGATAAGTAAGTAAACGCGAAGCAACGTGCCCGGGACAATGAATGATGGAAAGCGGCATTACTTCAGACTCAGACCCTCTAAGGGTCGCTAGCCTGATAAGCAAGAAAGTTCACCGAGTAAAAGATAAAAACAAATTTTTGACGAAGGGTGTTTTTATTTTTATTTTCTTTTGTAAGGTTTTATTACTTTTTATTACATTTTTTGTTTTGTTATTTTTTTTGTTGTTTTTGGGTTTTTTTGTTTAACTTTACATAAAAGAAATAATAAGATTACCTCTTAGCTAACACTAAAAATAAAATAATATTTTACAAAAATATACACGAAGAATCTCTCACAAAATAATTCTAAAGTGCTCATTTAATAAATTATTTTATTATTTATATAAATGTAAGTATGTACAATTTCCTTTAACAATCTACGAGAATTGCATTCGAAATTTACTTTAAAATATTTACCATGTATGTATAGTTACACTTTTAAAACACACTTTATGAAAATTGACTATATATATATTTAGGCATTGGGGTCGGAATGGTTAGTAGAATTTGAAAAGGACAAAAAACAATTAGCCTTGTTGTAAATTATTATGTTATAGAACGTTGAATTACTAGTAAGAGGCTTTAAATACAATTTGAAAAATTTGTATATAAGACGAAAAGACTGTTTGAACTGGGAATTATGGGTACATTTAGAAACACATCACTGCTGCATAAATGTGACATCAATTTTGCATAACGTTCTAAAATGCAAAAATGGACATCAAACGTTAATTTTTGCCAAAAAGGTTGCATCACTCAAATGCTTGATGCGTTTTTAATTCGAGAAGTTTAGAGAAAATGTAAGAAGTGAAAGAAAAGTATGTACCTACTGCACACACATTGAAATTTTACAAACAAGCAGTTGATAAAAAGGACTGAAAAGATATCTTTTTATGAATAAATTAAAGTTTACTGTCTACTAAACAACTTCCACATGTCAAATCAATTTAAAAGAACATTTGAACAATATAGTGATTTAAAAAAAAAAAAACATCAATTCACTTGTCTTAAGAATGTCGTATGCAATATTCAAATTTCGATAAGAAAGCCGTGGAATTTAATACAGCAGTAATAATTCCTCACTCTTAAAATTGAATAATTTACAACAAGGCATCGAAATACTATACATTAAATTTAGGTTGAATCTTTCATACATTTTTTTAGGACGTATATTCAAATTTATGGCCACATTTTATGGTTTTTGTAGTAAGTTCCACTATTGCTTAACGATTTATATATATTGATTGGGATATGTAATTTTTTTTATGTAACCCATCGTCTGGTTATCATATTTTTTTATATTTTGTTTTTTTTTTTTTTTGTATAGTTTATACTTTTTTTTATCAGGTACTGTGATAGATTAATGCCTGAATACTTAAAGAACAACGGAGATAAATAAACAAAAAGAAAAGACTTCTCGAAACTAAATATTTTAATAACTTGCTGTTGAAAAGAATTTCTTCTGTAAGTTTGATATTACACTATGTATGTAGAGAGCCCCTTTAGAGCTTTTGTCCCATTGTTGGAATGAGGATGTGGAATTCAATAATTTATTATTTATTGGATAATATTGTCATCATAAGAATTTAAAATTTACAGGTATCTCTTGAGAAGTTGGAGTAATAATTAACTTATTATCTAGTGGAATTTAACTACACTACGAACTAAAGTTATGGTAGTAGCACCACCTATTTGCATTTTTTGTGTCAATCCCGCACTGGTGCAACTGGTGGAAATTGCATTTCGTCGTAGATTTTTGCCGGCGAATCTATAGCGTCACATAGGCTGCGATATTTGGCCGATTCTGCTGAAATTAAAGAAAGATTGTGTAGTTTTAAAAGGATTTGAGAAGTTTAATTTAATATAATTTGAAAATGAGTGTTAATTTTTTGTATGCATATATAATTCACTCGCACTCAAGGGATTATAAATACCCCTATGATGTTATGCACACAGGGTGAGTATTGGTGTTTAGTGGTTTTTTCAAACATAGGTGGTATTAAGTTTAAGTCTATGTTCCGAGTATGGTGTCCGGAAATACCGGGGAACATTGTTGGTGTGTTGTCATTAGCCGTGTTTTTTTTTTTTTTTGAGCTGTATACCCAGTGCAGTAAAATTTAACACACAAAGCAACAACAAAGCACCAAGTGGCGATAACTTTCCCAGTTATCGCAAGTGAGGATAGCAGCTACATAAATTGGCAACCTAGACCGTGAAAAGTCCCATAAATGAGCTTTAAGCCGATTGTATTTATTTCTTTTGCTTGCTTCTGACATTTGAAAGCTTTTAAATAAAGAAAAAACTTAAATAAAATTCGAGCCGCAAACCAATTGGTTGGTGCGGCTGCTACTGCAAATGAAGTGAGGAAAAGTCGAGTGACATCAACTTTTTCACTATTGAACAACTTTCTTGACATCTGGAGTTGAACCTGGTACCTTTAGCGTGACAAACTATGGTGCTTGCCACTACGCCATAGCCACCCTTGGTGGTTTATGACCTGTTTGAGAATAATTTTGGTTTTCCTTGAACTAGGTTAGGTTAGGTAAGTGTGGCAGGCTGCAATCGCAACCTCACTTAGACCAGATGTGGTCCATTGTGTTACCACCAGGATCTGTAATTCGCCAGAATCACTATCCCCAGAACCAGCCGGAGCTTACTATGAAGCGCTGGAGACTGCCTACGCTGATGTCAGCCAGTTCACTTAGGTTGTTGAAGAAGCTGGCTCCTAAGTGTGCTCTTCTCCGAGCTGAAAGGGCCGGGCATGTACAGAGAAGGTGGAGGATAGTCTCCTCCTCCTCCTCATCCATGCAACTTCTACAGAAGTCGTTATAGAGGAGGCCCAGCCTATAGGCATGCTTGCCGATGGTGCAGTGTCCTGTAATGACACCCACTATGGTGCTGATTAGCGATCTATTCCGACTGATGAGACAGTGGGAACGTTTGAGATCCAGCTTTGGCCAGATCTGTCTGGTGATGAGACAGGTGCTACCAACTGCCCATCTACGATTAGCGATATCGATTGCGTTTCTATAAAGTAGCAATTTGCAGGTGGCGAGAGGCATACCCAAATTCCCCTTATCCGGAGGAATAGATAGAGTTGTGCCTTCCTTAGCGAGTTCATCCGCCATGCAGTTGCCTGGAATGTCTCTGTGCCCCGGCACCCATATCAGGTGAATTTTGAATTGCTCAGCCATCTCGTCAAGAGATAGGCGACAATTTAGGGCTGTTTTTGAGTTGAAGGCGACAGAATCCAGGGATTTTATCGCGGCCTGGCTATCAGTAAAAATTGTGATATCCCGAGAGGATAGTACATTATACTTCAGCCACGATAGAGCTTCCTTGATTGCCATTATCTCGGCCTGGAAGACACTGCAATGGTCAGGTAAACGGAAAGAGATGTTAACGTTCACATCCTTAGAGAATACACCCCCTCCCACTCCCGATTCTGTTTTAGAGCCATCTGTATAGAAGCAAATGGATCCCTTTCGTTGGAGCCATCTGTATAGAAGCAAATGGATCCCTTTCGTTGGAGCTCAAAATCATCTTTCCAGTCAAGTCTGGAAGGGATAGTGGTAACGAAGTTTTTGGCAAAGAGGAGGCGTTGGAGGGTGTAGTCGGTGCTTTGTGGGAGGAATTCTAAATCATTCAGAATGGTGGAGTGTCCGACCCGCAGGCTGGACCAATGATGAAGTTCTTTGATACGTATGGCTGAGCTGGCTGCCACTTGTTTACTGTAGATATCTAGAGGAAGCAGATGGAACAGAGTGTCTAGAGCCGCCGTGGGGGTAGTTCTGAGTGCTCCACTGATACCTATACAGGCCGATCGTTGTACTTTACAAAGATGGCTACGATTAGTGGCTATGTCTAGGGCTTTCCACCAGACAATTACGCCATATATTAGGATTGGTCTGATGACAGATATGTAAAGCCAGTGAGTAATGCGTGGTTGTAGGCCCCACCTACTACCTATTGCTTTTTTGCAGCAGTACAGAGCTGTGGTGGCTTTCTTTACTCGCTCGAGGATATTAGGCTTCCAACTGAGCTTTTTGTCGAGAATGAGACCCAGGTATCTGGCTGTGTCTAAAAGTACCAGACTTGTACCGCACAGTTTAGGAGGATCGAACGGAGGAATCTTGTACTTCCTAGTGAAGACGACTAATTCTGTTTTATGGGGGTTGACCCCGAGACCGCATTCTTTAGTCCATTTTGTTAGCTTAGAGAGAGCATTCTGCAGGAGGTCTCTAAGCGTGCTGAGGTGTTTACCTGAGACAGCTATAGCAACATCGTCCGCATAGGCAATTACATTGCAGCCTTCCTCTTCCAGTATTACTAGGAGTCCATTGACCACTAGGTTCCAAAGAAGGGGAGAGAGCACCCCTCCTTGAGGTGTGCCCCTGCTCACAGGTCTCCGAATTGTAGCATCACCCAGCTTGGAGGTTATAGTCCTTTTTGTAAGAAACTGACCTATAAAAGCGCCAATCGAGGCTTCAATGCCGAGACCTGAGAGTGCACCAGTAATTGCCCCTGGTTCAACGTTGTTAAAAGCTCCCTCTATATCAAGGAAGGCCACCAGAGTATATTCTTTGAAATCTAAGGATCTTTCAATGGTGCGTACAAGCGAGTGCAGGGCCGTTTCAACAGATTTCCTTAAACTAACATTGTTTGGATTGCAATTGGTAGAGGATCTAGTGCAAATTTCAGTTTTTTTTAACTGACGATTATTATATTGTAGCTCAGTTACTGATTTAAATTAGGCTAGCAGATGGACTGCTTTTATCAATGCTGAAAGATCTTTTTGTAGAAAAAAAAATCTGTTTTCGTAGTATTTCTGATACAGAATCAACAACCACTACAAAATTCAGCTGAAGAAACAACATCTCTAACAGAGGCTTTATTCTATAATCTTAATAGCGATAAGTGTTCATAAACTTATGATGTACGATAGGAAGTGGTCTGAATTGGGCTTAAAGGTGAAGAAATTCGATAAAGAGTCAGTTTTCTTTTGCAAGGAAGGTTTGTTTCCTTTTGTTTTTAATTTAAACTAGAGACCCGGTGAACTTCGTACCACCCAAAATTGATTTGATTGTAACTCTTCATAAGCGATTAGGCATCCCAATTAACCTTTCAACTCCGATTCATTGAGATCGGCAATATTGGCCGCACTGTGTACGGTTTGAGTTTCGTTTGGTGATTAAATGAAACTTGTTCGTAATTCAAATGAATTCAATGTCTTGTATTTGCATGGAAAATAAATGAGGTCAACATTTAATGCAAAGTTTTTCGTTTTGTTTTCCGTCGCGGAAACTAGCGCACGGCAATTGATTTTTTAATATATATATACACACCCCAGTAACGATTTTCCAGCTTTTTTCGAATTTTTCCTAAACCACCCCAGTATTGAGACGAACAGAACAAAAAAAGAATCATCCAAATCGGTCGACCCGTTCTCGAGTTTTTGCGAGACTAACACACGGCAATCGATTTTTATATACATACTAGCAAACCCGCCCGCTCCGCTGAGCACATTTTCAGGGGGCTGTTTAGTTAAGAGGCGTACAATTCTTTCAATTCGTCAGGCTTGAGAAATGCTAAAACTTAAGAGAGCAGAAAGAAAACTTTGAATAAAATTCGTTTTTAAAATATTTTACATTTTATTCTAATGCTTTCTTATAAACAACATTTTTGGTATACATATAACATATATCATAATGTTTATTGAGCTTTTGGTATTTACAATTGGTTTAAGATTAGTTTACATGCATTTGTAGGTTTTTATATTATGTTGGCTCAACAATAGAGGCCCAACTGTGTACATTATTTGATTTACATTAATTTTATTTGTCAGTGTTGATTTTAAAAATATACATATTTGAATGTTGGCGGCTGTGGTGACCTCAGGTTGTTCATGCCTCGGTGTCACTGTTGGTCCTTGATTGATGGTTTGAAGGTTTTATCCTCGATGGTGGTTTGGACCCCTCGTCGCGTAGAAGCTTAGCGGGTCATTGTTGTTAATGATTGGAAATATTCCTTCTTCTTGGAGAGCCATTACCTGAAGGTAATAGTGCTCCGGAATGTGTGGATGTTCAGCTATGTTACTCATTTTCGGGTTTCTATGGTTGCTGATATTTTGTAGCAGCTTTTGGTAGAGTTGCACCATGTACATGATGTTGGCTTCTTCGTACAGGACCTTATTCTTGACGTTCCTTTGCCTGGTGGCATCGTAGTGGAGGCCACTGCATATTCTCAGCACTTTTCTTTCAAATATGTCCAGCTTCTTCATATGGCTTTTAGAAATGGTGTACCATATCGGAAAGCAGTATGTTACTACAGGCCTTATTAACTGCTTGTTTAGCAGCAGTTTGGTTCCTTGGCTATGTCCGTGCCTTTTGCGCATATGAAATATGCTACAACATTTTTGGTTTTTCCATCTTTTACGTAAATAAAAGGTGCGGTCGGTTTCCCTACTCTTGAACACGCAACATACAGTTGACCATGAGAAAACACCGGATATTCTAAATCTATACCGCAAATTTTCAAAGACTGACCTTGCGCTTTATTTATAGTGATGGCAAAAGCAAGGCGAATAGTAAATTGAAGACGTTTAAAATCAAATGGAAAATCAGGTGGAATAATTGGAATTCTGGGAATTAAAACCTCTTCCCCTTTATATTTGCCACTCAGAATCGTAGCTTCAATCAGATTGTTCATTTAACTTTTTTACAGCTCTCGTACCATTGCAGTTTTGGTTGATTAATGTTACGCAGCATTATCATCGGCGCTCCAACTTTTAGCGCTAAATAATGAAGTGGCGGTCCCGGTAAATCAAGCGAATTCAAAAATTCCGTCGGGTAATTCACAACGTCATCCTCATTTATTATAGTTTCAACTGATTTGTAGGCAACAAATTGTCCATCTATTTCCTCTAAAATAGATGCATTAATTTCAGCGACATCTTTATTTTTGCCAGCCAATCTCTTTCACTTAACCAAGTATGATTTTTATAGTGTTCTCCACTATACTTGAAAACACACTTTAAACCAATTATTTCTTTGAATTCCTTATGCAATAGAAATTGGTTGGCAGTGTTATTAGCCCATTTGAACTATCAACGGGTATTTTTCGATTCCCAATATCCAACAGCTGCTTTGAAAATTCTGCCGCAGATGGATCGTTTCGTACATAACTGTACACGGACATTTGTAGTAGTGTTATTGTTTTAACATATCTCCACAAAGGAGAACATTTAAGGCAGGCATTGAGTTCATCCGATGACCGGCAAAGTTTGTCTGAAGTCACCCGCCAACAATATCATGGCGCCGCCAAATATTTCTTGGCTACCTAGCAAATCTTTCAAGGTTCAATCTAAAGCTTCAAGTGACTTTTTGTGTGCCATTGTACACTCATCCCATACGATAATCTTGCACTGCTGCAAGACAAAATTCACTTCAAATATTTGAACAAAATGTTTCACAAATATTAATACTAACCGTGAATGATGTTCGCCAAAAAACCACAAAACGCTAATTATAGCACTTGATTTAGATTTACACAGAAGAAAAATCACTTAAATTGTATCCAACACGCACAAAGCCAAGACGCTGGCTATACAAATATGTGCAAACATACACTCGAGTGGAGTGTGAATGGTTGAAACGGAGAAACGCTGTTTGTTCTCTGTTCACTCACTTCGTTGGCTCAACAGATGATTTTTTCGTTGGAAAGGTATTGTTTTTTTTTACATACAATACTGCTACAAAAGAATACCTTTCCAACAAAAAAAAGAATCATAAAATTCGGTGTTGCCAAACTCGAGATATAAAAGGACAAACATTAATCAAACTCATTTTTATATATATAGATATAGATTTGTTTGTTGGAAATAACTCTGCTAAAATTGGCGTTTGAGACAACGACATAAATGAGTGTCGTACACCGAGGTATTTATTCAACTGACGTTTTTCCTAAGTAATCCAAGCCTCTATTGATTCGTATCTTGAACAATACAACCTCGATAACTCGATGTCCAAGGAGATATATACTTATATTATATATTTTTCCACGCTTTCCTAGATTGTTTGCAATTGCACCAGACGGTTTTGCCCTTTGTATATTTCTATCATTCAGAATCAGAAGGACGGTGTTGTTACAATAAACATTAAGTCGGTATCAATGTTTTCGAGTACAATTTTTAGTTTCAACAATGACTGTTAAATTGGCTTAACGACCGACGCATGAGACAGTGCGACCTATAAAATTGGTTATGCCGGCAGCCTCTTAGACAAGGAGATCCTCGAGCTTGAGAATGTCTCCAGTCTTGACGTTTTGATGTCCTCAGCGGCCAAGATATTTTTGAGAAAAAAGCACCCTAATGTTACGTTCGATTTTGTTTCTAAAGTTCTAATTAGTTCTAGCGTTCACTAGTCTAAGAGGTAATTCTTCTATTAGTAAGGTTTAATATCCTTTTAATGACAAAGAAGTATATGAGATCAAGTATTTCATTTGAATCCGACAACCAATAAGTTGGTAGAGTGAAAGTCGCAGTTACATCCAATATTGATTTTATATAATGCTTTACCCTTTCTTGATATAAGTCTAGAACTTTAGAAGGTGGGCTTTTCGAGTAATCGAATACTTTGGTTCGTTGATTTTAAATTAATTTTCATATCTTCAGATCTTATTTACATAGTCATAGTTATATTCATGGTCTTATTCATAGTCTTGCTATTACTTTTTTCAAAATTAGTCTTGTTTGTTTACACATTGTTCCTCGATTCTCGTGAGGATGATCGCAAAAACATTAAGTGGTGCGACAATACCGCTCTGCTTGTTATCTGTTGCCGCAGCTTGTGCATACGACCGCGCACTAGATATATTAGGTGATGAGGGATTATCACTTTGCTTGTGTTCTGGTACCGCGGGATGTTTGTGCGTTTCTTAAATTTTCTTTTGCTGTTGTTGTCCTTCCTTTCGTAAGCTTATCTTTATCTGGTTTCTTCATAAAACTTTGCTTTAGCCACTTCTTGAGTTATCCCAAGGGCACCATTATGGATCAACATTGATCTAAGTGTTACGGGGGAAGCACTTCCTTGCCGTGTCAACTCTACTCCCTAACCTAAGCCTTTAAGTTTGCGGCGTCTTCACTATTTTACGCCTTTTTTGGCTAGATGAAAGAAGCAGTATCCTCTTTCTTTGAGCTGCAGTTCATCGTGTGGTGTTTGTCAGCACATAAGCCAGCTTGTGCATGGTTAAAACTTGTGCAGCATTTGCGCAGAGGAATCAATCTTCAAATTTTTCGTTGGTTTTTACTTATAAGATTTTCTTTCTACAAATTACCCTTTATCCAAAGTTAGCATAAACAAAGGATGGCCGCACTTTACGACGTTTTCTTCGCTACGTGCCGTTTTCTGTTTTTCTGTCTTCTATGTTGTAGCACCAATTCTACAAGTCGCTTATGGCGTCGTTTTTTGAGCACGTGTAGTGGAGCCCCCTAGCATCAACACGTATCCGCCTTTCCGAATTATTTTCATACGTGTACCATTATATTTTCTTGACATTAAACTTTTGCTATACCATAGCTAGCAGAGTCGTAGATGTTAAATTTCCCAATGTTGTTGCTAAATTGGCTTTTTCCCCTTATTCTTAAAAGTATTGAATACCTGTTTTATGTTCTTCTTTGATATTTTTATGTAGTGTTTCGTTTTCTATTATTTTTTCTATCGGCATCCTTTTTAATAGTCTTAATTTTTGCTTTCTTTATATGTAGAGTTTTTTTAAGCGTCACCCCACACGATTTTATATATGTAGTTCTTTATATGGCATTATCTTTTTTTTTTTTAATAAAAGACTTATTTCACTATTATTTCTCTTTGAAGTTACTGTAACTGGAATTGTTGTATTGAATTGCGAGAAGTAATGAAATTAATCTAATCCCATCTAATGAAGCAACTTTAAATTCTATTGTCAATACAGATTTCATGAGGCAACATGTTCTGTTCATTAGTTCTTCTCCCGTCTTAGGAGACTATCATTTTTTGGAAGTTTTGGCGGAGGTTCAGACGAAGAAACAAATTTTCTCTACTTTGCTGTTCTTTACTTTTTTACGATCCAGTCAGTTTTCGGAGTGAGTTATTCTTTTCTTTGTCAGTTTGGTACTCTTGATTGGTTTTTAGCTTGATTTGAATTTTACCTTCGTTGAATGGAACTCCATATTACTGAGACTTAGTCGGAGTTCAGCATTTTTATTTGCAATATAGTGGAAGTATGTATATAGTGGGGTAATTGTGCTCCATCCTGATGGTGCTAATCTCGATATGTTTCCAACTTTTCTTTAAAAAGGATCAGTTGAACGCAATAAATGGTTCCCCCTAGAATTCATACAACCAACTCCTGAAGAGACTGGATTTGGCAGTGTACTTGGAGTACCATCGGGGGTATGTATTCCTACAACTTTTGTGAAACCCAACACCAAATGGGCATTAGTTAAACAAACCAAACCATAAAACGTTAAAGTGATATTAAAAGTGCTTGTTTTTACCTGACCCCTTGTTTACTGTGTTACAGTGAGTGTGACCCAACAGGCAATGGGTAAAAAGGAGAAAAGGAAGGAAAATATCATCTCGACGTACAATGACATACTCAAGAAAATTAAAAGTGGGATGGCCAACCATGGTAAAGAATTTCTGGTTGGAATCCATGAAAAACTGAGCGATATGGATGCGCTCTATGAGAACGAAGGAGTTCAGGAAAACGACATGGAAGTCGTTGATGACGTGGCCAACGATGGAGATGCCAGCGAGACGGAAGACGAAGAGCACTCTTGCTCTTCCGATTCTGAGCCTGAAGCCACCGATGAGCAGTCATCGCACAAAGAATTCTGTGCTGTGCAGTCAAAAAAGCGCAAGCACTCTGACTCATCAACGCCAACCTTAACATTGAACCAAACGCTATTGCCCATCGTTCCGTCAACATCAAGCAATACGCCACCGGTACCGGCTACAACAGCTCACAAAAAAACAACAACAACAACTGCTGCGTCATCCCCGGACATCAAATCTAGCATAATGCCGCCAATAATATGCTACAAACTCAACGTAGCTGAGCTTAGCAGATACACTAGGGGCCTCCGTATCGCCTACAAGGTGCATAAAATCAACTCCATGAAGTCGGTGATAACTACCAAGTCGAAGGAAGACCACTCGAGAGTAAAGGAATTCCTACAGTCCAGAAAGACCGAATTCAACACTTACACGTCCAAGGAGGACAAGAAGAAGCTTCTGGTCCTCAAAGGGATTCATCATAGCTATGATGTAGCGGAGATCAAGAGCGAGTTGATCCTCGAGGGCATTCCTGTAATGGATGTTAGTCCTTACAAAACCACTAGGACGGACCGCAAGTTCAACAACTTCGTGGTACAGGTTGAAAAATCCTGCGATTTACCTTCGGTTTATCAAAAAACCCTCCTGATGAACCAAAAAGTTCATTGGGAAAAGCTGAAACATAACGGAGTCACACAGTGCAGAAACTGTCAAAAATTCGGACACGTGGCCAGCAACTGCGGCATGAAATACCGATGTGTAAAGTGCAAGGAGGAGCACCTTCCCGGTAATTGCCTGCGCAACTCAGCAAACAACAAAGACGACAAGGTGTACTGCACAAATTGTCAGTCGATTGGACATCCAGCCAACTACAAAGGATGTCCTAAATACAAACAAAAAGTAGCTGAGAGGGTGAAAATTGCTCTTAAGAAGAAGGAACAACATCAATTTGCAGTCAAATCCGCCACTCAAGGTATCAAGACCGGAATGAGTTTCGCCGATGTTGCTGCCTTGAACACCAAAACACAGTTGAAGACTTCATCAACGACCAAACCAGGCCCCAAACCATCCCCAACTCCAGCCAACAAGCCACGCAATACACCAGCGAAACCATCTGCTGCCCAGACCAAGGGGACTTACAACCTTTTTGATGACACAGAACGACTTTTTGGAACGGATCTCTTTACGATTCTTCAGAAGGCCAAGAAGGTTATACCGGACAACTACGCCGCACTCGACGACAGATCGAAAACATTGATTTTAGGGAGATTTATTTTTGAAATATGCTCCCCACAATAAATCGGCTAAGTATAATTTCATATAATGTTAATTCAATTTTTTCCATAGCCAGACGTATTTCTTTGAGCTTATTTATTAAGTCAAAAAAACCCGACATTTTATTGTTGCACGAAACAAATCTCTCTTCGAGAAATCCCTTCAAGCCTGACGGCTATGAAATTTTCAGGGTAAATAAATCCCCCGAAAGAAGAGGCACTGCGATCCTTGTTCGAAGCACCATGAAAAGTGATGAAATCATTTTTACT
Organism: Criorhina ranunculi; assembly: GCA_951813785.1. Taxonomy (NCBI): domain Eukaryota; kingdom Metazoa; phylum Arthropoda; class Insecta; order Diptera; family Syrphidae; genus Criorhina; species Criorhina ranunculi. The sequence continues at coordinate 50,241,594 of OX638384.1, read as the reverse complement.
GGTTTGCTTGCAATGGAAGCCACTGGGGTAGTTATCACGGTGTCCGATACGGAGACTCTGCTGATCGTCTCAGTATACAACAGATGTAACTCTTCACGAGAAAACATCCAAAGAGACCTGACTACGATTAACCTCGTATCCAACCTCCATACGTATTGTGTGATTGGTGGTGACTTCAATGCCAGACACCCACTCTGGCGAGATGACGAGAGTTCGCCTCAGGGCTTAGCCATAGTTGACTGGCTGCATGGTAATGCTGATCAACATTCCTTCGTGGTTGTTTCGCAACCACTCAAAACATTTCCTAGAACTCCCTCCACTCTGGACTTCTTTTTGGCTTCGTCCAATTTTATTAGTATTCTGCCTGAATTCCAGAATTTTACTTGCTTTACGCACGCAAGCGATTCTGATCATCTAGCGGTCGAACTTAGGGTTCGGTTATACCGCAGAATCATGATACATCGTGTTACGCCAGAACAGCATACCATTTTCAATAAAATTAATTGGAACCGATTTCATTCGGAAATTGAGACTGACCTCTCACCACCTACTCCAGACCAGAATCTCAGCAATATTGAGATTGACGGTTTCATTACCCACTTCAATACCGTGGTTAACAATGCCATAGATAGGCAAAAGACTCCTAGAACCAGCAGAGATAGGTACGCTAATCTTCCCCAGTCTATTCAAGCAATTTATGCTCACAGACAACGACTCCGTAAGCGACTCCAAAGAATTTTCCATCGCACTTATAATACTGTTAATGAGGAATATCGCAGCGTGCACTCTCAACTTCAGTGCATTAACACGATGTTCCTCCAAGCAGTAAGGCACCACAATGAAGTAGAGTTCAAGAAACGTCTTGAAAACATCAAACCAGGCCCTGACGCATTCAAGAAAATTAATGCACTGGTTGGGAAATCAAATACCATACCAGATGCCATTAGTTATGGCCAGCATACGGCTACTACTCCGGTCGAGAAGGCAGAAGCCTTCGCAGTCCACTTCGAAAGTAATTTCAATGACCGACCACCAGCGCACCTTCCCGACTTCCTTGAGCAAGTCAATTCCGAAGTTAGTGAAGCGCTCTCTATGGGCAATCCATTAGCGAACTTTAGCGAGGAAAACCCTTCAAATTACCCCACCGTTGACGCAGTCTTCACAAATGCAGCGGAAGTAAGGGAAATCATCCAGAACAGCAATTCCAAAAAATCTTCGGGAACTGACCACATTTCTAACTTTTTACTGAAAAAGTTACCCAACATTGCCATTCTCTTGCTTGCATTCAATAATTGCGTTAACAATAGCTACTTTCCAGCTTCGTGGAAAATAGCAAAAATTGTCCCTGTGCCAAAGAAAACAAACCGCTCGAATGTGAACGGGTATCGTCCCATAGCCTTGCTTTGCTGTATCAGCAAGATTTTTGAATCTTTGATCCTGGTCAAAATCAACCAACTATGTTCGGAAAGAACAATTCTTCCTAACTTTCAATATGGTTTTCGAGCTAGGCACTCGACCATTCACCCACTCCTTAAGCTCCATAATGATGTCACCAGGGGACTTAATAAAAAAGAAACAACAGTGGCCTGTCTTTTAGACATAGAGAAGGCATTCGATAGTGTTTGGGTCAAAGGTAGTCCTTTTTTTCAAGCTCTTAGGATACGGTTTCCCCAATTATTTAGTAAAACTAATAAATAATTTTCTTACCAACAGAACTTTTTTTGTACAGGTGAACAATATCAAGTCGTCAACGAGGAGGATCAACGCCGGAGTGCCCCAGGGATCAAGACTTGGTCCGATCCTTTTCAACCTGTACACTGCGGACCAGCCACTGAATGTTCCACGGACGAGGACTTGTCTCTATGCGGACGATTCAGTGACATACGCTGTCTCCCTGTCACCAGAGATTGCAGCGCGACGTGTTGAAGCCCACATTCGAAGCCTCTGGGATTATTATCTCAAATGGGGACTTAAAATAAACAGCGGCAAGACGGAGCTGATCTGTTTCCGGACACCGACGACAGTAACTCGTCGTCGAGCATTTGCCACCCGTTGCAGCAATTTGAAGATTCGTCTTCCCGACAACACGGAGGTACCGGTTAAAACCTCAACTAAGTACTTGGGAATTAACTTCACGGAGAAGTTTAAGTTCAATAACCACGCTGAGAACATCCTAAGAAGGGCCAATTATGCGTTCCATCTGGTCCATCCGCTCCTCAAGAAGCGGAACGGACTCAGCAAGGACACCAAGTTGCTAATTTACAAGCAACTCATCAGACCGGTCATCACGTATGGCTGCCCGATTTGGTTCACCATTTCACCGTCCATGATGAAGAAAATTCAGATCTTCGAACGAAAAATCCTAAGAACCTGTACGGGACTTTGGAGGCATAAGGACACACGCAGATTTTTCAACAACCGAAAAATCTACGACAGCGCTGGACTGATCCCAATCGAGAAATACATGCTGCAACTCTCAACAAGACTTCTGCACAATCTTGCTGACCATCCAAATCTGGAGATACAGGAATTGTTCCAAGTAAATGTAGAACCGAATCATCGATACCTGAGCGCCCGAGCGATCAACGATCCCAGGTTTGACGACATCATACATAGCAACACATTCTACAAGACTGCCGACCATCGACATTACAGGGGATAGGCCCTTGTAATCATCCCGCACACCAAACAACATCCAACACTTATATTTTTTTATGTTCTTATTAATTATTTGTAAAAAAAATTACTTACTTAACATGTAATAGATTAAGCTGTCAATAATACTGATTTTGTAAAAACAAAACCATTATAAAGTAGTCAGTTGAAATACGTTGGGCCCCTTTTGTTGAGCCGACATTTTTATTTTAGTTATAGTCTAGTTTTAATCCAATTTGTACATAAAACACGGTAAATAAAAATAATTTCTTAATCTAAAAAAAAAAAAATGTATTCCTACAGTTTTCTCTACTGCAGGCATTTTTTAGGAATTAATTTGGAGCTTGTTACTTGTTAGTTAGAGTTTGGATTTTAGTCACCTTCTTCGACAGGCATTCTTCACGTCGGATATATTCGAAGCCTTTACCCGATTTAACATTTGAGTTATGCATTGAATTGGCGTCCAATGATGGTACTCATTATAGGCACATTTTAAAGTATTTCACTTGTAAAATGATATTAGTTAAAGTTTCTCTTGAGAGCTTTCCTATAATTTCGTTAAGTTTTCTTGAACTGTTGTGCAGAAGTTTTACCCGCAGTATGATACAATCGAATTATAGGTCAGCCGTATAGTGTATTATTCCATTTCAGTACAAGAGCATGATCTTGAGGAAATAGAGATGCCCATAATAATTATCGCTACGCGCAATAGGTCTGAAATTTCTTGATAAACTTCTTGAAACTAAGATTTGAGAAGTCTTATCTTGTATTCTTGTTTGGTTGTCACCAGACAAAATTTTTGAATTATATTCAAATGACTCCATACGTTAACTAATGTTTCAGAATTATAATCAATGCAAGGACAATTGGAAGAAACAAATCCACTCTTATTAAGAAAAATATATCATAATAGTTCAGAATATGCGGGTTACGAAATAATATATATATTTGGCGCAACAGCTCATAGAGAACCAGGTCCTAGGTTCTCTCAACCATCCATGTTATATTTTTCGCACGAATGGAAGGGACCTACAGTTTTATTACCGACTCCGAACGACGGATTTAGAAGCTTTTTCATGACAGATTATACGCTTGCAGGTTTTTCATGCCCACGAAGAGGTGTTACCGCGAAAACGTTTGGTGGATTTTGAGGATCGAACCTGTGTCCTCTCGCTTAGCAGTCCAACGCACTTACCAATAAGCCACGGTGACCATGCTGGTTAAAGTTGTATAAAATTGAACTAAAGATGGAACTTGTCTTCGCAATATTTTTGATCATGTTTTTAAAAAATAAAACAAGAAATCGACTGGGGAGCCAGTCCTGTACTTCTCACTTTGTACTGCGTTATATTAAGTCGAAAATTATTTCCAATATACCCCACAACGAGCTTGCGTTGTCTTCCCACACCTTTTTTTTTTTAATATTTCTATAAATATCGGCATCCGTTAGACCGATTTTGCTCAAAATCTTATCAGATCTAAGTTTCGTCCTAACAAACAAATAAAGCAACAAAAAAAAACCGCATGAACATACGTCGATCGATTTCTAGTGTATCGTTATGTCAGTGGTCAGGTCTTGAAACATTTTTTCGGACTAATTGCAATACTTCCCCTTTAGAGTTGGGAAGTAAAAATAAAAAAGAGTCTATTGGAGAAGCTATTTAGGTGCCGAGACATTTTTCTCTTCTATTCAATGATCACCACAAAAAGGCGAATATATACAATTCGTACAATTAGAATGACTTGAGTCAGGATGACAACTCTAATTGGACTCCTTGCTAATATTAACGCAGTAGATAAGATAGAAACAATATTTCGAATGCTGCTGACTAGGCAATTGGTGTAAGAATAGTGGACAAATTGAAAAAGAAGAAAGAGAAGTTTGACGCCGATGGCGAAAAGGTGCAGTTAGCAAACGATAAGTTCGTTGTGTCGATTGCTATTTGGGACAGTTAGATTAAAACTAAAAGCAGGTGACATCGAGCTGAAAAACGTTTTGTACATTCCAGAATTACAAGGTAGTCCGTGAATAAAATAACCAAGGATAATTTTGCAGCCGATTTCTTACATGACGTTGCTGTTGTGAAAAATTTGCAAAACTCTGTTGTTTTAAAGGCCTATAAGAAATGCGTTCTGTATATCATTAAACCTCAAACTGAATTTCTGTCTTATCAATCCAGCATTAAGAGCAACACGATGCAAAAATGGAACCAACGGTATGGACACCTGAACATGAATAATCTTCAACAACTTAAGAATCAGAGCGTTGTAGTTGGCCTCAATATTGATTCATCTGATATTAAACTGGATTGCGTTGTGTGTGCAAAAGGCAAATTGACGGTGCGACCTTTCCCTAAACAATCATTTACTCGGAGTAAACAACTGTTAGAGTTGGTGCATAGTGATGTATGCGGACTAATGAGAGTATCATCGGCTGGGGGAGCAAGGTATTTCATGACACTTATCGATGACAAATCAAGAAATATCCAAGTTTATTTTCTGAAAACGAAAGATGAAGTATTTAACACATTTAAAAAGTTTAAGGCTATAGTCGAGCTCCAAACGTCACGTAAAATAAAATGTTTGCGAAGTGACAACGGCCGCAAATTTGTGAATAAAGCTTTCAACCAGTACTCCACAGCAGAACGGTATAGCTGAAAGAGCCAACCGAACGGTCGTCGAGATGGCTAGGTGTCTGCTGTTGGAGCAGAATCTCCCGGAGTACCTGTGGGCGGAAGCCATTAGTACGGCATCTTATCTGAGGAATAGATCACCATCCAGGATTTTAGGCAACGTTACTCCATTCGAAATTTGGACAGGATCAAAACCCAATGTTGCCCACTTAAAAGTCTTTGGGTCGAGAGCCATAGCATTGACAAAAAGGCCTGGAAATTCCAAGTTCGCTGCAAAAGGTCGTGAGTTGATCTTGGTAGGATATTCGGAGGAGTCCAAAGGATACCGCCTTTTCGATCCCAAGGCAAATAGAAAAGAGTCGCAAAGTTAAATTTTTGGAAAATGATACACAAAACAGTTTTTTCGATGTAAAAGATTTCTTACTTGCAGAAGATGGAAACAATTGTTTTTCCAAAGAACAAACCAACGACGATGAACAATCCCCTCAGAATTTAAAGCCATCAGTCAAACCAGCTGACTCACCAAGTGCGCCTAGCAAGACACTGGTTGTTGGACCGGGACGGCCGAGGATCATGCGCACGGGAAAGCCTGGTAGGCCAGCTAAGCAGTATAATATGGTTGAAGCGGTTAATGCGATGGGAGAACTGTCGTCAGTTCCATCATCAGTTACAGAAGCAAGGAACAGCCGTGACGCTGAGAAATTGGAGTCTGCCATGCAGTTGGAATATGATGCACTTGTTAAGAATGAGGCCTGGTTGCTCGTAGACCCACCATTAAAGGATCAAATAATTGGATGTAAGTGGGTTTTTAACCTGAAAAGAAAACCAGATGGATCGATTAACAGGTACAAATTTAGGCTTGTAGCCAAGGGGTGTTCCCAGAAATATTTGATAAACTATAATGAAACCTTCTCTCCCGTAGTCCGTTATTCGACCATACGTTTAGTTTTAGCTATTGCGGCAGTATGAACTTCTTGTGCATCACCTCAATATTACGTCAATGCTGAATTAAGCGAAGATGTTTACATGACACAACCCGAAGGTTTTGTGGACAAAGATAACCCACAGAAAGTGTGCAAGCTGCGTAAGTCACTTTATGGCCTAAAACAGGCGGGGAGAGAATGGAATAAGAAGTTGAACGAAGTGTTACAGCTAATTGGATTTACGAGGGGTAACAGGGAAAGCTGTGTGTATTTCATGAGAACTGATGCTGAGATCAACATTGTGGCCGTGTATGGTGATGATTTTTTGATTGCTTGTTCGTCGGTGTCATCAATAAACGCAATAAAGGCAGAAATCGGAACTGCGTTTGATTGTGTGGACAAAGGGCCAGTCCAACAATTTCTAGGGATTGAAATTGAGCGCAGCCAACCGCGGGGACCAATTGCGATACATCAACATCAAAATATAAGGTTACTTCTGTGTCGATTCCGGATGGATGCATGCAAACCCTGTTTTTACGGCACTTGACCCAGGGATGAAATTAGTGAAGTCCAAAGTGAAGCGTGCAAGAAGGAAAATCCAAGCTACTTCCAATCAATAGTGGGGGCTATTATATATTTAGCGGTTTCTACGAGACCAGACATCAGTCACACCATAAACAAACTCTCTCAATACAACGTGGAGCCTCATGCAGAGCAACTCGGAGCATTGAAACATTTATTGCGGTATATCAAGACTACTTGTGATGTAAAGCTGTGTTTTCCAAAATCGTCGAAAGGTCTTGAAGCGAACGTGGACGCAGATTGGGGAGGCAACACCGTTGAAAGAAGATCCTTCACAGGATTTGACTTCACATTTAGTGATGGACCCATCTCCTAGGAATCGAAGAAACAGCTATCAGTTGCTCTCAGTAGCACTGAAGCCGAATACATGGCTCTGTCGCAAGCGAGTAAAGAAGCTGTTTACTTGCGGAACTTGGTATCCGAGTTAGGCTTACTCTCTACTAATCATTCTTTTCTTCTATTTAATGATAATATAGGTGCACAACAGTTGGTGAGAAATCCGGTACACCATCCCAGAAACAAACACATCAATATCCGTTTCCTCTACATTCGAGACCTGTATGAAGACGGCACAAGAGACTTGAAATACCTTTGCTCTGAAGACATGATAGCGGATATTTTTACCAAGAACTTGGGCAAAACAAAGCACCTGAAGTTTAGTTCGATGTTTGGCATACCGATTAAATAACCCTCCTGAAGTGCAACATATGCATTGTGGGGGAGTGTTGTTAAACTTTAATACAATACTGTACTTTAACTGCTTGTCAAAGCATTTGTTGCAATTTCCGTTACTTGAATTGTTTTTCTCTTTCTCAGAACTTTACTATGTATCAGTCTCTGTAAAGTCACCCAAGAGTAAACTACTATTCATTTTGTTATCTTCTGACTGAATCTCTTTTATTAATAAAACCCATAGCAAGCCAGGGTCTCTTCATAATTTTACCCTCATAATAATACACAACATTAAAAATCAGTTTACTCATGTACCACTTTCTTCATTTAACCTAAATTGGTTTCCTACTGCTGTAAAACGCTATGATTTGTATGTTACGGCGTTCAATGTATGAATGTATTGTAATAGTGAAAGATAGACAACTTCAAATAAATACCTGTGAGTTCATTGGCCTGGTCTCCTTTCAAAATTCCAGCATATGAATTATCCTTCTCCCTTTTTGGATTTTCTATCACCACTGCTGGAGTTGTAGACAGCTTATTCATACTCTCGCTGAGATTTAGTTCTACAGAAGAGAAAGAACGGTTAGTAAATTCAAGTTCCGACTAAAGATTTTGCCTGCTCTCATCATACCAATTACTCCTTCTAGGGTGCTCCTCAAATCATGAACTCGTGCCAGCTTACAGGCACCTCCTTTCGTATCACTAAAGTCATATATGTACATAAAACCGTCTTCACATGCTACCATCAATTTCAGCTCTTTTTGTACTTTCGCCAAACCACAGACATGCTTTAGCCCGGGTTGCGACAAAACTGCTGTCGCAAATGCTCGATCCTGATTGAGAACATCACAGACCTGACTAGGAAAATAAGTAGACACAGCTTTCGACAGATACCCCGACCATCCACCACTCGACTCTGTTGTCTGAGTTGCACTTATATCTTCCAACGACGAAGCTCCAATTATCTCGGATTCATCCAGCACAGCCTTTCGTTCAGTTAGCTCAACAGCTTTGGAATCAATTTTAAATATATGTACCGTTTCAGTGTTTGAACTTGCGCAGAGAAAGTCTGCATTGGCGCTGAATACAAGAGAGGCAATCCGCACACATCGTTTCACTCCACGTCGGAATTCCTGTACTCGCTGACCATTCTTTACACAGAACACTCGGATCACAGTACCTCTCTCTGAGGCGGTGGCAATGAGCACCCCATTAGGTGAGAAACTTATCGCTGATAACGCGGTTTCATGTGCTTTAATCGTCAGACCAGGTTTCAGTTTGTTGGCATTGAAAATTCTTAATTCTCCCGATGTCGCCGATACGGGATACGCCAGGTGCGAGTTCAACGACAACGTACACAGCCCCAATTCGTTAGGTAAAATATTCTCAATTGAATGCAGGATTTTCATATCACGAATGTCGTGTATATGAATACTTTCAGCCAGGCATACGACAAGTCGATAACGATTCATTCGTACGCACAAAATTATCGATGGGTAAACGCAGTTACAAATATCAAGCTTTTTCTTGAAATGCAACATTTTCAGGCAGTTTGGTTTATTTTCAGTGACCAATACCACCAGACTACTGTTGAACAGTCGCTCCACAATTCGAATGTTCTCATTTTCTTTGGAATATATTTCGTCGACCTTATCGACAGATGAGATCGAATAGAGCCGATAGCCATTTTTACTCAGCACGGAAATGGAACTGTAAAAAGATAAGAGCCTGGAGTTATTAAAAATTAAATGGAACTTATTTATAGTATGTATGTATTTAAAGGAAAAACAAGGAACTAATGAAAAACGAGGAAGGGAAAACTCAACTCTTTTAAGAACAGGATGATGTCTGTAACCAGAATGACATCAAGCGATTTTATAGCATTATAGTTCATTGCTTAGATGATCCCCGAGGCTCAGTGGAGGGGACACAGGTTTGAACGTATTCAAAAATAGTTTTTCGCGGCACCACCTTTCACCTCTCGACCAGACATCAAGTAATAAAGAGATATTCGACTTCGTCCTTCTAACCCGCGGCACCCACACTACGGTGAGTTTCTCCTATTTTTACGTTTGTCTTCTTTTTTTCTTTTTTTCATTTCTACGTGGAGAAGTATTAATATTCGGTCAAGGTTTCAGCTACAAATGGAATATAATTTAGGGCAAAAGCATTTAAACGTTTGCCCAATTCGTGCATATTTTTATAGTGTAATCATAAGATACCTAAGTATAAAATATTGATTTTGAGTTAAACATTTTCTTGTTTCTTGTTTTCTGTTTTTGACAGCTCGTCGGTGAAACTTGTTCATATATTTGGAACTAGAATCAACAAGTTGCAAGAGGTTTTGTCCAAAAGAGAGTTCCACCTCGATATGGGACTACGAGGCATCCATGATTTCATGATTTCAATATTTTTACGAGGAAAAACAAAATGTGACCACAGATAAAGAATATGTTATTTATCTATGGCGCGACGTTATTACCACACTAGAGACTAGGGCTTTCATTTCAACTTGAGTCTAAAAAGGACTATCAAGAACAAAAAGGAACTCTCCCAGGTCAAGAGAGCCAGAAATTAAGAAGAGAATTTGCGTGTAAAATCTCTAGTCTTAATTTCCAATTGTAAATTAAATTATTTTCCACTGGTTTTTAATAAAAAAAAAAAAAAACTTGGTCTGCGAATTCCGTCTAGTGTTCCTTAAACATCGATAGTCTATCGATACTTATCGATAGTAAATGACTATAGAAAACAACGATGGTTTTAAGAACTATCGCAAGTGCAAAAATGAATGAATTTTCCATTTATATATGGCGCGGGTCACATGATCCGGTATACCGGACAGACTTGGCAGTACGGTTGTCTGACAGACCGATTGTTGCATTTTAAATAACGCACAAAAAGCTCCGGTCCTCTCCATCCCGCCGCTTCTCTACCCTATCACCTTTTTTGCCCCTTTTCTCTCTCTTTTGTCCGTTGCCCTCTCAAGCTAGTACTCTTGATTTGCCATAGCTTCCGGGGGACAACAAAGCAGGTATCCTGGAGCCAGAGCCAGACGGACGGTCTGGAAACTCTGACCGGACGGACGATCCACACCCCTGAATAACCCCGGGAAGATAGTCCATAAAATACTTATCTGTACTTTAGGGCAGAATGAGGGTCTCTAATTAATTAAATAAAGATCGCTGGACAGGGTGGATCATGAACCCAAGCAGTCACTGAAACGATAAAACAAACAGAACCAAAAGATTTAGAAGAATTAAAGGAGGCTGTCCGAACACTGGATGTGATTTCCTTTGTTCTGGCAGCTGACTAAAGAGTGCGAGAGTGGAAGCGAATTCAGCGCATCCCCCAATAGCTGAATTCGTGTCAAGTATGAATGTGAAAGGGTGTGAGTGATCTGTCAGCGCGGCAATCCCACTCCATGAAAAAGGAAGCGAATTTGGGTGGATTATCCAGCGGATTACCAAAATTTTCTCAAGATGGATGCGAAAACGTATAACGAATTATTGGTGACAGTAAAACCGTACATTGAACGACAAAATATGAACAAGAGAGATTCTATCTCACCCAATAAACGACTCACTGCCACATTGCGTTAGTTAACATAAGTTAATTGTTGCAATAATTGCATACGAGACGCATATTTGTATGGATTGATAAGGCAAAATGCAGTTAAGAGGCGTCGATCTGCGAGTGGAAATGAGGTGAGAAAATTCCAAAATAAATATTTTATATGGGGAATTAAACATGAAAAATAGGTATGCAAAAAAGCATTTTGTTCAGTTTATGGAGTCCATAAAAATCGAATCGAAAGACTCTCAAGCTTTTTGGTTAAAAAAGTAACTGCACCCTGACATGAGAGGTCATCACGGCAACAGAGTAAACAAGATTCCAGAATATGTTGTCCAAAATATTGACAGCCATATTAAAAGTTTCCCAAAACGATCTTCTCACTACAGCCAAAATAAGGAATAGAAGTACTTATCTTCCGAATTAAATGTAAGGAAAATGTATAATCTTTATTTATTTAATCAAGCGTTTTTGCATTGATGACTGAAAAAAATGGTAACCGAAAGCCAAAAGTTACATACGATTTTTAAAGGGAATACTTTGCGAAAAATTGCAAGCTTTCTTTTGGATCACCTAGATCAGATACTTGCCAGACGTGTGATAGCCATGAAAAGAAAATAGCTGCAAATGATTCTGAGGAAGAAAGACGTGCACTCAAGGTTGCAAAAGATCTTCACGAAAAGAAGGCTAAAACGTTTTATGATGATCTACGCGAAAAAAGCTCCGAGTGCCCACAAGACTCGGCAGTTGAGTGCATTACTTTTGATTTCCAACAAAATTTGCCACTTCCACTAATACCATCGGGTGATGTCTTTTATAAAAGGCAGTTATGGGTCTTAAATTTTTGTATCTTTAAATGCAGTACCAAGAAAAGCTACATGTACATGTATGATGAGACCAGCGGGAAAAAAGGTCCAAATGAAGTCATAAGCTTTTTGCATCATTTTATTGAACACATTTTAAGTGAAACTGTGACGAAATTATATTAATTTTAAGATAACTGCGACGCTCGAAATAAAAACAACACTCTCGTCCAATATTTATGTGCTCTCGTAAAAAGGAATAATATAAGCCTTATTGAATACACTTCCCAGAACCGGGACACAGTTTTTTGCCCTGCGGTCGCTCTTTTGGCGTTATAGAAAAACAAAAACGACGAGTAGAACGTCTTTATCTACCAAAAGACTGGCGGAATTTAGTCAGTGAGCAATAAGGACATATTTGATTTTAAAACGAGCTTGGCTCCGTTTTACAAGAAAACTGTGACCAACAAAGATCGTATTAAGTGGACCATCTCGAAGTATCGAAGATTTTGCTATAGGAAAGAAGAAAATATCGCAAGCATTTCAGCTTCCATTAGTCACCATGGGCCATTAACGACATACAAAATAGAAATAAAAGCAAACCTGCATGGTGACCCCTTTAAGCCAAAATTATTATATACAAATAATCTTTCCCTCAACCCCAAGAAAAATGAGGATGTCATAAACTTGGCGGAAAAGTATGTTCCTCCAGCGGATATGCCTTTTTACAATAATTTGATGTCGCAGCAGTCTGTTCAAAAAGCTGAAAACTCAGACTACGAAGATGACAACGAGGGCCCCCTTTAATTCTCACCAAAATGTGTGCAAAAACAGGACAAATCCAAAATCAATTTTTTTTTTTTTTACTTTAATATACAATTTTTTGATATGTCTTTGAATTAAATAAATTACTTTTGATGATTTCTTTTCAAAATTAACTAATATTTTGTAATTATTTTGATTTCTTATTTTTGAGATTTTTTTTTTAATTTTCTTAACATTTCAAAAAGTGGATTTATCCGATTGTTGCATTGGCTGCTTCAATTGGTGCAATGATCTCTATGCATTTCTATTGATGAACATTTATTAATAAAACTATCTAATTCAAGCGACTCAGAGCAGTTCAAATTCAAAGATTCTTTTGGTTCATGTTTCCTTATCTTTTTTAAATCTTATTAAAGAAAAACAAAATATCTACATATTTTTAAAATAATTTCTCATTTCAAATAAATACCCACATAAATATCCGGTAAATACCTTGCGTATGTACCCTCAAAGGGTATTTACCTGGTATTTGCTCATCACAGGCCAGACACGCGTTCGCACGATCAGCCCTTTTTAATTATTCGGTCACAACCACACGTTTTGAAGAATTTTCGAAAATGAAATTTACTCCAGGCCGAACAGACACGCGTTCGAACGGTCCAGCAAAATTCTGTCCTGCAAACAATTTTGTAAACCATCCGGTACGACTGACAGACCATCGTTTGTTGCGTTCACATTATCAAAATTCCGTTGTTCTTGCCATGTCTGTCCGATAAACCGGATCATGTGAGCCCCGCTTCTTGTAACAGTAACAGTTATAACCGTTATTCAAAAATAACCCTTAATGGCATCACTAATTGATACTATCAGATGTTTCTCGCAAACTATCGTGAACTTTCGCAAATGAGAACTATCGATTTTCAAGGAACACTTTCCATCACGTTGTAGTTTGGTTTCTTTTTTTTTAGTAAGAAAATGATCCAGCGTTGGGCACCATTTCTATGTTGATATGAGGTGGATATTCCATGTTGCAGCACAATAGTGACACTATGCACATAGATTATTGACGGGATACACAGTAGGGACCCAGGACTGAATGATAAGGGAATCAACATGGACGTTATAATGTATAGAGATTGAAATTATGGTGGATTATAAGCAGAGCAGGGTGTACACGATGACTGACGCAGAGGAATATCAATGAATTTGCGTGGCATGTGAGATTCTAGGGCATTACAAGCTAAAGTGGACATGATCACCAACGTAATGGTAGAATGTACGGTCGACATGGTAGAACTGGTGAATAAGAAATTCCAGTCTGGGAATTCTAAAAGAACGTTTTTTTTAAACAATTCAGTCACAAATTTTGCAATAATAGTTAATTTGATTAACAAACATTATTCTGACTCTGACTGAAAAGTAAGATTCCCAGGTCAAGAAAAAGTATGAAAAAATATTCCATAGGATTTAAATATCAGACCCGAAAATAAGAGAAGTGGAATTTGGAAACATTATTCCAATGTTTCGCTACTGCTCCAAAGTATTAAACTATTCTGGAGGGACAACAGGCAACCTAGGAAGACATTTAAAAACACAGCATGAGGGTGTATCCTTACAAATAGTGAGATTTTTACCTCTGGCTCCAATACCATTATTACTCCTCCGGAAAGGTTAACAAATCCTACATAAGACAATCATCAAGTTCCTTGTAACACAGTCACTTCACTACCACCTAATCCTGCACCACTTTTGAAACAATCCCATTTATCCTCCTATGTACGTAGACCAATTTCAATTTTCTTTTCTAAACAACTAGACGAACAGCTTACTAAAACAATCGTTAAACAATATTATCTACGTCAAATGGTAGAGGACAAAGAGTTTAAAGAATTCGTTCATATGCTGTGGCCGAATTATCGAATGCCAACTAGAAAAACAATTTCGCATTCCTTAATTCCCCGGCTATATAATGAAACAAGGGAGATATTCAGTAAAATGTTGCTTGAAGTAGAAGCCGTGTGCCTTAGAACCGATGGATGGACATCTGCAACACAACAAAGTTACAGAGGCTTTACAGAACATTTCGTTCGGGAGGTAAACGGCAACAACACATTACAATCTTGCCTTTTGGGATCATCCCCTATGATAAAAGTCATACTACAATAAATTTGGCAAATATGTTGCAGGAAGAAGTTGAAGCTTGGGTGACAGACAATGCAGCAAATATAGTAGATGCTATTAATTATTACAAGCCATTTTCCTTGTTTTGCGCATAGTCTGAATTTGGTTTTAGGAGAAGGAATTGCTGTAATTGAACCACAGAGTTCAAAAGTGGAAAACATCGTCGCTTTTCTTAAACGAAGCTCTAAACCTAAAGCCTTCCTGAAATAAAGCTAAAACAAGACTGCGTGACGAGGTTGAACTCAACATACGAGATGCTGACGCTGATAATGAAAATCAAGGTTGCTGTTATCGCCATTCTTGCTATAGAGAATCCAGATTTAAACTGCCTGTCTTGTCACCCAAAGAATGAATGTTATTAGAAAATGCTATAGAAATGTTTAAAATATTCAGCGCGATTACCCAAAAATTATCTGCTGAAATTAATGTACGTACATATATATCGGATATAAGAAAGAATCGCTTATAAGAAACGCAAGCAAATACACCGTGCACTTCTTCATACAACTTCACACAAAAAATAACGCATATAAGAAAAACGCTTATAAGAAACAAACTGATATAAGAAACTTTTACCAGGCACCAAATTTATTAAATGTATTTAAAAAAAAAAACAAAAAACCTTTATAAGAAATGTGTGAATATGAGTGCAAATGACAGTGACAACCAGCTCCATGTCAAGTTAACATTCACAACAATAACAAACGGCGAATATATACACATAAATGTCTTGTTTTTTTTTGCGTTCTGGTATTCGTTATTCATTTTTTTTTTAACTGACAATTTTTTATAAGAAAATATTTTTCTTATGCGTAGGTTGTCCGATAAGTTTTTAGAATTTGGCAGCACTAATTTTTTTGATGTTTCTAAATATTGTAATATCGACTGCATTAGCGACATTTAGTGGAATTGTTATATCAACTGTATTAGCGACATTTAGACATTTTAGATATCGATCAGCGACATCTATTGGGGGGATTAGTGCTAAATTTAAGTGCATTCAGCAATTATAAGAACCTTCAGGAATTTTCTAGTACTTACCTCAGGCACGTTCCAGAACTATCGATATCTCACTAGATGGGCAAATCGTCGCCAGGAAGGAAGATTCTGGATTCGTATCTCGGGTATAAATACTACGAGCATTGAGAGCATGGACACAGTTGACTTGAGATTTAGTAGAGATACAGTTGAAAAGTGATTTGGATAGAGATTTTAATAGTGAATTAAAATTACAGAAGAATTTGATTGAGATTAATTGTTTAAGTTGTTTGGAATAAAAGAGTTGTGAATAATTGGATTTAAAGAGTTGAATATTGTTGGAATAAATAAAAGATAATCAGTTGTTTGTGAAAAGATTTAATAAAGACAAATAGAATAGAAAGGAGGAAAAAGTTTTATCATTGCGAACCGGCAAACACGTTACATTTGGTGTCAGAAGTGGGATAAAACTTTTTCAGAGTGATAAAAACGTTCAAGAAACAGTTTCTGGACAAAAGGAATAGTGGTGAAATTTAAACAGTGTTTGAAATTTGAACAGAAATGGGTCGCAAATTGGAAAACTTGTCCCTGGTCCAGTTAAAAGCGGAGCTGGGTAGGAGAAATCTTCAGACCAGTGGACTTAAAAGAGAATTAGTGCTCCGGTTGCAGAATGCTGTGCTAGAAGACGGCGGAGACCCTGAAACTGAGCTATTCGACGTCGAAGAGGAGGAGAATCCAATTACAACGACGGACATGGCCTCTCTAATGAAATTGCTCACCGAAAGGTTCGATGGGCAGGATAAAAAGTTCGATGAGCAAAATAAAAAGTTCGACGAGCAGAGCAAAAGGTTCGATGAGCAGAGCAAAAAGTCCGACGAACAGAAGAACTCTATGGAAGCCAAATTAGATGAGCAGAGCAAAATGTTCGAGAATTCTCTAGATGCCAAGCTAGACGAACAGAATAAGAAGTTCGACGAACAGAAGAACGCTCTGGACGCCAAACTCGATGAGCAGAGCAAACATTTCGAGAACTCTCTGGACGCCAAGCTCGATGCCAGATTCGATGAGGCCAGGAACTCTCTCGATACCAAGCTCGAAGAGCAAAAGCATGTTCTCGAGAGTCTAGAGGTCAAATTCGACCAGCAAATAGAAGATGTCGAAAAGAGATTGGAAGTGAAATTCGGAGGTCAGTACGAAGAAATGGAAAAACAATTCAAACATCTGACCAATGAACTCGACGGCGTGAAGAGGCAAAAACTTCGTGTGGGTTCAATCGAAGGTCCGAGAAGAAAGGAGATGCAGCCCCCGGTATTCGATGGTCAAACATCATGGCCTATATACAAGAAACAATTCGAAGCCGCCGCATTGGCCAACAATTGGGACGAGGAAGAAAAATCGATTGCACTCACACTTGCACTCCGAGGCTCAGCCGCCGAACTACTCCAAACCCTCGCGGATGACAAACATCGTGACTACGGCTCGCTACTGAAGGCCATTGAGATGCGATTCGGTGATGACCATATGCAACAAGTATACAGGGTTCAGTTGCGCCGAAGGGCTCAAATGAAGGGAGAGACACTGCAGCAGCTGCAGGCAGATGTGGAACGTCTGGCGCATCTGTCCTACCCCAATACTGGAAAGGAGATCATCAACGAAATGGCAACCGAAGCGTTTATCCAAGCCATTAACGACGAAAAACTACAAATGGCTGTTCGAATGGCTGGGAAGAAAACACTTGCTGAGGCTTTGGCTTTTGCCCTGACAATGGAGGCAGCAGATCAGGCCTCCCAGAGAATGCATCGTGTCAGGGAAATAATCACCGAGGAATGCTCCTGCCAGAGAGTGGACGCCGAGCGCCAAAATAACGCCGCAGAACGGCAGATTCGTTGTTGGAATTGCAACAAGATTGGACATCTACAACGGCAGTGCAGAGCACCACGAAGAAACGGAAGCTGTCCGCATTGTGCTAGCCGGAGACGCGACGAAGAAGCATCCAGCGGGGATAACATCCGTCCTGCTGGTCAAGCTTCTCATTCGGGAAATGCTTAAGAGCCAACTTCGCGGGGCAGAAGTTGGTTTCTGGAATCAATGGCCCCAGAACCACCATCCAAGTCTCCCAAACCAAGCGATGCAACAAAAGCTTGACCGTGGAAGCAATTATGGGCAACAACAAGTGCGTGGCTACCATAGACACCGGTGCCACGGCTTCCATCGTAAGGAGGGATCTCGTCCGGAATTCATGGCTACACAACACCAGTTGCTACTGCCTGAGGACTGCGACAGGAGAATCAGCAAAAGTCTACGGAGAAGTTCGCCTGAGAATACAAATGGCAGGCTTAACATTCTCCCACGTGTTCCTGGTGGCTGACATATGCGACGACTGCATCATCGGGGTGGACTTTATGGAAGCACATAAGATCATCCTGGACATCGGAATGCAGGTGCTGAGGTATCGACATGTGGAGATTCCTATGGTGTACGGAAACAAAGGCACAGTTAATCTCAGGTCGGTAATCAGCAAGGACGACATTTTGCCACCCTCTGCAGAGACAGTAATTTGGACAAATTTGGAGGGTGATCCTGGGAACCATCGATTCTTCCTCATTGAGCCAGATAACCAAAAAGACTCCCAGAACTACATCGTGGGAAGAATTCTAGTGGAACCAAAGAACAACATGGTACCAGTAAGGCTCATGAACCCGAAAAACTACAGCGTCAAATTAAAGCGAGGGGAAGTGATTGGAGAATGCGTACCGATTTCCGCGATCTCAGCAGCAACTGAAGAGGAGCCTGTGAAGCCGGTTCCGTCATACAGATTGGCGGAACTACGGAAGACCATCTTTCAACATTGTGAACTTAATCGGGAGCAGCGAAGCACGGCAGCGAATCTACTCGGCGAGTTTGCTGACATATTTGCGTTACAAGATGGGGACCACGGCCGAACACACTTAGTACAGCACCGCATAGACACCGGGGATGCTAGACCGATTAGACAGCCTGCCAGGCGACTGCCATTAGCAAAGCAGACAGAGGTTGCGGAGATGGTTTCGTCAATGGAGAAAGAAGGGCTAATTGAAAGTTCCCAGAGCCCGTGGGCATCGCCTATTGTACTAGTCAAGAAGAAGGACGGCAGCACCCGATTCTGCGTGGACTACCGCAGGCTGAATGATGCTACCAAAAAGGATAGTTACCCTTTGCCCCGGATCGATGACACACTGGACACCCTCTCTGGAGCCCAATGGTTCTCCACTCTCGATCTAAAGAGCGGCTATTGGCAAGTGCAGATTCACCCAGAAGACCGCGAGAAAACCGCATTCACTGCCGGAAATGGACTGTGGGAGTTTACAGTCATGCCATTTGGTTTGTGCAACGCTCCGGCAACTTTCGAGCGTCTGATGGAACGCGTCCTGCATGGACTAACCTGGAAAACCTGCTTGGTGTATCTGGACGATGTCATTGTGGTGGGAAAAACGTTTGCGGAACATCGAGACAACCTAAGGGAAGTCTTCAAACGCTTACGCAAGGCCCACTTGAAACTCAACTCGAAGAAATGTGCGCTCTTTAAACGAGAAGTGAAGTATCTAGGTCACATTATTTCGTCAGAGGGAGTGAGAACGGATCCGGACAAAGTTGAAGCCGTTAAAAACTGGCCAGTTCCCAAAGACAAACACCAATTGAGGAGCTTCCTTGGCCTCGCCACATACTACCGACGGTTCGTAAAGGATTTTGCCAAAATTGCGAAGAGCCTGCACCAGTTGACGGAAAAGGGAAAACAATTTAAGTGGTCAGGCGAATGCGAGCAGAGTTTTCGGCAACTTAAACAACAACTATGTGAGGCTCCAATACTGGCCTACCCCATCCCGGACAAGATGTTTATCGTAGATGCAGATGCCAGTAATGTTGGGATCGGAGCTGTCCTTTCGCAGGTGCATGATGGCCAGGAGAAGGTAGTGGCCTATTTCAGTAAGGTACTCTCCAAACCAGAACGGAACTACTGTGTAACAAGACGGGAACTTCTTGCTTTGATTATGGCGACGAAACATTTCCACAAGTACCTCTACGGTCAAAAGTTCCTCCTACGTACAGATCATGCAGCTCTAAAATGGTTGTTGCAGTTCAAAAACCCGGAGGGTCAGATCGCGAGGTGGACAGAGCGATTGCAGATGTACGAGTTCGAAATACAGCATCGCAAGGGGAAACTCCACTCAAACGCGGATGCCTTGTCGCGACGACCTTGTAAGGCCGACTGTAAGCATTGTGTACGAAAGGAGGAGAAAGAGATCGTTCCCGTCCAAGTAGTTAGAGCTGAGCCCATCATCGGTTGGAGTACCGAGGAGATCCGGAACGCTCAAAAGGAAGACCCGGATATCGAGCCGATACTAGCTTGGAAGGAAAACATGGAGAAACCTGATGGTCGAGATATCTCCGATAGAAGCCCTACCCTCAAAGCATATTGGGCACAATGGGACTCTCTACATGTTCAAGACGGCATCTTGAGGCGGAAATGGGAGATGCCCGATGGAAAGACGTGTAGGATGCAGCTCGTGGTGCCACGTTCAAAAGTGCATGAAGTGCTGCAGGAAATGCACGATGGTGTATCCGGAGGACACCTGGGTGTAAATAAAACGCTGGATAAAGTACGGGAACGATTCTACTGGCTCAGTGCGAGAGACGACATCGAGAGCTGGTGTCGAAAGTGCGTCACGTGTGCAGCGAGCAAGGGACCAAGCGTGAAAACCCGGGGCAAGATGCATCAGTACAACGTGAGCGCACCGTTTGAACGAATCGCTGTCGACATCGCAGGGCCGTTCCCGGAAACCGACCAGGGCAACCGATACATCTTAGTTGTTATGGACTACTTCAGCAAGTGGCCTGAAGCGTTCGCGATTCCCAACCAGGAGGCTAAGACCGTTGTAGAAAAGATTGTCAACAACTGGGTAAGCAGGTTTGGTGTACCCATGGAACTGCACTCGGATCAAGGACGGAACTTCGAGTCCAAGCTATTCCAGGAAACGTGTCAACTACTCGGAATCAAAAAGACCAGAACGACTCCACTTCACCCACAGTCCGACGGGATGGTAGAACGGTTCAACAGGACATTGAATGAACATCTCTCCAAAGTCGTGAGTGATTACCAACGTGACTGGGATCGACATATTCCCTTGTTCCTGATGGCTTATCGTAATGCAGTTCACAGTTCAACGGGACACACTCCGTCCGAAATCCTTTTTGGTCAACCTGTCCGGCTACCTAGTGAGGTGAAATTTGGTTCTCCCATGGATGAGCCGAAATCGGAAGAAGAATATGTGGCAGACCTAAGGGAAAGGATCGCCGACATACACCAAAGAACTAGGACGAAGATTAAGATAGCCAGTGACCGCATGAAGACCAGGTACGACGCGAAGACAACAACGTCAGGATTTCGGGAAGGAGATCTGGTATGGCTGTACAACCCACATCGACAAAAAGGGAGGTCTCCGAAGCTGCAGCAGGACTGGGAGGGTCCCTATACAGTGGTTACACGAATCAACGACGTTGTCTACAGAATTCAACGGGGACTAAGAGGCAAGTTGAAAATCATACATGTGGATCGCCTACATCGTTACCATGGAAACAACGCCGATGCTCTTGTTCGGGACGAACAAGTTTAGGAGGGGGGCAGTGTAATATCGACTGCATTAGCGACATTTAGTGGAATTGTTATATCAACTGTATTAGCGACATTTAGACATTTTAGATATCGATCAGCGACATCTATTGGGGGGATTAGTGCTAAATTTAAGTGCATTCAGCAATTATAAGAACCTTCAGGAATTTTCTAGTACTTACCTCAGGCACGTTCCAGAACTATCGATATCTCACTAGATGGGCAAATCGTCGCCAGGAAGGAAGATTCTGGATTCGTATCTCGGGTATAAATACTACGAGCATTGAGAGCATGGACACAGTTGACTTGAGATTTAGTAGAGATACAGTTGAAAAGTGATTTGGATAGAGATTTTAATAGTGAATTAAAATTACAGAAGAATTTGATTGAGATTAATTGTTTAAGTTGTTTGGAATAAAAGAGTTGTGAATAATTGGATTTAAAGAGTTGAATATTGTTGGAATAAATAAAAGATAATCAGTTGTTTGTGAAAAGATTTAATAAAGACAAATAGAATAGAAAGGAGGAAAAAGTTTTATCATTGCGAACCGGCAAACACGTTACAATATCATATTTATAAAATTTTAAACTTTTTACTGTAAGAAACAGTGACACGTTAAAAATCGTTAATTAGTTTCGTTTCTACAGTGTGTTTTAGTCAACAACTAATTGGAAAAAAGGAAGTTTCTCGTGAAGGATTTCGTTTGATGATTTTTTATGATTTTAAATGTGGTCTAACACAACAAGAATGTATAGATCGACTCCGTTTGACTTTTGATGTTGAAGTACTATAAAATGCAACAATTTACAACGGGTTCGCAGAATTCAAACGCAGTCGTGCTAGCGTCAGTGATGAATTGCGTGATGGTCGTCCTTGCAGTGCTGTTGAAACTGATCGGTATGTAACCTATCGTGAAATAGAAGCAACCTTGGGCATTAGTAAGACCGCAATTCAAGCAATATTGCATGAACATTTAGCTGTGAAGAAACTATGTGCTTGGTGGATACCACACAAGCTGACCGAAGCACAGTGGAGTATTTGTATGATAAAACCGCTCAAAAGTGATAAAATCAAGTTGTCAAATATTTCTGTTAGCGCCGTTATTCTTCAAGCTAGATAACTAGTCCATCAGGTGGCATCCAAAAAAATTCCCCCCTCACTTGCCTCTTGCCGCATTGTCGGATCTGCATTTATTGGTGATCGGCACTTTCGATCTTGATATTTTTCTGAATTTGGGGTTTGTGATTTTGTGTAGTGGAAATAAAAAAAAATCATTTGATCATGGAAGTGGAAGGTATATTCTGTGTTTTAAATATAATTTTACTATTTTCTCTGCATATATAATATTGTAATATCGACTGCATTAGCGACATTTAGATATTTTAGATATCGATCAGCGACATCTAGTTGGGGATTAGTGCTGAATTTAAGTGCATTCAGCAAGTGTCAGAACCTTCAGGAATTTTCTAGTACATACCTCAGGCACGTTCCAGAACTATCGATATCTCACTAGATGGGCAAATCGTCGCCAGGAAGGAAGATTCTGGATTCGTATCTCGGGTATAAATACTACGAGCATTGAGAGCATGGACACAGTTGACTTGAGATTTAGTAGAGATACAGTTGAAAAGTTATTTGGATAGAGATTTTAATAGTGAATTAAAATTGCAGAAGAATTTGATTGAGATTAATTGTTTAAGTTGTTTGGAATAAAGGAGTTGTGAATAATTGAATTTAAAGAGTTGAATATTGTTGAAATAAATAAAGGATAACCAGTAGTTTGTGAAAAGATTAAATAAAGACAAATAGAATAGAAAAGCGGAAAAAGTTTTATCATTGCGAACCGGCAAACACGTTACATTTGGTGTCAGAAGTGGGATAAAACTTTTTCGGAGTGTTAAGAACGTTCAAGAAACAGTTTCTGAACAAAAAGAACAGTGGTAAAATTTAAACGGTATTCGAAATCTGAATAGAAATGGGTCGCAGATTCGAAAATTTGTCCCTGGTCCAGCTAAAATCAGAGCTGGGTAGGAGAAATCTCCAGACCAGTGGACTGAAACGAAAATTAGTGCTCCGGTTGCAGAATGCTGTACTAGAAGACGGTGGGGACCCCGAAACTATGCTATTTGACGTCGAAGAGGAGGAGAATGTAAGTACAACAAGCGAAATGTCTGCGCTATTCAAACTGCTCACCGAGACGAAGAACAGTATCGACGAACAGAAGAGCTCTCTGGAAGCCAAGCTAGATGAGCAGAGCAAAAAGTTCGAGAATACTCTAGATGGCAAGTTAGACGAACAGAATAAAAAGTTCGACGAGCAGAAGCACTCTTTGGACGCCAAGCTTGACGCCATATTTGATATTCTGGACGGAAAATTTGAAAGTCTGGACGTCAAATTCGAGGCCATCGACCAACAATTCGAAGATGTCGAAAAGAGATTGGAGGCGAAATTCGGAGGTCAGTACGAAGAAATGGAAAAACAATTCAAACATCTGACCAACGAACTCGACGGTGTGAAGAGGCAAAAACTTCGTATGAGTTCAATTGAAGGTCCGAGAAGGAAGGAGATGCAGCCCCCGATATTCGATGGTCAAACATCATGGCCGATATACAAAAAGCAATTTGAAGCCGCCGCATTGGCCAACGAGGAAGAAAAATCGATTGCGCTCACACTTGCACTTCGAGGTTCAGCCGCAGAACTACTCCAAACTCTTGCGGATGACAAACATCGCGACTACGGCTCGCTAGTGAAGGCCATTGTAATGCGATTCGGCGATGACCACATGCAACAAGTGTTCAGGGTCCAATTGCGCCGAAGGGCTCAAATGAAGGGGGAAACACTGCAGCAGCTACAGGCAGATGTGGAACGTCTGGCACATCTGTCCTACCCCAATACTGGAAAGGAGATCATCAACGAGATGGCAACCGAAGCGTTTATCCAAGCCATTGCCGACGACAAACTACAAATGGCTGTACGAATGGCTGGGAAGAAAACACTTGCTGAGGCTTTGGCTTTTGCTCTGACAATGGAGGCAGCAGATCAGGCCTCCCAGAGAATTCATCGTGTCAGGGAAATAATCACCGAAGAATGCTACTGCCAGAGAGTGGACGCCGAGCGCCCAAATAACGCCGCAGAACGGCAGATTCGTTGTTGGAATTGCAACAAGATTGGACATCTACAACGGCAGTGCAGAGCACCACGAAGAAACGGAAGCTGTCCTCATTGTGCTAGCCGGAGACGCAACGAAGAAGCATCCAGCGGGGATAACATCCGTCCTGCTGGTCAAGCTTCTCAATCGGGAAATGCTTAAGAGCCAACTTCGCGGGGCAGAAGTTGGTTTCTGGAATCGATGGCCCCAGAACCACCATCCAAGTCTCCCAAACCAAGCGATGCAACAAAAGCTTAACCGTGGAAGCAATTATGGACAACAACAAGTGCGTGGCTACCATAGACACTGGTGCCACGGCTTCCATCGTAAGGAGGGATTTCGTCCGGAATTCATGGCTACACAACACCAGTTGCTACTGCCTGAGGACTGCGACAGGAGAATCAGCAAAAGTCTACGGAGAAGTTCGCCTGAGAATACAAATGGCAGGCTTAACATTCTCACACGTGTTCCTGGTGGCTGACATATGCGACGACTGCATCATCGGGGTGGACTTTATGGAAGCACATAAGATCATCCTGGACATCGGAATGCAGGTGCTGAGGTATCGACATGTGGAGATTCCTATGGTGTACGGAAACAAAGGCACAGTAAATCTCAGGTCAGTAATCAGCAAAGACGACATTTTGCCACCCTCTGCAGAGACGGTAATTTGGACAAATTTGGAGGGTGATCCTGGGAACCATCGATTCTTCCTTATTGAGCCAGACAACCAAAAAGACTCCCAGAACTACATCGTGGGAAGAATTCTAGTGGAACCAAAGAACAACATGGTACCAGTAAGGCTCATGAACCCGAAAAACTACAGCGTCAAATTAAAGCGAGGGGAAGTGATTGGAGAATGCGTACCGATTTCTGCGATATCAGCAGTAACCGAAGAGGAGCCCGTGAAGCCGGTTCCGTCACAGATTGGCGGAACTACGGAAGATCATCTTTCAACATTGTGAACTAAACCAGGAGCAGCGAAGCACGGCAGCGAATCTACTCGATGAGTTCGCTGACATATTTGCGTTACAAGACGGGGACCACGGCCGAACACACTTAGTACAGCACCGCACAGACACCGGGGATGCTAGACCGATTAGACAGCCTGCCAGGCAACTCCCATTAGCAAAGCAGACAGAGGTTGCGGAGATGGTTTCGGCGATGGAGAAAGAAGGACTAATTGAAAGTTCCCAGAGCCCGTGGGCATCACCTATTGTACTAGTCAAGAAGGACGGCAGCACCCGATTCTGCGTGGACTACCGCAGGCTGAATGATGCTACCAAAAAGGATAGTTACCCTTTGCCCCGGATCGATGACACACTGGACACCCTCTCTGGAGCCCAATGGTTCTCCACTCTCGATCTAAAGAGCGGCTATTGGCAAGTGCAGATTCACCCAGAAGACCGCTAGAAAACCGCATTCACTGCCGGAAATGGACTGTGGGAGTTTACAGTAATGCCATTTGGATTGTGCAACGCTCCGGCAACTTTCGAGCGTCTGATGGAACGCGTCCTGCATGGACTAACCTGGAAAACCTGCTTGGAGTATCTGGACGATGTCATTGTGGTGGGAAAAACGTTTGCGGAACATCGAGACAACCTAAGGGAAGTCTTCAAACGCTTACGCAATGCCCACCTGAAACTCAACTCCAAGAAATGTGCGCTCTTTAAGCGAGAAGTGAAGTACCTAGGTCACGTTATTTCGTCAGAGGGTGTGAAAACAGATCCGGACAAAGTTGAAGCCGTTAAGAACTGGCCAGTTCCTAAGGACAAACATCAATTGAGGAGGTGCATGATGGCCAGGAGAAGGTAGTGGCCTATTTCAGTAAGGTACTCTCCAAACCAGAACGGAACTACTGTGTAACAAGACGGGAACTTCTTGCTTTGATTATGGCGACGAAACATTTCCACAAGTACCTCTACGGTCAAAAGTTCCTCCTACGTACAGATCATGCAGCTCTAAAATGGTTGTTGCAGTTCAAAAATCCTGAGGGTCAGATCGCGAGGTGGACAGAGCGATTGCAGATATACGAGTTCGAAATACAGCATCGCAAGGGAAAACTCCACTCAAACGCGGTTGCATTGTCGCGACGACCTTGTAAAGCCGACTGTAAGCATTGTGTACGAAAGGAGGAGAAAGAGATCGTTCCCGTCCAAGTAGTTAGAGCTGAACCCATCACCGGTTGGAGTACAGAAGAGATACGGAACGCTCAAAAGGAAGACCCGGATATCGAGCCGTAGCCTGGAAAGAAAACATGGAGAAACCTGATGGTCGAGATATCTCCGATAGAAGCCCTACCCTCAAAGCATATTGGGCACAATGGGACTCTCTGCATGTTCAAGACGGCATCTTGAGGCGGAAATGGGAGATGCCCGATGGAAAGACGTGTAGGATGCAGCTCGTGGTGCCACGTTCAAAAATGCATGAAGTGCTGCAGGAAATGCACGATGGCGTATTCGGAGGACACCTGGGTGTAAATAAAACGCTGGATAAAGTATGGGAACGATTCTTCTGGCTCAGTGCGAGAGACGACATCGAGAGCTGGTGTCGAAAGTGCGTCACGTGTGCAGCGAGCAAGGGACCAAGCGTGAAAACCCGGGGAAAGATGCATCAGTACAACGTGAGCGCACCGTTTGAACGAATCGCTGTCGACATCGCAGGGCCGTTCCCGGAAACCGACCAGGGCAACCGATACATCTTAGTTGTTATGGACTACTTCAGCAAGTGGCCTGAAGCGTTTGCGATTCCCAACCAGGAGGCTAAGACCGTCGTAGAAAAGATTGTCAACAACTGGGTGAGCAGGTTTGGTGTACCCATCGAACTGCACTCGGATCAAGGACGGAACTTCGAGTCCAAGATATTCCAGGAAGTGTGTCAACTACTCGGAATCAAAAAGACTCGAACGACTCCACTTCACCCACAGTCCGACGGGATGGTAGAACGGTTCAACAGGACATTGAATGAACATCTCTCCAAAGTCGTGAGTGATTACCAACGTGACTGGGATCGACATATTCCCTTGTTCCTGATGGCTTACCGTAACGCAGTTCACAGTTCAACGGGACACACTCCGTCCGAAATCCTTTTTGGTCAACCTGTCCGGCTACCTAGTGAGATGAAATTTGGTTCTCCCATGGATAAGCCGAAATCGGAAGAAGAATATGTGGCAGACCTAAGGGAAAGGATCGCCGACATACACCAAAGAATTAGGACGAAGATTAAGATAGCCAGTGACCGCATGAAGACCAGGTACGATGCGAGGACAACGACGTCAGGGTTTCGGGAAGGAGATCTGGTATGGCTGTACAACCCACATCGACAAAAAGGGAGGAGGCAACTTCGGCAGCAGGACTGGGAGGGTCCCTATACAGTGGTTACACGAATCAACGACGTTGTCTACAGAATTCAACGGGGACTACGAGGCAAGTTGAAAATCATACATGTGGATCGCCTACATCGTTACCATGGAAACAATGCAGATGTTCTTGTTCGGGACGAACAAATTTAGGAGGGGGGCAGTGTAATATCGACTGCATTAGCGACATTAAGACATTTTAGATATCGATCAGCGACATCTAGTGGGGGATTAGTGCTGAATTTAAGTGCATTCAGCAAGTGTCAGAACCTTCAGGAATTTTCTAGTACATACCTCAGGCACGTTTCAGAACTATCGGTATCTCACTAGATGGGTAAATCGTCGCCAGGAAGGAAGATTCTGGATTCGTATCTCGGGTATAAATACTACGAGCATTGAGAGCATGGACACAGTTGACTTGAGATTTAGTAGAGATACAGTTGTAAAGTTATTTGGATAGAGATTTTAATAGTGAATTAAAATTGCAGAAGAATTTGATTGAGATTAATTGTTTAAGTTGTTTGGAATAAAGGAGTTGTGAATAATTGAATTTAAAGAGTTGAATATTGTTGAAATAAATAAAGGATAACCAGTAGTTTGTGAAAAGATTAAATAAAGACAAATAGAATAGAAAAGCGGAAAAGGTTTTATCATTGCGAACCGGCAAACATGTTACAATATGCTAACGAACGGTGCTTATGTATGCCTTTTTAAGCATTAATTTTTATGAAAACTTTTTAGATAATAGTGTTTATGTTTATGAGTGTGGCATGGTCGGGCAAACATTTTTGTATGGGCATAAATCTTAGTCTATTGGCAATCATATGCCACCATAAAACTGTCCGCCCACGTCCGCCATTTTGTTTAATGTCACTTCAAAGATTATGAGTCAAGTATTGAATTTTATTAACTTAGATATAATTTACTATTTGGCGAGAACATTTAAAGTGCCTTCAAAAATCACATGGGACTCCTTTAATATTCCTAAAGCGAGATTTGGGAATACTAATGATGGCACACGTTCAGGAGATTTTTCGCTGATCCAGAATGCTCTTCTCGTATCACAGGCATCAATCTGGATTTAATAAATCGGTTTAAAACTATTCTGGAAGTGATTTCGAGCGGACATAAGACTGATGCGGACAAATTTGATACTTTTGCTCATGATGCCGCAAAAATGTATATAGATCTGTATGGTTGGCATCCCATGACACCAACTATACACAAAGTTTTGATATATGGCGCCGATGTGATAAAACACGCAATCGTACCTATTGGTCAGTTATCGGAGGAGGCAGCTGAGGCTCGCAACAAGCACTTCAGGCAATATAGACTAAAATTTAGTCGAAAGATTTCACGGGTTGATTGCAACAGAGATGTGATACAGAGATAACTATTAAGTTCAGACCCATATCTTAGTAATCTAAGAGCACAGCAGCACAAGAAAACCAAGTCTTTTTCACAAGAGGCACTCAATCTTATGATCGCAAGCGAACCGCATATACCTCCGGAAAACGATAATAACAGAAGTATGGAGGATATCGAAGAAGAAGAAGAAGAAAGGGAGGAGCCTTCAGCCAGCGAGTCTGATTAAGCACATTTTCGTGGAAAATACATATATTTTATAAGAATAAACAACAAATTTCGATCAAGTATTGCGTTTTATTCAATTATTTCGCAAAAAAAGCCATAAAATAATTTTGAGCGGTTTTATCATACAAATACTCCACTGTGCGATGCTCAAAAATGGGTCTTGTCGAATGGTGCAAAGAAATGCTAAAAAAATTCAATCGTGGTGCTTCGAAAAACATCTATAGCATTGTTACAGGAGACGAAACCTGGATATACTCATATAATGCGTGGTCAACGGTTTTCAACACCAGGAGAGGCTGTAGAGGCGTTCAAAGAGCATGTTTCTGAGGTGTCGTCTTCAGAGTGGAATAAATGTTTCAAAAACTGGTTATATCGAATAGAAAAGTGTATAAAACTTGAAGGAGAATACTTCGAAAAAATAATAAACCGTTTGAACTAATCAATTTATGTTTTTTCTTACTTTTTCTAAAAACTTATCGGACAACCCTCGTATTCGTTGTTCGGATATAAGCATTCTTTTTTAAACCGATTTTATTCTTATATTCGTTTATTGGATATTAGAAAAAACGGATATAAGAAAGAAATTCTCGGTATTTTTCAACTTTCTTATATCCGATATATACTGTAACACGCTTTCAAAAATCATGTTAATAGGTGTGTTTTTTTGGTAATCTATATAGGCTTAAAAAATATTTTCCATTATAATTACAACAACAACTAAGCCTATATAGAATTACGAAATCTGGATAGCTATCCAGCGTTATTTCCTTAGCCGCGATAAAAACTGTGCTACCGAACTATTTTTTCTCGATTGTTATCGAAAAATGCAAAGGAAAATGTCATTAAGAGAAAATTTGCAATGAAGAAATCATCTAAAATTAATAATTAAACAACAAACGTTTGAGTTTTTTTCATCCACATTTTTTTTACAATTCGCAGTTTTTTTTTTCTTTAAATCAGCAAGAAAAAAACAACTGATAAGCAAGGTATATTGAATATAATGGTATGATATTGCGCATGTCTATTTCCATCTCGCTCACACAAATCTAAGTCACGTGCATAGCATTCTGAATTTGCTACTTTGATTTCATTATTTGCTGATTAGAGTTGTTTTAAGTTATTTCTTGTTTCGTAAATTATTTAATAAGTCTTTAGCTCTGGTATATGCTCAGAGTTTAGGGAATGCCAAATACCTGCTTTGGTCTCCCATGGCACCCCAGGAGGAGGAGTCCCATCACCTTCATTGTGAGTCTTGGTAGTAAATGGGATGCTAATGAAGCTGGGGACCAATGGAATAAGGGTCGTTGCCTATGCTGACGACATAATCTTACTCGCCACAAGCAAATTTAAACCCACAATCGCAGACCAGCTACAGTCAGCCTATATCACTTTAAGCAACTGGGCCAAACGATGCGGTCTTAATGTAAACCCAAAAAAACAGATTTGGTCCTATTCACCAACAAAAGAAACATCCCAGCATTCGAACCCCCGAGATTAAATGGAATACAACTCCAATTATCGAAAAGGCCAAAATACCTGGAATGTATACTAGACCGTCAATTAAACTGAAGAGAAAACTTAATGGAAACCTAAGCTTGGGCTAATACCAATGTTGATATTTTAGAAGTGGCCGCGAAAAGTGCGCTTCGCCTACAACAATCCTTTGGAAAAAAGGTCAAACAGGACACCAATCAACAGAAAAATAGCCCTCGGAAAACATTTCTTTAATGATCTGGGCCATTTGTCGAACAAGCTACCGAGAACTATCTTCGAATTCCTTCGAAACTCGGGTTGATTCGGGGAAGCCAATTGATAATAATAATCCGTGTTCTATTTATTTTTAGATACCCACACCACACCGGGGAACACAATGGATCCTTTAAGATCCGACTGAAGCTGTACAAAAGTGCAGCCATCCCTACAACCTGACCCAGACAAAAACATCATCGTCAGGCAGTAACTTACTAGTTTCTAAGAGTTTTCCGTCCATATGTGTATATGCATATTTTTATTCATCAATTTGATACAACAAACAACAAAGATTTGGAATTGATTTGTTCGTATTTTGCTTTATGCTTTAATATTTCATTGATGGGGAATACAAATTTGCATTTAGTAATCAATTTTCATACAAATGTCCATGCAAACAAATCAAAACATCAAGTTTCACGCTACACGTAACGTAGTTGCACAGAACGAAATAAAATTTGAACTCGGAATATCATACCCATTATGCTTATATAGTGTAATATCGACTGCATTAGCGACATTTAGACATTTTGAATATCGGCTGTATTAGCGACATTTAGACATTTTAGATATCGATCAGCGACATCTATTGGGGGATTAGTGCTAAATTTAAGTGCATTCAGCAATTATAAGAACCTTCAGGAATTTTCTAGTACTTACCTCAGGCACGTTCCAGAACTATCGATATCTCACTAGATGGGCAAATCGTCGCCAGGAAGGAAGATTCTGGATTCGTATCTCGGGTATAAATACTACGAGCATTGAGAGCATGGACACAGTTGACTTGAGATTTATTAGAGATACAGTTGAAAAGTAATTTGGATAGAGATTTTAATAGTGAATTAAAATTACAGAAGAATTTGTTTGAGATTAATTGTTTAAGTTGTTTGGAATAAAAGAGTTGTGAATAATTGGATTTAAAGAGTTGAACATTGTTGGAATAAATAAAAGATAATCAGTAGTTTGTGAAAAGATTAAATAAAGACGAATAGAATAGAAAGGAGGAAAAAGTTTTATCATTGCGAACCGGCAAACACGTTACATTTGGTGTCAGAAGTGGGATAAAACTTTTTCAGAGTGATAAAAACGTTCAAGAAACAGTTTCTGAACAAAAAGAACAGTGGTGTGATTTAAAAAGTGTTTGAAATTTGAACAGAAATGGGTCGCAAATTAAAAAATCTGTCCCTGGTCCAGTTGAAAGCAGAGCTGAGTAAGAGAAATCTTCAGACCAGTGGGCTGAAAAGCGAATTAGTGCTCCGGCTGCAGAATGCTGTGTTAGAAGACGGTGGAGACCCCGAAACTGAGCTATTTGACGTAGAGGAGGAGGAGAGTGTAAGTGCAACGATTGACATGGCCGCGCTTATGAAACTGCTCACCGAGCATAAGAACGCTCTGGAAGCCAAGTTAGATGAGCAGAAGATATCCCTATTAAGTGAGCAGAATAAAAAGGCCGACGAACAGAAGAACTCAATAGACGCCAAGTTCGACGAGCAGAGCAAAAAGTCCGACGAACAGAAGAACTCTATAGACGCCAAGTTCGACGAGCAGAGCAAGAAGTTCGACGAACAGAAGAACGCTCTGGACGCCAAACTCGATGAGCAGAGCAAACATTTCGAGAACTCTCTGGACGCCAAGCTCGATGCCAGATTCGATGAGGCCAGGAACTCTCTCGATACCAAGCTCGAAGAGCAGAAGCATGTTCTCGAGAGTCTAGAGGTCAAATTCGACCAGCAAATAGAAGATGTCGAAAAGAGATTGGAAGTGAAATTCGGAGGTCAGTACGAAGAAATGGAAAAACAATTCAAACATCTGACCAATGAACTCGACGGTGTGAAGAGGTGTTGAGATGCGATTCGGCGATGACCATATGCAACAAGTATACAGGGTCCAGTTGCGCCGAAGGGCTCAAATGAAGGGAGAGACACTGCAGCAGCTGCAGGCAGATGTGGAACGTCTGGCACATCTGTCCTACCCCAATACTGGAAAGGAGATCATCAACGAAATGGCAACCGAAGCGTTTATCCAAGCCATTAACGACGAAAAACTACAAATGGCTGTACGAATGGCTGGGAAGAAAACACTTGCTGAGGCCTTGGCTTTTGCCCTGACAATGGAGGCAGCAGATCAGGCCTCCCAAAGGATTCATCGTGTCAGGGAAATAGTCACCGAAGAATGCTCCTGCCAGAGAGTGGACGCCGAGCGCCAAAATAACGCCGCAGAACGGCAGATTCGTTGCTGGAATTGCAACAAGGTTGGACATCTACAACGGCAGTGCAGAGCACCACGAAGAAACGGAAGCTGTCCGCATTGTGCTAGCCGGAGACGCGACGAAGAAGCATCCAGCGGGGATAACATCCGTCCTGCTGGTCAAGCTTCTCATTCGGGAAATGCTTAAGAGCCAACTTTGCGGGGCAGAAGTTGGTTTCTGGAATCGATGGCCCCAGAACCACCATCCAAGTCTCCCAAACCAAGCGATGCAACAAAAGCTTGACCGTGGAAGCAATTATAGGCAACAACAAGTGCGTGGCTACCATAGACACCGGTGCCACGGCTTCCATCGTAAGGAGGGATATCGTCCGGAATTCATGGCTACACAATACCAGTTGCTACTGCCTGAGGACTGCGACAGGAGAATCAGCAAAAGTCTACGGAGAGGTTCGCCTGAGAATACAAATGGCAGGCTTAACATTCTCACACGTGTTCCTGGTGGCTGACATATGCGACGACTGCATCATCGGGGTGGACTTTATGGAAGCACACAAGATCATCCTGGACATCGGAATGCAGGTGCTGAGGTATCGACATGTGGAGATTCCTATGGTGTACGGAAACAAAGGCACAGTAAATCTCAGGTCGGTAATCAGCAAGGACGACATTTTGCCACCCTCTGCAGAGACAGTAATTTGGACAAATTTGGAGGGTGATCCTGGGAACCATCGATTCTTCCTCATTGAGCCAGATAACCAAAAAGACTCCCAGAACTACATCGTGGGAAGAATTCTAGTGGAACCAAAGAACAACATGGTACCAGTAAGGCTCATGAACCCGAAAAACTACAGCGTCAAATTAAAGCGAGGGGAAGTGATTGGAGAATGCGTACCGATTTCCGCGATCTCAGCAGCAACCGAAGAGGAGCCTGTGAAGCCGGTTCCGTCATACAGATTGGCGGAACTACGGAAAACCATCTTTCAACATTGTGAACTTAATCAGGAGCAGCGAAGCACGGCAGCGAATCTACTCGGTGAGTTTGCTGACATATTTGCGTTACAAGACGGGGACCACGGCCGAACACACTTAGTACAGCACCGCATAGACACCGGGGATGCTAGACCGATTAGACAGCCTGCCAGGCGACTGCCATTAGCAAAGCAGACAGAGGTTGCGGAGATGGTTTCGTCAATGGAGAAAGAAGGGCTAATTGAAAGTTCCCAGGGCCCGTGGGCATCGCCTATTGTACTAGTCAAGAAGAAGGACGGCAGCACCCGATTCTGCGTGGACTACCGCAGGCTGAACGATGCTACCAAAAAGGATAGTTACCCTTTGCCCCGGATCGATGACACACTGGACACCCTCTCTGGAGCCCAATGGTTCTCCACTCTCGATCTAAAGAGCGGCTATTGGCAAGTGCAGATTCACCCAGAAGACCGCGAGAAAACCGCATTCACTGCCGGAAATGGACTGTGGGAGTTTACAGTCATGCCATTTGGTTTGTGCAACGCTCCGGCAACTTTCGAGCGTCTGATGGAACGCGTCCTGCATGGACTAACCTGGAAAACCTGCTTGGTGTATCTGGACGATGTCATTGTGGTGGGAAAAACGTTTGCGGAACATCGAGACAACCTAAGGGAAGTCTTTAAACGCTTACGCAATGCCCACTTGAAACTCAACTCGAAGAAATGTGCGCTCTTTAAACGAGAAGTGAAGTATCTAGGTCACATTATTTCGTCAGAGGGAGTGAGAACGGATCCGGACAAAGTTGAAGCCGTTAAAAACTGGCCAGTTCCCAAAGACAAACACCAATTGAGGAGCTTCCTTGGCCTCGCCACATACTACCGACGGTTCGTAAAGGATTTTGCCAAAATTGCGAAGAGCCTGCACCAGTTGACGGAAAAGGGAAAACAATTTAAGTGGTCAGGCGAATGCGAGCAGAGTTTTCGGCAACTTAAACAACAACTATGTGAGGCTCCAATACTGGCCTACCCCATCCCGGACAAGATGTTTATCGTAGATGCAGATGCCAGTAATGTTGGGATCGGAGCTGTCCTTTCGCAGGTGCATGATGGCCAGGAGAAGGTAGTGGCCTATTTCAGTAAGGTACTCTCCAAACCAGAACGAAACTACTGTGTAACAAGACGGGAACTTCTTGCTTTGATTATGGCGACGAAACATTTCCACAAGTACCTCTACGGTCAAAAGTTCCTCCTACGTACAGATCATGCAGCTCTAAAATGGCTGTTGCAGTTCAAAAATCCGGAGGGTCAGATCGCGAGGTGGACAGAGCGATTGCAGATGTACGAGTTCGAAATACAGCATCGCAAGGGAAAACTCCACTCAAACGCGGATGCATTGTCGCGACGACCTTGTAAAGCCGACTGTAAGCATTGTGTACGAAAGGAGGAGAAAGAGATCGTTCCCGTCCAAGTAGTTAGAGCTGAGCCCATCATCGGTTGGAGTACCGAGGAGATCCGGAACGCTCAAAAGGAAGACCCGGATATCGAGCCGATACTAGCTTGGAAGGAAAACATGGAGAAACCTGATGGTCGAGATATCTCCGATAGAAGCCCTACCCTCAAAGCATATTGGGCACAATGGGACTCTCTACATGTTCAAGACGGCATCTTGAGGCGGAAATGGGAGATGCCCGATGGAAAGACGTGTAGGATGCAGCTCGTGGTGCCACGTTCAAAAGTGCATGAAGTGCTGCAGGAAATGCACGATGGCGTATTCGGAGGACACCTGGGTGTAAATAAAACGCTGGATAAAGTACGGGAACGATTCTACTGGCTCAGTGCGAGAGACGACATCGAGAGCTGGTGTCGAAAGTGCGTCACGTGTGCAGCGAGCAAGGGACCAAGCGTGAAAACCCGGGGCAAGATGCATCAGTACAACGTGAGCGCACCGTTTGAACGAATCGCTGTCGACATCGCAGGGCCGTTCCCGGAAACCGACCAGGGCAACCGATACATCTTAGTTGTTATGGACTACTTCAGCAAGTGGCCTGAAGCGTTTGCGATTCCCAACCAGGAGGCTAAGACCGTTGTAGAAAAGATTGTCAACAACTGGGTAAGCAGGTTTGGTGTACCCATGGAACTGCACTCGGATCAAGGACGGAACTTCGAGTCCAAGCTATTCCAGGAAACGTGTCAACTACTCGGAATCAAAAAGACCAGAACGACTCCACTTCACCCACAGTCCGACGGGATGGTAGAACGGTTCAACAGGACATTGAATGAACATCTCTCCAAAGTCGTGAGTGATTACCAACGTGACTGGGATCGACATATTCCCTTGTTCCTGATGGCTTATCGTAATGCAGTTCACAGTTCAACGGGACACACTCCGTCCGAAATCCTTTTTGGTCAACCTGTCCGGCTACCTAGTGAGGTGAAATTTGGTTCTCCCATGGATGAGCCGAAATCGGAAGAAGAATATGTGGCAGACCTAAGGGAAAGGATCGCCGACATACACCAAAGAACTAGGACGAAGATTAAAATAGCCAGTGACCGCATGAAGACCAGGTACGACGCGAAGACAACGACGTCAGGATTTCGGGAAGGAGATCTGGTATGGCTGTACAACCCACATCGACAAAAAGGGAGGTCTCCGAAGTTGCAGCAGGACTGGGAGGGTCCCTATACAGTAGTTACACGAATCAACGATGTTGTCTACAGAATTCAACGGGGACTAAGAGGCAAGTTGAAAATCATACATGTGGATCGCCTACATCGTTACCATGGAAACAACGCCGATGCTCTTGTTCGGGACGAACAAGTTTAGGAGGGGGGCAGTGTAATATCGACTGCATTAGCGACATTTAGACATTTTGAATATCGGCTGTATTAGCGACATTTAGACATTTTAGATATCGATCAGCGACATCTATTGGGGGATTAGTGCTAAATTTAAGTGCATTCAGCAATTATAAGAACCTTCAGGAATTTTCTAGTACTTACCTCAGGCACGTTCCAGAACTATCGATATCTCACTAGATGGGCAAATCGTCGCCAGGAAGGAAGATTCTGGATTCGTATCTCGGGTATAAATACTACGAGCATTGAGAGCATGGACACAGTTGACTTGAGATTTATTAGAGATACAGTTGAAAAGTAATTTGGATAGAGATTTTAATAGTGAATTAAAATTACAGAAGAATTTGTTTGAGATTAATTGTTTAAGTTGTTTGGAATAAAAGAGTTGTGAATAATTGGATTTAAAGAGTTGAACATTGTTGGAA
This sequence comes from Criorhina ranunculi, assembly GCA_951813785.1. Taxonomy (NCBI): domain Eukaryota; kingdom Metazoa; phylum Arthropoda; class Insecta; order Diptera; family Syrphidae; genus Criorhina; species Criorhina ranunculi. Next base: position 50,203,879 of record OX638384.1, on the reverse strand, counting down.
TAAATAAAAGATAATCAGTAGTTTGTGAAAAGATTAAATAAAGACGAATAGAATAGAAAGGAGGAAAAAGTTTTATCATTGCGAACCGGCAAACACGTTACATTTGGTGTCAGAAGTGGGATAAAACTTTTTCAGAGTGATAAAAACGTTCAAGAAACAGTTTCTGAACAAAAAGAACAGTGGTGTGATTTAAAAAGTGTTTGAAATTTGAACAGAAATGGGTCGCAAATTAAAAAATCTGTCCCTGGTCCAGTTGAAAGCAGAGCTGAGTAAGAGAAATCTTCAGACCAGTGGGCTGAAAAGCGAATTAGTGCTCCGGCTGCAGAATGCTGTGTTAGAAGACGGTGGAGACCCCGAAACTGAGCTATTTGACGTAGAGGAGGAGGAGAGTGTAAGTGCAACGATTGACATGGCCGCGCTTATGAAACTGCTCACCGAGCATAAGAACGCTCTGGAAGCCAAGTTAGATGAGCAGAAGATATCCCTATTAAGTGAGCAGAATAAAAAGGCCGACGAACAGAAGAACTCAATAGACGCCAAGTTCGACGAGCAGAGCAAAAAGTCCGACGAACAGAAGAACTCTATAGACGCCAAGTTCGACGAGCAGAGCAAGAAGTTCGACGAACAGAAGAACGCTCTGGACGCCAAACTCGATGAGCAGAGCAAACATTTCGAGAACTCTCTGGACGCCAAGCTCGATGCCAGATTCGATGAGGCCAGGAACTCTCTCGATACCAAGCTCGAAGAGCAGAAGCATGTTCTCGAGAGTCTAGAGGTCAAATTCGACCAGCAAATAGAAGATGTCGAAAAGAGATTGGAAGTGAAATTCGGAGGTCAGTACGAAGAAATGGAAAAACAATTCAAACATCTGACCAATGAACTCGACGGTGTGAAGAGGTGTTGAGATGCGATTCGGCGATGACCATATGCAACAAGTATACAGGGTCCAGTTGCGCCGAAGGGCTCAAATGAAGGGAGAGACACTGCAGCAGCTGCAGGCAGATGTGGAACGTCTGGCACATCTGTCCTACCCCAATACTGGAAAGGAGATCATCAACGAAATGGCAACCGAAGCGTTTATCCAAGCCATTAACGACGAAAAACTACAAATGGCTGTACGAATGGCTGGGAAGAAAACACTTGCTGAGGCCTTGGCTTTTGCCCTGACAATGGAGGCAGCAGATCAGGCCTCCCAAAGGATTCATCGTGTCAGGGAAATAGTCACCGAAGAATGCTCCTGCCAGAGAGTGGACGCCGAGCGCCAAAATAACGCCGCAGAACGGCAGATTCGTTGCTGGAATTGCAACAAGGTTGGACATCTACAACGGCAGTGCAGAGCACCACGAAGAAACGGAAGCTGTCCGCATTGTGCTAGCCGGAGACGCGACGAAGAAGCATCCAGCGGGGATAACATCCGTCCTGCTGGTCAAGCTTCTCATTCGGGAAATGCTTAAGAGCCAACTTTGCGGGGCAGAAGTTGGTTTCTGGAATCGATGGCCCCAGAACCACCATCCAAGTCTCCCAAACCAAGCGATGCAACAAAAGCTTGACCGTGGAAGCAATTATAGGCAACAACAAGTGCGTGGCTACCATAGACACCGGTGCCACGGCTTCCATCGTAAGGAGGGATATCGTCCGGAATTCATGGCTACACAATACCAGTTGCTACTGCCTGAGGACTGCGACAGGAGAATCAGCAAAAGTCTACGGAGAGGTTCGCCTGAGAATACAAATGGCAGGCTTAACATTCTCACACGTGTTCCTGGTGGCTGACATATGCGACGACTGCATCATCGGGGTGGACTTTATGGAAGCACACAAGATCATCCTGGACATCGGAATGCAGGTGCTGAGGTATCGACATGTGGAGATTCCTATGGTGTACGGAAACAAAGGCACAGTAAATCTCAGGTCGGTAATCAGCAAGGACGACATTTTGCCACCCTCTGCAGAGACAGTAATTTGGACAAATTTGGAGGGTGATCCTGGGAACCATCGATTCTTCCTCATTGAGCCAGATAACCAAAAAGACTCCCAGAACTACATCGTGGGAAGAATTCTAGTGGAACCAAAGAACAACATGGTACCAGTAAGGCTCATGAACCCGAAAAACTACAGCGTCAAATTAAAGCGAGGGGAAGTGATTGGAGAATGCGTACCGATTTCCGCGATCTCAGCAGCAACCGAAGAGGAGCCTGTGAAGCCGGTTCCGTCATACAGATTGGCGGAACTACGGAAAACCATCTTTCAACATTGTGAACTTAATCAGGAGCAGCGAAGCACGGCAGCGAATCTACTCGGTGAGTTTGCTGACATATTTGCGTTACAAGACGGGGACCACGGCCGAACACACTTAGTACAGCACCGCATAGACACCGGGGATGCTAGACCGATTAGACAGCCTGCCAGGCGACTGCCATTAGCAAAGCAGACAGAGGTTGCGGAGATGGTTTCGTCAATGGAGAAAGAAGGGCTAATTGAAAGTTCCCAGGGCCCGTGGGCATCGCCTATTGTACTAGTCAAGAAGAAGGACGGCAGCACCCGATTCTGCGTGGACTACCGCAGGCTGAACGATGCTACCAAAAAGGATAGTTACCCTTTGCCCCGGATCGATGACACACTGGACACCCTCTCTGGAGCCCAATGGTTCTCCACTCTCGATCTAAAGAGCGGCTATTGGCAAGTGCAGATTCACCCAGAAGACCGCGAGAAAACCGCATTCACTGCCGGAAATGGACTGTGGGAGTTTACAGTCATGCCATTTGGTTTGTGCAACGCTCCGGCAACTTTCGAGCGTCTGATGGAACGCGTCCTGCATGGACTAACCTGGAAAACCTGCTTGGTGTATCTGGACGATGTCATTGTGGTGGGAAAAACGTTTGCGGAACATCGAGACAACCTAAGGGAAGTCTTTAAACGCTTACGCAATGCCCACTTGAAACTCAACTCGAAGAAATGTGCGCTCTTTAAACGAGAAGTGAAGTATCTAGGTCACATTATTTCGTCAGAGGGAGTGAGAACGGATCCGGACAAAGTTGAAGCCGTTAAAAACTGGCCAGTTCCCAAAGACAAACACCAATTGAGGAGCTTCCTTGGCCTCGCCACATACTACCGACGGTTCGTAAAGGATTTTGCCAAAATTGCGAAGAGCCTGCACCAGTTGACGGAAAAGGGAAAACAATTTAAGTGGTCAGGCGAATGCGAGCAGAGTTTTCGGCAACTTAAACAACAACTATGTGAGGCTCCAATACTGGCCTACCCCATCCCGGACAAGATGTTTATCGTAGATGCAGATGCCAGTAATGTTGGGATCGGAGCTGTCCTTTCGCAGGTGCATGATGGCCAGGAGAAGGTAGTGGCCTATTTCAGTAAGGTACTCTCCAAACCAGAACGAAACTACTGTGTAACAAGACGGGAACTTCTTGCTTTGATTATGGCGACGAAACATTTCCACAAGTACCTCTACGGTCAAAAGTTCCTCCTACGTACAGATCATGCAGCTCTAAAATGGCTGTTGCAGTTCAAAAATCCGGAGGGTCAGATCGCGAGGTGGACAGAGCGATTGCAGATGTACGAGTTCGAAATACAGCATCGCAAGGGAAAACTCCACTCAAACGCGGATGCATTGTCGCGACGACCTTGTAAAGCCGACTGTAAGCATTGTGTACGAAAGGAGGAGAAAGAGATCGTTCCCGTCCAAGTAGTTAGAGCTGAGCCCATCATCGGTTGGAGTACCGAGGAGATCCGGAACGCTCAAAAGGAAGACCCGGATATCGAGCCGATACTAGCTTGGAAGGAAAACATGGAGAAACCTGATGGTCGAGATATCTCCGATAGAAGCCCTACCCTCAAAGCATATTGGGCACAATGGGACTCTCTACATGTTCAAGACGGCATCTTGAGGCGGAAATGGGAGATGCCCGATGGAAAGACGTGTAGGATGCAGCTCGTGGTGCCACGTTCAAAAGTGCATGAAGTGCTGCAGGAAATGCACGATGGCGTATTCGGAGGACACCTGGGTGTAAATAAAACGCTGGATAAAGTACGGGAACGATTCTACTGGCTCAGTGCGAGAGACGACATCGAGAGCTGGTGTCGAAAGTGCGTCACGTGTGCAGCGAGCAAGGGACCAAGCGTGAAAACCCGGGGCAAGATGCATCAGTACAACGTGAGCGCACCGTTTGAACGAATCGCTGTCGACATCGCAGGGCCGTTCCCGGAAACCGACCAGGGCAACCGATACATCTTAGTTGTTATGGACTACTTCAGCAAGTGGCCTGAAGCGTTTGCGATTCCCAACCAGGAGGCTAAGACCGTTGTAGAAAAGATTGTCAACAACTGGGTAAGCAGGTTTGGTGTACCCATGGAACTGCACTCGGATCAAGGACGGAACTTCGAGTCCAAGCTATTCCAGGAAACGTGTCAACTACTCGGAATCAAAAAGACCAGAACGACTCCACTTCACCCACAGTCCGACGGGATGGTAGAACGGTTCAACAGGACATTGAATGAACATCTCTCCAAAGTCGTGAGTGATTACCAACGTGACTGGGATCGACATATTCCCTTGTTCCTGATGGCTTATCGTAATGCAGTTCACAGTTCAACGGGACACACTCCGTCCGAAATCCTTTTTGGTCAACCTGTCCGGCTACCTAGTGAGGTGAAATTTGGTTCTCCCATGGATGAGCCGAAATCGGAAGAATATGTGGCAGACCTAAGGGAAAGGATCGCCGACATACACCAAAGAACTAGGACGAAGATTAAGATAGCCAGTGACCGCATGAAGACCAGGTACGACGCGAAGACAACGACGTCAGGATTTCGGGAAGGAGATCTGGTATGGCTGTACAACCCACATCGACAAAAAGGGAGGTCTCCGAAGTTGCAGCAGGACTGGGAGGGTCCCTATACAGTGGTTACATGAATCAACGACGTTGTCTACAGAATTCAACGGGGACTAAGAGGCAAGTTGAAAATCATACATGTGGATCGTCTACATCGTTACCATGGAAACAATGCAGATGCTCTTGTTCGGGGCGAACAAGTTTAGGAGGGGGGCAGTGTAATATCGACTGCATTAGCGACATTTAGTGGAATTGTTATATCGACTGTATTAGCGACATTTAGAACATCGATCAGTGACATCTATTGGGGGATTAGTGCTAAATTTAAGTGCATTCAGCAATTATAAGAACCTTCAGGAATTTTCTAGTACTTACCTCAGGCACGTTCCAGAACTATCGATATCTCACTAGATGGGCAAATCGTCGCCAGGAAGGAAGATTCTGGATTCGTATCTCGAGTATAAATACTACGAGCATTGAGAGCATGGACACAGTTGACTTGAGATTTATTAGAGATACAGTTGAAAAGTAATTTGGATAGAGATTTTAATAGTGAATTAAAATTACAGAAGAATTTGTTTGAGATTAATTGTTTAAGTTGTTTGGAATAAAAGAGTTGTGAATAATTGGATTTAAAGAGTTGAACATTGTTGGAATAAATAAAAGATAATCAGTAGTTTGTGAAAAGATTAAATAAAGACGAATAGAATAGAAAGGAGGAAAAAGTTTTATCATTGCGAACCGGCAAACACGTTACAATAGTATATACCTTGGCTGATAAGTATCATTTCACATAGTGCTGCCAAAATGCTATGATGACATTCGTAATAGGCGTTACCAAAAAAAAAAAAAAAAAACCCTTAATGATTAACGTCATTTAAGAGGCCTCTACCCAAAATGCCGAACTCAAATTCGAACTTAGCGAAAAAAAGAACCATACAAAAACTTTATTGGTACAAAAATTTAATGAAAATATATTCGAAAATCGAAGTTTGCTTATCAACAAATACAAATGCAAAAGTAAAATTCGTACGAATAAATAGATGTGTTGGAATTTCTTTGCTTATTTTTTTGGAGTTCTTGAATTAACGTTTGATTTGTTGTTTTACTATACAGCATTTAGTATAACGAATTTTTTGTTGTATTTTGTTACGAGAGCTTGCATTTGAATGCGGTTTTACACACTCAATATATACAATATGCATATTTTTGAATATGTTACGATTCAGGATTGTCCTGTCGTCTACTTGCGGTTTCCTCATTATTGACTAGGGTTGTCCAAGAGTGGCTGGGTCTGCGACGTGCCGTGCTTATCTCCATAACTTTCCGTGTTATATGCTCCTCGGGTTTTCTTAATACTTGACCATAACATCTCAAACGGCAGTCTTAATTTTTTTTTGCGATTGGCTTTATTTTAAATGTTCCTCGAATATGTTCATTGCGTGCTTGGTCCAGCATTATGATATCCCTCGCTCATCGCAGCATCTTTATTTCAGCCACATGTAGCTTTTGTTCTTGGCGTTTACTTAGTGGCCAACATTCAGAACTATGCATCATGGCTGGTCTAACAGCTATTTTGTATACCTTCCCTTTGACTCGGACTGGCATTCTTTTGTCGCACAAGATACTTGTACATTAGAAATGAAAATATGTCGATATTTAATGAACACAAAAAATTATTGCATGTATCACGATGAATTTAGTTCATTGACTAGAGGATTGTCGGGGATATTACATCTCAGTCTGAATGTATCATATAGCTTGTATATCCTGGAGGAGATCAATTCAACATTAGCTCTATCGTGTAAATCTATTGTAGAATAATACCAGGGAATATTAAGCATAATTTTTAATATTTTATTTTGGGATATTTGAAGCTTTCTAATATAGCAATTAGCACAATTACCCCACACTATACAACCGTACAGTAAAATAGATTGGAAAATCGTCTTATGAATTATTATTTTATTCTCTTTTGAAAGTAATGATTTCCTATTTATAAAGGGAATGTATAAATTCAGCTACAATAAAAAATCAATACAATACAATATCTAAACCTTTTTACATCATTTTACAGGCCAACATAAAAAAACAGAGTTTTCTCTAAGACTGTTGATCGGTTAGATTTCATTTAGGCGAATACTGTTATATTTGGGAGTTTGTGCCTTGTGCTTTAATGTTCTGCGCTCGCTTCAATCCCGAATGTATTCACTGGTCTCAGAATGCAACAAAAGAATGGGTTGGTTGCGTAACAGCTTCATATAGAAGTTTGTTATGTTGGCTGTACAAGATGACAATAAAACCTACCTACATAGTTTCTATTCATTCTTTAGATGAAAGGTACATAATTCTGAGTAAAAATGGTCTCATCTAATTTCACCGAGGAAGAGGGGTTATCTCTTATCAAAATTACCCGATAAAAACTGTTGCGTCTGGAGTTTCTTAAGAATAAATTATGCAAATTGCACATTCGATATAACAATAAGAAATCTGCTACATGTAACCGGTTCAATGAAGTATGTATACTATTTCCACTGTATTCATATAAAAAACAAATTTAAACCGTTTTATTAGCAACACATCCTTTTATAAAAGTTATAGTGAAATTTGTCAACATCGAGAATAATTTAAATCATACCTACGACAATATCGCTTTTTGCAAACCTGCAAGCATAAAAACCAACCCTTACATGCTAAGGTATAATTTGCATTGGAATAAGGCTTATATAAGTCATATGCTGTTTGCTGGGTAATAATCACTACTATTCACAAGCTCGAGTACATACACGAATGTAATTCTCCATGTATTAGTAGCACATTCAACCATACACGAATCAAATATTTTTCGAAATAAAAAATAAAAATTTCGAATGTCATTCGAACTAAAAAGTGAATGTATTTGCTAGAAAACATTAAAATTTCAAAATTAATGCAAAAAAGGGTTAACGGAAAATGCAATATATTGCAGCGAAAATTAAGAAAATACATTTCTTTTGTCTTTGAGTTGATTAACAGAATAACAATTCACCGCCCAATAACAGATTTTTTAAGAAAAAGCATCAATTAACATACGAAATTCATAGTTCATTTCATTTCAAGAATTTCTTTGATTTTCAATGCTCAATATTTCAAAAACCAGATAGAATTTCAAAATTCGCCTCGACCACATTGGAGATCCATTCATTACCTATCGATAGAATCTAATATCATGGAATTCGTAAAATGTTTCACTATACAAAAGTTGTATGCCGTTTTGCAGTTTTATCAAAAATCTCGAAACATGGATTTGTTTTTTTTTTTTAATAAATCGTAAACGAAAAACATTTTCAAAAATCTGGTCGACCACTTTGTGGAGAAGACTTCATTCTTTAAAATGCTTCAAAAACCATTTCAATCGGTTCAGTGGGAGCCTCAAAAGTTTGTACGCCGTTTCGTCATTTTTCTGCTTTTGGGCAGAGGCTTATTTCATTAAATAGCCCAAACAAAACACATTTTAACAGCATCCGTTTCGACGAGTGAAGTACATTTTTTTATCATCTATTTTCTTTCCGACTGCATTTAAAAATTAGCACAAATAATGTAAACATTTACCCAACTATACAGGTGTACACACATACATTAAATGAGGAACAAAAATTGCAATAAGGAGAGCGACAATCTGAAACGATGGTGGTAATTATCAATAAGCCCTCTCGGGCTTCCAAAAATTGCCGTAGCGGACGGTATTTCACGTCCTCATGGCGGGGTATTGGTTAAAGTTTTCAACTAGCAATAATCGCACCTCGGTAGGCCCTCATTGGTTACGATATCGCCTCTGCGCAAAGCTAACATTTCCAAACCTCACAATGTGTTTAATCATTTTTTTAGCAAGAAGTGGATGTGAATTCTAAAACTGAATAAAATAATTCAATACAATTGCATACTTTTTGGAAATACTTTAAATCTAAACAATAAATGTAATCAAATTTCATCACATATCTTAAGGGAATTCGTTTAGACTTAGATTTACACTTGGACTTCAACTTCAATGGTTTGTGTTGTGTATTCTATGTAATAAAATGCAAATATGTATAACAACTATAACTGCGTAAGCATTGCGTAATTAGGGGTTGAATAGTGGACTAGTGGAATTGTGATTCCATGGAGTGACGAGTTGAATAGCCATCCGCTCTATTGAAGCAATTTAATGAGACTTGTTGTTTTTTTTTTTTGTAATTTGTGTCAGTACTTCCTGTCAAGTGGTGATTATTTAATAAATACATATTTGTTTTTTTTTTTTTTTTTTAGAATGGAATTGATATTGTGCTTGGAACTATAGAAAACTGGGCATACCATAATCGAAATAATGAGAATGTTAACCCTAAGTCGGGTATGCTTCTTCAAGGATTGTTGTGAAAAAAGAAGAACGCTCGATAAAAATGCATTTGTTAACTGCATGTAAGTTGATTTTTTAAGAAATCTGGGAATTGTATGATTTGTTTACCTTAGTTTAGGTATGTTAAGGTTTAACAATGTCATCTGTTGTTTCATTTATGAAACTCGGAAATTATAAATAAAACTGCGTTTTCACCTGTTTATTACCTAAAGCGGAATAATTGTGACTTGATGTATCGACACTAGATATTTTAGTATAAACAATTTTGTTACGGAGTTATGTATAGTGGTATTCTGTTCCGCCAAGGAAATTAAGCTCAAGCATAATACCACATGTTGAAAGATGTCGAACACTCAAAACTCTTAAATAGCTAATTGATGTGAATTACTATAAACTGAGTTTAGAATATATGTACAGTGGTGGTCCAATATAACGAATGCCGATATAACGAACACTTTTTTCAAATGCATTAGTCTCTATTTAGCGAACGTAAAAAAATAGTGATACAATATGTTTGTACATATGTACTTTAAAAAACAGAAAGAGACAAGTTTACTTGAGAAATATGTTTAGGACAACTCTTTTGATTGCGGATGTATGTATGTAAGGGTAGTCATAAACCCTTCAGCCCGCGGTAATTGCATAACGAGGCAGTTGAAAATTTCAACAAGTGTATTAATTGGGCCGAACAGAACATTGAAATTTCTAAAATACTTTCTCTAAGGAGTATACGGAAAATACTTGTACATTTCCGCGTTGAACGTTCGCAAAAGTAAACCCTTATTGGCGATTTCTTTTTAAAAAAACTAATGAAAGGAAGAAGTTAATGGGGGCCGCTTTATAATAGTTCACCCCTCAAATCGAAAAAAGTTAAAACTTTTCTAATGTAAAATGACCTCCTAAACACGAAAATAATAGTCATTTGGTGCGGAAACTATTATTAACAAAGTTATAAACAATTAAATTTTCCGGGAGGACCCTTAAATTCTAGCCATTTTCGAGGTGCTGGCTGTTCTTTACAATAGGCACAGCCAGTTAATGTTGCGAGTTTCTTTTACTTCTTTTTTTACTTTTTTAACTTGAATAGTTTTTTTGCTAGCTTTATGATTAAATGAAATAAAATGTTATGAATTAAAAACGATATTTGTACTATTATCTAATGTTTTGTACAATGAAAATGTGTTCGATGTAACGAATTTTTTGATATAGCGAATGCACCTGGACATTATATCATTCCTTATATTGGGCCACAACTGTACTTATTTTGGTCAAATTACGACAAAGCCCGACAGCCGATGCTGGTAACAGAATTAAACTTCAGCAATGATAACCTTTACAGGCATCGGTGACGAGGAAGCTTTCATGTATGTACATATACACCTCATTTTCTCTTTTTTTATAATTCTCTCGCACTCAAAGGGCTATCAATACCCTTCTTATGATGTTATTCACACATTGTGAGTGTTTGGATTTTTGAAACTCAAAAAGTATTAGGTTTCAGTCTTTGCTCCGAGGGATGTGTCCAGATGGTTGGTGTTGTCATTTGCTTGCAATTCACAGTACTTCTTTCCAACTTCCTTTTCCTTCACTTTCCTAGCCTCTGGCAATATACGCCAATATACGAGTAAATACAATTCTTCACATTTCTATGGCTAGAGACTTTATGCAAAAACCTGCGAGTTATTTAGGAAAGAAAGAAAGTAATTAGTTCGAATAAAGCAAAACTACACAGAATAATGTAACATGTACGATGAAAACAAACTACCTCTTTCTCATCAACCTAATGCAAACCTAACCTAACCACTTTGAGGAGAGCTTATCTATCCACTAACAGGCTACGAAGCGTTTGTCTACAGCATGATATTGTTTGAAATCATTATCACAATCATGTGTGCGAATTTTAGAATAGCTTAATACCATCACTCTTTATCGCATAATTGTGAGACGTCGTGGTTAACGGTTGAAAATTAATTTCTGCGCGTGTTTTTCAATCATTCTGAAAAAAATAATCTAAAGCTTTTGGATTTGTGTTTGAGCAAAGTTTGTCAGACAACATCCGATATTATGCTAAATAGAAAAAAAAAATTATTTTTAACTCAATTAGCATAGTGCAGAACTGCTAATCTAGCTAGAAATTGTCATTTGACCATAGGCTTATACATACATTTGCTGAATATGTATAGAAATGTTAGCTTCAAAGCTCATTTCGGTCGAGTTTAAGTGCAAATAACTAAATTGAGACGAGATTTCTTAAGAATCTTGCCTTTTCTGGTAAAAATCGATTTATAGAAATAATAACACTGAGGAACAATTTTAAAAAAAATGTCTGTTGTGTTAAATTTTTCAGCTGTTTTACAGTTAAATAGGTACGCTGATTACAAAACTGTACTTAGTTTTCTTCTATCACGTCGAGTTTTTTCGCTACAGAGACGGTTTGTTTCAATTCATATATTTACAATATATCTTATAGTGAATTAGTGAAATGGAGTCCGAGTTCTCGTCGGCATACAAGGAGTAAGCAGAGTTAAGTTTATGTTTACATATACTTATTCCCTTCCTTAAGATCATGTCTGCCTCTACTATTTCGCGTCGCAAGTGTTTAAATAGCCCTGATTCATTCTGTTATATATGTGGCAGTTTTGCCATTCTCAGTCAAAGAACAAACATCAACGCACAACGGCAAAGCTCGTGAGAAGCATTGACTACAGTCGAATTGGCCGCCAAGATCTGAACTCAAACCTGGTGATCCAAACATTCTACATCAGCCGCTTGTTGACAGAAACAGTATTATATTTCCACCCCTGCATATAAAACTGGGCCTCATGAAGCAGTTTGTTAAAGCTTTGCCAACTGAAGGAGACTGTTTCAAGTACCTCATTTCAGCATTTCCTCGCCTGTCTTTTGAAAAGATAAAGGCCGGTGTGTTTGACGGTCTACAGATTCGGCAGCTCATTAAAGATGAACATTTTATTGGGACAATGACAGAACTCCAAAAGAATGCTTGGTTGGCATTCAAAAACGATGTCAAAAACTTTCTTGGGCTTCAAAATGCTTGGTTGCTACATGAGCATCTAGGTTCATTTTCTGTATAGCCATCTTGTTGACTTCCCGCAAAGTCTAGGTGCAGTCAGTGATGAGCAGGGTGAGCAATTCCACCAAGATCTAAAGATCATGGAGGCACGGTACCAAGGTAGATGGGATGTACATATGATGGCTGACTACTGTTGGAGCATCAGGCGAGATTGTACACAGAATGAACACTCCAAGGAAAGCTATAAACGAACATTTTTACCTTGATATATATGTTTGCCGTTCGGTTAAAGAAGTTTACTACTTTTATGAATAAAATTATTTTCTTTGGACATTTTGTTTGGTAATTGTTTCTTTAATTTTTTATTGTATGCACATTTTGTATGTTATTTAGAACGAAAAGATGATATCCTGTAGCTTAAAAAGGTGACGTGATAGACAAAAATTGTGATCATTTTCGCATTCAGACGCCAAAAATAAGTCAAAAACAAGTGTCAGGTCTGAGTCAACGAAATGTGTGTTCCCCTGTGTAATCGGTGAATCGTCAATAGCCGTGTTTTATTGGAACTGAGCAGATGCTTGTAAATAGATACCTACATACATACATAGAATGGAATGTGCCCCTTGTTTGAATCATTGACAGGTAACATGGTTTTGATTACCTTGCTCCAGTTAGGCTGAATACACACCTGATCAGTCAAAACGTTATATTTTGACTTATCAAACAACAATACATTGATTCTTATAACAACACACACCAAAGCAGGGGAAACAGAAAACAAAACCGGTGTGTTTTGAGCCTTACAGTTCATGCGTTTTTGGAGCGAATTCTCAGCGGGCAGCCTTATGTCTTATTGTCAATCGCGGCATGGCCTTCATTTTTTGGTTATGCAGGTGCCCAGAATTCTTGACAACCCGGTAAGTGGTTAGACAGGCCACATTTTAATTAAGTTAATCGTTAAACTGTATTCAACTTTCTGTTGAATTGTTTTCCGCCTTGGCGTTGCAAAGCTCTTGTTTTCTTAAAGTCATGAGATTGATTTTAACCAATATATCACTACATCCGAGTTTTTAACCACTTTCACGTAAAAATAGACCTTGATCGTGCACAGGAGTGGTTTTCACCACTTTCTGAGCCGGGTAAGGAATGTAGTCGAATGTTCATAGATGGCTCCAAAACCAGTGAAGGCTCAGGTGCTGGAGTCTTTGTAGAAAGCGACAACAATAGACTGCACTTTCCCCTAGGTATACGCATCTGCCTTCCAACCGGAGATTTTTGCAATACTTATGGCTGCGAACTATATTGTGAAAAACCAGTGGAGGGGACGAAGTATCTGCGTCTGTAGCAACAGTCAGGCTGCGCTTAAGGCCTTGCTCAATCTTCTTACTAGATCCAAAATAGTTCGAGAATGCAGGTCTAGTTTGAATTCGGTTGGAAGACTGAATTTTCTAAGGCTTGTTTAGGTCCCAGGACAGATTACCGGAAATTAGGTCTCCGTTGAGAGTTTGCTGGGCAAGGTTCAGAGGAGAACTTCTCCGGCCCTGAACCTACGTTAGGTTTGCCCGTATATTCGGTTGGGTTTCTAGCAAACACAACTGAAGATGGCATGACTTCCAAGATGCAGGCAGACTTAGCAGATCCTTCCCGACGTCTGTAAGAAATGCACGGCATTCTTGTTGTCTCTCAGCAGAAAAGACTACAAACAACTTATTGGCGTTATTACGGGACATTTCTCCTTTGCCAAACATCTCAATGTGTTAGGTTTGAGTGACACCACTGTCTGTGAAGCTTGTGGAGAGGGCGACGACACTGCGGAACATTTTCTATGTGATTGTCGAAAATCAGAGCGGCCAAAGCTCTCTTCTATAAAAAGAAATTTGATCACCTGCCTCCAGGTAAAAACATATGGAATCAAATTCGAAACATCGGACTTGGAAAACAAACCCCCATAATACCAGAAGACATTGACTGAAACCAGGTGAATGCGAACTTTGTCACATCAGCAACTATGCAAAACAATTTTCCGCATTCCCAATCTCTTTGAACAAACATACATTGAAGGAAGCGAGCAAACATTCAGTTTCAGTAGGCTACGTGATGAAGATGTTGTAGAAGCACTATTAGCTATTAAGTCTAACGCAACAGGCTTAGATGGAATTAATCCGAGGTATGTAAAATGAATACTGTCACTCTTATAACCCTTCATTACATACCTATTTAACTCAATTTTGACTACCTCAACATTCCCAGATGAATGGAAATTCGCAAAAATTACTCCTATCATCCTCAAACATCAAAGAATATAGACCCATTGCAATACTCCCTTTCCTCTCTAAAGTATTTGAAAAATCAATTTTAAAACAAATATAAAAATATCGTTCAGATGTGAAACTCGGAGTTGCAAAACCGCCCTTCTGTTAGTTGTTGATGAGATAAGGAAGGCAATCGACAAAAACAACTTCACTTGTCTAACCCTTTTGGACTTCTCTAAGACGTTTGAGCCAGTGAACCGCCTTGTTTTGGCTAAAAAGCTCAGTGAAAAATTCAAGTTTTCACATGAGTCAAGTAAGCTCATCTTCTCATACCTGAACGGGAGACAACAGCGAATAGTTGTGGGTAATAAATCGTCGATATTTCTTCAGGTTTATAACGGAGTGCCGCAAATGAAAATGAACTTCCAGAAATCATCAAAAGCTGTACAGTACATTTATACACCGATGACGTTCAACTTATCCTCAGTCGCCCTCTAGGTATGGTTGAAGAAGCTTCTAGACTTCTCAACGAAGATTTGCTAAGCATACAAACATGAGCGCGAAACCCTAAAAAGTCGAGTCTACTAGTCATCCATAAAAAGGCTTTGGAGTTGTCCTCTTTTCCGGCCATCAAACTTGATGATAGCGTCATTGACTATGTCGAGTCTGCTAAAAACTTAGGAATTATTTTCAATAGAACCCTAACCTGGACAATCATATAAAAATCTATGGTGGACTTCTTGCTCTCTGGCCATCCAAGCCTTTTCTCCCGAGAAAGATCAAGTTCATGGTGGTAAAAATGTTTCTCTTACCCATCCTCTTGTACGGATGCGAGATCTTCTGCAATATGGAATACACTAGTAAAAGAAAACTCAATGTCGCCTACAATATTGCCCGCTATGTATATGACCTCAAATATTCCGACCATGTCTCCGTCTACTCCAAACAAATCTGCGGATGTTCTGTCGACAACCTTATGAAGCTCTGCTCTCTATTTTTCCAACACGAAATCATACAAACAGGCCAGCCTGACTATCTGTACAGTAGAATTCAGTTCCTCCAATCTCGTAAATCATTCATGTTGTTGCAACCGAAGTATTCTTGTCTAATCTCGGAACGTCAATTCCTTGTTAATATCACCCGACTCTGGAACTCTCTACCAATACACATTCGAAGAATCAAAAACACAGTACATTTTAAACTTTCCCTTTTAGAACACTTGGCCGTTGAATGAGCAAACAATTATTCTTCCTTCACTTCTTTTATTTTTTTCCAATTCTTTTGTATGATATTGTAAATAATTATATAGTCAATAACTTTTATCAACTACGGAATGTCTTTCTAGCTATTTGTATGTATATTTGTAATTTTATACCAAATTAACTTAATTCTATTAAAATAAATTTGAATGCTTCTTCTAATTTATAAGATTCTCTAATCTTGAAGTTGTAAGCAAATTCGTGTAATAAATTGAAATTGAAATTTAAATTGTCCTGCCTTTGCTCGTATCTGGTGGCAGATTTTTGAGGCTGATGTGATGAGTGCTGGTAACCTTAGCTCCTTATCAATGAAGCTCTTACTCGACTTTCTTAGAAAGGCGAAGAAAACACAGTAAAAGGGTTATACCTGCTGGTAGTACAATGGACCTGTTTTTGTGTCTGAATGCTCCAGTGTGGTGTTCCAACAGAAAAAAAAGCCCTTGATCGTGAAAAGCAATAATTTTACCTCTTTCTTCTTCGGATAAATATTTTTCGCGTGACAATACGTTTAAAAAAACGTAAATAACTTCTTATTTTAATACAGTTTTGCAGACAAATTTTAACTTAAACTATTGACTAAACGCATATGCATTTCATTGTGATATACCTAGTTTGTTTGTTTTTTTTTTTTCTCTAAGAAAGGATAACGGTAGGTATTTTTCGACTTTTTTTAAAATTATTTGTGTTTTTATTATTCTTTCGCTTAAAACCGATATGCAAAAATATCGATTTTAACCTTTAAAAAATGCAAATACAAGGGTGGTGATAAAGTTATGAAATGGAGCGTAGTGGATAAATATTAATAAACGCAAAACGCTCAAACAAAATAAATTTTATATTTAACTCTACATACGCATAGTGTCACCATCTGTTCGGCAAGTACGAAGGGGTTTTACTAAAAACAAGTATTAAACAGGACGACTTTGCTGGACTGTAGACCGTGTTCTATCAGTTATTTTACAAAAATCGCATTCGCTATCATACAATTAGGATCGCTTTGACAACTCTCAAGTTTCCACAGACACACACCATTAAATTGTTCAACAATTAAGCTTCAATTACACAACGGAAACAACTGTTTTCTTGACATGCACTGATTGGGTTTTTTTAATTTTCAAAATACAAACATGAACGCTATACAAAAAGCACATCATTCATTAGTGGTAACAAATGTCGTTAAGCACTAATCTGTCATTGCAAAAGAAAGCTCAATACAAACACCAAACTCTGTCGCGATTTCCGGTTCCCCATCGGGGTTTTTTTTTTTAACACAGACACAAAAATAAAGTATTAGTTCTAAGCCCGCGCAAAAACATATTTCGATGCGTTCACGCTCGCGTGTAACGCCTAAAGCACAAAGTAGATGCGTCGCCACATAAACAAATTATGTATCCAAAGATAAATCGCACAATAGAAAACACCTTGAGGCTTTTTCTCATAGTATCATGTCACAAGGTCGCGGATACATACAGAGTAGTTTAAGATACATACTAACATTTTTTGGAATTTTAATTTGTCATCTTTGTTCTCATCATTTATAACATTCCACGCTATGTATCTATTGTACTATGTCATTCCAGCTGTTGTCTATGACAAATGGCATCACTGTATCACTTACAATAATGGTATGCGGTGTTATGTATATCATTATAACATTGACATTTTATGCTAGCTGTTGCCTCGCTAACTTGGCATTCAATTGGCATATTCAATGTTTACCTGTTTTTACTCCGTTTTTGCATTTTACGATTGTGAGAAGATATTAAAAAAATAACAGTCGACTTTGTTCACAATCAAAACACGATCATATTTACGTTTCGTTTCCAATGACATCAGCCAAAAAAAAAAATTGTAAGTCTTGATAAACAAAGAGAGAAAGTTCGTAGTTTTAATAACTACGCATACAGTTGTAAGAAAACATAAACAAATAAACAATTCCAGGAAAATGAGGTAACAACAAAAACAGTTTTTTTTTTGTATATTTTTTTAAACAATTTGAATGACATAAAGGGTTACATTATTATTGTTGTTGTCGAACTGATTGTCGTGCAATTTTATTGCGCTCTTTTCAGTTGTTATTGCTTTGGTATCGAGTAACGAGCACTTTTGTAAAAAGTACTCAAAAATACTCAACGTCAGTTGAGTATTTCATTGGTAATAAGATAAAACAATTATAAAATAAAAATAAAGTAAAAAACAACTTTTAAGTAAAACGGTTATATTTTAATCAGATGCTGTACCAAAAACTCGAAAATAATGAGGACACAAATTTGGGTCTCTTGAAGATTTTGCTTTCTGGTGAGAAATCATGCAAGACAGATAGCAGTGAAGTCTTCTTGAGTCAGATGCCAAAGGCCACTTTCTGTCGTTACGTCAGCGAATTAAGTAATAATCTGGGGCTTTTATCAGACTAAAATGAAAACGTGGGACGCATTGAAATTTTTCTTTTTGTGCGCATGGAAACAGATTTTCCTAGTCAAGTCATTATTAATATCTACTTGTACATGTTTTAATGCGGGTTGGGTACTAAAGCGCGAAGCACTTAACCGCCTTTTAGATTTAGCTTATCGTATTCTACTCGTCAAAGCCTTTCATTTTATAGATACCCATATCAAGGAGGTCGTGAAGTAAAAGGTTCGACCGCCATTTTGGGGCGTCCGCCATCTTGGATTTAGAATGACATTAAATACGCTATATTGCATTGTCTCCCGATTTTGAGCTATGTTTTAAGTTTCAAGTCTTTAGCCCATCGGGAAGTGCGTTTAAAATCGATTGCAAGATTTGAATCAAAGCGACAAGTGAAGCTATGTAAATAAAAACCCTTTAATAAAAATAGCAATCCTTACAGATTAAGACACCCTAAACTCACGGTGTGCTATGACATTATTCGTTTGAATATTGACAAATGTAACTATACCTTAAATCAGTTACATTATAAAGTAAATACCCTCTAAAATACCCTCTTTTCCTTTCAATTGCAAACCATTAACCTTAAGGGTAGAATTTCCAAATCTATCAGGTCGTCGATCGCAGTCAACCAATTATTTGACTTTGATAAATTTATTTTCTAAATGTAATTTTGAAGGCTTAGAATTGCAAAATTGCCATTTTATCGGATTTAGAAGGGGGATATTTTAGTATTTCGCAATTTTTGGATACACATACATACATATATAAGGAAAGACCTACCTGCACACCGAATTTCAAGTTTCTAGCAGTACTGAAAGTCCGAAATCTTTTTTGTGTCACACTTTTCCATAAATGGTCAGTTAAATGTTTTCACGTTAAAAAAAAACAAAGTTGGCTTTTCATGTCTAGTCTAGAATTTATAAATCGGACCTCTGAGCGGCGTGCAGGGGATTCTGTGTTACAAACTTTTCTGACCACTTTTTCACACGTTTCTGTGCGAGAAGTATTCATTGTTGTTGTTGTTTCTTCTGATGCAATTTCATTTATTTTAAATGGAAATTACTCGATTAAAGGTAAAGAAATTTTACAAATTATTTCGGACAAATGGACCATGTTTTTTGGATGATCGATTTAAAATTGTTATCTCTTCTGATTCCGAAATAAATATCACTGCATCCTGTATAAATATAGTTTTCATCGATGTCGATTAATTGTATTGTGAAGAATGATATTCAAAATGTTCCACAAACATTGGTGTGGTCCCCGAAGGAACATTTGCTTCGTGCGCGGAATATACGTTCGTTGGAGGGCGTTATAAGATATAGAGCAGATAAGAGCATCTACACAAAGTTCAACTACTAAAGGGATAACAGACTCCCTCTCGTTTATAGAAGGTAATCAAAGCCATTCTTATCTCTTAATCCCATAGTCAGTGATTCAACTTAATCAGAGTTGTACTAGTCAGCAGCACAATGACTCTGTCGGGACATTGCTGCTAATCTTCCCTCCCTATCTCCCAACTACCTCCATCAGTACCTACAACTCTCAAACTGATAACAGAGGTGATATTGATACTTTCAATTGACCCTATTTCAATCCTTTGTGAAATAACATGACAACAAATGACAACGACACAAACACGTGAATATCACTTTAAATCATAAGTATCTACTAGGTCTGTGTACGATTTAGCCAATATGACTGTACGTCAAGCAATATGATCATGGTGTTAGTAGAGTTAAACGAACGTTCTTCGTGTCGCTTTATTGAATTTTACGCAACAGCTGAGTTTAACCTCACAAGCAAATATAAATAGACAAAGCCTTACTCATTATTTACATTTTTTCTGTATTTTGATATACACTTAACCCACTTAAGTGGGCTAGCGCTGAAGTAAATGCCTCCAGATTATACTTAACAAATATTTGATGCCAGTGGAATCAGAAGTAAATATATTCGAAACGCCCATCAGCTGGGCTATGCCCCTGTTGACTATAGAAAAGCAAACAAAACCCCATAAACAAAACTATAGGCACAATAAACCGAACATACAAAGAAAAAAACGTGAGTGCGTTATAAAAACAAAAAATTTGGCACACAACGTTGAACCGTATCTCTTACACGTGCCTCACATGATACCATGAACATGCTCAGTAGAGGGTGCAGTTGGGGGTAATTGATATTCTGTTGAGGCTAACCTTGAATGGAAGAGACACATGATCAAAAAAACAAAAGCCATTTCAAGTTCAGTATAATGTTTTCGCCGTACATTTGGCTAGAAGCACTAGAAGGCAATCGATGGCTAATTGAATGATCATTAAGCGCGTAGTGTCTTGATTGGGATTTCGTTTTCTAGCACGTTGGCTCTAATTTTATATTAACTGACACTCTAACTTTGAGATGTATAATGCAATATTTGGTTGCCTATATAAGAAGTATAGGTGCTTGACTTTGGTTTTAGACTCCCCGCGCACAAAAAACGGTTTTGTTTAATCGAAAAAGTAGTTGCTGAACAGTTCTTAATTTAAGGACGATCTTCTGACAATTGATAGCGACGATCTTCCCTCTAATTTTCCTAATGCCCGTGCTATAGCCCGTAGGATAGTCATAATTATAAAAAAAATAAAAATAAAAAATAAATACTAGCCGGGACGAACTGATATGCTTTCATATATAAAGTGCAATGTCGGTGACTAAAATGGAATATAAAGTTGGTCAATTGAATAGTTTACGTGCAAGTCTAGTTACGAATGAGATCTTACAGAAACTGACAGCATTTAAATAGCCGTATTACTTTCTCAGCTTCAATTGTTTTTGCATTTAATGTCAAAGACTTTACTCTGAGATTCTGATGGTTACAACTTTACTAAATAAATCAGAAGGTTAAAAAATGTTTAAAAAAGTATCAGAGAGCATGCACATTATGTATGTGTATATGGTTGCAAACAACCTTGCAATATATGCCTGCACAAATTTATTAAATGCTTCTTGGAAAAGTAGGAAAGTCAGAGGATAATTTAATACTTGGCAAATTTTAACTAAAAATACTTTAGACGTTTCTAACCTAAATTACTTAACAATTGTATTTTAAATACAAAAAACCTAATTTTTCATATTGCTAACCTTGATTCAACACAAGTACACAAGTATTAACCGTCAAATGTACTGGGCTAAAGCGTTCACATGCATGCTTTCACATGCTAACAGTGGCCAGACTCGTGGGAGTCAGCTAGTCATTTTAGCTAACTAGATTAAGTTTTATTTAATGGCTAACTTGAAGCAAGAGAAAGCTTGCATTTGACAAGTAATAGTTGCATCTCGCTCTAACCCTTTATTGATATATGAGACAACAAATTAAATGTTTTTAAAAAACCTACCTAGGAATGTTTTAAAAATGTAGTCAAGAATTTTCTTGGTAACAACAAAACCGAAAACTTCAAAACACTTGATCAGTGACCTCTTGACGGCCTATAAAGCTATGAGATGTAACATATCACTCAAGAGCAACTTGTTGGACTCTCTGGTGAAAGGTTTCCATCGAGATGGAGTCCAAATATGTTGGCAGACTACTGCTTGACACTGAAGAGAGACGTTCATCTGGTGAAAGGTTTCCATCGAGATGGAGTCCAAATATGTTGGCAGACTACTGCTGGACACTGAAGAGAGACGTTCAAGCAGCTAAATATTTAAAGAAATCATGAAACCTTATTCTTTGTCTACATCAGTTCCTTCGGTTTAACTCTTTACAACTCTTTCAAGGTTAGGATCTGACGATAATCCGTCCGAGCTCGCGGCCTTAAGGACTAGATTCTCGTTTTCGTTTTTAATGCATATTTTATTTTTAAATTCATTAATTCTTAGGAGCTAGACAAAAAACGCTTAAAACTAGCTTAATTGACTTAACTATGCTTTTTTAACTTACTGGCCCTACACGGGCACTCTAAACTAAACTTAATTCTTATTCTACGTCTTTCGACGTAACCTAACTTAATTTACATAACCATCTAAGGACTTAACTATTGAAAAAACTAAGATTCTATTGAGGACTAGAGTCTTAGTCAAACAAAATTAACGTGATTTTGTAGTTATAATATGATAGGGTAAAGTACAGCGATTTATTAAGACCAATTTTTGTCTTTTTTTGGTGATACAATTTATTCCCTAAGTATTCTGCAAACAAACAAATCTGGAGTGAAAGTAGAAAATAAATATCTGAACTATGACATACATATGTATTATATGGAAATGTTAACTGAATTTTCAGTCAGTTTGAATGATGAATCATTCAAGTAACATTGATCGTTTATATGCGTTTCAATGTTTTCGTCAAGTAACGTCGCACAGTGGCTCATTTCGGCAAATTTCGTTGCAAAATTCAATTTTCGGGTGGTTTTTTATTGCAAAATGTTTCAATTCACTGGATTAACAAATGTTTGGGACCCTAATAATCGAAAAAAAATATAGTTTTGCTTGTAGAGCCACTCAAAGTTGAGTAATTTTTTGAGATCACTTAAAATTAATTTTTTGCATATTTTTGTTTTGGTTTGAGTGCAAAAACTAGGCATAGGATTTAAAAATATGATTTACTTTTCATTTTATGTCATGTATCTGTTAATTTGTTAAATCAAAAATGAATTTAGTTTTTTTTTTTTAATTTTTTTTTTAAACACTTTTTAAGGCACACTTTTTCGACTTTGGCCGCAAAAGTCCGCCCTAAAATGAACAGAAAATGAATTCCCTTGTACATATTTATTTGTAAATATATACTGAAAAACTCTGGTGCGGAAACTTGCAACCCTTTGTGCTAGAGAGATTTGATTTGAAGAGGTCAGCCAAAATTAATTTTTTTTTCTTCTCTTAAAATACAACAAATTTTAATTTTTCCTGTAATGAGTAATTAACATTGTACACTGGTATATATGGTGAATATCTCGGCTTAGTTCGAAGATGGACGTAATTGGTTGGGAGGGAGCGTGCCACGCCCCCTTTTATTTCTCAAATTGCGCATAGAAAATTTATGTGTTTCTATTTTTACTAGTATGATAATGGCAATAATCATAAGTACCTTTTTGCTAAAAAATGTGCCGCCATTTTGAATCATCCATCTTGAAATTCTTTAAAATTGCTCCGATTTCGTTAAAATTGAAAATGTATACTCGTTTAAAAGTAATAACTATGAATTCTGTTTTGGATCCGCCATTTTGGATTACTTTAATATTTTTAAGAAGTTGCATACACGTGAAATCCATTTATCTCTTGCGAGTAGTGCCAGAAGGTCTTTTTTTATTTAAATTTTTGCTCCGTTTACTTTTTTCTCCACTGTTTGACTTAAAATGAATCCAGAAATATTTTATTATGAATTCAGATGTGCCACAAAATAAAAAAATGCTCTTCTGATACACCTGAACATTTAAAAACGATTTCAATTACATATATTCACGACTGTTTTGCTCGGATTGGTTTTTGGACACCCAGTTATTAGTTTTATTATGGAATTTTGAATATTTTGAAAGTAAAATATTATGTTTATACCTTGTGGTGAGGAAGTCTTATTTCATCAGAAAATTGTGAAACACCCTGTAAAGCATTAATCTCAAAATTCACTAATTACATAGCCTTGGGAATTACCTTGAAGAAGAAAAAAAATTGTCGAGATATCTTTATTCGTTTAAGAGTTATGATTTTTGCAACCAAAAAAGTCAAAATGAGCCACTGTGCGTCGTAAAGAATTTCTTAAGGAATTTAATGGAATTTATCGGGAAAATGAATTATTGTGGAAGATAATCCTTCAGAATCAAATCATTTGCAAGACAGGTACCTCGAAATTTGGTGCATAGAGATTGAGTCGAAATTCTTGTTGAAAATATAAGATCCTGAGAGCTTCTGCCAGTTGCTAAAAACAAACCTCTCGGATGATTTTGTACAATTTCTCATCACTCACTGTATCCTTTCTTTTAATTAATTGAGTAACTAGCTCAATAAGTCAATAGATAGCTTTCCTTCATTCGCATTGTTTCTGAAATCATCAGAAAACGTCATCAATTCCCTAACAAGAGCATTATCTCCAAAATATTTTCTTATGGCTGCGCTCACGGCTAGAAGAGGTCAAATTGCGTCCATATTCGACAATGCAAGCAAAGCGACTTAACAAAATATGGAGAAAAATATTGCCAATGTTCATTGATGCGTGTGGATGCGATTTTATACCAATAAAAAAGAAATTGGCAATACCTACTTGTCAAGTAAAATTAATCATGTGTATTGCACTTTAGATTTTGACTAAAATATTAGTGCCTAGAACTCTGAACGCGCCCATTAGTATTGTTGCTATTGCTTATAAACACCCTACTGAACTTTTAGTATGACTAGCGATGATGCAAGTACTACACTTTGGTCACCCCAGAATTCTATGGGAGGTTCTTTTTAGACCATAAATGAATGAATGATTTCAAGACCAACCTTTTTTTTTAGGTAAACAAAAATAGTGTATTTTCCCTAGGGTTGCACTTGCTATGCTCGCACCAACAAGTTTCCATATGTAGCTCTATCTTAATTTAATTTACTTAAGACCTTTAGGTGGCCTTATAGCAGAGACAAAGAGTGGCACAACTCAGTCTACAGAACGAACTAACAAAAGATGCAAACAATCCTTTCGAATACACCACAAAGTTCTCCACTTTCCAGCAAAACGGTCACACTAGCCAGTACATATACAGATCTAAACAATCTACCAACATAAACAATCTTCACGCAAAACTGTTTTGCCTTTTTTTTCTAAGAATATCATGAGGGAGATAACGAGCAACTAAACTTAACTCACTGGGACTGGGGTAAGAACAAGTACAACAACAAAAAAGTGTGCTAATGGAAACAAAAGACCTTCGCTCGCGAATCTTGTTTTTTTTTTGCAGTCAACCATGACTCACGTATTAAATTTACTTGTAGTATTTATTTCACCACAAAACAAGAAACATCAGCTGATGTATTGGTTAACAAGTTGACTGTGGAATAGAATTGATGGCTTTGGGGAAGGTTCTGTGTTGCGTCATGCCAACCAAGAAGAACAAGTTTTTGGACAAGCTTTCCAAGTTTTTCCTTTTTTTTTTTTAATTTTATAAACAACAACTGGCCTTGAAATAAATAAAAACGCGGGTTCTTTGTGTTTGTATATGAATTAGGTGGTGAACTAAAAGCTACATTTTCTGAGAAAGGACCATCTGTTTGAATCAGGAATAAACTACTTGACTGATGTGCTCGTTCCTACATTGCAATTGTAGTTCATCGCCTAATTTAATCAAACATTGTTACCTCCGTTCCGAAAGTAATTGAAATTAATTTTATCTGTTGTCGAGGTAAATGCCCTTAAAAAAAAACAGGCTATATCACAAGTCCGCGGTGAAAACTTATTGGGGCTTCTGATTTCTGTTTGCTTTGTTAGCAAACAATGCACAGCTGGCTATCACTGACTTGTCACCATCGTTAATTATTTTATTGACAGTTTGAGGAAAATAGAGCTAGATAAATGCAACGTGAGCTAGTTGCACTGTTGATATAGTATTTGTTTTTTAAGGACATTAAGAAACAACCTGATTTATTTAATGAATCTTGCTTCGTGAATTATAAAGTTGTGATCCAAATTATAGAAGTTACCTTGAGTTATTGTCCTTATGAACAAGCAGGTGTCTAATTCACAAGCATGACAACAATTCGTGTTGTGCATTAATTAGTTTTGAGGTGTTTCAATATTTTGTAAGCCGGCATGACGATTTAAATGCTAATACGAAGTACTTTTGCTTTCATTTCCAATTTCAAGAAAAAAATATTTCGCCTAAACTTATTCTAAGTGAAAGCCTGACAATGATATCGTCTTAGAAGACAGAAGCGTGTTTATATACATGTTTCTATTATTTAGGCGCCCGCTAATCTACAAGTCTATCAAACTAGTGGAAATCTAAAGATGCGATTTTACAAATTTAATGCTATTTTTTTATAAAGTGCAGTGCTATTGACTTAAGGCTTGGTTGGTCCATCCCGGACTCTTACGCCATCCACAGTAAAAGTAAAGTAAAGCAAACTTACAACCACAAGATAGTCTGAGCCTCACCTTATTTTAAACAAAAATAGAGGTCAAGAACTTTTTAAATTGAACAAAAATTATTCCAAATCGTCAACAGATTTCCTCAACCAGTTAATTCCAATTCAAGAATGAGCAAAGACTTTCAGAAATGTACCTACGACAACTTTATCTCAAATATTGAGGAGCTGCCCAGCATTTCTTGTGCGAATGCTCTCCTTAAAATGAAGATCTCTTGTAATTGCCAGTATCAATTAATTTACGTCACTTCTTCAATCAGAATTAGTAAAATGAGAGCCGCTTTCTAATAGGCTTAAGAACTAAAAGCACAGCCTTAAAATGAAAGAACATCAAAGAGTAATTTGACGTTTGACGGTCTTAAACTGAAAATTTGTTCGCCTCTTTTAAGGAATGACGGTCTCGATTGATAAAATTTGACATTTAAGAACTTATTGCACAAAAAGCACAGGAATTAACATTTTACGTACATCGTCAAATCCCTGTTTGTTCGTTAACGTAATCCAGAAACTAAAGTAGAATGTCGCCATAAAGACTCGATAAACACCACCATCACCACCCTATGTCGATTTACTCCACCTTCTACGTACGTAGGTCTATGTCCATACGTCATCTTATTCACAAGTTATATTAAGATGAGATTAAATTGTCCCAGATGACAAATATGAAATTGGATATCATATTTGACGCAAATCTGTTCACTTGTCAAACACCTGCGCATTTCACAAACGTCTCCATTTTCTACCTTGCTTTGATTTTTTTTTGTTTCTAAGGACCTTATACTAACTACCCTTGAGAATCACTTGAGAACTATGTATGTACGTCAATCTATTTTCTGATTCCTGTCGTCTCTTCTTTTTTTTAAGTAGAATTTCCTCTCCCTTCTGTTTTAATTCCAGAAAAGAGAATCGCAATTATTTTATATTTCTACGACTACATTAGCTACCATGTTAGAAAAACTTCAACAATTTAAATTTACTAAAAAGCACACATATTTACGAAAAGGAAATTATAAAAACTTACGTGAAATCCTGATTGTAATTAATTTTGTATCCATTCATTTTGCTACCTTTTATTTTCTCTAGTTTTTCACGAAAAAACACAAAACTTTTCTAACCAGAGATACACACACTCGTAATGAGGACAAAACTAAATAACAGAAGAGCCTCTTTTTTGGAGAGTTAGTAAACAGCTGACAAATTATTTTTTTTTTTCTACTTCACAAAAGAACACGAAACTTTTCTTTGTTTTTTTTTCTGCTTCCTTTCCCAGAGAATATCAAAAAGAGAGGAAAATTGATTTTTGTTCTCAATGTAGATTGTTATTTTATTGATCGCACTGTAAAATTTGGTTGATTTTTAAGGGGGATATTACGTCAAACACAGATGAAAACAAAAAATTAAACACAAAGTTTCGCAATTAAAAAAACTCACAATTCAGCAGCAAAACACCGTTTCTGCTGAGAAGAACACAAAGAACAAAACGGACAACAGAAAAAAAGATTGTTCAAATTCTCTCTACGTTTTGGATGCAAATTCTTTTGATGAACTTAATTTATTTTCTTTGTTTGTCGTTTCGTTGTGTGCAGTGTTCAAATGAATTGTGTTATTTACCCCGTTTACATGCAGAATTGAATTCGAATTCAATTCCACAAAAGTGTCAGTAAACTCAGATCGAATTGAAACAGAATTGAATTCGATCGCAAAATTTTCGTGTTTTAATTCAAATTATGCATGTAAACGCAGATTAAAAAATCGAGTTTGACAACTTAAGTAGGTGGTTGGAATTTTTCTCGTAGTGACGTCAGAGAGCTACGAAACTTGGTTTAACCATAATTACATTACCTTTCACCAGTATTGCCAACAGACAACATTTCGAGGTCTCCATTACTGAAAGTTAAATTAAGACAATTGTAAAAGAAAAAGAGAGCTGGAAGCACTCATCAAGTCCTTGGGTGACGTCATAACACTCCGATGGCGGATGCGGGTGCATTTTTTGGCCAAGCTAAACTGACAGAAATAGCTTGTGTCAAACTGAATTCTATTTGAATTAGGTTTTTGAATTTGGTAGAAATTAAATCGGAGATCGAAACTTAATTCAATCGATTTCAATTCTGCATGTAAAACGGGGTAATTGTGTAGTTGTGTGATGCCCTCTTTTTGGTTGGTTCGCTTTGGATTTAAATTCGTAAGTCGATTTTTTTTATCGTTTAGTTTTTACTTTTTGTTTATTTCGCATTTCGTTTTGAGATTTTCTTGTTGGTTTTCTCTTTAAGTTTCTTTCCTGCTGGAAAGTCAATGACAGTTCCTATAATTTGGAATTGGAATCATAATTGGTTTCACTTAAGGTGATAATACAATTCGGCCGAATAAGTACTTGATTTAGAAAACAGAGCATTTTGGTGATGGGGCGGAATATTATAAAGAATTCATACAAAGAATACGTTGGAAACTCAAAAATTTGTCATTTAACCCTTAAACAAACGACAAATAATTTCGTTAATTGCAAATCATAAAATATTTTGGCTACGTTAATACCCCGTTTCCATAAATGAAATATGTATTAATATTATTGGATTATGCCCCGTTGCAAAGATATTAAATTGAACTAATTGTTTTTTTTTTTACCCTAATTGACTGAGAAGAAGAACCTTTGTTATTATATAATTGAGAATTAAAAGAAAAAGTTTAGGAGAGTAGACGGAGAGCATTAATTGAGGATATGGAAGAAGTTATGGTACCGACACCGTTATTGCTTTAATTTTTGGGTCAGGATTATTTTCTCTGTTGAACGCGATTTCCGGAAGACGAGTTGATGGATTCTGAAAAATATGTGTCTTAGAGAATATTGAGCTCGACTCAGTGGAATGATTAATCCGCCTGGAAAGGGGGGGGGGGTAAGGGGAAAGTTTGTTAACGAGTTTGATAGATCAGGAAAGAAGGACACCTATTACAATATCACCAGGCTTATTTGGTCAATCTTCAAACTGGAGCAGAGTAGATGGACTGTAAGGCTAATCGGAAACACAGCGGATTCGACGGAGGGTAATTATGCCGAAGGAAATTTCTAAGCCGAATGAGAAAAATAGCAAACCCAAGGTAAAGATACATATAATGATAGTTTGGCTTTCTGTAACTACATAAAAGATAAGAAACTGTCTCTAGAGAAAGAAAAGACAAGCAAGAGTGGGAAGAGTATCTCTTCGAAAAATAAGCATTCTGTTAAATGATTAGACTATCGTTTTGCTGTCATTTTTGAGAAGATAGCTACAGTATACATAGTTGTACAAAATCGCTGACAAGCATTCCAGTATGGTAAATCGACTCAAGACAACGCCACACACACATTCTCAGATTATGCATTAGAAGTAATACAAAAGCAATTCCGGGATTGAATTGCCTGAAGATGGAGAGAGTTAAGTCTACACTTCGTGGTAAAAATGGTCATCGGTGAAGTGCATCAAACATACCCTCTTCAGAAAAAAATTCTCAACCTTTAGATCACGAAAGCGTTAATTCGACTTAAAAGAGGTAACCTCTCGAAACTTAATAACCCTAAAAAAGGGCACCGCATTTTAGGCAGACATCTTAAACAGGTTGTTACAGCCACCTGTAATGTAATAACAGAAAAAAATAAGTTTTTAAACTAAAGATTTAACACCCCTATCGTGGAATCCGCCGGATCGGAGTTTCACTTCACTTGTTCGATTCATTTTCATTTTACGTTGGTATTGTAGAATCCGCCGGGGACTTGTCTTTACCGACGAGTGTGTCGAAAAGGCAGTGTCGCAGATAGACAGCAAATTTTTGTGATAAGTGACAGAAGCAGCATTTATTTTTGTTTGATTTTTTCAAAAATAACCGAAACAAATTAAAAAAAAGACCTTCCGGCACCAGCCGCAAGAGATAGGTGGATTTTCTTTGTATGCAACTTTGAAGTAATATTAAAGTAATCCAAAATGGCGAAATTATAAGAAGTACCCATAAACGAGTATACATTTTCAATTTCAACGAAATCGGAGCAATTTTAAAGAATTTCAAGATGGCGGATTCAAAATGGCGGGAATTTTTTTCGAAAAATATTATTTTACTATTACCACTTCTATACTATTAAAAATGAAAATTCAACAATTATTAATGCGGAATTTGAAAAATGTAAAGGGGTGTGGCACGCCCCCCTCCCAACCGATTACGCCCATCTACGAACTCAGCCGAGCTATTCACTATATCAACATGTGTGCAAAGTATCAGTCGATTCGGTTAAGAACTGCGGCTCCTGTCGTGCGGACAAGATTTCGTTGTATTGCATAAATGGGCGTGACACGCCCCCCTCTCAACCGATCTCACCCATCTACGAACTCGTCCGTGCTATTCACCATATCAACATGTGTACCAAGTTTCGTTCAATTCGGTTAAGAACTGCGGCCCCTATCGTGGTGACAAGATTTCGTTATATTGCATATATATATATAGATATATATATATATAAACATTTGAACGGACCATGGTTTTGGTGTTTACTATAGAGGTCTTGAAAAGTTGCATTCAAATTTTTTGAAAGTTGCGTCATGAGGACCTCTGCAATAGGTAGTATTTCTTCGAAATCCACCTAAAAATGGATAATATTCACCCCTATCGTGGAATCCGCCGGATCGGAGTTTCACTTCACTTATTCGATTCTTTTTCACTTTACGTTGGTATTGTAGAATCCGCCTCTAGGGGACGCCTCTCTACCGACGAGTGTGTCGAAAAGGCAGTGTCGCAGATAGACAGCAATGGGCGCGTTCCGATATCTAGATATCTGAAATTTCAGATAGACTAGAATATGGAACGCAGAAACTTGACTGAAAAACAAGACAACGTCAGATATGACATCCAAGTCAAAACTGAATTTTTACTTTCTGTTCTCGCATTGGAGATGCTTTGTAACTTGTAAATATGCGCACAAATAATTAAACACGAATTGTTCTGAGGATAACATTTTATGAAAGAAATACACTTACGCGCTTTGCCAAAAGCATTTTACTTTGATCACAGGTTAAGTGTAATCATTTGACCTCAAAAATTAGATGAGTACTACAAAATCAATGGATTAAAAAATAAAACTATGGCAAAATTAAACTACTTCCATTGAACTATTAATCTGTATTTTAATTTAAACTAATATTCGTCCAAGTACGAAAAAATAAATAAAGTTACTTGTAAAGTTGAGCAATCGTGCAAAAATACGTTTGGCATAACAGCTGATTTGTAACGATTTTCAACTGACAGACAATTTTGAAATTTCAAATGAAAGTAAGACAAGAATTTTTAGACTAACAATCCAGTCCACTACCTCACAAAAATTTGTCTTGCTCACCTCTCAAATTTCAAGCTGTTGTCCAATCAAAATGCTCTCTTCATCTGAAATTTCGGATGGTCTAGAAATCGGAACGCGCCCAATTTTTGTGAAACAAATTAAAAAATTGATAGTATTGTTTTATTTTCGCATGATTCAGATTCAGATGAAGAGCAAGAGCAGCAAAAGCCATTATGGAATTACCAAATGTATTTACTTGAATACAATTTTTTTGAAATCGGTTCCGGTTTTTCGTTTTTTCCTAAGAAATGTGTTTTAAATTACTTATTTGTTGTGCAAATTATAGAATTTGAATATGTACACTTAATTTACTTACATGAACTGTATACTTATAACAAAAATAAAAACAATCCGCAACGTAATCCGCAACTGCGAATAAGAAGTGAACAATTTTGTATGGGTGAGTTCCACCTTAACGGTTTCCACAATACAGTGAAACTCATTCACATTGCCGACAAGGGAATAGTTCACTTCAGCGGATTCAACGATACCGACGGTCAAATTATAGTGAATCTTTCCCCCCGACGGATTCTACGATAGGGGTGATAGAAGAAAAACAAAAACCTCCACAGCAAATTTAAGCTGTCAGAGAAGTAATCGCACCCGCTCCTGGTCAGCTGTTTCTGTTTGACAACTGATCAGTGGGAGTCTGTGGAGATAACACTGGTGAGTTGTGGTACTCGATATTCGTAGTCGAGGTAACTCAAGTACAAGGGTTGCCCCCGTACCTCGACCGAATCGAGCCACGACCTACCCTAACGAGCCGGATTACTGGTAGAGAAACTGGACATCGGATGATTCCACTAACAGAATCTATTTGTGGGCAGATTCGTTGTTTCTCTAACCATAACACTGGCCACTGGATTGGTGGTCAGGATCAAGCCATTCAATGTCAAGTGGTGGGAGAGACAACAAGTCTCAGTCGGTGTCGGTGGTGAAGTTTTTTTTAAAATTGATAGGCAGTGTAAAACGTACACCGTGCGAAGGTGAGATATAAAATGTTGGTGTTTTTTATATATACAAAGAGTGCTTTTTGGCGACCACTACTGCTGTGAATAGGCGTTGTGGTTGCCAAGTTTTTTATTATACCGCGTCAAGTTTAATTATATCTGCGCGAAGTGGATTACCGTGCTACAGACCCGAGCACTGAGAAGAGCGGAGCGTACCAGAGGCACAACCTACGCTCAGTGTCGCATACCCAACATACATACACAATTCTGAATACATAAAAATTCCAGTTTGGTGACTCGACTCAAGACAACGCCAAACACACATTCTCAGATAATGCATTAGATTTAGAAGTAATGCAAAAGCAATTCCGGGGTTGGATTGCCTGAAAATGAGGAGGGTTCAGTCGACACTTTGGGAGGAACATGGTTATCTCTGAAGTGCATCAAGAATTCCTTCTTCGAAAAAAAGTCCTCTACTTTAAGATCACGGAAGCGTTAATTCGACTTAAAAGAGATAACCTCTCGAAACTTAATAATCCGCATTTTAGGCAGACTTTTGCTGGAGCTGCAGGGGCGGGAAAGAAAAAATGTATCATATAATTTATAAGCACCTGTCCCATCCGTATCAACATCTATTTATTTTATTTTTATTTATTTATTTTATTTAGGCTTAATACAAGCAGAACTTAAAACTAAGACTTAAGACTAAAACTTAAAACTTATATTAAATTTCTAATTAAGGGCAGATGGTTATTATGGGTGAAGGATCGGGAGAAGGGAATTTATTTATTTAATGCAGACTCACTTAAGCTAACAAAAACCAGAACATAAATACATCATATTAAAACTACTTATGCCCAGTTTCACAGTGCGAGTTTAAACTCAGTTTATGGTTTAAACTAAAGTTCAACCAAATGTTTGGTTTCACAGTGTTCGTTTAAACTCTAAACTGAGTTTTATGTTCGGTTTAAGTTAAACGACTCGATTCTACCGTTTAAAGTTCATTTAAGTTAAAAATGTGGTTATAGGGGGGTTCACATGATCCGGTATACCGGACCGGCTTGCAGTATGGTTACCGGACAGACCAATGTCATTAGCGTTCGAATGGTCCGGCCGTGCCATCAGACTTCACTTTTCAAGTGAATTTCAGAGATGATGGACGCACTCGTAACAGCGCTTCTGATAGATACAATTTCAGAAAAAAAGAAAAAAGAAATCGAAGAAAGAAAAAGGAAGCGAATTTGGGTGAATGTATTATCCAGCGGATTACAGAATTTTCCCAAGATCGATGCGGAAACGTATAATAAATTGTTGGCGAAAATTAAACCATTTATTATTATTATTATTATTTATTAAACTTTACATAAATGTATAGATTAATGTTTAACAACTACAGCACTAGCTACTAAGGCTTTGGGCTGGGATCTTAAAATTAGAATTACAAAATTTGATGATTAAATTTATTTTGTGGGAATCTGAGGGACGGCGGGGGATGTCAGGGGCGAGTTTTACTATTGTATTGTTGTTGTTCGGGAGAGCTAAACAGCCCTTGGCACTGCGGTTTCTGATGAATCCTATTGTGCCTTCCCTAATGTTTCTAGATGAGTTGTTTCACTCCAGAAGATGTCAGGAAGTTAATGAACTTCACTGGATGGATGGCAGCAAGCTGTTCAGTAGAGACAAATTCGCTGCCTAGTATTCTTTTTCTGATTTGAAAAAGAGCTAGGCATTCCGTTAGGATGTGAAGAGAGGTCTCCTCACTATCCAGGCAGAGTCTACAGCTTGAATCTGTTGTGAGATTCATGCGATGTAGGTGCTTGTTCAGGCGGCAATGACCGCTGAAAAGTCCAACAAGTGCTCTAAGGTTGCTCCTATCGAGATTCACAATGAATTTTGATTTTCTTTGTGACGGTACCGGGAATAGCAGTTTTGAACATGCTTGTCCTGGTGTGTTGAGCCAGACTTCTCTAGATTCTTGCATGCAAAGACTTTTTGCATGTCTCGCGAAGAGTGATTTGCTGACCCCACAGAAGGGTTCGGGACCAACGTCTTTGGCCAGTGAGTCTGCCCTTTCGTTACCCGCAAATCCACTATGTGCAGGAATCCAGTGAAGAATGACCATATTGTTCCTAGCAAGGTCCGAAATAATTTTGCGGGTTTCTAGGACTAACTTGGATTTGATAACAGACGAGTCGAGAGCTTTTAGAGCAGCTTGACTGTCTGAAAAGATGAATATAATTTTCCCCATGATGCGAGAGGACTGATTCAGTCTCACACATTGGTTGATGGCAAAGACCTCTGCTTGGAATATGGAAGCGAATTCACCAAGGCTGACTGAGAAGTTCGCACCTGTTGAATCTCCAAAAATTCCGGAACCAGTTCCTGTTTCCATTTTGTATCCGTCCGTATACCAGACGAGGTCAGAAGGTGATATTTGGGGTTTATGGTTCTCCCAGTACTTCCTTGAAGGGATAACTATTGAGAAATTCTTGTTGAAGCAGTATTCGGGTAGCATGTCGTCTGGAGGCATGCTGAAGATCGCATCTTGCTCCAGTGTTTCAAGCAGGGATAAGTGTCCTCCCCTGTGGGATTTCAGGTCAAGGTTGCTTGAGTGGAAGAGTCGATGAATGCCTAATTTAGCTTCCATTCGAATGAAATTTCGTAGTGGTGGTAAGCCCAAGATGACATTAAGTGCAGCAGTTGGAGTTGTGCGAAGGCATCCTGACATGCAGGTTTCCGCCAGACGTTGGACACGTTCTAATTTCGTAACTGTGGAAGTTTCGTTAGTTTTTGTCCACCAGACAACGCTTGCGTATGTGATCATAGGTCTGACGATCAGTTTATATAGCCATAATATCATCTTGGGTTGTACTCCCCAGTTTCTCCCACAGATACGACGACAGGTCCATAGTGATATGGTAGCTCTGCTGATTATCCTTTCGATCTGTGGGTTCCAGGGCATCCTGCTGTCCAGGATGATTCCCAGATATTTAGCTTCTTGTGAAAATGGGATGGTTTCGCCAAAAAGAGAGGGGCGAGTAAGAAGATTGAGCTTTCTTCTATTTGAAAAAGGAACAATTACTGTCTTTTTAGGGTTTACAGAAAGGCCTTCACTAGTACACCATCTCTGTACTTCGGATAGTGCGTATTGTAGCACTTCCGAAACGGTGCTTTCAAATTTACCTCTAACAATGATCGCTATGTCGTCCGCATAACCCACCGCCTCAATGCCCTGAGATTTCAGAGAGTGAAGTAGGCTGTTGACTACCAGACACCAGAGAAGAGGTGAGAGGACTCCTCCTTGAGGACAGCCCCTAGTTGTAAGCGCCCAAATTTCCACATCGTCAATACTCGTTTGTATTATTCTCGAGTTCAGCATGGAAATAATCCATCTGCAAACTGTGGAGGATATGTTCATATTGTCCAACGCCCTGTATGTGGACTCAAATGACGTGTTATTAAAAGCTCCTTCTATGTCTAGAAAGGCGACAAGGCATATCTCCTTTCTATAGATGGAGGTTTCAATTTTGGTTACCAAGTCGTGGAGTGCAGACTCAGTAGATTTACCTGGTTGGTATGCGTGTTGAGTTGTGCATAGGGGAGACGTAAGAAGAGCGTTTCCTCGTATGTGTTTGTCAACAATTTTCTCCATGCTTTTAAGTATAAAGGACATGAGACTTATAGGACGGAAGGATTTCGGATTATTGTCTAGATTCCTGCCCGCCTTGGGTAGATATTTTACTATCACCCGTTTCCATGCTTCTGGCAGATGTCCCAAAGCTAAGCTACAGCTAAAGAGCTTAGATAGGCTGGGTGCTATAATGTCAGCTCCCTCCTGCAGAAGTGCTGGAAAGATGCCATCCTCACCTGCAGATTTAAATGGCTTGAAGGAGGAGATAGCCCATTTTATTGCAGTGGGTTGGCAGATGGTTCTCGCTATTTTCCAGTCTTCCCGGGACGGTATCCATGTCGGTTCCCGTTGGGAAGACGGACTCGTTGTGAGATTATTTATTGTTATTGAGCCTGGAAAGTGTGTTCTAAGAAGGAGTTCCAGAGTTTCCTTCTTATCTTGAGTTTGAAGACCGTTTTCTTTGGTAATTGTACCAAGGGTGCCGGATTTCTCATTGGCAAGAACCTTATGTAGTCGACACCCGGAAGACGTTTCAGTTACGTCTTCGCAGAATCGCCTAAATGATTCTTTTTTGGCCTTTTCAATTTTGTTATTATAGTTGGTGAGAGCTGCAGAGTAGGTTTCCCAGTCGCCAGAGCGCTTTGCTTTGTTGAAAAGTTTCCTAACTCTGGTTCTAAGGATCTTCAGATCATTGCTCCACCATGTAGTTACCCTTTTTAGTTTTTTCGTCTTAATAGGGCAATTTTCCTCGAACGCAGAGACAATGGAGTGCTTGATGAAATCAGCGAAGTATTCAAGTTTGTCCCTGCTGTCAATTCGGGGGGTTTTATCTTTTATTGCTTGACTGAGACTTTCTCTATATGCAGTCCAGTCAGTATTTCTCTTTGGGCGGTAGGACAGATGGTTTTTGGATGTTCCATCTATCTCAAAGCGAATGTGTCTGTGGTCAGAACATGACGGTTCTGATGACACATGCCAGTTAGAGATCAGATTGTTAGAATGAGATGATGTTAGGGTAAGATCTAGTACTTCATTTCTAACTGTAGTTACAAAAGTTGGTTCCCTACCTACATTGGAGATGCTTAGGTTATTGCTTAGAATAAAGTCAAGTAGGGACTCACCTCTTTTGTTAGTGTCCGAACTACCCCAGATTACGTGGTGCGCATTTGCGTCACATCCTATGATGACGTCAGTTTTTAGCTTCTGCGCATAGTTGAGCATCTTATCCACATGTGCTGGGGGGCACTCGGGGGTATCACCAGGGAAGTAGGCGGAAGCCACGATTATTTCCTTGGTGTTGTTAATCTTCACCGTGGCAGCCGTTAGGTCATCTGTGATGAACTCTGTCAGGGGGAAGAATTCGATATTATTAAATATAATACAAGTTCTGGGTCTTTTCGAAATGGTGTTATATAGGATCCTACCTGATGTTGTTGAAAGACCTAGAATTTTTCCACTCGTGCTGGTCCAAGGTTCCTGCACAAGGGCTATGTTTAGGCCGTCGTTCATCTTTTTCGCCAAGACTGCCGAAGCAGCCTTGGCATGATGAAGGTTGATTTGAACAACCTTCATCATCGCCTAAATTCTGCGGAAAGTGGGAGCTTTAGGATATGAGCCCCCTCTCTTTCCGCCCCGGCCTCTGTTGGTGTTAGTATCTGGCCAGGCTCTTCCTGCTGGTTGACCTCGGGCTGGGCCTTTGGTCAGTCGTTGGGCCCCAATCAATGACTGTCTGGGGCGAGGTGCGGTCCCTGTTGAAAAGTTTGACCTGGCAGACGAGACGGAAGAGGTTTTATCTCCTACGTTCGACTGCCCAGACTTAGGCTTCTCTGCTTGCACAGGGGCGGATTTTCCAGCTCCGGTGACAAGTAGGGGGGGCCTGAGGATTGGCTGCGTCTTGGATGTTAGGGCAGCTCTTGAAGTGGAGGGCAAATCATCAGAGGGAAGCGATTGGTCAGCCTCTCTTGATGTTTGACCTCCTTTGGGCAGGGCTCATGGAGGGTTTGACTTCCGAATGAAGAGGTTCTTCTTCATACGGAACTGAACTCTGTTCATATTATAGAACGGTTGGTAGTCCAGTTCCTTGAGGAGATCCACCGAGCATTCGTCCATCGAAATGGTCAAGTTGAGTCCATCAGGGTTGTTTGCCTTCCTCAGAACTTTCCAGTCCTTCGTTGGCAGGATTTTGTTTTGCAGTCGAAGAGTTCTTAGAACTTCGTCTGCAGAGCGAGCATTGCCGGGGAAGAATGCTGTCCCCACGCATGGTTTTGGGAGATCATCTCCTACCATACGCAGTTTAGCGTTCTCCCAGGGCGAAATTTTGCAGATCGTTTCGGCCAACCACTTGCGCGATTCCGCGTCTGCACAATTTATGGTGATCCACCCCGGCTTGAACGAGCAGCCCAGAAATCGAATCTGTGGGCCATCTTCAGGGAGCTTATGCAGTTCCTTGATGATGGCATCTTCCACTGCCTTTTGCTGTTCAGGCTCAAGGTGGTCATCTGGGAAGTCTGATGGAATGACTCCCACTTTTATTTCTCCTGCCACTTTCGCGAACGAGGGGGTGTTGTTCTTCGCTTTCTTACTGGGAGCAGCAGGAGAGTTGTCGCCAGATCGGCGCCGTTTACCGGCTGAATTCGCTGTGCCTTTTGGTGCCTTCATGGCTCCATCCAGCGCGGTTGCATAAGGCAGGCCATCCGCCAGCAACCTTCGAAGTGCCTTTCTTTGAGACGTTGTGAGGCGAGGTCTCTTTAGCGACAAGTACTCCAGGTCGAGTGCCTTCACGGATTCTGTTTCAGGGGCGTCTGAGCAGCTCCTATACGCGTCCTCCGTGAGAGCCGAGCTGGCTGTTTCGACGGATTCAAGGTCACTGTCGATATGTTGAAGTGCCGGACGTTCTATCCGTTCGGCACAAAGGTCAAGTGCAGCAGTTTCCTGTTCGATTGCAGGGAATTCGCTCCGTTCTGGCGTGAGACGTTCTGTCCGTCTAGCGCAGGGTGCGTTTCTGCTGGAGGTTGGCAACTGGTGTTGATGTTGCTGCATGTCTCAGTTGCAGGATGGTCTATCCGTCCGGCAACTGAGGTTGGTTCAGCCATTGGCTGAGAGATGGGATCCGGACAAGCCAGGTCCCCATCCGAAGGGCTGTTTATTTTAAGGTTAGAAATGTTGTTCCCACGAGTAGCTAGGGAAAAGAAGGTCCGTCCATACAGAGCCCCGCATGCATGGATAAGGCTAGATAAAACCGGAGGTCGCCTGGTTTCCGGAGTACACCGTTAGGGACTGAGCTATTTACGGGCGCTCAGCCTGGTGGGTCCTCAGCACGGTTCGATTGACACCTTGACCCGGCCCGGCACCTTTAATAAAGGTTGGGTTGCTCTTGGTTTCATACGTTCAACATCCAAGCAGCTATAGGCAAACGAGAAATGATTGGAGATCAGTCTTCATCTGCTTATGCCGCTCTTCAGTATCACGACTACTCAGCCCACCAGCCACGTCAAGGCGACAACCCATCTGGAGAGTTTTACTAACTCTCGCTCTTGACACCCCCCGCCGCCCACCGTTTTGGAAAATGAGAAATTATATCTAGATGTGTTATCGATGATTTGCTAAGAAACGTCATAAAATTCATCCATAAATTCATTTTATTTGACAATTGAAACAAAAAAAAACAACAAATTGAAAATTGTCAAAACTTTGATATGAGCCTGGCAAAAAATTAAACGGCTGATACAAAAAATGGAAAATATTAATTTTTTATGAACATACATATACACAAAGGTTCAAGAAAAACAAAAAAAAACACTTATTAGGTGTGCGTATTCTCTGTATTTTCCATTCTTATTTGTATTTTATCCAAATTATGTTCAATTCCAATTATTTTCAATTTTTTAACAGCTGGCTGTCACAAATGTCATAAATGTCATCTGCCAAGTTTCTTAAGATGAATTATTAAGCGCCGATGATCGTTTTTTTGTGCACTTATAATTTAAGCGTATATACGCTTGCAAAAAAACGCACCTATTGTATAATTTATAATGAAGTTGATTTACTTTATTACACTCGATGCTTAAACCATTTATTAAATGACAAAATATGAAAAAATGAATATGAAATATGAATATGAGAGATTCTATCTCACCCAAGGAACGACTTACCGCCAGATTGCGTTAGTAAACATCACTTTTTTATTGCAATTGGTGCAGTGGTCTCAATTGATGAAAATTTATTTACAAAACCCTCTAATAAATTCAAAAGATTCCTTTTTTGTTTCCTTCTAATTAAATAAAAACGATGCACCCAATATACATCATTTCAAATAAATACCCACATAAATACGCATTTTGGTAAATACCCTCAGTATTTACCCTCAAAGGATATTTAGCAGGTATGTATATGCTCATCACCCGGTCAGACACGAGTTCGCACAGCCAGCCCTTTTAATTATCCGCGCACAACCGCACGCTTTGAATAATTTTCGAAAATGAAATTTCCTCCAGGCCGGACCGACACGCGTTCGAATGGTCCGGTATGTCGATCCAACCACCAAAATATCAAAAAAATTTGAAAACCATCCGGTAAACCGGACCGGCCGTCGTTTGTTGCGTTCACATTGAAAAAATTCCATCGTTCCGGTATGACCGTCCGGTATACCGGATCATGTGAACCCCTCTATTGGTTCGTAGTGGCCATAGTTTGTACAATGGAGAGAGATACGAGAGAGGGGCACGGACCTAAGGTTATGAGGATTGGTATAGAGTGAGATCATTTCCAGTAATGCGGGAGAATCAATCGTACCAGTTAAAAGTTGGTGAACGAAGAGTATGTCAACGACCTCACGACGTTTGCTAAGGATTTGTAAATTAATCAGTTTGAGCCGATCTTCGTAAGGGGGCAGATTTATGTTATCGTCCCAGGGAAGAGCAGTTAGGGCGAAGCGGATAAACCTACGCTGCACGGCCTCTATTCTAAGTGAGTGGGTGAGGTGATAGGGGGACCAGACTTGGCTGGCATATTCGAGGAGGGGCCGAACAAAGGCGTCGTAGAGGGATTTAGTTACATAGGGATTTGAGAATTCTTTAGACCACCGTTTTATAAAGCCGAGAGAAGAATAAGCCCTGCTTATAATGTGATCAAAGTGGGAACGGAAGTTTAGCTCACTGTCACAGAAAATACCTAGATCACGTACTGAGGAA
The DNA here is from genome assembly GCA_951813785.1 of Criorhina ranunculi. Taxonomy (NCBI): domain Eukaryota; kingdom Metazoa; phylum Arthropoda; class Insecta; order Diptera; family Syrphidae; genus Criorhina; species Criorhina ranunculi. Next base: position 50,162,486 of record OX638384.1, on the reverse strand, counting down.
ACTGAGCAGACAGGATCATTGTGAAAAAAGTAAGTTCTGGGAGGAAGTGAAAGACGTTTACGAGAAAAAGTTATGGTTTGACATTTACTGACATAAAGTTCTAAGAAGTTTTTGTTGCACCAAGTATAGAAGGATTACAAGTCGTTTTGTAATAAGAGAGAATCGGCAGGGGTAGATATAATCTTGAAGATTTTTTTTTTATCGTCCTCGTAGATAGATAGATCGGAGTGTTTTAAAATGCAGCTGACATCATTAATGGTTAAGATAAAGAGAAGAGGACCAAAATGACTAGCTTGGGGAACACCGGAGTTAGCAACAATCAGATCAGAAACTGAAAATCTGAAGTGGACCCTGTAAAGACGTTTCTCTAAGTATGATTTTATCCACGAAATAAAGTAGGGCGGAAAACCAAAGGCTTCGAGTTTAAGATAAATAATTAGGTGACTGATTTTATCAAAGCCTTACTATAGTCGGTGGTAATGACATCAACTTCTTTACCTTCTTCTAACGCATTGAGAGTTTTAGAAACAAATTCAGTAAAGTTTGTGGTTGTGGATCTAACCTTCAAGAAGCCATGCTGTTGAGGGGAAAAGACCGATTTACAGTGAAAATATACAGAGTCATAGACAATGCTTTCGAAGAGCTTGGGAATAGCTGAGAGTTTGGCAATTGGCCGATAGTTTGTAATGTAATTTCTTCTGCGCTTTTTATGAATGGTAAAGATGAAGGAATCCTTCCAAAGCTTGGGGAAGACTGCTTGTGAGAGTGAGAGTTGGAATAGAGCAGTAAGGGGCAGACATAGAGCATTCACACATTTTTTTAGAATAATGGCAGGCAGGCCCTCGGGACCGGGACCGGGACAAAAAACGTCCTTGAGGCTCTTAATCTTGTCATGAACCATATCCATTGTTATTTCAATTGAGACTAAGGTGGTTTGTGGGGTGTTATTCATGTAACTGAAGTAATCAGTATCGGGCTCATGAATTTGGTCGGTATACGACTGGCTGAAGAAAGACGCAAAGTTGGCAAAGGTTGGCGATTATTTAAGGGTCGTCAGATGATGTGTTATGTAGATTCAGAGTGGAGGGGAAGCCGTCGGATTTCTTTTTGGAGTTGATAAATTGAAAAAACGCTTAAGGTCGGTGGTAAGGCTGAATTGCATTCTATTAAGGTAATCGCGGTAAAGAAAATGAGGCAATTAAAGATTGAAGTGTAAAAGGACTCGATAGCGGAATCTATGTTAGAGTTTGGACACCGTTATTGGACTCAGTCCAACACAATCGAGGAAGGTTAAAGTCACCAATGACAATTAGATCGTCGACAGGATTAATGGCGTCGATCACGAAGTCAACTACTTAAACAAGGAGCTGATATTCGCTAACAGGTAGTGAGGGGAGAATATAACAACATAAGATGTAAAGGGAACAATTGGTGAAGGTGATTTTTGTGCAGACGATTTCCAGATTAAGAGTATTCGGGATATTAAAGAGCGATGCGTCATAGTGGGAGCGGAGGGATCATCACTAGGGAAGTCAGCATTAGGGGAGTAGATGCAATCGATTAACATCTTTCCGGAAGACATGAAAAGAGTCATGGGAAAAGAGTTCGTTATCGTGAACGTTGGAGGTTAGATTGGTTTCAGTTAATGCGAAAACGTCATACGGGAGCTTTTGGGAATTTAAAAAGATATCAGAAGTCTTGGTTCGTAGACCTCTTACATTTTGATTATAGATAGATAAGAACTCGGGGGTGTGACTGGGAGTGTCGCGCAATGAGACTGGAATTGAGTTAGGGGCGAAAATAATTTTTGAAGTCGCTGCGAGATTTTTGTAGGTGCGAAATGCGTTTAGACTTGATGTGGAAAGTATAGGCGGAGAGGTCTTTGGCCACCGTAGTAGGTGAAATATTATAGCTCTCGTGATAACGGATATAGATTTCACTCAGGGCAACGGGGTCGATAGGAAGGCCTTCCTTTTGGATCGAAATTTTAATGTTGGTTTTGGTCTTACCGTCTAAACGTATAAACGAACATTTTTGTGTGTTGTGGGGTAAACACGCGCAAAGAATCACTAAACAAAAAAATCAATAATAATTAAAAATAAATTATAAATAATAAAGCAAATATTCGTCCTGAAACTAATTTCTTAGTCGTTTCATTAAAATAATGCCATGTCTCTGTAAGCAAAAAGTTGAAAGAACTGACGCTAAAATTCAGTGTGGAATTTGTAAAGTCTACTACCACCTTAACTGTGTCAATCTGCAATCTAGTGATAGTGATTATTACAAAAAGAACAATATTCTCTACAGTTGGGCCCCATGTACACAGCAAAGATGAAAATCTCTTCGTTCTTCACCACCCAAACATCAAACAGTGGTCGAATCAGTTATTAGCAACAGCAAGCCAACAACAACTACAGCTGTGGTAGATTTTCCATCTCCTCCTACCAATGCGCTGACTATGAGTGATCAAGAGATAAACGGCTCTACTGCGGTCATCACTTTGAAAGTACTGTTCAACGAAATACTTCTACTTAAGGAAATGAGTGCAAAGGCAATATCACAAATTACCTCACTTCAAGATGAAAACAAACTCCTGAAAAATGAAGTCAAACATCTGCATCATGTTGTCAACACGCTCCAACAAAAAAAAATTGAATAAATGTGTTGACATCGTCGGTATACCAAATGTTAACAAAAATAATGCTTTGACTGCTGCAATCAAAATATTCTCCGATGGTCTACAAGAGAAATTGAATGCTGATGACGTCGTGAATTGTTATGTTAAGACAATTAAAAACAACAACATTAAAATCAATGGTCAAACCGTTTCATCTCTGCCCGAGAGGTCAACGAACATCGTGTGCATCAAGTTCAAAACAGCTGAGCGCAAGCAGAGTGTAATGAAAAATAAACAAAAGAAGCTATTGACATCCAGCATATTTGGTGAAAAATATGGAAATCGTCGTATCTTCATCAACGAGTCTCTCACAAAAAAAAATAGGTTATTGTTAACAAAGCTAAAAATTTTAAAAGTGAAAAGAGGTACTCATTCCTGTGGGTCGATAAAGGAGTTATTTTAATGAGAAAAAATGAAGGAATTAAGGCTGTTAAAATATGTGCTTTGGAGGATCTTGAAAATCTATCGTAATTGTGTGTGTTTTTGATTATAGTACCTATGTTAAATAATAATAGTGAAGATCCTCCAAATAATTTATTTGTAATTTCCCTTTGTAAATTTGATAAAGAGTTGTACCAAAGTGTTTTTCATTCCAATAACTTCAATAATGACTTCTATATCGTTCACCAAAATATTCGCAGTTTGCGAAAAAACTTTGACCTGATCATGAGAAGGATTTCTATAATATTCCGGGTTATAAGTTTTATCCAAAGTCTAATAATGCTTATGCTGCTGGTGGTGTTGCTGTTTTTTTCAGTGAGAATTTATATCCTGAGTGCTGTGGATTTAATCTTGTAAGTTCTGATATGATTAAACTCTCTGTCTCTATTGAAGCGCATAATTTCGTCATTATGTGTTTCTATAGATTACATGATAAAAGAAAAGATGCCTTTGTGGCCGAATTATCTTCTCTTTTAAGTAATAAACGCTCAAAAAATATCATTATTCTGGGCGATATTAATTGTGATTCGGCAATTGTAGAGAAGTATCAAGCATTACTCTCTGGTAATGGTTTTGAGTCTTGTATAAATGAGGCAACAAGAATAACTGACCAATCTCAGACTTGAATTGATCACATTTATGCAAGGCTGAATCATAATGTTGGGATATCTTGCATCGGTTCTATCTCCGATTTTAGAATATCTGATCACTGTATGACATGTCTCGTCTTTAAATGTGGATGTACACATACCAGATCGTGCAATAGCAGACAGTCTAGTCAGACCCAATCTGAACGCAGAATCGATTTTCGAAATTTAAATAGTCGATTGATGCAAGAAAGATGGACAGATATCTACGTTGAAACAAATCCTTCGATAGCCCTTGATCTATTTCTCTCTGTCTTGAACGGTCATATTGAATCATGCTCATTTTCTTTGAGAGATAGAGGAATAAATCAGAAAAGACTAAAGCCTTGGATGTCTTACTACCTACTTCAACAAATAAGAACTAAACATAAACTCCGATTAAAATGTAGAAAGCGTCCTAATGACGTACATGTTAGAGAAGCCTATGCAAAGATTGCATCCGAAGTGAAAACTGAAACTGTTATATGTAAGGAAAATTTTTATATCAATAAATTTCATAGGGCAAATGGAAATTTAAAAAGGGAATGGTGTTTAGTAAATGAGCTCTTTAATAAAAGCGTATCCACAGGTTTACCATCTTCTATAAAATTGAATGATATGGTTATCAAAAATCCTGTAGAAATAGCAAACACTTTTAATAAGTTGTTTACCAGTGTCGCCTGTAAGACTATAGCAGATGCAGGTCTCGTTGAGTCTCCCAACTCTTGTGCGCAAAGATGTTCTGATGTAGAAAGAATGCAGGATAACAGTTTCTTCTTTCAGCCTATTTCGTCCTACGAAGTATACCAAACCATTATGTTGCTGAATACATCCAAATCATATATGTACCCATAAAAGTTACCCGAATGATGTTATTAAGAAAATTGTGTTCAATATAGTAGATGTCTTAGTACATATCTATAATAAAAGCGTGTATAACGGAATTTTTCCTGATAACCTAAAACTGCCGAGGTTATTCCAATTTTCAAAAAAGGAGATAGATTAAACCATACAAACTACCGGCCAATTTCTTTTCCCTCTGTATTCTCAAAGATTTTTTAGAAAGTGATTAAAAAGAGAATTATTGCCTTCTGGGAAAAGACTTCGTTTCTAAGCACAAATCAGTATGGCTTAAGAGCTGGTAAATCGACGGAGGACGCACTTTTAAACTTCTGTACCTATGATAGCTTAGATAAGAAAAAAGTTACTGCTTTACTTTTCATAGATATTACCAAAGCATTCGATACAGTGGATCATAAACTTTTATTATGCAAGTTAGAAAAAGCTGGGTTTAGAGGGTTCATGCTAAATTGGTTTGCATCATATCTAAAAGATAGGAAGCAAATGGTAAAGATAGGTGAAACTTTTAGTGAATGCCGTGATATCAATATAGGTGTCCCGCAAGGATCAGTACTTGGCCCGATCTTATTCCTTATCTTTATCAATTCTATCTTTAGTCAAAACTTGAAGGGTAAACAAACTGGTTTTGCTGACGATATAGCCTGCACGTACTCCAAGCGTTCCATCTTAGATTTGGTTGCTGACGTCAACCATGACTTCGAAGTCTTAAGGCATTGGTTTGGTATGCACAAGCTAGTAATTAGCGATAAAACTAAGATAATGTTTTTTAACCTACCTGCACTACACCTACACTCTCCAGATTGTAAGAAGTTCCGTGTGAATAGTGATACTTGTTTAATGACAAAAAGCTGTGAAACCTATATAATGATGATACTAACTGTTCATCCAAATGCTTTGTCATTGAATTGGTTTTAGATTTTAAGTATCTGAGTTTACACTTTGACAATAAACTTAACTGGAGCTTACATACCTCCTTACTTAAAAAATATCTGTTAAAAACCACGCATATCTTAAACCATCTAAGGCCTCTCTGCTCGCGTCAACTTTTAGAGACGGTGTACTATGGACTAGTACAATCAAAATTACAATAGGTGCGTTTTTTTGGTTATCAATATAGACTTAAAAAATATTTTCCATGTTAATTACAACAACAACTAAGCCTTTATCGAATTGCGAAATCTGGATAACTATCCAGCGTTATTTCCTTAGCCGCGATAAAAACTGTGCTACCAAACTGTTTTTTCTCGATTGTTATCGAAAAATGCAATCGAAAATGTCAAAAGTGATATAAAAGACATTTGTAAAAAAAAAAAATGCTAAGGAAGGAACACAAAAAATGAAAAAAGAAGTTGTGGCGACCCATTACATTTCATATTCAATTTTAATAACATTTCGATTTTAATGTAAAAGTTAACGTAATTATATATTGGTTTTATTATTTATTAAGCAAAATCAATTCTTTATTGTTATTACGTTTCAATTACAAGTTTTGTTGCGAGGAACCTTTGCACACACAAAGTAAGCTGCTGCTGCGGCGTAGTTATAGAACAAAGAAGCGAAAACAAAGAGATACAAAAACGAATAAACAAAATGACAGCTGTAACTTTAAGTGTTACTGTGTTAATGCTATTGTGCAGTGTTGCCAAAAGCAGCAGCTTTTTGATTGAGTTCTCGTTCACATTCTGTTTTAATTGGCTACACTTAGGTGTTTACATTAGACTCTCGTGAACAAATACATACATACTCGATCATATACACCTATTTATATTTAAACATAATATGTTATCTCTTGCTCTTTGCCGAAATGTAAAAAAAATGTCGTTGAATCATCGCTCTCGATCTATCTACCCCTTTTTGTAATTAAGACTTTTTTGAATTAAAAGAAATAAATTATAGTACATGAATATTTTACGTACGAGTATTTTAATCGCTTTCTCGCATTTACCACAAAGTAATTAATAGAAAATTTGCAATAAAGAAATCATCTAAAATTAATAATTAGCCAACAAACCAACGTTTGAGTTTTTTCATCCACAATTTTGTTTACAATCCGCATTTTTTTTTTATAAATCAGCAAGGAAAAACAGCTGATACGTGTCATTTCACATAGTGCTGCCAAACTGCGATGATGGCATTCGTTACCCTCGATAGGCGTTTTTTTTGCTCACATTTTTTTAAACCTATATATAGCACAGCACTATGTGAAATGACACGTATCAGCTGTTTTTTCTTGCTGATTTATAAAAAAAAATTGCGGATTGAAAAACACTTTTAGTAACTTAAAGTTGTTTTATATTTAAGAAATCTTAAATCTTAAATATACGATACAATATTCGTAGATTAAGAAGAACCAAACCTCACGAACTTATAACCTGATAATTATGAGAACCTGTATTTAAATTATAATACCTTCTCAAACGCAACTACACGTTGAAACTAAAATCATTTGTCGATCTCTCTTTGATTGGTCATGACTATGGAGGTGTTTTTTAGTGCGGTTAGAGTCCCACACTACTCTGGGTTTCTAACCCCTCAGTGTCTTTCGAGATTTTCACCTTCGCTAACAAAAAAAAAAGTGGTTTTATATGAATTTGTATATCTTTATTATTTACATATTGTACTAAAAGCTCAAAATTTTCTGTATGAAATTGAAGAATTTTTAATTTTTTTCTATCAGACCAAAATCTTGGTCACATGGTAAATATGAATGTCCACTGACCAAAAATGTATGATCTATTTCTTCAATAGTAAAGTCCGGATGAGATACAACATACTGACAGAACAACGACATCTGTCCCCCACATTTGTCAGAATACATGACTACTTTTTTAGTGGTCACAAAATTTTAAAAAAAGTTAAGCAAACAAGATCCGATTTCTTGGGGTCCTCGCAAAGCATCAGACTCGTCCCAAACAAAAATGTAGGCATCATATCATCATATCAAAAAGTCCAAAGCTGTCTCTTGTAATATACTATTCCAGCACTTAATACAGGGGTAGGTAGGGTTTTCATTAAGTCAAAGGTCATTACAGTGGCTTACACCACTTTTGCTCTATTACTTTGTGATATTATGCTCTGTGCAAAAACGATTTTTTTAGCTCCATCTGCTTTTGATTACCAAAAGGGGGCTTCCAACACTTTTATATTGATAGTTGGTAATGTAAGGAATGTGTGTAACACCAGAACAGCAACCAACAAAAATTGTTTGTTACACCACTTTTGCGCTGATGGCCTCAAATATGTGAATAAAAACTAATGAATGAATGAAAAAAAAATAAATAAAAATAAAAATAAAATTTTCTAAGAGCCTGTGATCTCTTAGACGTGCCAAGACATAACGGCGGTCAAGGTCATTGATCAGGGATGTTGAATCAACAAATTTAGTAGTGAGTTTGACAGTTAGGGGAAGTAGAGGGTCAAAGGCTGCGTGGCGTCAGTAATTGGAGTAAGTGAGACATTGGGTGGTGACGGGGAACACGAAGTTGAAGAGGTGCAGGGTGCTGAGGTAATGCGGTTGGTGGCAGGTGATGTGGGGTCGGGATTATGGGCAGCAGACGAAGAAGTGGGGTTGATAATGTGAGAGCGGATAAAATTCGGATATTTAGCTGAGGGAGGAGGGATGTTAGGAGAAAGCGTTGGTGGGAAGCTCATGTCAGGAAACAAGTTGAAGGATACGCGCTTAGGTAAAGTACCACCAGGATATCTTTTGGTGATAGGTTGGGAAAAGTTGGGAAAAACTCCTGTTTTAAAGGATCAGTTTGGACCGGAGGAGGACATAGGCTTAGAACTGGATGAAGATGATGGATCTTTCTTACGACTGGGGACGGTCTTAGAAGAGACAACTTCATTCCATCACAAATGAGGAAATCACCAGAAGGGTTAACAAACATCCATTCATAACGATCAGGGATGTGGAGAATGAAACAGTTAGTTTTGAATTTCTTACATTTAATCCCTCTTACAGCAAATCTGCGGCGAAAGAAATTGCAGAGCCAAGACGAGTCAGCATTCCTGGGAGTTCCTGTTAGGTAGAAGGCGGTGGAATATGAACACTCGGCAATGTTGGAGTTCTTGAGTTTATACAGTCTGTTATCCCACTCTGATTGCGACCAAGTAGTTCCAAACTTGTGAACAAGCTTTGGTTCGGGATCACTGCATGGTCTGCAAGCGACAGTTGAGGATTGTTGACATGCGGCTGGGGTTGGTATGGGGACCGGCGGGGCGCAGTTATGATCGCGCGATGTTTGACAGAAATAATTGCACAGAATTTCGGGATTTTATGCTTGTATTGTTGATAAAGTAAACATAATATTTTCTGTAGAAAGGATATCACTCGAATGCATGAGAATCGACAAAAAGTTACCCCTCCGTGATTCTCACTTTTTCGAGTGACCACTTTCTTCTCTTTGATTTGATTTTACAGCTGACTTTTTTTTTCTTTAAAATAATTTTGGTTGCAGATATGTTTTAAATCAAGGGAAAGATGCTAGCAAAGGAAACAAATAGTTACCATATGTCTATTAATGAAATATTAAATTGAAATCAATTGCTTGGTACACTTAAATAATAGGCACTTCAAACAAGTTTGGAACCCAAATTTTGTGTTTCTTCTTTTATAAAGCATAAAATCGTTTTTTTACCATACAAAAATAAAAAAATTTTTGGTAAAAAAAAAATCCCGGAATTTTAGCGCGGTTTCCGGGATAGTCGTTTTCCGGGATTTTGAAATCCGGGATAATGTTTTCCGGGATATTGTGCTCCGGGATTTTTTTTCCGGGATTTTTAAAATTTTTTTACGACCTCATTCCGGGATTTTGTGGCTTTCCCATAAAAGACATTTGTAAAAAAAAAATGTTAAGGACGGAACACAAAAAATGAAAAAAGAAGTAATTAATAGAAAATTTGCAATAAAGAAATCATCTAAAATTAGGTGTGTTTTTTTGGTATCCCGTATGGGATTGGCGAAAAAAACGACATCGAGGACAAGGAATTTCCGCGTTAAATGCAACAACAACAACAAAATTTTCTGGGCTTAACTTTATCCCAGATAAAAACGGTGCTACCAGACTCGAGTTTCTATGGAAACGTGACAACTGACGTGCGTTGATGTCAGTCGAGCGATTCTTTGTTATGAAAATATGGCTGAACAAAACAGAAAGTCCGTAAAAGCAGAAATGCAATATGCAAAATAATTCGATAAATCTATATTTATTGTTAGCATACGTAAAAAGTGGTCAAGACCTGAGGAATTGGGGCTGCTGAGATGTTATTTAGCTTTTGTTTTGGTTGTCTATCTCACAGCTGTTGAGTTGAAATGTCAATCCACACGCAGTGCTGCCAATTTTTTTGTGATGACATTATTAGTCCCAGATGTCGTTTTTTTCGCCAATCACATATGGGATACCAAAAATACACACCTATTAATTTTTTTTTCCCGGGGTAGGTGAAAATCTTGCATAGACACTATGAGGACAGACGTGTGCTCATAGTAGTGTGAGATTCTTACTCACTAAAAAACACCTCCCTTCAATGTTAATTTGTTAGTTATTGCAACTAAGTAAGGACTTATCTAGCAATTTTTTTATCACGATATAGAGACGTTTGGCAGGTGTCTTTCCAATGAAAGTTCCTGCTTGTTCCGCTATTTAGGCGCGGTTAATTTTTATCGTGCTAAGTCCAAGGGTTTGGTCCTTTGTAAACGGCGCAATACATTTCTTTCGTCCAGAAGTTGTAGGACTGTATAATTAACGTGTTCGTTTAGTCGATTTTTGTGCTTTCGCGCGAAGTTTTTAGTTTCATCTTTGACAGTAGGAATTCCAAGATCTCTGTGTATATCATCATTTCTTATGTACCACGGTGCGTGGACAATTTCACGTAGCACTTTATTTTCAAAAGTTTGTAAAATATTGGCATTTGTTTGTTTGGTACAACCCCAGAGTTGTATACCATATGTCCATACCGGCTTTAGCACTTGCTTGTATAAAAGCAGCTTGTTCTCAGTAGTAAGCTTGGAATGTTTCCCAAGTAACCAATACATTTCTCTGTATTTTGTTTCTAGTTCTCTACGTTTCTTTTTCACGTGCGACTTCCATTTTAGTTTTGCGTCAAGTGTCATTCCGAGGTATTTAGCCTCGTTGGCAAAGGGAATACGCACCGAGTTTATGAAGACAGGCAAGCTGTTCGTTTTCTTGTATGTGAAGTTTACATGAACAGATTTGGTCTCGTTAAGGGCGATCCGCCATGTCTTTGTCCATTCGTTTACACTATTCAAAGCGTTTTGTAGTTTGACTGTTGTTTCTTCAGTCGTTTTGCCTACTGCTAAAATAGCAGTGTCATCGGCAAACGTAGCAAGGACGGTGTCTTCTTCTTGAGGTATATCACGGGTATACAGGAGATACAGAAGCGGGCCAAGGACGCTTCCTTGGGGTACGCCGGCTGAAATTTCTTTGAATTGCGAGAATTCGTTTCCGTGCCTGACACGGAAGAGTCTTCTCCCGAGATATGTTGTCAGTATGTTATAAAGGCCTGCAGGCAGGACCTGACGTAGTTTGAGCTTTAGGCCTTCATGCCATACCTTATCGAAGGCTTGCGAGACATCAAGGAATACGCTTGAGCAGATCTTTTTTTCTTCAAGAGCTTTTTCTATTACATCCGTGATTCTGTGCACCTGGTCAATAGTTGAGTGCTTCGTTCTAAATCCAAACTGGTGATCAGGAATAAGATTTTGTTCCTCGATGATCGGCTGTAAGCGCTTGAGTAATATTCTCTCAAAGATTTTAGATATGATTGGGAGCAGCGAAATGGGTCTATAAGACTTCTTGTCAGTCGGCGGTTTTCCTGGTTTCAGTATCATTATTACTTCCTACTTGGCTATTAATAATTAGCCAACAAACATACGTTTGAGTTTTTTTCATCCACAATTTTGTTTACAATCCGCAATTTTTTTTTATAAATCAGCAAGAAAAAACAGCTGATACGTGTCATTTCACATAGTGCTGTGCTATATAGGTTTAAAAAAATGTGAGCAAAAAAAAACGCCTATCGAGGGTAACGAATGCCATTATAGCAGTTTGGCAGCACTATCGCGCGATTTTTGACAGAAATAATTGCACAGAATTTCGGGATTTTGTGCGTCGGGATTTCGAGATCCGGGATTTTGTGATCCGGGATTTTGATTTCCGGTATTTTGTAATCGGGATTATGTGCACGGGATTTCGTTTTCCGAGATTTCGTGGGTAACCCATCGGGAGTATTGGTGAGGTATTTGTGATCAATATGTTACTCGTCATGGAGGGAGTTCATGTTGTTTGGCTTGTTGGGGATAGCAGTAACGTACAATTTGCTGGAGAGCAGTTTTATTTCCTCTATCAGTCTATCCATTATAAGCCGGGTTTCAGTTGATTTGTCATCAAGGGAGTTTAGCATAGGCTGAATTTCTGCCATGCGCTCTTCATGGTTTGGAAATCTTTCGTCCAACGATTTGAAACAAGAGGGGTGGTTTAAGATTGCCTTAGACAGGAGCGCCAAAACATCGTGTATGGACTGAAGGACTGGAGAGGGGAAGGAGCACTTAGGATTATCGTTGGCTTTTTTGTTGGCGAGTTTATCGATCACAGCGTTCATAGGGTTGATGAGCGAAGATAAAAGCTCACAGCTTAAATGGTTTCTCCGTAAAGATTCGTTTAACCGTTGAGACGATACTCTGCTTTCAGTAGCACAGATTTCTAGGGCAGCGCTTAAGGAGTCAGACATTTCTGAGAGGAGGTCAGTCGTCTTGGTTGCACGTTGATGGAGCTCACTCCTGAGTTCAGCGACGGAGTCTGAGAGATCGCAAAGCTGCTGATTGTTGCACTTAATGGCTAACATTAGGTGCGACAAAGTAATGGTTTTGCATTCCTCGCATAGAAAGCAAAAGACGTTGTTGAATTCGTGAATATGGGCTTTGGCGGTTCTGCTAAGTCCAATGCAGATAGGGTGAAAAGCCTTATTGCAAATTCCTTTGCAATGAATCATGTCGTTGCTCGATGTTAGCGCAGTTATTTAATCCGCAGGTGGGCATGATTGCGTATGTAAATTAAATGCACTTGATGGCACAGTGACACAATTATGCGGCGGTGAAAAAAAAAGAGGTTGTACGATAGCAAAATGAGAGTTGTCGGAGACACAGTGACACAGATATGATTCGGGAAAAAAGTGCGTGATTGCAAAAGTTGAAGTGGCGGCAAAGAAAAGAAAATAAAATTGCACACGTAGAAAATTAAATTAAAATTAAATTGGCAATCGGAACCAATTGAGTAGGGGGAGCAGTGAACACGACTTGACGGCTTGAAGGTTCGGACAGAACCATATCGTCACCTGATTGCTAGAACTAGATAACTTGATTGTTTTTTATTTTTTCATATTTAGATTACTGGATATGAATTTAAGATACAGTTTCGCTACTGAGTAGTTTAAAATCCCCTCAATATCACATGGCAACACTTTTATGGGGCCTGCAGTGTTTACCACGAACTGTCAAAATTATCAGAATTGAGGTTAAAGCGCTATCAAAACACTTGAACTTGGAATCAATTTCAAATAAAAGAAATGAATTCTAAAGAAGACGATGAAATAACTTTGCCTACTGATACGCTTAATATTTTAAATGAGTTCCTGCGTGAAAAAGCCGCACGAGAAAAGGATGAACAAGAATGTATTTTAGGTAAATCAGCGAAGAATTCAATGTTCGAAGAAGACTGGGTAAGTTGCTTAACACCACCAAAGAAAAATTCTGATTTTTTGTTTTTAGCAATTAAGTCAGTTCTGGTACTGCGAAAAGACAAAGAGTTCTCTTGGAAAGGTAGTACAACAGTTAGTTACAAGAAACAACAACCGAATAGCACTGTTATCCTGCCCATCTCTTTATAACACGATCAAAAACATTCATTCAAATGGTAAAAATTCATGAAATTCCAAAGAAAGTAGCTTTAACCTGTACAATTTCAGTAAGAATATTCGAGTATGATAAAAGATTTTCTGCGTTTGCTGATGATTTCGTTTTCTATGACTTCAACGAAGGCGAAGACCCACTTTACCTCAGCGAACATAACGGCCTCTACGATGTGATAATTGCAGATCCTCCTTTCCTATCTGAAGAATGTATAACAAAAATTTCCTACATCATTAAGCGACTACAAAAGCCAAATGGAAAAGTCGTCTTTTGTTCTGGGGAAATTGTCGAACCATGGGTAAACACATGTCTGGGTCTAGAGAAATGCAAATTCCGACCGGAGCATGAACGAAACCTTGGCAATGAATTTGTTTCTTATGCAAATTTTAATTTAGACGAACTCTTATAAAATAAACAGATGAATACATATTTAACGAGAAATGCCATTTATTAAGAGTGCGACGCCTTCATGCCGGATTCCTTTTTGTGTTGGACCAACTCCCGAAGGTTGTCCTCTTGATCTTTGAGACTTTTGGCCAAAAATTCCTTTTTCTTTTGCAGCAAATCCAAGGTTTTTTCACATTTCTCTTGCTTTGTTTTGAGATCTAAACGCATATTCTTCACATCAGTTAGGACAAACATTCGTCCAACAGAGAGATATACTCTAGAAGTCAACATAAAATGATTAGTTCATCCAGAAACTGGATTAATGCGACCTACCTGGCATCATCAGGCAAATCACTGGTACCCTTTTCAGTGAGAATAAACTTGTGTTTACCAGTTTTAACCATATCATGCTTAATATCGAGCATGTTCATCTTTTTTGACGTTTCAATTCGATTTATTTGCACTTCGGTAAAGGCCTAGCGAGAGATATTCGGTGTGAAAGTTTGAAACATTTTTTCACCATAAGACAGATGTTTACCTTTTTGAGTTCCAAATCCATTGTAGCCATTTTTTATCGAAGGTTAATATAATTGCGCTTGAATTTAATGTAGTTCAAATTTGATTTGATTTTTTTAATGAAAATGTTACACCTGCAACCTTGTTTGCAGATGAATTCAGCTCAGTTCTGCTAATAAATTGATGGAAGAAAATGTCAGATGGTCGCTAGCGTTCACAGTGGCAATAGGGTGGAGTTGGTTAGCTCACAATGAGATTATGGGAAAAGTATTAAAAGGCGTTTCTTGTCTAAGCTTAAAAGTGAAAAACTATTTAGAATGACTAAAAATCAAAGTCATTTTTAGTCAAAAGTCCTTACCAACAGTTCCCTTCAGTAATTGCAATGATATTTTCTTTTTTAAAGTTGTAATTTCTTAATTAAGAAAATTTATGAAAAAAACTGCAAAAAAGAGTAATGATACTATTTTCGACAAACAACAACAGCAGTTTCACTACTGTGTAGTGAATGTCTAAAAAGGTATCGAAACAGGATCGCCTTGGTAAAGGTAAGATTAGACTGCTTGCCAAGTTGGCAATTGAATGACCATTTCTGACCGTTCTCCTGGCAAAAAAGGTCATGCAGTGTAATGGGCATTTCCCAAATGACCAAATGACCATATGACCATAAATTGCCACACTCGTTTTGACACATAAAATTGCCCAAAATGGCAAGTAGTGTAATCGGACAATTAGAACGAATGCCAGCATAATGACCAAATGACCATTGTTCATTCATTGAAATTTTGTGATGGCATTTCTGCCATTTAATAATTCAATTGCCATCGGTATTCGTTGTTGCAGTTGTGTTTTTGTTCGTGGTTCTTGGTTTTTTGTTTGTTTATTATTTTATTGTTCAGTGTAAAATAGTGGTTTGTCTCTTTGTTTTGGCACATACAGCGTTACCACAATTCACTTTCAAAAATATAACAAAATGCCTTGAATGACCAGTGGCAAATTTGGTCGCAAAGTGTAATATACAATGTAATCAACATTGGCATTTTGGTCATTTGACAGATAATTTGGTCATTTGCCTTTTGCCTGTGACCATTCAATTGTCAACTTAGCAAGCAGTCTTATCTTACCTTAAGTCTTTTCATCTCATTCGGAGCTGTGGTGTAGTCCGTTTCAAATCAAAAGCGACAAGGAAAGTTGGGCAGAGAGAGCATTGAAAATTGTGCTCTCTTTTATTGACTGGAAAATCACATGTACGAATCGGCTGAACTTTCTCGATTTCCTTTCAGATTTTATCCTTTTATGACAACATTTAAATACATCTTGCAATAATTGTCTGTGTTATTAAAAAGGGTCCATTAATTAAATATACAGGATCATATTTACACAAAGTTTCAAAATCATATTTTCGAGTCAAACTCATATCAGCAAAACATCCTATTTTCTTTTCAACGCCATAAGTGTGAAGTAAACAGTTTCAAAAAACGTGTCATTACCATGTTCACTGAAAAAAATAATAATCCATACTTCAAGCATTTTCTCTAGACTCAGTTTTCGCATTTGGCAACATAGACTCCTTACTTGTTCAATAAATTTCACAACACATCGGCCAATCCCATTCAAGGATCTCATCAGTAGGCGTTGACGATCGTCGATTTTTCTAATGACTACTCAATATCGCCTAAGATCCCTGGAAGATGGGGAACGTATGGGCACAAGCCTGGAAAACTTTTGCGTCCGCCGCGCCGCTGAGAGACAAAACAGAGGAGATAGACCACAAGCCTGGGTCCATTTCGGGCCAAAGAAAGAAGAAAAGAAAACGAATTGCAGATGGTAGACAAAATGGAAAAGATTCAGGGGACCAGAGTTCATTTTTGCAATATGTAAATAAATAAAAATTTAGAACCAAAGTTCGTAGAGGGTCAACAGTTCGAACTCGGGTCAGATCGATTAGCCATCCAAAGCACTAACCACTAAGCCACATAAATGACTATATAACTTAAATCATCTCAGTCCTGCGGTTTGGCGCAGAGGTATAGACTTTGTCAAAAATAGATGGCGACTTCAGCGGTTGTTTTGAGAGAAAGGTTTTTCGGGTGATCTAAAGGGTCCCGAAGTCAGAAGAGTCCAAATTCAACGCTAAGGATATCTGGGACGTGTAGAGCGGTTGAATACCAGCACTCCGGCTCAGAGAATTTTCGAAATTACCCCGGAGGAACGGCGCAGTAGAGGAAGACCGCTACTGAAACGGCGCACAGAAGTGGATAGGGACCTCAAAGAACTTGACTTGCGAAACTGGAAGAAGCTAGCTACAGATCGAGCTGGCTTGAGACGCTTGATGGTTGAGGCTCCGATCCACTCCGGACTCCCGGACTGTAGCGCCATCATAAGTACGTAAGTAAGTTTGTTTGTCTTCGCAGACTGAGCTGGAAGATTCCTATTCTGTGATACTAGATCTGGGCTCTGAGGGGCTAAGTGGCCCCTGGAAAAGAAATGCGTCAAGAAGACTTCCAGTTGCAGTTGGGCACGTGTGCTTAACACCTGTGATGAATGTGGGGGGCTCTTCTTCCCAAAAAAAAAAAAGCCTGGAACAAGACCATACAGCTGAAGTAACTTTTGGAATGATATTTTCAACACATTCCTATTAGCTTTACTTGTACCATTTTTAAAATTCACTAGAGCTCAAAGGGTTATAAATACCATTATGATATTATTCACACCAAGTAAGTGTTGGTGTAGTGATTTTGAAACTGTGGTATTATTAGGTTTCAGTCTTTTGCTCCGAGGGTGGTGTCCAGAATGACTGGGGAGAATTATTGGTATTGTTGCCATTGCTTGTAATTCACACTATTTCTTTTGAACATCCCGATGTCATTATCACTACTCAGTACGATCAAGACTTTCAAACTATATGACCACTCTACTGACAGTCTTATGCCTATGCAGCAGAGTAGACCTCAGCTTTTTTTGCAGTTGATCGGTTTTATGTTTTTTTTTTTTGACATCGGGAGTTGAACATGAAACCTTCAGCGTGACAAGCGATGATGCAACCACTACACCATAGCCTTATACCACGTTACCACCAAAGCTAAATCCGGGATTTAACTATGATTTAGCTAAATCCCCCTAAATCTTCACCAAATCCCGAGCATTTACCATACGAATTGACGTTTATAAATCTCAGCTAAATCTGAGATTTATAATAAATCCCAGTTAATCCTCATGCGTGAAAAATCAAACATTCCTTTTTCTGTCAGTACACTTCATTTTTCAGAGTTGCCAAAACAATAAAATTAATTACATTAGTAAATTTTGCAAATTTTAAGTGAAATTCAATAAAAATATGTGTCTGAGGAATTAGATTGTGTGTTTTTGTTATTTTTGATAAATATTTCTATTGAATTTCACACATTTTAAGCTCAAAAAATTTAAAAAAACATAGTTTTGGCTACTTTGGAAATCCGAGAGAATTCATATTATCATATATTGAAGAAACATACCTAACAAAATATTTCAAAATTGTGACAGCTTCAACAGCTGATTAGACAGCCAACGTCAGAATAAATCCCAAAATTGACAGCTTAGTGCAAAAATAAATCCTAAATCCCGGTGGAACCACCGCACATAAATCTAAATCTTTTTCAGCTAAATCTCGGATTTATTTCCGGTGGAAACATAGCATTAGATCCGATCAACTTGAAAATTGGCATGCGTACATGGTTTCCGTGGCAATATATTTACGCACTTCTTTATAATCAATAGGTGCGTTTTTTTGGTTATCTATATAGGTTAAAAAAAGTGTGAGCAAAACAAACGCCTATCGAGGGTAACGAATGCCATCATAGCAGTCTGGCAGCACTATGTGAAATGACACGCATCAGCTATTTTTTCTTGCTGATTTAAAAAAAAAATTGCGGATTGTAAACAAAATTGTGGATGAAAAAAACTCAAACGTATGTTTGTTTGGCTAATTATTAATTTTAGATGATTTCTTTATTGCAAATTTTCTATTAATTACTTCTTTTTTTCATTTTTTGTGTTCCTTCCCTACCATTTTTTTTTACAAATGTCTTATGTCACTTTTGATATTTTCGATAACAATCGAGAAAAAACAGTTTGGTAGCACAGTTTTTATCGTGGCTAAGGAAATAACGCTGGATAGTTATCCAGATTTAGCAATTCGATACAGGCTTTGTTGTTGTTGTAATTAACATGGAAAATATTTTTTAAGCATATTTTACAGATAACGAAAAAAACGCACCTTATATTAAAAATGGCGGACGAATCTCGCATTTATGGTCTGATGCGGCTCGAAATCAATATCTGGTGGGTTTCGGTGTAGCGAATTATGAAATCGACATACAAATTTAGGAATTAATAACGGCGGCGTCAAAATGGCAGACATTTATGGTTCGATTCGCTTCAAACCGATATCTGAAGTTTTTGGGGTCGCTAATTATGAAATACGCCGTTCAATGATAGAGTTGCGAAATTTAGTCCTATCTTTCTGATAAAGTAGATGATTATCATCATCAGGTTGGCACCATTTCCAAACCTTATAAGTTCGTCAAGTTCAATTCGTGATTGCCTATGATTATAATGACGGTAATCGGCGTATCCTTAAGCTAAAAACCCAGAATTTTTTAAGTCGTGAAACTCCAGAACATATTCTGGAATCATATGATACCCGCTTCTCATTTCCAAATTTCTCAGAGAAACTGGTCTGGGAAAAATAGTCTTGCGAAGGTTAAGTTAGAGCACATGACTCTCAAAAATAACATTGAAAAAAAGTATTATGTGAATGTAATTCTAAAGATCGATAGTACATACCATCCCAAAGTTGAATGGAGGCATAATAAATTACAGAGTCGCAGTGCATGATACTCCTTTCATAAATAATAATAGTCCTAATGATATTAAATAACGATCAAATGATAAATGAGAGCTTTAAATATGTCCTGAAAGTCATTAAATTCTACGGTTAAGAGTACCTTCACAAAGCAGAGTAGTCGGAAGAAGCATCGATAGTTCTGGTGCTAGGATAGTGCGTTTGAAGGAGAAACCCTAAACGTTTACTGCAGTCGTTTGTGCAGCTACCATCAGCGTATTACAGAAGACAATCTATTGTAACAGGCAAGTACGAATGGACGTTGGGGAGTTGGGAATTTGAAATTGGAAGGAAGTGAGGATGTGGACGGGATTTTTGGATGGGACCGGAAATGAAATGAAAGAGTGTCGAGTGCGAGGACGGGAGGGTTCTTCCTCACCGCACTTCAACATTGCCTACCACAAAAACATAAATCGTGCCTATCTTACCTCTAAGCGGACGGACGTCAACACACTGAAGGAGTGCTGTGGATGGAGGTCAGCGCAGGCCATTACCCCTTCCTGCCTGGAAGTTCTTCAGCCGGTAGTGAACTTCCCCTTGGGACGCCGAATGTTGCCGCCGGGTCACGTTGCCATCGCCGGGTGTGTTTTGGCACACCCTGTCACACCCCCTGAAATTTGAAAGCCTACCAACTCATGATACAACTAAACCAGATATTGCCATACGCATTTCCGTCAAAAAAGCGTGACGTCACAAGAGCTTTTAAATTAATTGTCGTTATATTTGAATTTCCAATTGGCATTTATGTATTTGAATTTGTGAATTTCATTGAAAAATTAAAATAATTTTTAAAAAAAAGGGTGTTTGCAACAACAAACAACACTTGAAATATTATCTAAACTTTCAAAATATTTCCCGCTCTTTAAAAAATAAACAAATAACCGTCAAAATAAATTCTTCACAATTATATCAAACGTCAAAACGTCAAAATTCAAAAGCTCCTGTGACGTAGGTGCGCAAAATAAAATAAAAATGAACTACGTGATGGCGATATCTTGTCTAGTTGTATCATGCTACCAACTCATCTCTAACCGACTCGAATGCCACATAATACTTTTTTTTATTAATAATTGTATCTTCTCCTAAAACTAGGCCACTAGTAACAATATAAATGCAGGAAGAAAAGGATGAACCAAAATCAACAACAAAAAAAACTTGTGAGGAATAAACTTCGTTTCACCGATTCTGGTACTCTTCTGGCACCCTATCGGCCAAACCGGATCTCCTTCCTAAAAAGAGCTCTGTTTAGGGGGTATAACGCACGAAATATTTACCCGCGGTGAAACAAAATCTATCACAAATAGGAAATCTTAACAAAAACAAAAAAAAAAAAAAAAAGAGGAAAAGAATCTAAACTATACTACACTTAAAACTAACTTAGCACTAACACTACAGAATACTATACTACACTTGAACAACATTTAAAACTAACTCAAGACTAATACCGGAACACTCGAACAGGAATAATATTTTTCCGGGAGCCAACAGGTTAGCAGTTTTACTGTCCGGGGCTTGTATTCGGCTAATTGTAGGCTATGTGACAATTCGGTCGGAGATATAATCCTCAGGATAAGATATAAATTTTCTGCATTTATCTGGTGTTATGTGTTTCGGGTATACGATACTGAGTGTAGGTCGGCCCTTCGCGCCTCTGGTACGCTCAGCTCTTCTCGGTGCTCGGGTCAATAGCCCGGAGATCCACCTCGCTTTGATATATATTGTAATATCGACTGCATTAGGGACATTTAGTGGAATTGTTATATCGACTGTATTAGCGACATTTAGAACATCGATCAGCGACATCTATTGGGGGATTAGTGCTAAATTTAAGTGCATTCAGCAATTATAAGAACCTTCAGGAATTTTCTAGTACTTGCCTCAGGCACGTTCCAGAACTATCGATATCTCACTAGATGGGCAAATCGTCGCCAGGAAGGAAGATTCTGGATTCGTATCTCGGGTATAAATACTACGAGCATTGAGAGCATGGACACAGTTGACTTGAGATTTAGTAGAGATACAGTGAAAAGTGATTTGGATAGAGATTTTAATAGTGAATTAAAATTACAGAAGAATTTGATTGAGATTAATTGTTTAAGTTGTTTGGAATAAAAGAGTTGTGAATAATTGGATTTAAAGAGTTGAATATTGTTGGAATAAATAAAAGATAATCAGTTGTTTGTGAAAAGATTTAATAAAGACAAATAGAATAGAAAGGAGGAAAAAGTTTTATCATTGCGAACCGGCAAACACGTTACATTTGGTGTCAGAAGTGGGATAAAACTTTTTCAGAGTGATAAGAACGTTCAAGAAACAATTCTGGACAAAACGAATAGTGGTGAAATTTAAACAGTGTTTGAAATTTGAACAGAAATGGGTCGCAAATTGGAAAACTTGTCCCTGGTCCAGTTAAAAGCAGAGCTGGGTAGGAGAAATCTTCAGACCAGTGGACTTAAAAGAGAATTAGTGCTCCGGCTGCAGAATGCTGTACTAGAAGACGGTGGAGACCCCGAAACTGAGCTATTTGACGTAGAGGAGGAGGAGAATGTAAGTACAGCGATGGACCTGTCCTCACTAATGAAACTGCTTACCGAGAAGTTCGAGGAACAGAAGAACTCAATAGACGCCAAGTTCGATGAGCAGAGCAAGAAGTCCGACGAACAGAAGAACTCAATAGACGCCAGGTTCGACGAGCAAAAGAACTCTCTAGACGTCAAGTTAGACGAGCAAAAGAACTCTCTGGACGCCAAGCTCGACGCCAAATTTGATGTTCTGGACGGTAAATTCGAAAGCCTGGACGTCAAATTCGAGGCCATCGACCAACAAATCGAAGATGTCGAAAAGAGATTGGAAGCGAAATTCGGAGGTCAGTACGAAGAAATGGAAAAACAATTCAAACATCTGACCAATGAGCTCGACGGTGTGAAGAGGCAAAAACTTCGCGTGAGTTCAATCGAAGGTCCGAGAAGAAAGGAAATGCAGCCCCCGGTATTCGATGGTCAAACATCATGGCCTATATACAAGAAACAATTTGAAGCCGCCGCATTGGCCAACAATTGGGACGAGGAAGAAAAATCGATTGCACTCACACTTGCACTCCGAGGCTCAGCCGCAGAACTACTCCAAACCCTCGCGGATGACAAACATCGTGACTACGGCTCGCTACTGAAGGCCATTGAGATGCGATTCGGCGATGACCATATGCAAGAAGTATACAGGGTCCAGTTGCGCCGAAGGGCTCAAATGAAGGGAGAGACACTGCAGCAGCTGCAGGCAGATGTGGAACGTCTGGCGCATCTGTCCTACCCCAATACTGGAAAGGAGATCATCAACGAAATGGCAACCGAAGCGTTTATCCAAGCCATTAACGACGAAAAACTACAAATGGCTGTTCGAATGGCTGGGAAGAAAACACTTGCTGAGGCTTTGGCTTTTGCCCTGACAATGGAGGCAGCAGATCAGGCCTCCCAGAGAATCCATCGTGTCAGGGAAATAATCACCGAGGAATGCTCCTGCCAGAGAGTGGACGTCGAGCGCCAAAATAACGCCGCAGAACGGCAGATTCGTTGCTGGAATTGCAACAAGATTGGACATCTACAACGGCAGTGCAGAGCACCACGAAGAAACGGAAGCTGTCCGCATTGTGCTAGCCGGAGACGCGACGAAGAAGCATCCAGCGGGGATAACATCCGTCCTGCTGGTCAAGCTTCTCATTCGGGAAATGCTTAAGAGCCAACTTCGCGGGGCAGAAGTTGGTTTCTGGAATCGATGGCCCCAGAACCACCATCCAAGTCTCCCAAACCAAGCGATGCAACAAAAGCTTGACCGTGGAAGCAATTATGGGCAACAACAAGTGCGTGGCTACCATAGACACCGGTGCCACGGCTTCTATAGTAAGGAGGGATCTCGTCCGGAATTCATGGCTACACAACACCAGTTGCTACTGCCTGAGGACTGCGACAGGAGAATCAGCAAAAGTCTACGGAGAAGTTCGCCTGAGAATACAAATGGCAGGCTTAACATTCTCACACGTGTTCCTGGTGGCCGACATATGCGACGACTGCATCATCGGGGTGGACTTTATGGAAGCACATAAGATCATCCTGGACATCGGAATGCAGGTGCTGAGGTATCGACATGTGGAGATTCCTATGGTGTACGGAAACAAAGGCACAGTAAATCTCAGGTCGGTAATCAGCAAGGACGACATTTTGCCACCCTCTGCAGAGACAGTAATTTGGACAAATTTGGAGGGTGATCCTGGGAACCATCGATTCTTCCTCATTGAGCCAGATAACCAAAAAGACTCCCAGAACTACATCGTGGGAAGAATTCTAGTGGAACCAAAGAACAACATGGTACCAGTAAGGCTCATGAACCCGAAAAACTACAGCGTCAAATTAAAGCGAGGGGAAGTGATTGGAGAATGCGTACCGATTTCCGCGATCTCAGCAGCAACCGAAGAGGAGCCTGTGAAGCCGGTTCCGTCATACAGATTGGCGGAACTACGGAAAACCATCTTTCAACATTGTGAACTTAATCAGGAGCAGCGAAGCACGGCAGCGAATCTACTCGGTGAGTTTGCTGACATATTTGCGTTACAAGACGGGGACCACGGCCGAACACACTTAGTACAGCACCGCATAGACACCGGGGATGCTAGACCGATTAGACAGCCTGCCAGGCGACTGCCATTAGCAAAGCAGACAGAGGTTGCGGAGATGGTTTCGTCAATGGAGAAAGAAGGGCTAATTGAAAGTTCCCAGAGCCCGTGGGCATCGCCTATTGTACTAGTCAAGAAGAAGGACGGCAGCACCCGATTCTGCGTGGACTACCGCAGGCTGAACGATGCTACCAAAAAGGATAGTTACCCTTTGCCCCGGATCGATGACACACTGGACACCCTCTCTGGAGCCCAATGGTTCTCCACTCTCGATCTAAAGAGCGGCTATTGGCAAGTGCAGATTCACCCAGAAGACCGCGAGAAAACCGCATTCACTGCCGGAAATGGACTGTGGGAGTTTACAGTCATGCCATTTGGTTTGTGCAACGCTCCGGCAACTTTCGAGCGTCTGATGGAACGCGTCCTGCATGGACTAACCTGGAAAACCTGCTTGGTGTATCTGGACGATGTCATTGTGGTGGGAAAAACGTTTGCGGAACATCGAGACAACCTAAGGGAAGTCTTCAAACGCTTACGCAATGCCCACTTGAAACTCAACTCGAAGAAATGTGCGCTCTTTAAACGAGAAGTGAAGTATCTAGGTCACATTATTTCGTCAGAGGGAGTGAGAACGGATCCGGACAAAGTTGAAGCCGTTAAAAACTGGCCAGTTCCCAAAGACAAACACCAATTGAGGAGCTTCCTTGGCCTCGCCACATACTACCGACGGTTCGTAAAGGATTTTGCCAAAATTGCGAAGAGCCTGCACCAGTTGACGGAAAAGGGAAAACAATTTAAGTGGTCAGGCGAATGCGAGCAGAGTTTTCGGCAACTTAAACAACAACTATGTGAGGCTCCAATACTGGCCTACCCCATCCCGGACAAGATGTTTATCGTAGATGCAGATGCCAGTAATGTTGGGATCGGAGCTGTCCTTTCGCAGGTGCATGATGGCCAGGAGAAGGTAGTGGCCTATTTCAGTAAGGTACTCTCCAAACCAGAACGGAACTATTGTGTAACGAGACGGGAACTTCTTGCTCTGATTATGGCGACGAAACATTTCCACAAGTACCTCTACGGTCAAAAGTTCCTCCTACGTACAGATCATGCAGCTCTAAAATGGTTGTTGCAGTTCAAAAATCCTGAGGGTCAGATCGCGAGGTGGACCGAGCGATTGCAGATGTACGAGTTCGAAATACAGCATCGCAAGGGGAAACTCCACTCAAACGCGGATGCATTGTCGCGACGACCTTGTAAAGCCGACTGTAAGCATTGTGTACGAAAGGAGGAGAAAGAGATCGTTCCCGTCCAAGTAGTTCGAGCTGAACCCGTCACCGGTTGGAGTACAGAAGAGATCCGGAACGCTCAAAAGGAAGACCCGGATATCGAACCGATACTAGCCTGGAAGGAGAACATGGAGAAACCTGATGGTCGAGATATTTCCGATAGGAGCCCTACCCTCAAAGCATACTGGGCACAATGGGACTCTCTACATGTTCAAGACGGCATTTTGAGGCGGAAATGGGAGATGCCCGATGGAAACACGTGTAGGATGCAGCTCGTGGTGCCACGTTCAAAAGTGCATGAAGTGCTGCAGGAAATGCACGATGGCGTATCCGGAGGACACCTGGGTGTAAACAAAACGCTGGATAAAGTACGGGAACGATTCTACTGGCTCAGTGCGAGAGACGACATCGAGAGCTGGTGTCGAAAGTGCGTCACGTGTGCAGCGAGCAAGGGACCAAGCGTGAAAACCCGGGGAAAGATGCATCAGTACAACGTGAGCGCACCGTTTAAACGAATCGCTGTCGACATCGCAGGGCCGTTCCCGGAAACCGACCAGGGCAACCGATACATCTTAGTTGTTATGGACTACTTCAGCAAGTGGCCTGAAGCGTTCGCGATTCCCAACCAGGAGGCTAAGACCGTCGTAGAAAAGATTGTCAACAACTGGGTGAGCAGGTTTGGTGTACCCATGGAACTGCACTCGGATCAAGGACGGAACTTCGAGTCCAAGCTATTCCAGGAAACGTGTCAACTACTCGGAATCAAAAAGACCAGAACGACTCCACTTCACCCACAGTCCGACGGGATGGTAGAACGGTTCAACAGGACATTGAATGAACATCTCTCCAAAGTCGTGAGTGATTACCAACGTGACTGGGATCGACATATTCCCTTGTTCCTGATGGCTTATCGTAATGCAGTTCACAGTTCAACGGGACACACTCCGTCCGAAATCCTTTTTGGTCAACCTGTCCGGCTACCTAGTGAGGTGAAATTTGGTTCTCCCATGGATGAGCCGAAATCGGAAGAAGAATATGTGGCAGACCTAAGGGAAAGGATCGCCGACATACACCAAAGAACTAGGACGAAGATTAAGATAGCCAGTGACCGCATGAAGACCAGGTACGACGCGAAGACAACGACGTCAGGATTTCGGGAAGGAGATCTGGTATGGCTGTACAACCCACATCGACAAAAAGGGAGGTCTCCGAAGTTGCAGCAGGACTGGGAGGGTCCCTATACAGTGGTTACACGAATCAACGATGTTGTCTACAGAATTCAACGGGGACTAAGAGGCAAGTTGAAAATCATACATGTGGATCGCCTACATCGTTACCATGGAAACAATGCAGATGCTCTTGTTCGGGACGAACAAGTTTAGGAGGTGGGCAGTGTAATATCGACTGCATTAGCGACATTTAGTGGAATTGTTATATCGACTGTATTAGCGACATTTAGAACATCGATCAGCGACATCTATTGGGGGATTAGTGCTAAATTTAAGTGCATTCAGCAATTATAAGAACCTTCAGGAATTTTCTAGTACTTGCCTCAGGCACGTTCCAGAACTATCGATATCTCACTAGATGGGCAAATCGTCGCCAGGAAGGAAGATTCTGGATTCGTATCTCGGGTATAAATACTACGAGCATTGAGAGCATGGACACAGTTGACTTGAGATTTAGTAGAGATACAGTGAAAAGTGATTTGGATAGAGATTTTAATAGTGAATTAAAATTACAGAAGAATTTGATTGAGATTAATTGTTTAAGTTGTTTGGAATAAAAGAGTTGTGAATAATACGATTTAAAGAGTTGCATATTGTTGGAATAAATAAAAGATAATCAGTTGTTTGTGAAAAGATTTAATAAAGACAAATAGAATAGAAAGGAGGAAAAAGTTTTATCATTGCGAACCGGCAAACACGTTACAATATAAAAGAAACTTGGCGACCACAACGCTTAACTGCAGCGGTGGCCGCCTATAACCACTATTAAAAAAAACACACATTAGCACCCTAACAAACCACAGGCACTCGTTCACTCACCTCTTATTATATATAATATATATATAAAAAAACACAAATATCTTAAGCTACACCTTCGTACTAGGTGTAGTTGCACTGCTTATACTTTATAGGACTTCAAAAAACTTTTCAACACTGACACCGGCTGAGACTTGTTGTCTCTCCGACCACTTGACTTTGAATGTTTGACTTTGGCCACAACCCAGTGGCCCGTGTTATGGTCAGAGAGACAACGAATCACCCCACAAAAGATTCTGCTTGTGGAATCATCCGATGTCCAGTTTCTCTCCCAGTAATCCGGCTCATTAGGGTAGGTCGTGGCTCGATTCGGTCGAGTTACGAGGGCAACCTTTGTACTCAAATCACCTCGACTTCGAATATCGAGTACCACAACCCACCAGTGCCATCTCCACAGACTCCCACCGATCAGTTGTCAAGATGTCAACCAGAAGGAAACAGCTGACCCAAAGTAGGTGCGTTAACTTCTTTGACAGGAGGTTTCTGTGATTTTCTTTTAACTTTATTTAGAAATAAATGTTTATTACAGGTGGTTGTAACACTATTGCTATGATAACTTGAAAAGACTTTTTGCCTCCTTATTGAGATTGATAAATTCTTTCTGTTTTTACAAAGCAATAAATGCCACGCGTTAAATAAGGTTGGACAAGCGGCACAAAACTACATAGTAAGGAACGACATCTGATGCAAAAGAAAAACATCTATTGGCCAGTAAAACGCAATTATACTTTCTCCCAATTCTTCTTGCTACACCAATAAGATAAAAATATGTGTCTACCTGGCAATTCTTCCAATTTCCTATAACAGACTTGTGTCAAGTCATGTGCTTCAAAAAAAAAAAAAAATATTTGCTTTTCACTGTTGGTATGACTAGCCTACGTCACTCCTTCGGTACCGAATTATTATTTTAGACTTCGGTGTGAGGAAGGAATGTGATAAATGTGTTAAAGTGGAAGTTAACAAGAGAAAAATAAAATTTTAAGCTTTTCTCGCACTCTGCCCATCAATTAAACATTTGTTTTTTCAACCTAATTTCAATTAATTTTCCCGTCAAGGAAAATACTAGAACGTTTTCAATAGATTTGAACACAAACCACCCAAAACGAGGAGGTAAGTTTTCCGGTGTGAAAAAAAAAATTGCTCAATTGACGTGGGAAATATCCTATGTACTTACATATATATTCACTTTCCCTCCCAGCGGAGAGGAGCTGTTTTTTTAATTATTGAAAATGCAACATACGTTGGATTTTTTTTTTTTTTAGTCAAAGAAAGAACAAATAGGCCGAAGTTAAATATTGTTTCCTTTGTAATTTCCAAATACAACATGCAATAGAAATCAATAGAACATCTAGGGTGGTTTGCCTTAGTCTCATTACCTGTTTGAACTTTAAATTAATGATAACATGGTATTACTTTAACTAAATTAGTTGTTTATTACATAAAAGTAAACCACCAAATCAGGTTTACTGTCTGCAACAATTTTCGTCATCGCATACGATCAAATGTCTGGATAGAAAGGGGCGAAGCGGGTGATTAGTAACATAGCAGTGCGTGTTAGCCATTGCTGTGATCTTTCATCGTTGGCCGTCTGATTACACATCGTAACAGTGACGACCTATGAACGCTCAATTACCTTTTGCAAGTCGTTTCATTGGTTTCATGAATTTAAATAAAACTGTATACATATACATAGGTAATGTACACGTTTTCTTTTAATTGAATCGTAAAGATTACAGAAGCGATAAGCTAGCAGTTTATAAAGTATGATTTCTCTTGTTTAAGTACGAACTTTCTGAAAAGAAAACCAGATTGCCACAAAGGAAAAGTAAGTCGGGCTAAAGAAATTTTTTCTTTTTATCTTAGAGTAATCGTGTGTCGTGCCCATGGTGTGAAGAATTTATCGATAATATTCAATTGTTATTTCCGAGGAGTTGATAAGTGAGTTGTGTCGCCACACCGTCCTTATCGGGAGGAATTTATGGCTTTTAATACGTTTTACATTTGAAATATGCTTTGCGGCGTAAATTAATCGGTGTCAAGCTATTTCAAATCATTAAAGATCCAACTTATGTGCTGGATTCTCACTTCATCTGTGAATAATTGGCCCTTCACTTTTATTGGTTTGTTATTGATTTTTCTGTCTGTCTGAGCTGGCCCGTGATCTGGCACATTGCAGTAATCACATACTACCTTTCAATATGCAACTTGTATCTCATTCAGTGTTCTCGATCACCTGGTTTTTAAACCGTAAGATCAATTAAGCTACCTACTTTAGAAGAGTAGGTACTTCATTCTAAGGATTTATTTCATCTTTTGTGACGGGTATTGCCGAGTACTTGAGTGTATTAAAGATAGCGACAAGGTAATAAACTTATCAATTGGATTCAAAGAGCAATAGTAGCGTTACAATATTCATATTGTCAGAAAAAGCTCGTACTGGTTAACATGCTGTATGTACTTTTGTTTTAGCAGTGAAGCTGACGCTTACTAGCAATACTATCACAAAGGAGTTACAATACCGTGTCACAATTTTAAAGGGACCAGTAACCGTTTGTTGTGTGACACATCTCCAAGAGCTACTAAAAGGATAAGAAAAATAAAAATAAATCAAAATAACCCAATTCATGCTTTGACCGGTTCAGAAAATGTTCGAAACAAAAATTAAATGTGTTCTTCGAGTGAATGAAAATTAAACTACAGCGATCTCAATATAGATAGTCAGCCTTGGATTGCTACGAGATACAGAGTGAATGGACTATCTGCGCAGAGCACATCTGTAAACAGGGTACTAAAAACACTTCTTAAGCATTCCTATGATACTTTAAACGCTCCGTATCGATTGAACCAGATATTCCTGCTAATCAATTATTTTTCTTCGCTCTCAATCTTTTTTCATTGCATGTGTAGTTTCAATTTCATCTGGCGTTTCATGGTTCATAATTTCAATTAATCCTATTCCCCGTTCAAGTAATCACTTATTGCACTTGTTATGTATTAACTAAGTGCTTCCGCCAAAAACGACAACTTTTTCATAACTTATATTACCTACA
Organism: Criorhina ranunculi; assembly: GCA_951813785.1. Taxonomy (NCBI): domain Eukaryota; kingdom Metazoa; phylum Arthropoda; class Insecta; order Diptera; family Syrphidae; genus Criorhina; species Criorhina ranunculi. The sequence continues at coordinate 50,132,126 of OX638384.1, read as the reverse complement.
TGTACAATTAAGTTCTTCTTATTCTCACCTACAACAGCTAATTCAAAATGTCAGACGGTGTAGGGGATCAACAACAGCAGGATAATGAACGACCACCACCACCATCGTCAGCGCCTCAAGAAAATGTGCCGGCGAAACTAATCGAGCACATTAAGGAGAATAAAATCGACGTGACCATGTGGGCAACACGAATGATGGTAATTCTTTTCACAGCTGGTTATATTCTACCGATCTTTGGGTAAGGTCTAAATGCCGCTGCCTCCGAAAGCTATTTACTTTTTTTTTTACTTCTTTCAGAACCGCGCAGAGCTCGTTTAATAAAGTTCTACTGGCGAATGCGGCAACATATGCCTTACGTTTGCATCAAAGACTACCAAGATTCGCTCTGTCGAGAGAATTCCTTGCACGACTCTTTACCGAGGATTCATGTCATTACCTGATGTTTTCGTTGATTTTTTTCAACGTACAACCGACACTTTTCATTTTGGTGCCGATTGTTCTGTTCGCCGTGTTGCATGCAGCTAGTTATTCATTGAAAATCGTTGATGTAAGTAAGATAAGAAAAATTTAACTGGTTAATTAGATCGAGATGGTTGAGTGAATGAATGTTTGGATATCGTGTATCAATGTATTTAACGGTGTGACATGGTTCGATGAGTATATATTTGCCAGGCTGTTATCACAATTCAACCGTGCAGAGTCGTACTGTGAAATTTGTAAGGGCCTTACAGCCTGATCAATGTTTTTGGATCGGGGCCAATGGAAAACTGTGCAATTAAAATACAATCATCAGAGTGTAGGAGTTAATCGGATTTTTTTTTTCACGAGTGGAAGGGGTCTACAAACTTGTCATGGTCTACGAGAGCTGTTGCCTGAAAATAAAAAAGGCCTTCCGGCACCAGCCGCAAGAGATAGGTGGATTTCCTTTGTATGCAACTTTTAAGTAATCCAAAATGGCGAAATTATAACAAATACCCATAAACGAGTATACATTTTCAATTTCAACGAAACCGGAGCAATTTTAAAGAATTTCAAGATGGCGGATTCAAAATGGCGGGAATTTTTTTGCAAAAATATGCTTATATTATTACCATTTCTATACTATTAAAAATGAAAATGCAACAATTTTACTAATGCGGAATTTGAAAAATGTAAAGGGGTGTGACACGCCCCCCTCCCAACCGATTACGCCCATCTACGAACTCAGCCGAGCTATTCACCATATCAACATATGTACAAAATATCAGTCAATTCGGTTAGGAACTGCGGCCCCTCTCGTGCGGACAAGATTTCATTGTATTGCATAAATAGGCGTGACACGCCCCCCTCTCGACCGATCTCGCCCATCTACGAACTCGTCCGAGCTATTCATCATATCAACATGTGTAAAAAATTTCAATAAATTAGGTTAAGAACTGTGGCCCCTATCGTGTGGACAAGATTTCGTTGTATTGCATAAATGGGAGTGACACGCCCCCCTCTCAACCGATCTCGCCCATCTACGAACTCGTCCGTGCCATTCACCATATCAACATGTGTACAAAGTTTCATTCAATTCGGTTAAGAATTGCGGCCCCTATCGTGCGGACAAGATTTCGTTATATTGCATATACAACTGTGTGCAAAATAATAGCAGTGCTGCTATAGAGGAAATATAAACTTAGTTTAGCAATAGTATTAAGTCGTTTATGTCAAAGTTTTGCAGCTGATCATGACGGTTCATTAATGCTTTAAATACTTTATGATGTTTTAGCTGAACCCTTTCTTGAATTTTATATTACCGTTATACAATTTGAAAAACCACAGTTTTCGCCTGTGCAAAATAATAGCAGTGTTTTACAAAATCTTTTCCAATTGCTATAGTTTGTTAAGTACAAGATACGTTTTAATTCTTTATTGTAATAAGTAAGTGAACTGAGTTATAAGCATTAAACATTTTTCACTTTCTACAATTTTGGTGGTCAAAAGGGGTCAAAGAAAACACTGTAGCCAGGAAAAACGGTAGTTGATAAAAAAAAAATGCCTTGTAGAGGGTAAAGTCTATAAATTTATATAAGGAGCACTTTCCTGCTCTGCTAAAATGATAGTAAATGATAAAAAATGTAATCAAAAAAAAGAAAAACGTAGGCGAAAATAATAAATTCAAGAACATGAGATGAAAAAGATCGTCCGCTTAGCTCAAACAGATCCTTTCGCGACGTCTACCAAAATTAAACAAGATTTTAATCCTCAAGTTGACATTTCTACAGTTAGAAGAAGACTGCTAGAGGCGAAATTGTTTGTAAGGAGTCTAAAAAAATACTGTCGTTACAACCACGTCACAGTAAAAAAAAAAAAACAGTTTGCTAAGGACCATGACAATTGACCGATAACCAAATGGCAACAGATTTTGTGGTCAGATGAGTCTTTAGTGGTCTTCTTTGGCTCCAGTGGACGAAGACAATATAAAGAAGACCAAAGAATGTCGAATACAATCCTCGGTTTGCGACGCGGACAGTAAAACACGGAGGTGCAAAACCTAATGTGTGGGGTTGCTTTGCTTATTACGGTGTAGGACCTTTATACTGGATAAAAGCCACAGTAGATGCAAATTGTATGTTGAAATCATGCAATCGGTCATGATTCTCTACGCGGAATGGAACATGCCACTTTTACGGATCTATCAGCAAGATAATGACCCCAAACACACTTGTGTATTAGCCAAATCCTGGTTTTCAAGCAATGGGGTCAAAGTTATATGGTGGCCAGCTCTATCTCCAGGCCTTTATACTATTGAAAACCTCTAGCCCGATGTTAAGGAAGGTGTTTTCAATACAAAATCTAAAGCCGTTGGGGCATCATGGTCTGCAGTGCAAGCTGCGAGGGCGGCCATTCAACAGGAAAGGTGCGGGCATCTGGTTGAATCCATGTCACGTCGATGTGCTGCTGTACTCGCAAACAAAGGTCAATCAACAAAATATTAAACTATTTTAGGACTTTCAATACTTTTTTCGCGAACAAAATGAATTTTTAAGAACAAATTCAACTAAAATACACAACACTGCTATTATTATGCACACTTGCTTTTTAGAATTTTTTATGTTCGATGCATTTTTTTTATTAAACTGATCTATAATTTTTTTTTAATTTGTATTTTTCGATTCGTTATTTTATGTAGAAGTTATAAAAAAAAAATGAACTACATATGTACCATCAATACCATTTTTATTTTATTACGAAAAGTTTACTATGTGTCACTGCTATTATTTTGCACACAGTTGTATATATATATGTATATATGTATATATATATAAACATTTGAACGGACCATGGTTTTGGAGTTTACTATAGAGGTCTTGAAAAGTTGCATTAAAATTTTTTGAAAGTTGCGTCATGAGGACCTCTGCAATAGGTAGTATTTCTTCGAAATCCACCTAAAATTTGCTACGTAGCCGAACGCACTTATAACTATGTCACCGTCACTGAGCTAAGCCTAGTGCTACCGTGAAATTACAAACCAAACGAAGAGCTTTGTGAAGGGTTTTTTCAATAAGAACATAACAGTTTTGTATTTGAATAAAGCAACAATTGAGATATTGGGCTGAAATTAGTTTCAGGTGTAATATTAGGTGGATTTCGAAGAAATACTACCTATTGCAGAGGTCCTCATGACGCAACTTTCAAAAAATTTTAATGCCACTTTTCACGACCTCTATAGTTAACACCAAAACCGAGGTCCGTTGTCCGCACGAAAGGGGCCGCAATTCTTAACCGAATTGAATGAAACTTTGTACACATGTTCATATGGTGAATAGCTCGGACGAGTTCGTAGATGGGCGTGATCGTTTGACACGCCCCTTTGTGCAATATAACGAATAACTCGGCTGAGTTCGTAGATGGGCGTAATCGGTTGGGAGGGGGGCGTGTCACACCCGTCTTAATTTTTCGAATTCCGTATTAATTATTTTTGTATTTTTATTTTTAATAGTATAGAAATGGTAATAGTATAAGCATATTTCTGCAAAAAAATTGCCGCCATTTTGAATCCGCCATCTCGTTCATACGACCACCACGAACACGTTTGCAGCAATCGATTCTTTGGAGCCAATTTTCCACCACTCTTCCACACATATCGGCCGGAACGTTGGCAATTTCTAGTTCTAGTTCTGAGCTCCTCTTACGTGGTAGGCATAAACCAACGACATCATGTAAACCCAAAAGAAATCCAACGGCGTTAAATCGCATGAACGATGTGGCCATTCGACCGGACTATTTCTCGTGATTACACGATTACCGAACTTCCCCTTCAATAGATAAATTGTTTGACCAGCTGTGTGGCATGTGGCATCATCTTGTTGGAGCCACATATCTCTGATGTCAAGTCCATCCAATTCTGGCCAAAAATAGTCTTCCAATAGCCTGAAGATGATTTTTCGATCAAATTCAGGATTTTCTTCAAACCTTTGCAGAGCCCAATCGGCGCTTCAAATGATCAAAAGTTAATCATAAGTTAATTTGATCTTGTAAGGGTGTAGACCAAGATCTTTTTGCAAAAGACCAATTCCTGCGAACGGCGTGGAATCGACTGATTTGGCTCATTTTAAACTGAAGCCCTTAGGGCTGCGATATTTTCGGTACTCCGACCGATGCGTTGTCTCACGGGCACAGGAACAATAGTGAATATGATGATTTGAATTTATCCACTATAGAACGCACAGCCTGTGGAACGATTACTACTAATTTGAGGAACATTCGCCCTTATTCCGTAAGGCGTTAACGACAAAATAAAATCCGACAGGGCGAAATCGGTATTACGGTTAGTGTTTTTACGTCGTTGAACGCCATTTGACATCAAACACATTGTGGATCCTATTACTATACGACAGTCGTCATGTGGGAAATCTTACTGTTCTGTTCTGTAAGGCGTCGAACGCCAAAAAATTACAACGAAAACGATGTTAATTGTTGTGGATGAATTCGTGATCGCCAGTAGTACAAATCGACTGAAAATTTAAATTTTCTTAAATTATTTGCTTATTTAAGCAACTGGATTAGATTATTTTGATTTCGAGGATAAATATAAGAAATCAAAAGCAATTTAAAAGTCCAGTTGTGCTAATGGAAAAACTATTTAATTTGCAAAGGATTTTTTTTATTTTTTGTTAACTTATCTTCGTCTTTGTCACTGCTCCAAAACATTACAATACTATTCATGTTTGTTTATTAGCACGCTCCATTTACGCAATGTTCTTTTTAAATTTTAAATTTGTGAATTTTAAACCAAAATGTTACAAATCGTTAAAACGGCGTTTAAGTTGCGGAATACCGATACTTAAACGACGACACACAAAACGACAACTGTCGTGTAAGATAATTGCCTTACGGAATAAGGGGGATTAGCTTTGTTTTCTAATGCTTAGAGTACACGACATGCAGGATTTCCCATTTGATTTTCAGACCTTTCAAATCTTGTGATCGAATTTTCACCTACTTGCCGTTAACCGATTGAGTTGAAATTTTGCACACGTACATTATGTCCGGTGACAATGGAATATATATCTTATATGGTTCTATTCAATATAGCGCATGTTCAAAGATATCGGACTCCCTTTTTCTTCACAACCCTCTCGATATGGGTATCAAATGGTAGAAGTTGATGAGTCAAATACGATAAACTGCGGAGTTTTTCTAAATCCCCTTTTTCAATATGCGGCTTCACCAAGGCGAGCAAATTATGGAATTGTTTGGCCGACATGCGTACGATACTCCGATATAAATCAGGTTCGTCGGCACGCAATTCGATCATTAACTGCGCGTAAAATCCTACAGAACAGCTTCCTGCTATCCCCCAGAAAAGTTTCTTAACTTCCTAACATCATCTGGTGTGAAACAATTCATCTTGAACATTAGAAACGGCACAATAGGATTTATTAGAAACCGCAGAGTCAAGGGCTGTAAACAACCCTCCCAAACATAATAATAATAATCTTCATTACTGCTGTCCAACAACACTATAGCCGAGCCCACAGCAATCGCCTCAATACACTTTCTTTTCGACATATACATTTTTAATCACCCCTAATGCCTATGTCGTAGACGACTCTTAAAAAGACGACTACTACACTCCGGTATTGCGGTTGTTGACTGAACGATGTCGCTTAAAAATGCGACTCTTGTCGTCTCAACTGTCACATTAGTGGAACGTATCTCTAAACGACAATTGTCGTATTGCGGAAGTCGTTTTTGAACGCCTTTTGTCTTCTGTCTAGTCATTTTTTGTTGTCGATAATTGAATCACTTATTTTCAAAACTTGACATGTCCACATTTAAACATTTTTCAGGAGACGAAAAAAACTGATTGATTTCTGTTTTCTTGGAGTATAAATTATAATAAAAATATGATAGCGTACGGTTTGAATAAGTGCACTAGGTTCCATTTATAACCTATTTCTAGGACACATAGGGTAAAGGCACTAGTAGTCGGCCACTTAATTTATTTTTTTGACTTATACATAGTTTAGTTCTTAAGCTATATGGAGTTTCGAAATACTATGTATCATTATCAATAGGTGAAGATCATAGGAATCGATTAATTAAAATAAAACATGCTTAAATTGCTGTTGCTAATAGTTATTATCATTTATTTGAGAAAAATCACTCTGAGTTAGTTACCGGCCACTAAAATTTTCTGAATTTCAGTATTCGGCCACTGAAATTTTAGTACCCGGCCATGCAAGTTATACGTATTAAATTTAGTTTGCTAGCTTTTTCCTAAATTCTTTTATTATCGGAAAACAAAGAGATAACAAAATAAACATAAAAAACTCAAAAAAGTAGATAGTGTAGATGAGTTTAAAAAAATAATAACTGTGGAACGGTGGTATTGTATTCATTCCATACAGATGAATGAGTTTCCTTTAGAGTACTTTGAACTCGACAAGAACAACTTGCAGTTCTTTTGCTAACAGATGCTATCTGTTTTGGATAAGAAAGGTGGTTCTGAAGTTTACTGAGAATAAACGAGCTGACGGTTGCCAACATAAATAGGTTCCTTCTTCCCTATTGGCCAACTCGGGGTTTCTTTCGAAGATGAATATCAACCAAGTTTAGGGTGGTCAAGAATATTTGAATAGTCTTTTCCTTGGTGTATTTTACCACAGTTTGTCCTACGGTGTTGAGCAAATCAACTGTTTAATTTGCTATGCTATAATAATGAGCCGATTCCCTTTTAAAAACACCTTCCGTCACTCTACGTTTGCACGGTGCAGACCTTGAAGAGTAGATCTGACTATGAGATACTTTAATGCAGCCTTTTAAATGCTTTCTTCATTATGTTGAATCTCATATAAAACATTTGCCATGTGATCTACCTTGGTAACTTGAAACGTTTGACTGGTTCTGTTTGAATGTGATGCCTCTTCTTCATAAGTGTCCGCTTCCAAAGTTTTGACTTTCTGAAATCAACGCGTAAGTATACACGAAAAAACCCCCAAATTGCCTTTGCGACCAGATAAAAAGATTGCCAATACGATGATTTTATATCCCGGCCGGATTCTAAAAACATGTTAAAAAAAAAATTTAGTAATCGGCCCCCTTCCGGCCGGGTTCTGAAATTTTACTGAAATCCGAGTACTAGAAACCGGCCACCCAAAATTTAAGAAATATATTTCAATCTTCGCAATGATTTTTCTTTAAATTGTTACTAGCTCTTATTCTGAGAAAAGTAGAGCTAAGCATTTACCATTTTTTTTTAAGAATAACGCATACAAACTTGCATATCAGTTAGCGCCCACCACTAATAAAAAAATAAAATTCGAACCATATTTGGCCTCTTTACTGACGAAGACTAACTAAAGTGTGTGCTGTGTTCACAATTTTTGGTTGATAGATACACTTTTTGGGGATACTATCTGGGACATATGAACAATCATAGTGCCTTTAAAACCGTTAGATTATGTAAAGTGGTTTTCTTATTTTAGGCAAAAAAAGACAAAAGTGGCCGGTTACTAGAGAGTGGCCGGGTACTAGTGCACTTACCCTATGTATAAAAAAAGATAAAAATACATAACTGTTTTGGACTTGTCATGTTTTGAAAATAAACGATTCAATTTAGTAGATGAATGTAAGTATTTTTAATTTTTATTTGAAATTCTGACATTATAAACATTATTTTTTATTCTATTGAGAATGAAAATAACAAAAAAGAAAAAGCAGTTTAGATGATTAGTTGACGAAAGGGAGAAGAACTTTCTGTTGGCAAAATCTGTTACCAACGGGTTGAGTAAAAGCGAAATAAGTCCAATGGATTAGATTTTGTTCCTAACAAGCAGCGATGAAGAGGATCTCATATTGCTGAGGGGTCTTTCTCATGGATCTGAGATCCATTTTTTTTATCTTGCTCTTCGTCGCTGCTTGAGAAAAAAAAATTGCTAAGCTGTTCATCGTTTTAAATTTCTTCTTTTACTGACTCCGCACAATAACCCTTTCTCTCGAAGCTCAGACTGAGACTGAGATTCAAGTACATAATGTAAGAGATTATGCATGTTTCCTTTTCATTCTCTATTGAATTTTTCTGTGGAATGTAAATGCGCTGAGGGTCGTGTCTTCTCAGTTATGCAATACCAAACTAAAAACGACTCGACTCGACAAATGTCGCTTGTCGTTTTTTGACGACGAAATCGACTATATTTTCTTATATATTTTTTTCTAAGGGAAAAGTTGTTTTCGTGAAATTGAGTGTGTGATCATAAACCAAAGTGGAACCTTCTTAATTCTGAAAAAACTAGCATTGTAACAATAAATACTAATCTGTTGTTAATTTTTCAGTTAATTGGACAAAATTCATTGTGGGGAGCAAGATTCCTCATTTCACTGGTTGAATTTCAGAAAACTAATATTTTGAAGGCAGTCGCTTTCTCCGAGATATTCATCATGCCACTGGCAATCCTCCTGACATTCATGTAAGTATACAAATAAAGTTAATGTTTTTTGTAACCCAAGTAAGGTTTGATTTTAGTGAAAGGTTTAATATTAGTTGTTTTTTTTTCATATCCCATAGGCTAAAAAGAGCACAAAAAAACAAAATAAAAAAAATAAAAAAATTATTTGCGCAGCTTAAGATCTTTAAATTTCTTTAACTTCAGCTGTAATTTGTTTATGTGTGTCAAAACCCGCGGGAACTCAAGTATATACATACGTTCAAATACACTAAAAATTGTTGAGTTCCAATTTCTGTACACTTGAAATTTCAAATAGCCCAATCAACGGAACGGTAAAACTTGACCAATGATAAAAACTAGTATCACCTGTGGTCGAAATTCGACCAATTGTAATGAAATTGAATTTGTTTTTCACATAATTAATTGGAATTTATTTGCATGCATATGCAAAAATTTAGTCAAAATATAAAATTTCTTTAAAGTAAATAAATCAACTATTAAACGGTAGAGTAATATAACAATTTAATAAAAATAAATGATAATTCCATTTGAATGAAATGAACAGTTATGAAATGAATTTAACGATTCAAAACTTCAGTATAAACTACATATATTTTTCGTAAATAGTCTTTCATCTTTCGCTAAATGACCTTGTTCACTATGTTTAGAAACATAAAATGTCAAATCATCGAAAAATCGAACTCTACTTGTTGCAACATATAACTAACTGTCCACGCGCAAAATCTGGTTGCCATAATAAAATCCCAACTCTTTCAAATGTTTGTCCCTGAGATTTATTAATAGCCATTGCAAATGCAGGAATAATCGGGAATTGTTTCGAAATATTTGCTCTCATTTGCTGCCTGGAAAGTGGCATTTTTAAAACGGCTGAACTTTCTCCATTTCCTTTCATATTTTATCCTATCGATTTTTACTTACACATCCTATCACCTACCTGCTTGACTTGGAAACCCCTTTTTCCCTAATTTTTTCCGTTTTTTGTCCAATTGGTTATGAAAATTAATATTCGCAATGATGAGTAATAAAACTTCTTTGACAAAATCTAAATGATTTCTGTACGTGTAATAAAAAAGGGTTCAATTGGACAAAGTTATATGTACATATTTAGACAAAAATAAACACATTGCTTTATTTTTTTTAAATTTCCGTAGATATTTTTTTGAGTCAAATTCCTATGAGCAAATCATTCTTTCTTTTTTTTAACGCCATAACTGAGAAGTAAACATGTTTAATGAAATTGTCATTACCATGTTCACTGAAAAAAGTAATAGTTCATACTTCACGCATTGGCCGCGTTCAGAATGTTAGGCACTAATATGTTAGTCAAAATCTAACTTATTGAACGGCAAATGACTGCAAATGCAGTTGACATTTCAGTTGTCATAATTTAGACATTTACTTTCTGTTTTCACTTAAGATTTGTTTACGAATTGCGTTTGTTTGTAAAATTCATTTGGAATAAATTGTATCGCTACAAAATAAATAAAATATATAAAAAAAAGGTTGAAATGGGCGACATAGAAGATGAAATTTTATGTAAGTAAAATGATATGCAGACATGTGCTACGAAAGTGACCTATTTACATTATAGATGAAGTTGCGCTGTTTGTTGTTAATGATTTGCAGAATCAATCGCAAGAACAAATAGGAATAAAATGAAATAATAAAAAAGAAAAAAAGAAAAAAAGAAAAACACATAAAATTACCGCAGAAAAACTTTAAAGTTGAACTTTTTGCTAAAGATCTTCCAGGCAAATCAGCTGATTTTTGACATTCCTTCTACTGATTGGAATTTGAAGGAGAATTAATTGACTAAGAATCCAGTCCACAACCTCATGAAAAGTCAACTTGTTTTCTAGTCAATTTTCAGCCTCTCGACCAATCAGAACCGGTTGACTAGCTAGTGCCTAACATTCTGAACGCGGCCATTTTCTCTACCCTCGGTTTTCACATTTGGCAACAGGCACTTCTTATCTTTTCATTAAATTTCACAACATATCGCCCAATCCCATTCAAGAAACTGATCAGTTGGCGTTGACGATCGGCACAGCAACATCAAAGTAATGGTGTATGCGATTTTTCCCTGTTTTTTTTATGTCACTGGAATAGAGAAAACATTAGCGGCTCATATCTGTACCGTAGTGATTTGAAACGGACTATAGCATAATTTTTTTTTTGTAATATTCTCCCGTGCAGGGTGATCAAAATGCTTTCATTTAATTAGCTTAAGCTTTTTGTATGGGTAAAGCATGTGTGTATGTTCACTTTATTTTACCTGCCTTATCCCTTTGCAGCATATATTTTTCTATTGATCAAACATTTTGGAAATTGGTTTACCAAGGTTTTTAGGGCCGCTGATACAAATCTGCAATCAGATATCATATTTGTTCAATCAAAATAAAATCTGAAAGGGTTAACGGCAACATACACACATGCTTTCTTGTGCACATCTATGGCACATTCCCTTTCGAATGATATAAGTTTCATTCCCCTCCCTTCATAATAAATACTTAAAAAAGGAACCACAATTTGACTGAACCGACGTAAAAGGTACCAAAATGTTCGATGCTCACTTATTAATAGAAGATTTGCCATTTCTGCCCCGTCTGCGGGTTTAGGTCATCCACCGCGGCAAGGCACCCAAACGAAATCATTAGGTGTGCTTTTTTGGTATCCCATATGGGATTGGCGATAAAAATGACATCGGGGACTAATAATGTCATCACAAAAAAATTGGCAGCACTGCGTATGGATTTACATTTCAACTCAACAGCTGTGAGATAGACAACCAAAACAAAAGCTAAATAACATCTCAGCAGCCCCAATTCCTCAGGTCTTGACCACTTTTTGCGTATGCTAACAATAAATATAGATTTATCGAATTATTTTGCATATTGCATTTCTGCTTTTACGGACTTTCTGTCTTGCTCAGCCATTTTTTCATAACAAAGAATCGCTCGACTGACATCAACGCACGTCAGTTGTCACGTTTCTATAGAAACTCGAGTCTGGTAGCACCGTTTTTATCTGGGATAAAGTTAAGCCCAGACAATTTTGTAGTCTTATGCCTGAAACAGATGTGCAGCAAAGATGCATGCAGCAATGCATGCAGCAACGCATGTGAAACAGACGTGCAGTAAATTGTTGACAATTCCTTGAATAGTTTGCTGTCATCATCAGATGTGACAATTGAATTCCGAAAACGAATTTTTTGCAATGGATATGGAAAGACGTGATAAATAAAATAAAATAATTATTTTATTATTAGTTTTCAAAACTTATTTGGAATTTGAGCATTTTCTTTCGTATTTCTTCCTCAGTCCAATTCAAATTGTAAAATGTCTCTTACATGAAACGTCAAAACCCAAAAATTGTACTAAATTGTACTATTTTGCTGTTCTACTACTGTAGATTTGCATTAAAATTAGAAATAGAGACAACTTGCGTTGATGCATGGCCGTGCAGCAAGCACATGTGTCCTCTTCCATATAAAGCCTGTTCTCTAATTGTGCAGCAAGCACATCTGTTTTAGGCATTAGCTAATGCTATGTGGGATAAGTTGTTGTTGCATTTAGCATGCAAATTGCTAATCCTCGATGTCGTTTTTTTTCGCCAATCCCATACGGGATACCAAAAAACACACCTATTAAATAAACATGTTCCTTGGACTATCTACAGAGTTGTAAATTAGAAATTTTGGTGATGTCATAAAACAATTTTAACAAACCTAATACACCCTGTCCATTCTCTTTTATGCGCACTTATTACACATTTTAATTTGTAAGTGAAAAAGCAACAACAAATACAGCAATAAAAAATAAAAATAAAAGAACGAAGAAAAAAAGAGCAATAAAGGGAATAGTATAGTCCGTTTCAAATCAAAAGCGACATGGAGAGCTGCACAAAGAGAGCATCGAACATTTTGTTCTCTTTTATTCCCTGGAAAACGACATTTACGAATCGGCTAAACTTTCTCGATTTGCTTTCAGATTTCATCCTATCGATTTTTAATTATATGTACACCTACCTGTTTAACTTGGAAAAAATCGAACTCCGATCAACAAACCACTTTATTGGTGCACACCCATTTTTGTAACAACATTTAACTACTTCTTGCACTAATTGTGTGTGTAATTGAAAAGGGTTCAATAAATAAATATAAAGGGACACATTTACACAAAAAGAAACATATTGCTTTAATTTTTTCAAATTCCTAAATTCACATATTCGAGTCAAACTCATATCAGTGAGTGAGTGAACATGGTAATGACACGTTTTTTGAAACTGTTTAGTTCTCACTTATGGCGTTCAAAAGAAGAAAGAATGTTTTGCTGATATGAGTTTGACTCGAATATATGAATTTAAGAATTTGAAAAAAATAATAATCCACACTTCACGCATTTTCTCTACACTTAGTTTTCGCATTTGGCAACATAGACTCCTTACTTTCTTATTGGATAATTGATTAACAATATCAAATTAATATAATTAGTATTTTGTTGCATGGCCTTTGTTTGAAATGACAGCCATACAACCTCGTGAAATCGAATCAACCAATGCCCGACATCTCTCAAAAGAAATGGCATACCAGTGGCGTTGAATGGTATCCCAAAGTTCGTTGAGGTTGCTTGGTTGGTCTTCTGAAATACCTTTCTTTACGTCAGTCCATACATTTTTTATTGGATTTAAGTCTGGAGATTGAGTCGGCCATTCGAGGACATTACCCTATTTTCGCGAAACCATTCCTTTGCCTTTTGCTGGTATGCTTGATGTCGATGTCTTGTTGGAAGACTCAGACCAATGGCATTTCCTTAGAAGCAAATGGCAACATAATTTCATCCATGATTTTTACATAAAGGTGTTAATCCAATATAGATTTAATCCAATATATTGGACCAACACCATGAAGTAAAAAACATCCCCATACCATTATGCTGCAACCACCGTGTTTGACCGTTTTGATGGTGTAAGTTGGTTTAAATTCTGTGTTTGAGGGTCTTCTAACAAAACAACGGGAACCAAAACCATCAAAAAGTACGATCTTGCTCTCGTCAGACCAGAGGACATTCCTCCACTTTTGAGCTGGCCAATCAATGTGGTTTCTGGCGAACTGCAACGTTTTTATCACATGACGTGGTCTTAGGAGCGGAACCTTTCTTGGTTTACAGGCGTTCAAATTTTCTTCCCTAAACCTCCGACGAATAGTTTCAACGCTTACCGATAAATAGAATTCCGTTTTAATTTCCACAGCAGATAATTTTTGGAGAGTCTGACTACACGTTTAACTAAGAGTGGTGGCATTGCTGGCTTTCTACCGCGTGTTTCTGGTTTCGGCTGATGCTTAATTGCTTTCCGAATCATTTTGTTCGAACAGCCAACAATTTTCTTAATTAAACTTTTGATAAAATTTCTTTTTTTCTGTGCTGGCAATGTTTTACACGGCCCATAACTACAAAAGTAAAAACAGTAACCTTTCTTTTCTGAAGAAGAAATGTTTATTATTAAATAAATGTACCTTATCAGGACGATACGCTTAATATTTTATAAAAAAAAACTATTAACTTTTTTGTGACTGCCTCTAATGGTGCTATTAATTTGACTGCAGTGCATTGACTTTGTGATGGAAAGTTTGCAGTTAATAAAAAAACCGTTATCATTTTGAACAGATTTACTCTGAATTAAAGAGAGCATACCTTCTTTAACAGTCAAGTGTGAAAAATAAACCCAGTTAAAAAAAATATTTGGTATGGATCCTGATAACACGCTCATGGTGCTATTTTTTTGTATGTACGCCAATTTTCCAGTTGATCGGATCTGGAAGTAGATGAAAATCGATTTTGTATATTTGTTAGCATGCATAGTTAAAAGTGAAGCTAAATGTGTTAAAAACAACACATTCATGTCATAATTGCATGCATACAAACTTTCTATTCTTCAGACAAGCAACATTCAGGTCCTTGGTATCATTGCCGATAATCTCTTATGGAGATGGCGGAGCAATTCGATATTCACCTTTTGGATCTATCACTGGTCTAAGTGCGCCAGCAGCAGTTGGCAGCCACTTCAAGTTAACCTAACCGAACCTACTTTCTATTCTTACATTAAAGTTGCATTGTAAATTGTAATTCGGTGCACGGTTTTGAAACAACAATTACTCTGAAGATACGATTTTATTAAAGTATCTGATTCGTCCAAGCACAAGAGAAAACAAAATTAGTTAAAAGTGCGAAGCTCAGCATGCAAAAATATGTTTAAAATAACAGCCGTTTTAGGAAATTTTCAACTCACTAAATCCGTTAGTTGAACATTTTTTTAGACTAACAGTCTAATCCACTACCTAAGAAAATGTTGTCTTATTTTTCAGTCAATTTGCACCAAAAAAACCTAAGTAAACTTACTGAAGACGAATTAAACAATGTCTGTGGAAAAGGAGTTTAGGGCTAATAAGAAAGGCTATTCTGTTAATAGTTTAAATGTTTATTTAAGTTTGTAGGACTAGTTAAGCCTCCTCATGGATCGACGACGGAAGAGTACATTTGGTACCAACACGGCGTGCGCATCTCTATAATGGAGATACTACTTTGTTGTCAGACGCCAACCGGCCGTAAAAGAGAAGTAAACCAAGACAAAAACTATTCTCATCACGAGGAAGTCATAAAAAGAAACAAGATAAATGTCTGGAGCTTTATCCTTCATCCATAAAAAGAACAGGGTCCCTACTCTGTATTGCGATTTTTAAGTTCGGATCGTTCGAAAGCGGAAATTTTGTATGAACTTTATGAATTGCATTTCAAATTGTTCATACATAATTTCCAGGGGTCGAATTACGGCATCAGTGATCGAGTAACTCGTCACGTAAAAAACGAGCATTATTACGTCGGAATGATCGTTTATACGTAATAATTCCCATTTTTTACGTGACGAGTTACTCGATCACTGATGCCGCAAACGAAATCTTCCGGGACCAATTAGATATATTAGGGTCTATAAGGTGTTACTTTAGTTGCACTGGAGGGGGCTTTACTATTTACTCTATGCCATACTTGAGATCTTAGAAAAATATGTAAAAATCGGAAGAAACTTGTATGTCCAGTACTACACGACAATCTAAAACACCTTAGGTATACCGCATAGAGCCCGTTCCTATTCAACTTGATTATGAAGTCCATAACAACTGATATCCAAAAATCAATACCATGGAATATTTTATATCGTCGTCGTTCAATGAAAACTCCCTAAGTCCATTTTTCCCGTTTTGAGATATTTGCATTTAAAGTTAGTAATTAACATTAAAAATCTAAAAATAGTCGGAAATACAATACAAATACACATACCCAGTACATGTCGGGACTCAATTGTAGAACAAGCTTTGTGAAATCATTGACAAAAAAAGTATTTTGCTCGTGGTTAAGCTGGATAGCATGAAATAATAAGAAATTGACTTAGGGAGTTTTCATTGAACGACGACGATATATTTGCTGACGATATTGAGCTAATCGGCGAAAACATACTGAAACTAGAACTGTAGCTGTGAAACATGTACTGCGAATCATGGTCAGACCTAGAAATGCCATAAAAATAGGAGTTTATCTTGGGATCCGAACTGGGAAGAAGAAGAAGAGACCTTTTTAGACATATATAGATGAATTCTTTAAATTACTTAGATAGCGCTGCAGTTCGGAGTAAATCTGACCCGGTTCTTAGCTAACTGCTTCCAGCTGCGTAGTCTAAGTTACTACTCATGTATATGCGAACACTGCGGGCTGGAGTGTAAGTCAGTGCACAGCTCGTATAGTTAGTCGTTGAAACTCGAACACTAAATCCAGGGTTATCACCATGACAATTGTCTGGCGATATTCTGCTTCATGGAACTTGTAAAAAATACCATCGTCGGGGGCGATATTCACCCCTATTTGTCGACGTCGCATACGACTCTCAAAATAACGACTACAACAATTCAGTATTGCGGTTGTCGACTGAACGACTCCTGTCGCTTTTTTAGTGGAACGTATCTCTAAACGACAATTGCCGTATTGCGGATGTCGTTTGTGAACGCCTTTTGTCATCAGAACAGTAATTTTTTGTCGTCGATAATCTAGCAGACGACTGTTTCGGATTCGAAAGAAATTTAAGTATTTTTAATTTTTATTTAAAAATCGGACATTATAAATTTATTATTATATAGAGAATAAAGAAAACAAATAAGAAGCGGTTTAGATGTTTGGTCGAAGAAATGGAGAAAAATATTTCGTTGGCAACGTTTTTTACCAAAGGGTTGAGAAAAAGCGAGATTAGTCCAGTGAATTCGATTTTGTTCTTAACAAGAAAGATACAAAATCTGAGATTTATTTCTTTTATCTTCCTCTTCGTCGCTGCTTGATTAAAAAATTACTAAGCTGTTCATCGTTTTAAATTCTTCCTTTTACTTACTCTCCGCACAACAACCCTTTCTCTCGAAGCTCAGACTGAGACTGAAATGCAATTACATATTGTAAGAGTTCACGCATGTGTACTTCTCATTCTCTATTAAATTTTTCTGTGGAATGTAAATGCGCTGAGGGTCGTGTCGTCTCAGTTATGCAATACCAAACTAAAAACGGCTCAACTTGACAAATGTCGCCTGTCGTTTTTCGACGACGACATCGGCAATAGGGGTGATTGTTTTGACGATTGAATGTTACTTTAATTTTTCGCTTTAAACGACCAAGTTTACATTCATATACATTCGGTAGAGACCTTGCTAAATCATCACATAGTAGGACTGCCATGATAAGGATTTTATATAGATTTTCCCTAGTTGTCCGGAATTGGACCTTACTCCTTGATTTCCTTTTTAGCTCACTCACGTTATAAAGATTTGTATCGTAAAAGCTGTTTTAACGAGAAAATAAAATTTGCCAACACCAGTCGGCTTCACAGTGGATCTAGATTGATCTGAGGGAATTAGTCCTTTTCTGTTTAAAAATTCCAAAGAAATCTGGACTACTTTTCCTAGTTTTACAAAACGTTTGCATTCCCACTAAAATTATATACATTTTTTAATAAAATACCCGATAACTAATTCTAGTTTCGACTTTCTTTTTCAGGGGAAGAGCCGGCCTTATGACACCATTTGTCTACTATCATTTCTTACAAATGCGTTACTGTTCACACCGGAATCCATTCACAAAGAACGCATTTACCGAGCTAAGAATGGCAACAGAAGCACTCGCCGGACGATCACCACCAATTGTGGGGAAGATTTTGCGAGGTGGTATTTCTTTTATCAATCGTTTGAGACCGCAGCCGCAAGTAGTCCCGGTCGAAACACAATAGAAAAGAGGGCTCAAGGAACAAGAAAAATATTACATATGTATTTAATAGGGGATTAAGTTTTTATGAGAATTTTGTAATACAAAGATAACAAAGCGTAAAAAAAGACGTTAACTGGTCTTAGGACTTTTTTTTTATATTATCACACGTCATAGGGATAGTTCTTTAAATGCAATTAATTATAACCCCTTTTTTTAAAATAAATAAATAAATTGTTTAGCCTTTAGCACTGAGTTGGTTTCTAGAATTATTTTTATTCCTACGAATTAGTTAATAAAAAAAAAAAAAAAAACAGAAACTTTGAATGTACGTATCCCAATTTTATATTAGAGTTCTGTTTTGTTTTATTTTTAATGCAGTAGGATAGAAGATATTATCATTGATCCCTATGAACCACAACAGTGTATTATGGTTTTCTTTGTGTAACAATTCTTTAACGTATTTGTTAAACAAGTATTAAAGGAAGAAAAATAAAAATAAATTAAGATTTATTGTCTCGGTAAAAAGTGATTTTATTTGGATTTTTATCAAAAATCTACAAAACAGCGCTGTAAAAGAACATAGAGTACGTGGTGCGGTGCAAATATAAGAAATTCTTCTGCCCTTGACTCTGTCGTGGTGAATCTCTCTTCTAATGCTAGATTTTAGGGTCTTTTTAAGGTCACACCGGCCTGTTCGAAGTGGTCTGCAGCTATGTTTAGGTCAGACCTGGGTACTAATTCTATAAAACGATACCACTTTAAAAGATATCATTAATGATAGTTTAAGTTTCTGTTACTCCATACATTTTGGCAAATGTCAGCAAACTGTCACCGGAAAGAGAGAACACAGAAGATAGTGGGAGGGGTTATCTTTTTAAAAAATTAGCTTTCTATAAAACGATAGACGAGAGTTTACTATCATTTTGCTGTCATTTTCAGGAAGATAGCTATTTAGGTGTCTTTTTCTTTGTTCGTTTGCGTGCAAATTAATTTAATTTTACGGTTAAGAAGAATAAAACAATGCAATTATGTTAACTAAGTCGTTATTAATTGATTGACAATCATAGTGTTTCGATTGAAAGCTCAATGACGGAAAACAGCTAAATTGCCATGTTTTTCCATTTAAAATACTGTACAAATTCTTGTACAGATACAGGAAACCAACAGTTCCCACGGGCAACGAGAGACACACCTGGATTGTAGCCAGACACCACGTCAGCAAATAATGCACACGCGGCAACCAGACACCATCAGTGTCTAATATTATGTTTACGTACTTTTGTAGTAGCGTCAGCACTTTCTATATAAATATTTTGTATATAAATAGAAATAAAATAAACCAAAGGCCAGAGTTGATTACGACGGCTCCAAAAACAAACGTGTATTAGTAATTTTGTGTTTAGTGTCTAACCTAAGCTATCCCCCCACCAGCGGTAAGGTGGCTTTAGTTAGTATTTAACATTTGGTCCTTCGAGTATTGAACTAGTGAAAGTAGTGAAAGTAGTGAATAGTGAAAGTGAAAAGAAAAAAAAAAGATACGAGATACGAACAAAAAAAAAATAAAATGACGAGTGTAGACGATTTAGCGCAACAACAGAAAGGGCAGAATGGATAAAAAAAATATCGGAGAAATTCAAGAAAGAGCCCAAAGTAAGACGAACGAAGGAGTTCGTTAAGGAGCGGTTAGAAGACCTCAACCACCACTGGAACGAATTTGAGGCGGGAGACCATCAAATACGAGCCCACGAAACTTTCAGCGAAAGGCATCCGTATATTCAAGCCAACTACTACAAACAAGTTGAAGCATAGATGAAAGCGATAAGAAGTAAGCTGGAAGAAAAACTAAGGGAGATAATAGAAGAAGAGAAGGAAGTCCAGAATATAGTTCCAGTGCCAAGGAAACTAACGGATAACCTTGACACAGAAAGGCCATCAACATCAGGGTCCAGGAACACGGCAAACAACGACGAGGAACAGGAAAGAAGAATGAAACGTCAGGAGGCTCAGAAGCAGGCATTCTTCAGGTCACTAGAAAGGATGGAGCAAGCTCAGACGAAAACAAGAACATACTATGTCCATAAACAACAGGCAACACAAAGCCAATGGACGACTCTAATAAAAACGCACAACGACATTATGGAGAATGCAGTGGAAACGATCGCTTTGGATGACTACATGAATGACCATGAAGAACTAGAGCAAATTTACGAAGACGTTATGGTAAATTTGCAAGAGAAGATCGACGGATTTGCATTACAGGACTCAAATGGTAGTACGAAACAAGAATATGCGGTAGAAATTACCTGTGTTAAAGCTACCAACTTTCAATGGTGACTACAAACAATGGAAATCATTTTTTGATCTTTTCGAGCAAGCTATACACAAAAACGGCAAGCTTGGAAAGGCACAAAAAATGCATTATCTTAAAACGAACGTGACGGGTGAGGCAGCCAGGATCATTCAACATCTACAGATCATGGATAGCAACTATGAAACGGCAAGAAAAGTTTCAATCAATAGATACGAGAACACCCGGATGCTAGTAAATGCACAGATTCAGGCACTGATTAACCAAAAGGAATGCCAATTTAAATCTGCAGAAAATTTAAGAAGGCTACACGATACGTCGATTGAGTGTGTCAATGCCTTAAAAGGGCTAGACATTGAAACGGAAAGCTGGGACCCTATAATACTATACATAGTGGCACAAAAATTGGACAACGAAACGAGGAAGGCGTACGAACAGTCTTTAAAAAATCCTAAAGACCTGCAACCGCTGGACGAGTTTTTCATGTTTCTGGAAAGTAAGTTCCATGCCCTGGAAAACTTAGAAGAAAAGAAGAACAAGGTTGACAGCCCAAGGGATCAAAGGCAATCAAACAACAGGAAAGGATTCCCCAGAAATTTCCACTCAACTACGACTCCAGCTTGCAAAGTATGCAATGGCACGCATTGGCTCCATACGTGCAGTAGGTTCATACAAATGCCAGTGACGCAACGGAAGGAAGTCATCCAAAGGGAAAAGCTGTGTCGGAATTGTTTCAAGCCAAACCATGAAACGCTAAGATGTCCATCATTCAAGTCTTGTCAAACATGCCATCAACGACACCATACGCTTCTCAACGCTGGCATTATAAACAGGCAGTACGATCAACCGCAGACAAATTTCTCCGCCAACAAACAGTGTAACAAAATATTGTTAGCAACAGCGGTGGTAAAAACTAATTGGAAAGGATGCGACTACTACTTCAGAGCTTTGATCGACCAGGGCTCGCAGTCCTCCTTTATCACCGAAGATGCTGTACAACGACTGCAACGACAACGGAAACGAGCACATGCTTCCATTACTGGGCTGGGAGCAACGAATGCAGGGACGGCGAACAGTAAGGTTGAATTAAAAATTCAGTCTATATATCCATCAGAACTCCAATCATGGGGGGAATTCCTGGTATACGATAAACTAACGAAGGTTCTACCGGAAGAATCTACACATCTACCGTTAGCTGATCCATCATTTAACAAGAAAGTAACAGTAGATATGCTAATAGGAGCAGATGTCTTCCAAGACATACTTCTGGAAGGGGTGATCAAGGGTACTAACGGCACTCCAGTTGCCCAAAACACACATTTGGGTTGGATACTATCTGGAAGTGTCCAACACAGCTCCAAGACAGACGAATCGACAGTGTGCTTAATATCCAATACAGAGCTAAACGATCAACTTAAATCATTCTGGGAAATAGAAGAAGTGCAAGAAGAAAGAAGTCTCACGGTAGAAGAAACACGGTGCGAAGAAATCTTCAAAATGACACACAAAAGGAACGAGGAAGGAAGGTACATTGTTAGACTACCATTCAAAGAAGACGCAGGCAAACTGGGCGAATCAAAGAATAGAGCGTTAGCTCGATTCCTCCAGACTGAGAAAAAATGTACACGGAATAAGCATGAAGACTATAAACAATTTATGTGGGAGATGATGTGATGCATCATCAAAAACAAGTTGAAGACTTAGTCTGAATGACACACTGCTTACAGGACCAGTGGTACAAGAGGACTTGGACTCTATACTACACAAATATGTATACAGAGCAGACATCGAGAAAATGTATCGCAAAATTCTAGTGGCCCATGAAGACAGAGATTTTCAACGTATACTGTGGAGGGAAGATCCGACGCAAGAAATTCAGGAGTATTGGCTAAACACCGTGACCTACGGAACGTCATCAGCTCCATATCTGGCGATAAAATCACTCAAACAACTCGCCTGTGATGAAGAAGTTAAATTGGAATTAGCGTCAAAAATAACTCGCCGAGATTTTTACGTTGACGATCTACTATCGGGAGAAGACACATTAGATGCAGCAGTAGAAGCCCAAAAACAAATGGTGCAATTAATGGCGAGCGGATGATTCAGACTACGTAAATGGTCTTCAAACACAGAAGCCCTCTTGGAAAATATAGCACCAAACGATCAAAAACAAGGAAGATTCAAGATAAACACATACGACCCCATTAAAACCTTGGGCATATACTGGCGACCGGAGTCAGACACATTTGAGTTTAAAATCAACACCGTATCAGCGAACGAAAACCTGACAAAATGGATAATAGTGTCAAAAACAGCAAGACTTTTTGACCCATTAGGCTGGTTAGCTCCAATCATCGTTAAAGCAAAACTAGTCCAACAAGAGCTCTGGAAATCTGAAAAAACCTGGGATGAGGTTCTGCCAGATGAAATCGCTCACGAATGGAAGGTCCTCAGAAGCCAAATCGGCTGCATAGTTCTTCTATCAACATACCCCGATGGATCCAATATGAATCAAGTCACCGCATAGAATATCATGGATTTTGTGACGCATCGGAGAGGGCATTTGCAGCCGCAATTTATACACGAGTCACAACTGCTTCTGGAGAGATTATGGCCCTTATTGTGAGTGTCGATCAGCAATCGCCGCGACAATTGTCGATTGCGTCGATTGATTTGAACTATGGCATTGTGTAACTCAATCGATAGAATTTTAATTCATATATTTTTATTTTCCTTAATATAAACATTTTATTTTTACTAAAATTACTTACATTTCATACGCACAAAACTCTTCCACTTTTCTGGAAAACAAACCATCGACCAGAAATTTCTGATCGACAACAAGCGACTGTCAAATCGACAAATGTCGATCACAATCAAAATACACAATACCAAAATCTACAATCGACGATCGATGATCGATAAATGTCGTTCATCGATCAGCTATCGACACTCACAATAAGGGCCTATCACACGGTTGTTGTGGACAAAGACGAAAGTGGCCCCAATAAAAAAGGTATCAATACCGAGATTAGAACTTTGTGGAGCAGTGCTACTGGCGAAATTACTTCAAAAAACGAAGACGAAAATGGAAATAAAGGACGTGGAAATACAAGCTTGGACGGATTCTTCCATTACCTTAGCGTGGATCAACGGGAACCCCAACAAATGGAAAAACTACGTGGCAAGCAGAGTTGCCATAATAACCAAGATTGTGAGCTCAGACAAATGTCATCACGTAAAGGGTAAGGACAATCCAGCGGATTGTGCATCCAGAGGACTACGGCCGTCAGAAATCAAAGCACACTCAATATGGTGGACGGGCCCATCTTGGCTAGCACAAACAGATGTCAACTACAACGATTCCAAACGTCATAGCACCAACGAAGAAGCTAAAAAGCTCCACACAAGCACGTTTACAATAACGGTTGAACCTGATCTCATAGGAAGACTTTTATCGCAGCACAGCACATTCAGACGACTAACAAGAGTACTGGCGTATTGTAAACGATTTCTGCACAACTTACGATCGTCAAAGGAAAACAAACAGCCAAGAAACTGAAAGTGTGGTAATGATGGTTATACAACACGTACAGCTGACAGCGTTCAGAGATGAACTCATCAATCTGAAGAAAACAAAAGAAATTGGCAAGAAGAGCAAACTTCGGTGCCTTAACCCATTTATTGATGAAAACGACCTGATGCGTGTAGGAGGACGATTAGCGAAAGCAGAACTATCCGACTCACAGAAATATCCTATAATAATTCCACACTCCGGCGAACTGACGACAATGCTGATAGATGAAGCTGTTCTTACACATGCACATCTACGCCAACAATATTGGATTTTATGTGGTCTAGGCGCTGTCAAACAACGAGTTCGAACGTGTATCATTTGCTTTCGACATAAAATGTCGACAAGGACGCAAATAATAGGGAATTTACCACAACCAAGAGTGTGTAAAACCAGATCATTTTTGCATACAGGAGTCGACTATGCAGGGCCAGTAGACATCGGAACAGCAAAAGGAAGAGGAAACAAGTCATATAAAGGATATATAGCTGTATTCATATGTTTGGCAACGAAGGCGGTTCACCTGGAAGTCGTTAGTGATCTAACAGCCAACGCCTTCATAGCAGCCTTCAAAAGATTGTGTGCCAGGAGAGGTCATGTAGGTCACCTGTATAGTGATAACGGGACGAATTTCGTGGCCGCCAACAAAATTCTTCGGCTAACAGTAAAGGAGGCAAGAAGCCACCACGAGGAAATATGTGAAGTACTTACAGCTTACCATACGCAGTGGCACTTCATACCCCCAGCATCGCCCCATTTTGGTGGCCTTTGGGAGGCCGAAGTGAAGTCCATCAAGTACCATCTCAGGCGCACCATTGGGGAGCATAAATTAACATACGAAGAGATGTCTACGGTATTATCACAAATCGAGGCATGCTTAAATTCAAGACCTCTTTGTCCAGTTTCAAACGACCCTCATGATACAGATGTCCTCACACCAGGTCATTTCTTGATCGGAACATCAATATTGGCTCCACCCGAGAAGCATAGACTTGACGAAAAGGAGGGATTAATGACGCGATGGCAACTATTGGAACGATTGCAACAACAACTCTGGAGAAAATGGAGTTCGGAATATTTAACGACATTGCAACAACGGCCAAAATGGACCACGAAGAACGAAAATCTAAGAGTGGGGAACATTGTCTTGGTAAAAGATGAACAACTCCCTCCAACAAGGTGGATGATTGGGAGGGTGCTGGAAACACATGCTGGCGAAGACGGTTTGGTTCGCGTGGTAACCCTCCAAGCAAACAACAAGAAGTACAAAAGGCCTACCACCAAGATTTGTTTGTTACCAATAAGCGATAACGAAGATCAAAGGGAAAAACAAGATAACAGTCATATGAATGCAACTAGACCACAGCCCACAGTAACCACATGCTTGTCAATTTTGAAGTCGGAGCGAGCAACCCGAGGTCGACCCACGAACCCAACAGAAAGAAGTCGGCCCGCGAATCAAAAGGAGAAGAAATGGGAAAACGGACACGGACTAGGTCTCCTGTGGGCAATGCTGGTGCTAATAATACTGGGCAGAAGTTGCGCAACGGCAGTAGACGCAGAGCCTGAATTCTTCAAAACAACGCCGTTTAGAAACCGCCCTGGAATATATTTTGAGAAAATGGGCAATGTCAACCTAATAACCAACGACTGGAAAATAATTGTGAACTACGATATGACCAACTACTGGCGTGAATTTTCGGGATTCGAAAGGTTGGTTAACGAGATGAACGACTTCTGCAAAACGAACGGCGCTGTCACATTGGTACACAACATAATCGAACAATTCAACCACCAACTCGCAATTATAAAGAACAACAACAACTTACTGCTAAGACAAGGAGCCGGAAAAGAACCAGAGGCGCGAGTGAAACGATAGCCATTTGATTTTATTGGTACAGTAGCAAACAAATCGTATGCTGAGCAGTACGAACAACAAATCCAGCAAACGAAAACGAATGAGAACCATCTGCTCGCGTTGATTAAAAATCAAACATCAATTGCAGAAACAACGAGCAACATATTGCAGAAAGATACGCAAGCGATTATGGCTCAGTTACAGGCTTTCCAAAATGAGTTGGAGAGACTAAAAAGCATGGCAATATCAAGTAAAAAAGAGGCCGCAGAACAGAAATTCTTGGCGTTATCAACATATGCCACCCTAGCAATGCTGAACTACCAACAGATCCAAAACTCTCTACTAGATGTGCTAACTGATGTTCACCACGCTAAGATCAATCCACTGATCATAACACCCGATCAGCTACGGTCCCAGTTGGCCATTATAAGGAATAATTTACCTCCACAACTATCGGTGGCAGGATATGAGACACAAGCAAGTCTCTTAGGATTCTACAGGCTTATGACAGCAAGGGCGAGAATAACACAACAACATGTCATTTTCGATGTAAGACTACCAGTGGTTAACATCAAGGACTTTGAATTATTCAAGGTTATACCCGTGCCAACACCTCATCAAAGGGAATATATATTTATTCAGCCATCACGAGACCTGTTAATAGTCAATTTACTTCGAGAACTATACTTCACAATGACAACCGAGGAGCTCAGCAAATGCACTAAAACCAGTGGGAAATACCTTTGCCAACAGCAGCATCCATTGTTCAACCGACGGTCTAACATCAGCAGATGTGAAATGGACCTACTTACGCACACAACGAGCCTATCATCATTCTGCGAGCTGCGAAGCATAAGACCATCCCCTGTGTGGATCCAGCTTAGCAACGCAAACAGTTGGATATACGTGCTGGACAGAAAGTACACCTTCAACATAATCTGTGGAAGACAGGTCTTGGAAACTTCGCAAGATGATGGGATTCTGACTCTACTGCCAAACTGCATGCTGAAACTACATGCTTATCGAGCAATCCGGAGAATATCTCAACATCATTGGTCATCCCACACACGATCATCAAAGGCGATACTGAAGACTTTAAGAGATTAAATACGTGGATAGCACATCAAAAAACCCAGGAGGAATTGCCAGTCAGTCCAATGGCCCACCGCGTACATTGCAGCATCTCTCACAGCTTAAAAGGCGGATTATTTGTCATCATCATCGCATATATGGTACGGCAGCATAGAAGGAGACGAGTCATCCAGCAGCAGCCCGGTCCAGTACCTGCCACAAGGCAATTCACAACATCGAACTTCAACCTATAAGACAGCCCGGCCCGGCAGAATGTACAAATTCTTGTACAGATACAGGAAACCAACAGTTCCCACGGACAACGAGAGACACACCTGGATTGCAGCCAGACACCACGTCAGCAAATAATGCACACGCGGCAACCAGACACCATCAGTGTCTAATATTATGTTTACGTACTTTTGTAGTAGCGTCAGCACTTTCTATGTAAATATTTTGTATAGAAATAGGAATAAAATAAACCAAAGGCCAGAGTTGATTACGACGGCTCCAAAAACAAACGTGTATTAGTAATTTTGTGTTTAGTGTCTAACCTAAGCTATCCCCCCACCAGCGGTAAGGTGGCTTTAGTTAGTCACCCCAATTCTTCAACTCGGATACGACAGTCCGATGCGACCATAGTCGCATTTAGTTATTACGAAGTCGTATTTTACGAACACACTCGTATGTAAATTTTGACAGGAGTCGTATGCACCGCAACGCATACGAGTCTCGAATTTTTCGCTATTACGATGTATTCAATTGGTCGTTTATTGGTCATATTTGTCTCGTATTTCACTCGCATACAAAGTTGGCTACGACTCGATTGAAAGTGAAGGAAAAGGGAAGAAAAAAATATGTAAATACATGTATTTTTGCTAAAAATATATACATTTTTATTTTTGTGTGCTTTAATTGTAGGAAAATAACGAATCGTAGTCAATTTGAAAGGCTGGTTTCTGCTAGAGAACAAAACATCGATGTCTATTGCAGATGAAAGAATGAAATTTCTAAATGAGCAAACAAAAATACAGTCACTTTTTTTGAAAGAACAGCAAGAAATAAATATATATTTAAGAAAATCTATTTAATTCATTTTTGATTTATTTTATTCACCAAAAACTTCACTCTGCTTCAAAAATCACCCCCGAACTGAATGTTTATTTTTCCGTTTTATTGGTTTGACATTTGCATAGCTGCGATGATATACGTTGGTTTTTTTAAGAAGTCGTATGCATCGCATACGAGTCGAAGAATAGGAATTTAATTTCGATACGACTCTTAATACGAAAGAAAATACGACTCGACATTCGAGTTGAAGAATAGGGGTGAATATTTTACAAATACAAAAATAAATGAAAACAGATACAAACAATTTCTTTAACTTTCTATTTGCACACCTAAAATTACACAACTCTTACATTTGGAACAAAATATAATTATTTGTGCAATATTTAAATTTTCCTAACAATCAATTTGTAACGCTTTATCAAATGACAAATTTCCCAACAAAATATCATTGTGATATCAGAATGAACTTTATTAGGCAGTAGGAGGAAGAAGAAAATGTGTTTTATCTCTTTCCCGCTCCCTAATTTTCGTTGTAAGGAAAAAAAAAAAGGCAGATAAAGTAGTGATAGTTGGCACATCCTAGTTTTCCAGCAGCAGCAGTTCTATAAAACGATAGCTGGGTACTAATTCTATAAAACGATACCACTCTGAAAGATATTGTAACGTGTTTGCCGGTTCGCAATGATAAAACTTTTTCCGCTGTTCTATTCTATTTGTCTTTATTTAATCTTTTCACAAACTACTGATTATCTTTTATTTATTTCAACAACATTCAACTCTTTAAATCCAATTATTCACAACTCTTTTATTCCAAACAACTTAAACAAATAATCTCAAACAAATTCTTCTGTGATTTTAATTCACTATCAAAATCTCTATCCAAATCACTTTTCAACTGTATCTCTACTAAATCTCAAGTCAACTGTGTCCATGCTCTCAATGCTCGTAGTATTTATACTCGAGATACGAATCCAGAATCTTCCTTCCTGGCGACGATTTGCCCATCTAGTGAGATATCGATAGTTCTGGAACGTGCCTGAGGTAAGTACTAGAAAATTCCTGAAGGTTCTTATAATTGCTGAATGCACTTAAATTTAGCACTAATCCCCCAATAGACAAATAGAATCAGAAAGGAGAAAAAGTTTTATCATTGCGAACCGGCAAACACGTTACATTTGGTGTCAGAAGTGGGATAAAACTTTTTCAGAGTGATAAAAACGTTCAAGAAACAGTTTCTGAACAAAAAGAACAGTGGTGTGATTTAAAAAGTGTTTGAAATTTGAACAGAAATGGGTCGCAAATTGAAAAATCTGTCCCTGGTCCAGTTGAAAGCAGAGCTGAGTAAGAGAAATCTTCAGACCAGTGGGCTGAAAAGCGAATTAGTGCTCCGGCTGCAGAATGCTGTGTTAGAAGACGGTGGAGACCCCGAAACTGAGCTATTTGACGTAGAGGAGGAGGAGAGTGTAAGTGCAACGATTGACATGGCCGCGCTTATGAAACTGCTCACCGAGCATAAGAACGCTCTGGAAGCCAAGTTAGATGAGCAGAAGATATCCCTATTAAGTGAGCAGAATAAAAAGACCGACGAACAGAAGAACTCTATAGATGCCAAGTTCGACGAGCAGAGCAAAAAGTCCGACGAACAGAAGAACTCTATAGATGCCAAGTTCGACGAACAGAAGAACGCTCTGGACGCCAAACTCGATGAGCAGAGCAAACATTTCGAGAACTCTCTGGACGCCAAGCTCGATGCCAGATTCGATGAGGCCAGGAACTCTCTCGATACCAAGCTCGAAGAGCAGAAGCATGTTCTCGAGAGTCTAGAGGTCAAATTCGACCAGCAGATAGAAGATGTCGAAAAGAGATTGGAAGTGAAATTCGGAGGTCAGTACGAAGAAATGGAAAAACAATTCAAACATCTGACCAATGAACTCGACGGTGTGAAGAGGCAAAAACTTCGTGTGAGTTCAATCGAAGGTCCGAGAAGGAAGGAAATGCAGCCCCCGGTATTCGATGGTCAAATATCATGGCCTATATACAAGAAACAATTCGAAGCCGCCGCATTGGCCAACAATTGGGACGAGGAAGAAAAATCGATTGCACTCACACTTGCACTCCGAGGCTCAGCCGCCGAACTACTCCAAACCCTCGCGGATGACAAACATCGTGACTACGGCTCGCTACTGAAGGCCATTGAGATGCGATTCGGCGATGACCATATGCAACAAGTATACAGGGTCCAGTTGCGCCGAAGGGCTCAAATGAAGGGAGAGACACTGCAGCAGCTGCAGGCAGATGTGGAACGTCTGGCGCATCTGTCCTACCCCAATACTGGAAAGGAGATCATCAACGAAATGGCAACCGAAGCGTTTATCCAAGCCATTAACGACGAAAAACTACAAATGGCTGTACGAATGGCTGGGAAGAAAACACTTGCTGAGGCCTTGGCTTTTGCCCTGACAATGGAGGCAGCAGATCAGGCCTCCCAGAGAATCCATCGTGTCAGGGAAATAATCACCGAGGAATGCTCCTGCCAGAGAGTGGACGTCGAGCGCCAAAATAACGCCGCAGAACGGCAGATTCGTTGCTGGAATTGCAACAAGATTGGACATCTACAACGGCAGTGCAGAGCACCACGAAGAAACGGAAGCTGTCCGCATTGTGCTAGCCGGAGACGCGACGAAGAAGCATCCAGCGGGGATAACATCCGTCCTGCTGGTCAAG
This sequence comes from Criorhina ranunculi, assembly GCA_951813785.1. Lineage (NCBI taxonomy): Eukaryota > Metazoa > Arthropoda > Insecta > Diptera > Syrphidae > Criorhina > Criorhina ranunculi. The sequence continues at coordinate 50,101,288 of OX638384.1, read as the reverse complement.
CTTCTCATTCGGGAAATGCTTAAGAGCCAACTTCGCGGGGCAGAAGTTGGTTTCTGGAATCGATGGCCCCAGAACCACCATCCAAGTCTCCCAAACCAAGCGATGCAACAAAAGCTTGACCGTGGAAGCAATTATGGACAACAACAAGTGCGTGGCTACCATAGACACCGGTGCCACGGCTTCCATCGTAAGGAGGGATCTCGTCCGGAATTCATGGCTACACAACACCAGTTGCTACTGCCTGAGGACTGCGACAGGAGAATCAGCAAAAGTCTAGGGAGAAGTTCGCCTGAGAATACAAATGGCAGGCTTAACATTCTCACACGTGTTCCTGGTGGCTGACATATGCGACGACTGCATCATCGGGGTGGACTTTATGGAAGCACATAAGATCATCCTGGACATCGGAATGCAGGTGCTGAGGTATCGACATGTGGAGATTCCTATGGTGTACGGAAACAAAGGCACAGTAAATCTCAGGTCGGTAATCAGCAAGGACGACATTTTGCCACCCTCTGCAGAGACAGTTATTTGGGCAAATTTGGAGGGTGATCCTGGGAACCATCGATTCTTCCTCATTGAGCCAGATAACCAAAAAGACTCCCAGAACTACATCGTGGGAAGAATTCTAGTGGAACCAAAGAACAACATGGTACCAGTAAGGCTCATGAACCCGAAAAACTACAGCGTCAAATTAAAGCGAGGGGAAGTGATTGGAGAATGCGTACCGATTTCCGCGATCTCAGCAGCAACTGAAGAGGAGCCTGTGAAGCCGGTTCCGTCCTACAGATTGGCTGAACTACGGAAGACTATCTTTCAACATTGTGAACTTAATCAGGAGCAGCGAAGCACGGCAGCGAATCTACTCGGCGAGTTTGCTGACATATTTGCGTTACAAGATGGGGACCACGGCCGAACACACTTAGTACAGCACCGCATAGACACCGGGGATGCTAGACCGATTAGACAGCCTGCCAGGCGACTCCCATTAGCAAAGCAGACAGAGGTTGCGGAGATGGTTTCGTCGATGGAGAAAGAAGGGCTAATTGAAAGTTCCCAGAGCCCGTGGGCATCACCTATTGTACTAGTCAAGAAGAAGGACGGCAGCACCCGATTCTGCGTGGACTACCGCAGGCTGAATGATGCTACCAAAAAGGATAGTTACCCTTTGCCCCGGATCGATGACACACTGGACACCCTCTCTGGAGCCCAATGGTTCTCCACTCTCGATCTAAAGAGCGGCTATTGGCAAGTGCAGATTCACCCAGAAGACCGCGAGAAAACCGCATTCACTGCCGGAAATGGACTGTGGGAGTTTACAGTAATGCCATTTGGATTGTGCAACGCTCCGGCAACTTTCGAGCGTCTGATGGAACGCGTCCTGCATGGACTAACCTGGAAAACCTGCTTGGTGTATCTGGACGATGTCATTGTGGTGGGAAAAACGTTTGCGGAACATCGAGACAACCTAAGGGAAGTCTTCAAACGCTTACGCAATGCCCACTTGAAACTCAACTCGAAGAAATGTGCGCTCTTTAAACGAGAAGTGAAGTATCTAGGTCACATTATTTCGTCAGAGGGAGTGAGAACGGATCCGGACAAAGTTGAAGCCGTTAAAAACTGGCCAGTTCCCAAAGACAAACACCAATTGAGGAGCTTCCTTGGCCTCGCCACATACTACCGACGGTTCGTAAAGGATTTTGCCAAAATTGCGAAGAGCCTGCACCAGTTGACGGAAAAGGGAAAACAATTTAAGTGGTCAGGCGAATGCGAGCAGAGTTTTCGGCAACTTAAACAACAACTCTGCGAGGCTCCAATACTGGCCTACCCCATCCCGGACAAGATGTTTATCGTAGATGCAGATGCCAGTAATGTTGGGATCGGAGCTGTCCTTTCGCCGGTGCATGATGGCCAGGAGAAGGTAGTGGCCTATTTCAGTAAGGTACTCTCCAAACCAGAACGGAACTACTGTGTAACGAGACGGGAACTTCTTGCTCTGATTATGGCGACGAAACATTTCCACAAGTACCTCTACGGTCAAAAGTTCCTCCTACGAACAGATCATGCAGCTCTAAAATGGTTGTTGCAGTTCAAAAATCCGGAGGGTCAGATCGCGAGGTGGACCGAGCGATTGCAGATGTACGAGTTCGAAATACAGCATCGCAAGGGAAAACTCCACTCAAACGCAGATGCATTGTCGCGACGACCTTGTAAAGCCGACTGTAAGCATTGTGTACGAAAGGAGGAGAAAGAGATCGTTCCCGTCCAAGTAGTTAGAGCTGAACCCATCACCGGTTGGAGTACCGAGGAGATCCGGTACGCTCAGAAGGAAGACCCGGATATCGAGCCGATACTAGCTTGGAAGGAAAACATGGAGAAACCTAATGGTCGAGATATCTCCAATAGAAGCCCTACCCTCAAAGCATATTGGGCACAATGGGACTCTCTACATGTTCAAGACGGCATCTTGAGGCGGAAATGGGAGATGCCCGATGGAAAGACGTGTAGGATGCAGCTCGTGGTGCCACGTTCAAAAGTGCATGAAGTGCTGCAGGAAATGCACGATGGCGTATCCGGAGGACACCTGGGTGTAAATAAAACGCTGGATAAAGTACGGGAACGATTCTACTGGCTCAGTGCGAGAGACGACATCGAGAGCTGGTGTCGAAAGTGCGTCACGTGTGCAGCGAGCAAGGGACCAAGCGTGAAAACCCGGGGAAAGATGCATCAGTACAACGTGAGCGCACCGTTTGAACGAATCGCTGTCGACATCGCAGGGCCGTTCCCGGAAACCGACCAGGGCAACCGATACATCTTAGTTGTTATGGACTACTTCAGCAAGTGGCCTGAAGCGTTTGCGATTCCCAACCAGGAGGCTAAGACCGTCGTAGAAAAGATTGTCAACAACTGGGTGAGCAGGTTTGGTGTACCCATGGAACTGCACTCGGATCAAGGACGGAACTTCGAGTCCAAGCTATTCCAGGAAACGTGTCAACTACTCGGAATCAAAAAAACTCGAACGACTCCACTTCACCCACAGTCCGACGGGATGGTAGAACGGTTCAACAGGACATTGAATGAACATCTCTCCAAAGTCGTGAGTGATTACCAACGTGACTGGGATCGACATATTCCCTTGTTCCTGATGGCTTACCGTAATGCAGTTCACAGTTCAACGGGACACACTCCGTCCGAAATCCTTTTTGGTCAACCTGTCCGGCTACCTAGTAAGATGAAATTTGGTTCCCCCATGGATGAGCCGAAATCGGAAGAAGAATATGTGGCAGACCTAAGGGAAAGGATCGCCGACATACACCAAAGAACTAGGACGAAGATTAAGATAGCCAGTGACCGCATGAAGACCAGGTACGACGCGAAGACAACGACGTCAGGATTTCGGGAAGGAGATCTGGTATGGCTGTACAACCCACATCGACAAAAAGGGAGGTCTCCGAAGCTGCAGCAGGACTGGGAGGGTCCCTATACAGTGGTTACACGAATCAACGATGTTGTCTACAGAATTCAACGGGGACTAAGAGGCAAGTTGAAAATCATACATGTGGATCGCCTACATCGTTACCATGGAAACAACGCCGATGCTCTTGTTCGGGACGAACAAGTTTAGGAGGGGGTCAGTGTTATATCGACTGCATTAGCGACATTTAGACATTTTGAATATCGACTGTATTAGCGACATTTCGACATTTTAGATATCGATCAGCGACATCTATTGGGGGATTAGTGCTAAATTTAAGTGCATTCAGCAATTATAAGAACCTTCAGGAATTTTCTAGTACTTACCTCAGGCACGTTCCAGAACTATCGATATCTCACTAGATGGGCAAATCGTCGCCAGGAAGGAAGATTCTGGATTCGTATCTCGAGTATAAATACTACGAGCATTGAGAGCATGGACACAGTTGACTTGAGATTTATTAGAGATACAGTTGAAAAGTGATTTGGATAGAGATTTTAATAGTGAATTAAAATTACAGAAGAATTTGATTGAGATTAATTGTTTAAGTTGTTTAGAATAAAAGAGTTGTGAATAATTGGATTTAAAGAGTTGAATATTGTTGGAATAAATAAAAGATAATCAGTTGTTTGTGAAAAGATTTAATAAAGACAAATAGAATCAGAAAGGAGAAAAAGTTTTATCATTGCGAACCGGCAAACACGTTACAATATTGTAACGTGTTTGTCGGTTCTCTTCTGTTTATCTTTATTTACTCTGTTCATAAATCACCGTTTATTCCAACACTTATTCCTCTTTACATTCAACTATTCACAAATCTCTTTTAATTCAAACAACTCAAACAATCAATTCTCTGAAAACATCATTCTTTCCAAGTATCACTTTTCTTAAATCTCTATTCAACTGTCTCACTATTAAAATGTCTATCACTATCCAAATCTCTTTCCAATTGTATCTCTGCTTAATCTCAGCTCGAACTTTACTCCACTGAAATCTCAATCGGAGTGTGTCTCTGCCGTCGAAGCTCGTCGTATTTATACCCGAGATACGAATCTAGAATCTTCCTTCCTGGCGACGATCTTACCATCTAGTGAGATTTGGGTAGTTGTACCTGAGATGTGTACTAGAAAATTCCCGAAGGTTTTGACAATTGATAAATTGACCTATATCCAGCACTTTTTCACACTAGATGTCGATGATCAATATTCAAAATTCCGACCCATCAACTTAATGTCGTTAATACAGTCAATATAACAATTCCACTTAATGTCGCCAATGCAGTCGATATTACATTGCCCCCCTCCTAAACTTGTTCGTCCCGAACAAGAGCATCTCTCGATCTCCATTGACTTCTGTGGCGAACATAGTTGATTCGTGTAACCAGTCTTGCTGCAGCTTCGGTGACTTCCCTTTTTATCTATGTGGGTACAGCCTGGTACATCCATTCTAGATCTCCCCCCTGAAATCCCGGCGTTGTTGTCCTCGCATCGTACCTGGTCAGGCGATCTTAATCGCAGTCCACGTCATCATTTGAGTCTTCTTTCTCTAGGTTCTCTGTCTCGAATCACAGTTGCACTCGCTGCTGCTGTTTAGTACCCTTGTCGCAGAAGTCGCCAGACTTGATGAATGGATGCTCATCCCGTTTCTTCTTTAAGCTGGTCTTCTTGGCCTTGCCGGCTCCTTTTCTGTCCTCATCGCCGCTAAGACCATGCGTATCGCAGATGTTTTCATTTTCCGACTAAGAGACATCCACCTCACTGTCATTCTCGTACTGGGCGTCGCCATCGGTACGCTGATCCTTCTTGTCGTACTTCCGATACTTTAGCAGCTTCTGCTGTTCCACCTGTGGCCCTTCGACATCAAGGTCCGGGATGACATCCAGCATGGCACCCCATTCCTTTGCTGTTTCGATCTGCTTCAAGTCGAAGACATCTTCGAACTCTTCTCGTGGTCTCTCGTCTCCCTTGATGAACATGTTCAGATAGATTTTCTTTAACTGCTACCTATTCCTTTGTGCACTGGAATAAGAGCTGTTCATAATCTTCTGTGCGTTTATCTTTGCCTTCTTCAAGCGCTTGGCAGCACGACGCTTCTTTCTCGCCTTAGCTTTCTCTTCGTTATGTCTTCTTTCGTCATTCTGTCCTTTATCATCATTGCGCCAACTCTCGTCGTAATTGCGTCCGAATTACGTGGCCATCATCTCGACAATTTCTACCCCATTCTCCATCGCGACCACCACTAGATCCATCTCTGCCTCGGTATCCTTTGTCGCGATTGCTACGCCAATCGTTGTTCCAGTCGCGATTACAATTGTTGCCTTCCCTTTGGTCAAACTTGTCGATGTTCTGGTATCCACTATCCTACCGTCCTTCTCTTCCTATGCTGTCTCGTTTTGAGCAATTACCAACATCGCTGCCACGTTCCGTGCGCTCTACAGATATTGAACCTTGGGCCTCTGATAAATTTCGCCTGCCGTCTGTCCACTTTTCTTCTATTTCGAATTGATCCGAATCCCTTCGCTCAGTTTCCTTTCGCTCTTCGCCTTCACTCTCTACTTTCACTTGCACCTTCTTCTCAACAGGACCATCATTACTCTCACTGCTGGGACTTCTCGGATCGCACACTTCACTGATCTCTTCTTCGGCGGCTTTTCTCTTCACAACAAAGGTAATTCATCCTCGGAAACTTCCTCTGTATCAGCTGGTAATTCTGCTCTTGGCGGAACAGGTAGTTCTTCACCGAAAACTTCTTTGGCGTCACTTACTTCTGGCTTTGTAGGCATAAGTAGCTCATCTTCCGATACCAATTCTGTGCTGACCAAAGTTGCATCGCTGTTGTTATTCTGTGTTTTAACGTGAAAACGTTTTACTGGGGGCATTCTATGGAAAAGTGTGACACAAAAAAGATTTCGGACTTCTAGTACAGCTAGAAACTTGAAATTTGGTACACAGGTAGGTATTACCTCCCATATACCCAAAAAATTGTGACATCAAAAAAATTTCCCCCTCTTACCCCCCCAAAAGGGGGTAAAACTGAAATCGTAAATCCAGTTAAACGGCAATTTGATCAATTTACAGTTATAAATTTGGAACTTTTAGTAATTTTTCCTTGGTTATTTTTCAAGGCCTACCTATGTACCGAGTTTCAAGTTCCTAGATCCGTTAGAAGTCCCTCAAATGGAACTAAGCACGTCGTGGCACGAAAAAGATCTCGGACTTCCGGTACCGTTAGAAACTTGAAATTTGGGTGTGCAAGTAGGTCGTACCTCACATATATCCAAAAAATTGCGACTTCTTCAAATTTCCCCCTCCAACCTCCTGAAAAAGGGTTATAATCGAAGGAAAAATAGATTTTAAATCCGATTAAATGGCAATTCGATCAATTTACAGTTATAAATTTGGAATTTTCAGTAATTTACCTTTGGTTATTTTCTCAGGCCTACCTGTGTACCAAGTTTCAAGTTTCTAGGTTTACGAGGAGTCCCTCAAATGGGACTAAGCACGTTGTGGCAAGAAAAAGATCTCGGACTTCCGGTACCGTTGAAATTTGGTACACAGATAGTTCGTACCTCACATATACCCCTCCAACCTCCCCAAAAAGGGTTATAATCGGAGCAAAATTGCTTCTTTTTCAATAAAATGGCACTTTTGCCACTTTACAGTTATTAGTTTGGAATTTTCAGTAATTTGCCTTTTGTTATATTCCAAGGTTCCCTTATGTATTGTATGTTTATTTGTATAATTCTTTATTCTCATTTTACATGGTTTATGTACAATTTTATACTTAACATAATAGATAAATTAAAAAGAGAATAGCTAGTGGCATTTATATTTCATTAAAAAGAATAGAGCTAATGCCACTTCAAAGTAAGTTATTCATTGTGGGGTGAGCAAATTTAAATAGTTAAAATTTGTGAAAATCCATTAAGTTAAAAGCAAAAGTGAAAAAATAAAGCAAAAAAAAATATTAATTATTGATAGCAAAATTCATGACAGCAAAACACGCAAAAAAGCAAAAACAATAACTAAAATAACTAAACAATATAGCGCAGCAAAACTTCAATTTCATTGTGGTTGAAATCAAGAAGCCAGCATTTTACTTTTCGCAAAAAAGAGCACAGAGTTGTTGAGATTCGTATGTCTGCAGGGAGTTTGTTGAACAATTTGCACGAAACAATGGAGTAGGTGTTTCTAAAGCTTGTAGTGCGAAAGGCAGGGATTGGTACATAGGACTGAGAAAAGCTTCGTAAAATATATGCGTCAGAGATTGGACTTTGCAAGTACCCACCTCTCAAAAAGAAAATCCTAAGTGTCCTATAATAAAATAAATGTCTAACTGGGAGAACTTTCGCAAGCCTAAACAGTTGCATGGAGTGAGCTACACGGGTGGAGTTACAAACTTTTCTTATTGCACATTTTTGTAGCACAATTAACTGTTGAAGTTTACTTAAGTATGCTCCCCCCCAACAGCTTTTTCCATATTGCAATTTAGAATGAAAAATTCCGTAATATATTCTTTTCAAAATATCGTTTGAACAAAACATTTTAAGACGATAAAAACAGCGAATGGTGGAAAGAAGATATTGCTTCAGGTTTAAAATATGCCCGGATGTACCGAATTTCAAGTTTCTGGGTCCACTAGAAGTCTCTCAAAAGAAACTGGGCACTTCGTGGCACGAAAAATATTTGTTGATTTTGTTACGTATATTTTTTTTTTAATTGCGAGTACAGCCAATAAGCATCGTCCTTGACAATCCATGGTTCCTCCAACTAATATAAATACCAAATAATTCAATCCCAATCGCGAATAAACTAGAGCAATATACAACGCTACGTACTGTAAAGCATTCGGTCTTCGCAAAAACGTTTTCACGGAATTCACCGGCTCCAAGGAGCAGCATAGTCCTTTCTTCTGCTATGGTTGACGCTGCGGTACTGTCTTCGCCCTCGTCGAGTTCGCCATCAAGCTTAGCGCCTAGAGAGTTCTCGAACATTTTGTTCTGCTCGCCAAATTTTGCGTCCAGATAGTTCTCGAACTTTTTGCTCCGCTCATCCAACTTGGCGGCCACAGAATTATTCCACTCATCGATCTTCTTGCTCCGCTCGTCAAACTTGGCGTTCAGATAATTATCCCCCTCATCGATTTTTTTGCCTCGCTCATAGATCTTTTTGCTCCGCTCGTCAAACTTGGCGTTCAGATAATTATTATTCCACTCATCGATCTTTTTGTTCTGCTCATCGAACCGTTCGGTGAGCAGTTTCAGTAGTGCGGACATTTCGCTCGGTGTTACTTTGCAAAACATTTTTGTCTGAATTTCAAACACTTTTTAAACCACACTATTGTTCTTTCTTTTCTTTTTGTTGTTGTTCAGAAACTGTTTCTTGATCGTTCTTATCGCTCCGAAAAAGTTGTATCCCACTTCTGACACCAAAAGTAACGTGTTTGCCGGTTCGTAATGATAAAACTTTTTCCTCTTTTCTCTTCTATTTATCTTTATTTACTCTGTTCATAAATCACCGTTTATTCCAACACTTATTCCTCTTTACATTCAACTATTCGCAAATCTCTTTTGGTTCAAACAACTCAAACAATTAATTCTCTGAAAACATCAATCTTTCCAAGTATCACTTTTCTTAAATCTCTATTCAACTGTCTCACTATTAAAATGTCTATCACTATCCAAATCTCTTTCCAATTGTATCTCTGCTTAATCTCAGCTCGAACTTTACTCCACTGAAATCTCAATCGGAGTGTGTCTCTGCCGTCGAAGCTCGTCGTATTTATACCCGAGATACGAATCTAGAATCTTCCTTCCTGGCGACGATTTGACCATCTAGTGAGATATCGATAGTTCTGGAGCGTGCCTGAGGTATGTACTAGAAAATTCCTGAAGGTTTTGACAATTGCTAAATTGACCTAAATCTAGCACTACTCTTCACTAGATGTCGCTGATCGATATTCAAAATGTCTAAATGTCTACAGTCGATATAACAATTCAACTAAATGTCGCTAATGCAGTCGATATTACATTGCCCCCTCCTAAACTTGTTCGTCCCGAACAAGAGCATCTGCATTGTTTCCATGGTAATGATGTAGACGATCCACGTGTATGATTTTCAACTTGCCCCTCAATCCCTGTTGAATTCTTTAGACAACGTTGATTCGTGTAACCACTGTATAGGGACCCTCCTAGTCCTGCTGCAACTTCGGAGACCTCCCCTTTTGTCGATGTGGGTACAGCCTGGTACAGCCATTCCAGATCTCCCTCCTGCAATCCCGGCGTTGTTGTCCTCGCATCATACCTGGTCTTCACGTGATTACTAGCTATTTCTTGTGGCGGCATTTTCTCAGCTCGTAGCTCTTGAAGTTCTTTATCGGTAGAACGAAGTCTTTCCTTTAAAGCTTTGATTTCCTCCTACAATGACACCACCAATGATCGTAGGCCTTCAGCATCTTCTTAAGCCTCTCGCATAGAGTGGTCAAGACTTTCATGACCACTGGTTGCTGAATCCCCTCCCAACTAACGTGCTAACGTTTTCTTAGTATAGCATTATGCAGCCGAAGCACTAATTCTCTTTTCAGTCCATTGGTCTGGAGATTTCTCCTGCCCAGCTCTGCTTTTAACTGGACCAGGGACAAATTTTTCAACATGCGACCCATTTCTGTTCAAATTTCAAACACTTTTAATTGCACCACTGTTCTTTTTGTTCAGAAACTGTTTCTTGCACGTTCTAATCACTCCGAAAAAGATTTATCCCACTTCTGACACCAAATGTAACGTATTTGCCGGTTCGCAATGATAAAACTTTTTCTTCTTTACTTCTCAGAAGGGGGATACAACTTTTTTCACAGTGATAAAAACGTTCAAGAAACAGTTTCTGAACAAAAGGAACAGTGGTGTGATGTGAAAAGTGTTTGAAATTTGAACAGACATGGGTTGCAAATTTACACCAAGTGAATTTTCCGCGATAATGGAACTGCTCGATGAGTGGCATAGTTCTCTGGCCGCAAAGTTAGATGAGCAGAGCAAAGGTTTCGAGAACTATCTGGACGCCAAGTTTGACGAGCAGAACAAAATGTTCGAGAACTATCTAAGCGCCAAGCTCGATACCGAATTAGATGGGGACGAAGAAAATACCTCAGAGCCATAGCAGAAACACAGAATAACAACAGCGATGCAACTTTGGTCAGCACAGAAATGGTATCGGAAGATGAACTTTCAATGCCTACAAAGCCAGAAGTAGGTTAGGTTAAAGAGGTGGATGCATCGCGCGGTGCAGCCTTCACTCGGATCTCTAATGGATCCATTGTGTTCCTCTGTCGTGGAGTGTCCATTCTGAAATAATAACAAAGAAAGGAAGGGTCTAGAACGTTCGGCCTCCCTGAAACATCCCGAATTCGTTGCGAATTTTAAAATGGCTTTTGGTGGCTTGTTGGACAGCTCACCCAGGTCGTTGAAATTATATTCACCGAGGGCCGTCTTCCTTGTTCTATATAGGCTGGGACATTTGCATAGGAAGTGGGTTGTATTTTCTTCCGCGTCTGTATTACCGCAGCCTCTGCACAGTTCGTTTGTACTTAGACGTATTCTTCTGCGGTGAGCCGCCAGTAGGTTGTGGCCTGTGATGATTCCTATGAAGAGAGCTAAGTTTGATCTGTTTAGCGCGAGAATGTGCCCCGTTTTTATCTTGTCGATATTTGTCCAGAGTTTCCTGGAGGTGCGGCATGATAAGAGTGCGCTCCATCTCACATCAGCTTGTCTGTGAAAGTCTAGTGCAATGCTCGATTTAACGAGAGCTATGGGGGGCAGAACTAAATGGTCGACCAGTGATAGGTCCTGTTCGTTTTACGATTTTTGACTAAACTACAGTGACTGAAATAGCTTTAACAGCGGCTTGGCTATCTATGTAGATGTCGATAGTTTTTTTTAGAGACTATCTTCATTGATAGTTCACGGGCGTGATGTTCCGCTTGGAACACACTTCCGTGGTTCGGAAGTCTTATTGACCTCTCTATGTTGGGCACTAGTGAGTAAATTCCAGAGCCTTTCTCGGTTTTTGACCCGTCTGTGAAAATCTAAATTTTTGTCGGGTTGATAGCCTTCCAGTTGGCCCACTCTTATCTTGAGCGGAAAACCGTTTTTATGTTTAGGCTGAAGTCAGGAGATGGTGTGAGGTAATCCAAGTCAATTTCTAGTTTTGCCCAACTTGCTATCTTCCGATGGCCCATTTCGCCCGCTTTCCAGAGATTGGATTGTTTTAAACGCAGGACACTTTTCGCGGCTGATTCCTTTAGGTAGAGGTAGTTCTTATGGCGCCAGTTGTATTTTGGTAAGTGCCCTGAGATTTGTTGTTTTCTCTGCTGCAGGCCACCAGATTAGGCATCCGTAGGTAAGGATAGGCCTGACAATGGCTGTATACATCCAATGGATGATGGCGGGTTTAGGACCCCATTTCTTACCAAGCATTTTGCTGCATGCGTAGAAGGCGATTTTTTTTTTTTATAATTCCCTAGCGCTAAAGGGGTTATGAATACCCTTATGATGCTATTCACACAGCGCTAGTGTTGGTGTAGTGATTTGGAAAATCAGGTGGTATTAGGTTTCAGTCTTTTTCCTCCGAGGGTGGTGTCCAGAAGAATGGGGAGGATTATTGGTTCTGTTGCCATTGCTTATAATTCACAGTATTTCTTACGAACATCACGATGGCATTAGTATGATCAACAACGATCGACGCTTTCTTAATTCGTTCTGAAATGTTCTCTTTCCAAGTCAATTTACGGTCAAGGATGGACCCCTGTATCTCGCCCTTTCTGAGACTTGAAGGGGGGTCCCTTCGAGTCTTAAGGGCCCGAACGTTGGTATCGTTCTTTTTTTCGTAAAGTGAACTATCTCTGTTTTTTGGGGATTGACGTTTAGTCCACATCTTTTAGCCCAGTTGTTAAGAGTATTCAGGGCTGACTGTAATAGCTCGGTGATAGTGTTCAAAAATGTTTCGGTTACCAGTATGATAACATCATCAGCGTAAGCAATGACTTGGACCCCGCTGTGGCCTAGTTTCATTAGGATGTCGTTAACAACTAGAATCCATGGTAGGGGTGATAGGACCGCTCCTTGCGGGGTACCCCTTGAGGCCAGGGCGTGTACATGGCAGTCTCCCAGTTCTGAGCATATGTGCCTCGTCTTGAGCATATATTCTATCCAGTCTGAGAAGGTGGGGTTGATGTTGAGTCGGTTTAGTGCTCTTCTTATTGCTTTAGAATTCACATTGTTAAAGGCTCCCTCTATGTCCAGAAAGACCACTAGCGTGAATTCTTTATGGCTGAGCGATCCCTCGATTGTCGCTGCCACTTCATGCAGGGCGGTCTCAACAGAACGGCCTCTAGTGCAGGCGTGTTGAGCTGGGGAGAGGTCTCTAGGGCTTGGAGCGAATGTGTATGTCTATAAGTCTATCTAGTGTTTTCAGGAGGAAGGAAGCAAGTCTGATGGGTCTTTGGGGTTAGTGTGGCTGGGTTTTCCTGCTTTTGGGATTACGCTGACTTCTCTCCAGGCTTGCGGTACGTATGTACAATTTAAGCAACCTCGAAAAATGTTCACGAGTCACGGGGTGATATATTCCTTGGAGGTGATAAGCATCATAGGTATTATACCATCGGGTCCGGGTGCCTTGTATGGGGAGAAGGAGTCAATGGCCCACTTTATTTTTTGTTCGTCCACAATTGCATCGATCAATATTGAGTGCGTGCCAGCCATAGTGCTTTGGGCACTATCAATAGAGCGAGTCTCCGTTAGGGTGCACCCTGGAAAGTGAGTCCTGAAAGGAGTTCTAGGGTCTCAGAGCATGATTTGGTCCATGAGCCATGAGTTTTCTGGCGTTTTTGCGTAAGGTCGAAAGCTCATTTGACCAACATGCGGGGTTGAGTTTTCTTTTGCCTCTGCTTAGAGAACAGGACCTTTCGAAAGCTGATCGGAAGGCGAAGGTTAGTGCCTCAACTTCTTTGTCAATCTCAAGTTTGTTTGTAACGGGCGGTGGTTGAGGGCCCTGAACTCGGGCTAGATTGCTTACAAAAGCGCTTCAGTTTGTTTTCTTGGGATTGCGATATGGTTTGGTTTTCTTTATAGTTTCATTAATAGAGAGACAAATCATTCTATGGTCTGAAAAGGTTACTAAGTCTGATACTTTCCAGTCTCTGACTACCAGAGAACTGGAGTTTGAGGTCAGAGTTATATCTATATCTCCTTGTCTGTTCCTCGTAACGAAAGTGGGCTCCGACCCTCTGTTCTCTTTCAGTAAATTATTGGCAATAATAAATTCTAAAAGTGACTCTCCTCTTGTTTTTGTGTTATTGCTCCCCCATTGTATATGATGCGAGTTGGCATCACACCCGATTAGTAGGTCCCATCCTTTCCTGGCCGTACCTTTGACTAGGTCCATGAGCGCCTCGGTGGGTGGGGGTGACGGGTGGTCGTCGTATGGCAGATATGTTGATGAGAAGACCAAGGGCCTATTGTTGGCCCGCTCAAGGCGGGCTGCCGTTTGGTCGGGGTTGCTGTATGAGGGTAAGAGATGGAGGTTAATTTGACGTTTTGTAAGGATGCATGTGCGATACTTACTGTTCATTTGGCCCTAATTAAAGATTAATATATAATCATCGCTGTTCAGACCGCAGATTTTGCTGTTCCAGGGCAATGTCAATGTTATTTTCGATGATATGAGTAAGGAGATTGGCGCTGGCCAGTTTATCTGTATTACCTTCATCATTTGGGCTTATTGCCGACGTTACCGTCGCGCCTTTCTTCTCCGCCAGAGGTCTTACCTTGACCATGTTTATGCCTATTCTAAGCTTGTACCCTCTTGCAGGGAGCATGGCCATGGTTTCGTGGTTGAGCATTATGATGGTTTCTTGGCCCGATTCTGTGGGATCTTCCATTTCTACTACCTTCCAGTCGTTGCTCGGGAGTTTAGTCTGCGAAGGAGTTGCTCGAGATTGTCTTTAGCTATATGTGGACCAGGGATGTTCATTTTGGCTTTCGGCCTAGTTGGAAGGTCCCTTTTCGGGACGACCTTAAACTTGACGTCTTCTGCTGGCGTCTTCATTTTGTGGACGGTTTCCGTGAGCCACTTTAGCGTGAACTCGTCCTGACAGCTCAGGATACGGAAGCCTTTGATGGTGGTAAGCTGCCCAAAGAGTGGAATTGGGCCGGAAGAACCGCTGATTCCATCTACCATGCTGCTAATCAGTGAAGCTTCCACCGTCGCCCATTGTTCATCCGTCAGCTTCTACCCTGCGGAGTTCTCATTTTTGACAGCCACCCGTAAATTGTCTTTCGCCAGATCGGAATAGGTGGCCGCGAAACCTGCGGTTTTGGGCTTCTTATTTGTGGAAATCGGAGGAGTAGACGAACCGTCGTGCCGGCCTCTTTTAGAGGTGTTGGTTGCCGGTTTCCTCTGTTCCGTTGTCTTCGCCTCGCTGGGTTTAACCTTCAGCTTATCGGCCACAGTTTTGGTGGCTTTGCTGGGCTGGAACCGCACCTTTTGTCCTCTGTCCGTTCCCGTAGCTAGGCGACTACCCGATGATGTGGTGTGTTTCTTGTCATTCGGCTTGGTTTTGACTTCGGTTGGTTTCTTTGTCTGTGCCACTTTACCGGATGGCCTTAATGAAGGCTGTGCCGCAGGGGCTTTTTTGGGTACAGTTAAGGGCTTGGATACGGTCGGACTTGAGGTTTCGTTGTTGTATGCCAGGGCTACGAGCTTTTGGGCCCTTTCCAGACGGTTGAGAATTTCAATTTGGACACGTCAGACTTGGTAAGTCTGCGTATGTTGCGTCTGGCGTTGTCCACTCTTTTCTCTTCTTGAGTTAGCTGGCTTCTAAAGGACAGTTTTTTCTGACTCTGCTCACCTTCGTTTCTGATCGCCCTTGTTGCCCACGAGCCTGAAACGATGGTAGCAGGAGGCACCACATTGGTGCTGTCGGAAGAACTGCTCTCTGCCGCTTTTGTAGGGGACTTGGGCGTGGAGGTGGCTGCATCGATGTGCACTGTCTTGTCGGGTGTAACTGCGATACCCTGATGATTGTGTGGTATAGCCGTTGTGTCGCAGTCGGAGCTGGTGCAAGATTGGTAGTCATCCTCTTCCAGGGTCCTCCTTTCTTCTTCGGAGTCTACCATCTTGTCCTCCTGTGTTTCATATCCTGCTGAGCTTAAGCATATCGTGAGATCTTCGAGGAGGAGGTCCTCTGCCATCTCATCGGCCCCTCTGCCACTGGGTACTGGTATATCATCAGCTGTATCAATGTCGTTTAAAGTTTTGGTTTTATTTTTGTTTGTTTCTTTGTTGTTATTCATAAAGGATTCCCACGAGTAGCTAGGTAAGGGGTAGTCTATCCACACAGAGCCCCGCATTATGTGGATAAGGCTAGTTAATCTGAAGGTCGCCTGGTATTCAGATGCTCCGTTCGCGACTGAGCATTTGGGCCCTCAGCCAGGTTGATCATCGACACGGGTCGTATAACACCTTGATCCGGCCCATAGGAGTGAAAATGAAGGGAGGGAGAACAGATAGGAGGCAGGGAGGGGTGGGTGGGTGCGATGGACTGGGAGGGGAGTCGTGGACTACCTTTTGGCTTCGGTCTCATCTGGGGAAAGAGATCCCGAGAGTCTTTGATTGTACTAAGCCCCTACACCGCGTCAAGGTAGGTAGTCTCGTAGGAGTAAGTGACGCCGAAGAGGTTTTCGGTGAAGAACGACCTGCTTCGCCAAGAGCTGATACAGAGGTAGTGCCTCTGCAACGAAGGGAGACATCTCTGTTGTGAGGAGAAAAGCCGCCGAAGAAGAGATCAATGAAGAGTGCAGTCCGAGTAGTCCCACCAGTGAGAGCAATGATGGTCCCGTTGAGAAGAAGGTGAAAGTAGAGAGTGAAGGCGAAGAGCGGAAGAAAACTGAGCGAAGGGATTCGGATTTACTCGAAATAGAAGGAAAGTGGACAGACGGCAGGCGAAGTTTATCAGAGGCCCAAAATTCAATACCTGTAGAGCGCACGGAACGTGGCAGCGATGGTGGAAATTGCTCAAAATGGGACAGCCCAGGAAGAGAACGACGGCAGGATGGTGGATACCAGAACATCGGCAAATTTGACCAAAGGGAAGGCAACAATTGTAATCGCGGATGGAACAACGATTGGCGTAGCAATCGCGACAATGGATACCAAGGCAGAGATGGATGCGGTGGTCGTCGCGGTAGAGAATGGTGTAGAGATCGACGAGATGATGGTCACGTAATTAGTAGTGGACGGAATCACGACGAGAGATGGCAGAATGAAGCGTCGTGCTGCCAAGTGCTTGGAGAAAGCGAAAAAAAACGTACAGAAGAGTATGGACAGCGCTGATTCCAGTGCACAGTCATCAAGGGAGACGAGAGACCACGACAAAAGTTCGAAGATGTCTGCGACTTGAAGCAGATCAAAACTGCAAAGGGTTGGGATGCCATGCTGGATGTCATCCCGGACCTTGATGTCGAAGGGCCAGAGGTGAAACAGCAGAAGCGGCCAAATTATCGGAAGTACGATGAAAAGGATTAGCGAATCAATGACGACGCCCAATACGAGAATGACAGTGAGGTGGATAATTCTGAGTCGGAAAGTGAAAGCAACTACGATAAGCAAGGTCTTGGTCTAAGTGGCGATAAGGACAGAGAAGCCGGCAAGGCCAAGAAAACCAGCCTTAAGAAGAACAGGGGTGAACGTCCATTCATCAAGTCTGGCGACTTCCGCGACAAAGGCACTGGGTAAAAAGCAAAGGGTATCTGGAGAAAGAAGACTTCGATGATGACGTGGACTGCGATTTAGATCGTCTGGCGAGTGAATACAAATCCAAAGGCGTTTCGGTAAAGATCAAAATAGCCAGTGACCGAATGAAGACCTGGTACGATGCGAGGACAACAACGCCGGGATTTCAGGAGGGAGATCTGGAGTGGCTGTACCAGGCTGTACCCACATCGACAAAAAGGGAGGTCACCGAAGTTGCCGCAAGACTGGTTACAGTGTAACCATTACACGAACTAACTATGTTCGCCACAGAAGTCAACGGAGATTGAGAGATGCTCTTGTTCGTGACGAACAGGTTTAGGAGGGAGCAGTGTAATATCGACTGCATTAGCAACATTTAGTGGAATTGTAATATCGACTGTTTTAGCTACATTTGAATATCGATCAGCGACACCTAGTGGGGAGTAGTGCTGGATTTAGGTTCATTCGTCAATTGTCAAAACCTTCAGGAGTTTTCCACCATATTCTGGATTCATGCCTCGGGTACGTTCGAGAACTATTGATATCTCACTAGATGGTAAAATCGTCACCAGGAAGGACGATTCTAGATTCGTATCTCGGGTATAAATACGACGAGTCTCTTACACGAATTTGGTTTAACCTCTTCGCTGAAAAAGTCCACATATATGTGGACTTAGGTTTTCTCTCTTTTTTTATTTATACATACATGTTTTTCATAAATCTTTTTCCTCTTTTCTCTTTATTTATTTGTATTTACATTGTTCATAAATCACCGTTTATTCCAACAATATTCACTCTTTAAATTCAACAATTCACAAATCTCCTTTAATTCAAACAACTCAAACAATTAATTCTCTGATAACATCTATCTTTCCTAGATCGCTTTTCCTTAATCTCTATTCAACTGTCTCATTTTTAAAAGCTCTATCTCCATCGAGAAAAGCTGACGTCAACTCTACTGCATAGGCATAACACTGGCAGTAGGGTTGTCATATGGCTTGAGAGTGTTGATTGTACTAATAACATCGGGATGTTCCAAAGAAATACTGTGAATTATATGCAATGGCAACAGTACCAATAATACTCCCCGGTCATTCTGGACACCACCCTCGGAGCAAAAATACTGAAACCTAATACAATCTGAGTTTCAAAATCACTACACCAACACTAGCGCTGTGTGAATAACATCATTAGGGTATTCATAATCCCTTAAGCGCTAATGGATTATAAAAAAAAAACTTAAACCCGAGATACGAATCTAGAATCTTCCTTCCTAGCGACGATTTTACCATCTAGTGAGATATCGATATTTCTGGAACGTAGCCGAGGCATATACTATAAAACTCCGGAAGGTTTTTAAAATTGATGAATGAACCTAAATCCAGCACTACTCCCCACTAGATGTCGCTGATTGATAGTCAACACTTCGGCCAATCGCCTAAGTGTCGCTAATACAGTCAATATTACAATTCCACTAAATGTCGCTAATGCAGTCGATATTACACTGCCCCCCTCTTTAACTTGTTCGTCCCGAACAAGAACATCTGCGCTGTTTCCATGGTAACGATGTAGGCGATCCACTTGTCGCTACATCCCGGAGCTGTTGTCCTCGCATCGTACCTGGTCTTCATGCAGTCGCAGTCCATGTCATCATCGGAGTCTTCTTTCTCCAGATACCCTGTCTCGAACCACAGTTGTACTTGCTGCTGCTGTCTAGTGCCCTTGTCGCCAGACTTGATGAATGGACGTTCACCTCGGTTCTTCTTAAGGCTGGTTTTCTTGGCCTTGCCGGCTCCTTCTCTGTCCTTGACGTCGCTTAGACCACGACCATGCATACCGCAGATGTTTTCATTCTCCGACTCAACGACATCCACCTCACTGTCATTCTCGTACTGGGCGTCGTCATTGATACGCCGATCCTTCTTGTCGTACTTCCGATGCTTTGGCTGCTTCTGTCGTTCCACCTCTGGCCCTTCGACATCAAGGTCTAGAATGACATCCAGCATAGCATCCCATTCCTTTACTGTTTTCGTCGGCTTCACGTCGCAGACTTCGAACTCTTCTCGTGGTCTCCGTTGATGACCATGTTCAGATAGATTTTCTTTAATTGCCACCTCTTCTTTTGTGCACTGGAATTGGCACTGTCCATAATCTTCTGTACGTTTTTCTTTGTCTTTTTCAAGCGCTTGGCGGCACGACGCTTCTTTCTCGCCTTAACTTCTTCTTCTTTGGGTCTTCTTTCGTCATTCAGTCATTTGTCATCATCTTGCAACCTCTCGCCGTGACTGCGTCCACCATTAATTGCGCGGCCATCATCTTGTCGATCTCTACCCTATTTTCTATCGCGACCACCACCGGATCCATCTCAAATTGTTGCCTTCCCTTTGGTCAAACTTGCAATTGTTCTGATATCCACCATCCTGCCGTCCGTCTTTTCCTTGACTGCCCCATTTTAAGCCACAACCACCTTCGCCTTCACCTTCCCTGAAGGTGTTGTACGCCCTGCAGATATCAAACTTTTGGCCTCTAGAGAACTTCGCCTGCCATCTGTCCACTTTCCTTTTATTTCGAGTTTATCCGAATCCCTTCGCTCAGTTTCCTTTCGCTCTTCGCCCCCTTTACTCTCCACTTTCACCTTCTTCTCGACGGGACCATCATTACTCTCACTGGTGGCACAACTTTTCTTCGGCGGCTTTTCTCTTCACAACAGAGATCTTTCCCTTCTTTGTATCATTCGTAGGCAATTCATCCTCGGATACTACCTCCGTATCAGCTGGTAATTCTGCTCTTGGCGGAGCAGGTAGCTCTTCACTGGAGACCTCTTCGGCGTCACTTACTTCTGGCTTTGTAGGCATTGGTAGCTCATCTTCCGACACCATTTCTGTGCTGACACACGTTGCATCGCTGTTGTTATTCTGTGTTTCTTCTGCTATGGCTGGCTCTGAGGTACTGTCTTCGTCCTCGTCTAATTCGCCATCGAGTTTGGCGCCTAGAAAGTTCTCGAACACTTTGCTCTGGTCGTCAAACTTGTCGTCCAGATAGATCTCGAACCTTTTGCACTGCTCATCTAACTTGGCGTCCAGATTATTATTCCACTCAACGATCTTTTTGCTTCGCTCGTCTAACTTGGGGGCCACAGAATTATTCCACTCATCTATCTGTTTGCTCCGCTCGGTGTAACTTTGCAAAACATTTCTGTCCGAATTTCCAACACTTTACAAATCACAACACTTATTTATTTTTTTGTTGTTGTTGTTATTCAGAAACTGTTTCTTGAACGTTCTAACCACTTCGAAAAAGTTTTATCCCACTTCTGACACCAAATGTAACGTGTTTGCCGGTTCGCAATGATAAAACTTTTTTCACTTTTCACTTTATTTATTTTTATTTACTTTGTTCACAAATCACCGTTTATTCCAACAATATTAACTCTTTAAATTCAACAATTCACAAATCTCTTTTAATTCAAACAACTCAAACAATTAATTCTCTGATAACATCTATCTTTCCAAGTATCGCTTTTCTTAAATTTCTATTCAACTGTCTCACTATTAATATCTCTATCTTCAGCCAAATCACTTTCCAATTGTATCTCTGCTTAATCTCAATTCGAACTTTACTTCACTGACATCTCAATTGGAGTGTCCCTGCCGTCGAAGCTCGTCCTACTTATACCCTAGATACGAATCTAGAATCTTCCTTCCTGGCGACGATTTGACCATCTAGTGAGATATCGATAGTTCTGGAACGTACCTGAGGCATGTACTAGAAAACTCTCGAAGGTTTTGACAATTGATGAATGAACTTAAATCCAGCACTACTCCCCACTAGATGTCTCTGATTGATAGTCAAAATTTCGGCCAATCGACTAAATGTTGCTAATGCAGTCGATATTATAATTCGACTAAATGTACATGCCCCAGGTACGTTCCAGAACTATCCAAATCTCACTAGATGGTAAAATCGTCGAAAAGAAGGAAGATTCTAGATTCGTATCTCGGGTATAAATACGACGAGCTTCGACGGCAGAGACACACTCCGATTGAGATGTCAGTGAAGTAAAGTTCGTATTGAGATTAAGCAGAGATACAATTGGAAAGTGATTTGGATAGTGAGAGATTTTAATAGTGAGACAGTTGAATAGAAATTTAAGAAAAGCGACACTTGGAAAGATTAATGTTATCAGAGAACCAATTGTTTGAGTTGTTTGAATTAAAAGAGATTTGTGAATTGTTGAATTTAAAGAGTAATAATTGTTGGAATAAACAGAGTAAATAAAGATAAATAGAAGAGAAAAGAGAAAAAAGTTATCATTGCGAACCGGCAAACATGCTACAATACCATAATCCTTTGTTTACCTTTATGTCGTTGTTAAAACTCCTTTTGCGTTGTATTCATTTTTTAATAACGTATTTTCTTCAATCGTATTTCAATCTTTAAACTGTTCAGTCGTTTAATATTCTTTGTGTTCAAATAAATAGTTTACAAAAATTAATTGGCTACGGTTATTATGTGGGTGTAGTAGTGCACGTATAAAAATAACTACAGTTGTGGCGGCCCTCTATCAACTCAATTATAAAACACTGATACAAGTATTTCAGCACCAATGACACAAACCGAACGGTACCAAGGAAAATCCAACCACTTTCTTTATATCTGTTCATTAATTTCCAAGCACTTTCTATACAGCTGTTCATCAGTTTATTTTGACAACATAACATTTGATGTCATCTCTGAAATGTCATTTTTATGAAAAATAGTTGCACAAAAGAAATAAATTTATTTATTATTATTGCTCTCAGTTTTATTTTTTTGCTAAAGATTTGGCGTTTATTATTTCAAAAATATACCAAGTCACATAGTGGATGACAATAAAACACAACCTAATGGATTAGTAGGGGAAAATTCGAAAAGACGTCGCACCGTGCAATTGTTCCCACAAAAAAAAAACCATATACAAAAAATTAAGTGACTCACTTAAGAAAAGGAAAAATAAAATAAATGAAAACAGTAAACAACAGGAGAGCGTAATGAAAACTTAAAATCATAAAAAAAATTCTGCAGAATTTCATATTTTGTGCATCTCTATTGGATTTCATCGATAATTACCATGGATCCGCAAAAAATCACAGACCTTGCGAATCTATTACGAAACAATGGCGATAAAGTTTTAAATTCTGAATTTAAATTAACTCTTACAGGTGAGTACGTAGGGTGGGTTTGTTTTGAACAGCGTTCGTGGTAGAAAATTGTAATCGAAGTGATGGAAGGGCTGTCTTTTATATTGTATGATATGACAGTCAAGACCAGTTCGGTTGCGTTTAATAGGCTCCACGACGCAAAACACTAAGAGTGCTTATAAATAGATTTATTAAAGTGTTTACGAGAATCTACACCCAACGATACGGATGAAGCTCTAATTGTATTAGTCAACGACTGTATGGTTTTATCTTCCATACAAAGCAGCAAATTCATTTATTTGATGCGGAAGACTGTTCTCCTTTGAGATATTTATCGGTTTTTATACTTCTAAAATCATGTAGAGCATGTTGATTATTATCTTATCTTGGAGGGAACTCACTTTGTTAATAATTTGTTATCAGTGCACTCTATTAGTCATACCAGACATATGTCTTGGAAGTCTTAGAAAAATGGTTTGTGTATCGTTCTTTGTTGGCGACATACAGTCGAGTCCTTCTACTAAAGGCTCATTCATACATAACGATTTCGGCCGTAAGACATTCCTTTTTACACTAAAAGGATTTTCATACAATTTTGTGCTCAGAACCAAAGTTTTGAGGCCGCTTTTTAATAGGCCACTATCGCTACATTTGTTTTTTTTTTTATTGTGTGAAATCAACTAAAAAACACGAAAATAAAGTTTAGGATGAAACTATTATTAGCAAAGTTATTAACAAAGTTTATTGGCAAGAGAGATGTCGTCCAATTATTTCCTTTATGACGATATCACAAGAAATAAAATGTTAATTTGCTGAATACTGGTGAGTACAAGAGCGCTACCAGTGTCTACATCGAATTAGTACGATTTCAGTGCAGCACGATCATCAGTGGACAAAGAACATATAAAAGGCTGATCAGAATGGTTATCTGCGTCTGAGTCTTGTTTGTAGACACATTGCTTAGTCTGTTCAATATTTTCGTTTTTACTTGTGTAAGAAATTTATCGTTGATCGAATGATTATAGTTTTTGAGTGTACTTTTAAAAATTCTAGGCTCCTTGAGTACTTCCACCCCGCTTCCTCGTCACCTGCGCCTTGCCCGGACACCTTTGGCTTGCACTGCTCCTTATTGTAGGATTGTCACAAGCTCTTCCATCTTTTTTTTTTTTTTGCAGTCTTCCACCGTAAAAGACAAAAGCAAACATTCAACAATAAATAACAAATAAATAAATAATTGCATTGCAGATACTTACCCAATATGTTAAACTCCTTAACGATGGAGTGTTTGAATTTGTTTTTAAAACATATTTGTAATCATCGATTGCCAAATTCTACGTACATATATATCAATTTACAACAGAATATGAAAAAATTCAATTTTAAGACTCAAATGCTAAATGCAAATACACTATGTGCTTACGGCTTGTCATGCAAATGATAGTTGGAATGCGCTCAGTGTGTCATAACTAGGAAACTGTGGCCATTCTACAATAAACAGAAAACTGATAGAATCCTACAAATGGACAAAAAATCCCTATCTTCTGGGATCGAACACGGATGACCTATGCAGGGATGTGACGACGAAGAAGTAGATGAGGACACTCCACACTTTCTTTGTCACTGTCCAGCGCTCTGCCAAATAAGATTCAAAACCCTAGGAAAACACTTCTTTCAGGATCTAGAAGAACTGTCCGACAAGTCTGTGATCGACATACACAAATTTATCTTCGTCTCGGGCTGGCTCGATAGAAAATAGGCTTATGGTACCTAGTAAGGGGGGCTGAATCCCCTAGGGTACCACAATGGGTCTACATTGACCTAAGTGTGACGGAGAAAGGACTTCCTTTCCCGTCAACCATATTACCAAACCTAACCTACGTCTTGTCATACATTTAACATTTTTACAGCTCGCGATGCACCTTCAGGCTCAGACATTGAACAGCCCTTAGGGCCTGTGGGAACTTATTGCGAATGCAGGTCAAGTCCTTAAGGGGTCGGTCATAGAATCCGCTCTGTCCGACGCGTCGACGTATACAACTGACAGCTCGATTAAATACACGCTTGCACATGAGAAGTTGACCTTGTCAAAGGCAACGAATCTGCCGTACACAATGCATAAAGTAGCCGAACTTTTAACTTTTCTCTTCGTTGGATCCATTGACAGCAACGATGTATTCATTGGGACACCTCTCTCTGCTTGTATGCCGCCGTCAATGCATACTTCGTCATGAGACGAAGAGAATTAATTCTAATAAAAATATCTGTTACATAAAATGAACAAAACAATGTCTTCAGTTCATATGGTACCTCACTGCACCTTTTGGAGTAGTGCACACGTTTGTTTCCAAAATTTTCAAGTTCTTTTAAGGAAATATTGATAAGGCGTTCGTTGTTGCATTATTTGAATATGTTATTTAAATCAATAAATAATTCTAGTGCCCAAAATGAAAGTGAAATAAAATGTGCCGTATTTCATCCTTATTTCCTTTCTTTGCATCACCGCCACTCTGGATTCCATCGGGTAACCCTTTGCCCAGTTTAGATCAAGAACAAGATCTGCTGATATATTTACATATAAGTCCGCTCATTTTATTTCTGTCTTAATCACAAGCCCAGTTTCCCTTACACATCCCATTACATTTCTAATAGTGAACAACCTTTTTTCTCTTTGCAGGTTCTTTGCTTCGTGCTTTAAATGATTCCTTCACTTTAATTGCTGATTCGTCAGAACTCGGTTCCTCCCAATCGTTTCAGGTTGTTAAACCAAATAACTCCAAATCCAATGTCTTCCGAGATCTACAGTTGGTGCATGATTTTGTACAAAAAACCCTGCTCCTCTGCATAACTCATTACCCGGGCGATGATTACTTCGATGGGGTAATAGATATATCAAAGTTCCGCTCACTCAAACGACTGGAAGTGCAAAAGACCAGTGTTAAACAGATCATTGGTATTCAACCGCTGCGGTCCCAGTTGCAACAGTTGTTATGTACACGTAGCCTTAAATCTGTCGTGGAGATCATAACTCACTGCGGCGGCGATAACTCAAATGGATTCGTTTGGAATGAACTGAAAGTCGCCGACTTCAGCTATAATAATCTGAAAAGAGTCGATTGTTCGCTAGAGTTTGCGCAGTATCTCCAACATTTAAATCTTCGTCACAATCAGTTGGTTAGTGTGGAAGCGATCAAATGGTTACCCAATTTGAAAACGCTAGATCTGAGCTACAATCGGCTGACTATTGTGCCCAACTTTCATGTGGAGACTTCAAAGCGGCTGCAAGTTCTGAATCTTAGCAACAATTTTATTGAGGATCTCGTTGGCATCTCGAAGCTAGATTCATTGACAGACTTGGATTTGTCAGATAATTGCCTGCTGGACCACAACAATTTGTATCCACTAAGTGCGTTGATCACATTAAAATACCTGAATTTATTTGGAAATCCTTTGTTCTGCCACCCGAAGCATCGGTTAGCTGCAGCGCAGTTCTTGCACAAAAACACATCCACTGTAAAGTTTATTCTAGACTATGAACCGCTGTCCAAAAGTGAGAAGGCACTGACTGGCACGCATCAACATAACAACCATTCAGCGTTCGCGGCGAGATATACAATGAAATCAAGTAGCAGATTAACACCTGGAGGTCAATCATCTTCCAATCAAACTCCTGCTTCCAGTGTTGGTTCGACGAAAAGTTTTCAACTCAGCGGTGATGATGAAGGAATTGATATGAGCACATCTATAACCGAGAAAAGTCGACGTCCTAAAGTGAGAACAGTTGTTATTGAGAGTTCAGTTCACACAACCAGGGAAGCAACTTCAACACCAGCAAAAGAAGACACAAAATCCACAGTTGAAAGCAGTAAAAATCACTTAGAGACAAAAAAACAGATTGAGAGTCTGCGAGAAAAATATGGCGCTGGCTGGCTACAAAATGAAAATGCTCAAATGGTGCACAGTGCACTGGGATTGAGTCCATCAAAGGGGCCGGCAATGAATAACTCTGATAACAAAATAACAGCGCAGCAGATTTTTGATGATTATCTCGGCGAAATTAATGTGGGACGGGTGAAAGGCGACGATGATGTGACAGTGATTGCATCGACGCCGATAGATGATAGTGCGTTGGATGAAACGAGTTCAGAAATTGATCAATCGACTAAGAAAGATGGCAATGTCATCGAATACACTACAGCGTATGAGAGTATGATAAGTGATCAGTCAGATCAGACTTTGTATCAATCGGCAAGAGACGATGTTACAGTGAACAAAGAAACGGATGAACCAATAGATACTGCTCCTCATTTGAAGGATGTTTACGCGAATACTATGGATGAACCTGAATGTAAGTGAACTTAAGAAGATCACATTGGAACTGATTGAATTTTTGCCTTTGCACAGTTTCGGAACCCGAGGAGGATGAAGAGACGTATATTGTGTACACTATGGATAAGAAGGAGGCTTTATTTCTGACCGTTTCAGGGAATTATATTCGGGAGAAAGATACTTCTAATCAGAGGTAAATTGGTGATAGTAGCTCGCTCCATGTATTAATCATCTCTCTTTTTTCAGAACGAAGACGAAGTGGAGTTTAAAGATTTTAGAGAGTTGTGATCGGATCAAGTCGAACACGTTGCGTATTAACTTCGATACGATCAAATTGGATAAGCAAGAGCGAGTGTACGCTGTTGAGGAGGGGCTTTGTCAGGTGAGTTAGGGTCTGGTACTAGGGACTAGTGTTCTGAGTTTAAGTCGGCACTGAAGTAAAAGTAGAAGCGACTGAGTTCCTGTCGAACAGTAATATTTTAAAACACCATTTATTAGGAACTGGAGAAAAGACTGCGAGCTATTCTTTCAAAGCGCGACCTCTTCGAGATGAACCAGAAAATCTATAGATGCGTCAATTGTAGTTGCCAATTTTCTCAGGAAAGCACACTGAATGACTACCGCAAACGAGGTAAGCTTATTTTTTTAATGACTTTGTTAACACTTTAACATTCATTTCACCTTTCCAGCTGTTATTTGTCCTGATTGTAAGAGTTCTTTTGTAGCTGAAATTCATAGTATGCCTAAATCACTTGAAAAAGGACCATTTACACCACCGAAAGCTGTCCTCGAGCCTGCCGTTGCAGCGATAGAAATCGCAGAACCCACAGACTCAACACCATCTACAGCTGTTGATCATGTTGAGAAACGTGAATCTAGCGGCGAACCAGAGACCAGTTCGCATGGTAGCATAGGTAAGAGACAAAATTCTTGTCCATTATTTTTGTCATTAATGCACCTTACTACTAATTGTGGAAGTGGCTTGTTTTTTCATGTTTTTGATTTTGTTTCGTCTGTTTTTTCACTTTTGATACTAATTCGAGTTTTTTTTATTTTATTGTTTTTCTATTCTTCTCTCCGCATGCTTGTGTCAACCAGGTAAAGGACCATCAAGGCTTACTGCTATTAACAAATTAAGTAGGAGTTTGATGCAATCCTTAAATCAAAGTTAATATATTTTTTAAATTTGCTATGCTACCTCCTTGACAGCTAAGCATTAATTAAATTCTAATTTGTTTGTCAATTTCCCAGATTCTGTAAACTCATTGAATGAATCGTCATCGTGCTCAAAAATATCCCATTCACAGAGTTCTTTCGATTCAAATCAAAGTGTAGCGGGTAGTTCGGCTACGGATCGAGAGAATGATTTTAAACAAAATTGTGAAAGTGATGTGGACATTATAAGTAATCCCAGCCAAAGTAGTATTGAAGTGCTAGACCATGTACATCAGTCGAGTCGGAAGAATTCAGACGAGCGTCGTGTTGTACAGACACCTAATCTGGAGACGATTGATGATAATCAGAATAGTGTAGTGGATCAAGGGGATAGTGTTGCATTACAGCAGTTGCAGGTAAAGGATGCTAGTGAGAGTGAGAAGAAAACGGCACTTGGGACAGTTCAATTGACCGAGAGTAGCTCATCAGGTTCGGTGACCGATAGTGTATGCACAACATACGAACAGGGCGACAAAACACCAACAAAAGGTCACCCAGATGGGGAGAATGGCGTCAAGAAAGTTCAACCATTGACTGAGGAGAGTAGCAAAAAGGAAGAATCGATGTTGTCTTCGATGTTTGGAGGTGAGTACAAAATGTGACCATTGTCTTCTATTGATCTTTGATTGAGCTATTTCTCCCAGGTCTGCTGCAATCAACAAACATGCTAATGTCTCGAACCTCCCAACGCTTCATAGAATCGGAGTCCTCGCCGACAAAGTGCGAAAAATATAAATTTAATTACACAGACTTCAGTGATGTGGATCATCGTCTTAAGTTCTACTTCTATCAAACTAAATTTGAAGAGGATGGCGAGCACTTCAAGTGGATAGTGAAGGGGAAAATTTACAACGAAAATATGGGAACACTGAGTGATGGTATCGTTGTGATGTCTACAGTAAAATGCTACGTAATGGAAGCTTTTGCACCTGAAAACGATAATGTTCCCAAATGGTTGCGTCCTATTGTGAGTGTTACTGCGGATCGATTAGAATCAATACAACTGCTGCCATGGAAGGTAGGATTAGCCTTCACTTTGCGTGATTGGGGAGGATTTTTACTACTCCTACAGGACATCCTGCGGACTGATAGTTTGCTATTTTATTTCACAAGTAAGTTCAAACGATTCTGCTAAGTGCTGACATACAAACACTAATGGATTCTTTCTCTTTCTTTGTTAGAAAATGTCCTTCCCAACCAGTGTGATTTGAACTATCAAATTTCCGAGACGGTTCTCAATCGTTTAGCCAAAACAGTCGATGAAGAACAGTTGAAAATGTTCTCTCTATTAAACGTCTGCGAAGTAAAGTCAGAAAATACCACCCAAACTTTTACAGTTTCAGGTCTACTTACCACCGATACACGTATCTATTTAATCGCATCAAATCTCTCATGGCTGTCTTGGAACTCAATGGCTTCTATTGAACTTGGTCTCACGCAATCCATGAGCAATTTAGTCGAAGTCGAACGACCTGAAGAGAATATTTTTGCCATTAATTTCCTCGATGAAACTCAGGACAAATCAGAACT
This sequence comes from Criorhina ranunculi, assembly GCA_951813785.1. Taxonomy (NCBI): domain Eukaryota; kingdom Metazoa; phylum Arthropoda; class Insecta; order Diptera; family Syrphidae; genus Criorhina; species Criorhina ranunculi. The sequence continues at coordinate 50,071,781 of OX638384.1, read as the reverse complement.
ATGGCGGTGTACATTTGAAACGCGGGATAACGCGGAGAGTTGCCTCAACGCAATTGGACAATCTTGGGAGAAGCTATTCGGTGTGCCTTTGCTAAATAATTAAGAAAAATGTAACTCAGCTTAATGGAGGGCAATAGCATGGACATTTTAACGGGTGTAACATATTGAAGACGAGAGCAATATATATCATATATGTAATACATACTAACATGTCGATATTAGGATTTATACGAAACATACGGAACTTTTACATAGATTTAACTAAACAACAGATAATGCAAAATAGACGAGTCGGGCGTTTTAAGTGTAAATACCTGACATCAAAACAAATAATTAATCATTTGCAATATATTAATTTGTTTTTATTTACATTGACTTTTCTACAGAAGAATAATAATGGTTTCTATACGATAAGATCAATCAACACAAAACGAATAAAGTTAATACATACATAGTTTATAAACATTATTTGTATTTACAGATTAAAACTTTTAATTTATTGTGAAACATCGGTTGGTAGTAAAGGAAGTCAAAATCACACAAAATGTATCTCTAGAGCACAATTAGAATTATGTAACGTGAGAGTTTATTTAATTGATAATTGTTCAGCAACCCAATCCATGTTTTCGTGAAATCGTGGGTCACTCATGCGCAATGCTGTCCGTTTGTAGAGATAGTAATACACTGGAGAAACTGTAAATGCCAAAGAAAAATATATGTTAAAGTAGACTAGACTACTGCAGAAACGGGACCTTTTAACTCGAGGTGTCGAGTAGATATTAAAATATATGAAGCACTAGGCATATCGAGACTTTTTGACTGACCCGGCTGCAAATACACCGGTTTTACTTTTTGTTTCGCTTACTTTGGTGTAGGGTTGCTCATTATATATCGATACATCGAAAACATCGATGTTTACTATTCGATGTATCGAATCAATCCGATGCATCGGATACTTTCGATGTTTAACGATGTATCGATGTATTTTCATATGATGCATCGAATGAAAGCAAGTTCTGTACACAGTTTCCACTTTAATTCAACTCCAATACGAAAAAGAAGAATAAACGCGTGTAGTGGTAGGTTTGAGTCAAGAAACCGATTCAGACCTTTTAAGGGGTCAGGTTCGTAAAAAACCAGTGAAGAAAGGGTGATTTTAATTCGACACCACAAAGGCACAATTGCAGCTATTTATTTATTTATTTATTTTTTTTTTTTGTTTTACAAATTTTATGTAGTTTCATGTGCATTTTTTCTGTCCCGCCTCGATCCTTGCATACATGAAAAAAAATTATCCTCGACTGATGGGAATTGTAGGTCGGTGCGGAAACATCCTAGAGCAAAAATTCCAATTGAGTTTTAAAGAAAGAACAAGGACTGATCGGGGAAAAAATGGCGTAGTTTTGCAAATTGAGGTCTAAAAACGGGCAAAACCGTGTGCAGCGTTGTGAAAAAAGCATGTGTCATTCGATAGCTAATAACGTACAGAATAAAACAAATAAAAAATGTTCAAAATCGGTCAAAAACTCCGGTGTCGGCTATTCCCACCAGTTCAAAAAAACACGTTTCGAGAAAAACGCGTTTAAAGTTTCAGGAACGGTTTTCTCATAACAGATATCAAGTAAATGACTCGAACCTTGTGATTTTCTATTCTTTCATACTTTAGGAGTCAGGAAAAAAAAAAATTCAAAAAAATCTAGCGATCAGAATTCGATTGGTGCGCAATATGAGCTAGAAAACCGAACCTCGCTCAAGACCAAGTCCTAGCGATGCAAAAAGCGATGCTCGTAAAAGCCGTGTAACTTCGGTTCTATGGGACCGATCATGATAAAATTTGAGTTACAGACGCTTAAGGCCCTACAGAATCCAAATTTTAACGAACCTGACCCCTTAATTTGCTTGTCAAAATTAAAAATTTGGAGGAAATTGTATAAGGCCATTGTCGTAAACTTTGTAGTAGAAGTATTGGGATGTCTTATTTCAAAACAACAAGCTTTCTAAAACCCATGATAAATAAGTTTTAATGAAATTTTAATATATCTTATTTTAACTAAGAACCTTGGATAGTATCTCATTTTCTTAATACCTAATCTATATTTTCACCAACTGCGTCGATGTTTTTATTCGATACATCGAAAACATCGATGTTTTTCAACGATGCATCGTTATGCATCGATGGGACGTTTCGATGCATTACATCGAATAAAACATAGATGTATTTTTTGTATGAACATCTCTACTTTGGTGTGTGTCGGGTCATAAGAGTCAATATATTGTTGTTTGATAAGTCAAAATAAAACGTTTTGACTGATCCGGTGTGTATGCAGCCTAACAGCACACATAAAAAGCTTTAAGACTCATCAGCTAAAGTGTATCTTTTTTATAATTCACTAGCGTTAAAGGGGTTATGAATACCCTTATGATGCTATTCACACAGCGCTACTGTTGGTTTTTGAAACTCAGGTGGTATTAAATCTCAGTTTTGCTCCGAGGATGGTGTCTAGAATGGCCGGAGAATTGTTTCAAACATTCCGATGTTATTATCACTACTCAAGCTAGCATTACATATCTGGCAGCGTAACAGATATCTAGCAGACTTTTGACAGTAATTGTCTGTTAGAAATTCGTGACAGCCGCCGACTGGCACAGAACATTTTTCTAACCTATTACACTATCTGGCAGCCTGTATCAGACAATTTGTTTCAAAAACATGCCAGATTTATGGCAGCTGCCAGATAGTGTAATGCTAGCTGCAGTACATTCAACACTGCCATATGACCCCATCCTACTGCCAGTGTTATATCTATGCAGTAGAGTTGACGATACATTTTTTTTTTTTTTGACATCGGGAGTTGAACCTGGGGCCAAATCGTCTCTTCCGTGATCGTATAACTGGTCACGTAAAAACGATCATTATTACGTCGGAATGATCTTTTATACTGCTCATTTTTACGTATAAAATATCATTCCGACGTAATAATGATCGTTTTTACGTGACGAGTTAAACGATCACGGAAGAGACAATTTAGCCCCTGGAACCTTCAGCAAGACAAGCGCTGATGCACCCCCCTTGTTATATTATGTTATGTGTTCGAGAGTGCCCTTGGCTTTGCGGTTTCTCTTCAGAATCCTATTGTGCCTTCCCTTACGTTTAGATGAGTTATTTCACTCCAGAAGATGTCAGGAAGTTAAGGAACTTCTTTAGGTAAACTGATCTATTGGGACAACTTGGCCGCCAAGAATTATTTTTCTGAGTTGAAAGAGAGCTGGACTTTCCGTTAGGATATGTAGAGAGGTCTCCCCACTCTCAAGACAGAGTCTACAGCTTGAATCTGTTGCATGGTTCGTGTAATGCATGTTTGTTCAGGCGGCAGTGTCTTCTGAGGAATCCAATAAGTGTTCTAAGGTTGTTCCTATCGAGATTCACAATGAAATTAAATTTTCTTTGTGACGGTATCGGGAATAGCAACTTGTCCTGGTATGCCGAGCCAGGCTTCTCTGGGTCCTTGCTTGCAAAGACCTTTTGTATGTCTCGCGAAGATTTTTGATTTGTGATTTGTTTACTCCACAGAACAGTTCGGGTCTAATGAATGTTGTCGGGCCATCTTTTGCCAGTGAATCGGTTTTTTCATTGCCCGCAAATCGACTATGTGCAGGAATCCAGTGAAGGAAGATCATGTTGTTCTGTAGCTAAGTCCGAGATCACATTGCGGGTTTTTAGGACTGGTTTGGATTTGATGACAGGCGAGTCGAGCGGCTAGATAAACATGATTTTCGGCAGGGTGTGAGAGGCCTGATTAAGTCGCACGCACTGATTGATGGTAAAGGACTCAGCTTGAAGTATGGACGAGTATTCACTACGGCTGACTGAGAAGTTCACACATAATGATTCTCCAAAAATTCCGGGACCAGTTCCTGATTTCATTCTGGATCCATCCGTATACCAGACGACATCAGAAGGTGATGGTTGGGGTTTGTGGTTCTCCCAGTCCTCCCTTAACGGGATACCTATTGAGAAGCTTTTGCTGAAGCAGTATTCGGTCTGGACGCATGATGGAAATTGTGTCGTGCTCTAGTGTCAAGCAAGGATAAGTGACCTCCTAGGTCTTTGACTCAAAATTACTTGAGTGAAAAAGTCGATGGATGTCTAGTTTGACTTCCATTCGTATGAAGTTTTGCAATGGTGGTAAAATCAAGATGATATTGAACGCAGCAGTTCGAAGGCAACCCGGTCTAACTTTTTAATTATAGTAACTTCATTATTTTCTGTCCCCCAGATCACGATTGTGTATGATATCATCGTTCTGACAATCAATGTAGAGTATCATCTTGAGTCGTACTCCTCAGGTTTTCGCACAGATTCGGCGACTGGTCCATATTAATATGGACCAGGAAATTTTGCTATCTAAAGTATAATCAATTGTCTATATTTTGCATGCCCTGATGTTCGGATTGTTCGACGTTAACTAGTGAAAAGCGACTGGTGTTCTCAAGAGCACAATAAAACTCACTTAGCTTCAACGATAATAGAATTTCTAACTTCGCGGACTAAACCCGGGGAACCCAATTGCGATTTCATTGTATGCAGCTGGCTGGTTGAGCGCAACGTTCGACAAGTTGCTTGCCAGGGAAGATGGGAATTCTCATTCGCATAAATCGATTGTATGAATGTGCCTCTGTCTGAATAAATAGATGTAGAGATATTAGTGCCGTTGATGTCCCGCTCCGTTTTACGTTTTCAATCGATAAATACATCATATTGAGTGGAAATTGTGGGTGATTAGACCATGATTGAGTTGAAAGAGTTCGTGAAGTTGACTTGAGGAGGCATGAATGCCGTATTCCGCTTAAATTATACTTACACAAACGTTGAATGATAAAGAGTGCAGTCAATCCTGTTGGCCATTGATATGAATGTGGATGCTTTTGATGGTTAAGAACAATCCAAAAGTGATGACCCACTGATAAAATAAAGTAAATAGTTATAGCGGCCAAAGGTAAGCGGAATTTTTTGCATAAGAGATCTGCAACACCAGCCTTAAAAGAAAAAAAAACGAAAAATTCTGAAACGTTTAACAGAATCATTGGCAAACTGTAGACTAACCTGGTAAACATAAGTGGAATACAAGCTGAATCCGAACAATACATATGAGAATATTATGCATAAATCCTGAGTTCTGAAATAACACTCTTTTGTAGTTAAACTCCATTTTTATTTGTAATTACTTACAGAAACATAAAAATCATAGAAAACCTATCTCCTCGAGCCAAATACGAAAAACTATTCAAAAACAAATCCGCAATAAGAAATGTAAATTGAAAGAATAACAAAACTGAATAACGCCGAAGTGTAAGTTTCATGTTTTACGCGATAAGGTTCCCTAAGCGTTGATAAAACTACAAGGATTTCACTTTGGAGAAAAATGATATCCTCGTTGACATTTGACATTTAACTTCCTTTATATCCTTTTAAATACCTACCTGTGCTTTTCAACGCAGGCGTAGTGCAGGTATGAAAATCCGTTTTATATTAGTTTATTTGCAAAAAAATATATAAATACGTAAAATTAAGTTATTGAGAATCGTTTTCTGGGAGATTACGGTTCTCGGAGCGTCAAGATCTGGTAATTTATGTTGGTTGATTTCGGTGCTCGTGTTTAACAAATATAAAATAAAATTTTTCATTATTTTGCCAGTTTTCCAGATATCAAATTTTAAAAGTAAAATAAATTCCATACAAAATTGCTTATTTCTACCAGGCTTACTTAGTTTTCAAGCCAGCGACTCTTGGAAGATCTGAGGATTTGAGGACCCTCTTAGCTGGAGCATTCTCGTCCATTCGTTCGAAGTGGCAGTCCACGGACTTTTGAAAGTTTGCGGTTATAACTCCTCCATTCGCCCACCTCACAGGCAGGACGTAATATTTGACGTAGACTTCCAGATTCTATCATCAAATCCTTGCGCCCCAGGAAACTTAATCGTGCCTAATTTTCTGTAAACTAAATCCATTATTCTTTTCAATACCCACAACTAGATGCCGCAGCAAACGATAATGAGAATTTGTTTATTTGACAGCTGTCACCTTTTCGGGCATTTCCGTTTCTTTTCCTTTCTACTGACAACAACAGCAAGATGAAGTACGTATTTCTCAGCTCCAAGATAATAATTCCTAATTTCCAATGCAATCCTTCAAATTTATTTAAATATATCTATAAAATTCTATTCAGAAAAATAATTTTCATTGAATTAAAGTGAAATTTTTCTTTAATATTTCAGGATCGGTTTGTGTTCATTCAGTGGGTACAAAATTTATCCCGGCCATGGCAAAACCATGGTCAAGATCGATGGAAAGGTGAGTTAATCATTTTTAATTGTATTTAGGAAATAATTGTATTATTTGTTGGTATTTTTATTGTAGACCTTCACTTTCCTCGATAAGAAATGCGAGCGCTCTTACTTGATGAAGCGTAATCCACGTAAAGTAACATGGACTGTACTTTACAGACGCAAGCACAAGAAGGGTATCGAAGAGGAGCTAAAGAAGAAGCGTACCCGTAGAACACAAAAGTTCCAACGTGCTATTGTCGGTGCTTCATTGGCTGAAATTATGGCTAAGCGTAACATGAAGCCAGAAGTTCGCAAGGCGCAACGCGAACAGGCCATCAAAGTGGCTAAGGAACAAAAGCGAGCCCAAAAGGCCGCCAAAAAGGCAACAGCTCCACCACCAACCAAAACAAAGTCGGCACCTAAACAAAAAGCTGCTAAGGTTTCACAGAAATCTGCTCCAAGAGTTGGCGGAAAACGATAAAAAGCACGAGAGTGGATGTGGATTTTATATGGATGTCTAATTTAAAATAAAAAAAAATACGAGAAACCTTCGTATGATAAATTCAAGTGTTTCTTTGTGCGTGAATTTGGCAAGTGATTTAGAGTAAAACTCCAAAGAAGTATTCGGGAAGATTTCGGTGTTTTAAACAATTAAAATAAAATGTTCATTATTAAGCCGTTTTCCTTATCGAATTTTAAGAAAATTTCCATATAAAGATGCACATTTATGATTACAACAAAGATTCAATATCTCGAGAACCGGACGATATCTCAAAAAAATAACTATATTTCTTGTTTACAACACAGAAATCTTCGAAAATCAATCAAATCGTAATCGTGCCCAGTACTCAATCATTTACACTATTCTCGAAAACACCCACAAATTTATCACAGTCGTCCAGAAGTAAGGAACGTCAGTGAGGATTTAGCAATTTTGAACAAAAGCAGCATGGAAATGTGAGTTTCACTGGTTTTTGAAGGTTCAATTCCTTTGCTGACTCGTAGGTGTGAGTGAATTCCAAAACTTCAACAAAATGAACATTGCGGCTGCATACTGCCGATGCAATGGTGAGGCTACCTGTTCATAAGGGCGCAGACGTGGAAGACTATCCGAGAGGGAAAGGTTTTTATGAGTTTGATGGTACCGAAAATCGGTGAAAGTGTGAACGCGCTGTCCTCAAAGCGTTTCATTTTATTTTTATATTTTTTCATTCTTTTAGAGGACACAGTACGGTACAGAAATCAGATAATAAAGAGATGTTGAACTTTCGTCTCCTAGCCCAACGAAACCCATAAGCAGGGATCAACATCAAGTAATAAGTTATGACTTATTTCTGCCGATTTGTTTACATTTTGTTGTACCGTCATCTTGGTTTTCCTCACCGAAATCTCGTCTCCCAACAAGAGGTGTTATTTTAGATTTCAGGCCATTGTTGAACTTTTAACATTCAACTATCATTGCGATAACTTCTGATAAGTAAAAACTAGAAGGTTATAAAATATGGATCGATACAAACTTGCATTTTCGCTGGTTGGGTGTTGGAAATGAGTGAACATCATGATTTTTTCCACAAAATTATTCTGAGTGATGAGGAGTATTTCTACGACAGTAATCCGGATGATTACCAATTTAAACACAATTAAAATATTCCGATTCAACTATATTTTGCTTGTCAAAGTTGTTCGCGCCAATGAACGTGAGGAAACGCACAAAAACAGATGTTTAAGTAAAAAGATATTTTTGTTTTATTTAAACGAATCATCAGTTTAAATTGATCAGTTATTTATTCATCATATGAAAAAAAAAAGTAAAGTACAAAATAAGTAAAAAAAAAATACTTCGATTGCATATTCGATGAAAAACAGATAGAGCAGGAGATTCAGGATTGAGATTTAATAGAATTTTGTTCGTGTTTAGTGGTTTGCTCAGTGTACAGTTACAATTCGTCTTTTAAATGTTCTTTGACATATGCTAAAAGAGCTTCAGCAGTTCGTTGACCCTTGTACGACTCCACTAATTTACCATTCTCAAAGAGCAATAAAGTGGGGAATCCAACGATACTGTACTTTTTCACGGCTGCTTGATGTATATTGCAATCAACAACTCCCAAACGAAATACATTTGTGGTTGCAATGGTAGCAGCTTTAGCAAATGCCGGTTTCAAAGTCTGACAGTGGTGACACCATGGAGCATAGAACAGAACCAATAGTCGGGTTATTCCTTTTCCCTGCGTTTCTATGTCATCGCTCAGTACTAGCAAGTTTTCCGCTCCCGGGAACCTACCAAATGGAAATTCATCGTTCGAGGAGACATTGAAGGTTTCCACGGGATTCCGCATGAATTTGATGAAGTCCGACTCGGTACGGCCGCCATTGTAGTCGTTGTTTGTTTTTAGGTAACTGAAATATTTGATCGTTGGATAACCGCGAACTTCATGGAGGTTGCAGACAGCCGCATGTTTGGTGCAATCGACGGCTGCTAAAGCGACGCGTGGATCTTCCCGAAATTCAGCCGCTGCAGCTGTGAATTCTGGTTTTGCTTTCTTACAGTGACCGCACCCTGAAATAAAATAAAAAAAAACAATAAGTTAATTTTTGCATGATTTGGAATGCGTTTAGAAGGTATTAACTGATTAATTCTTTGCCACAAAAGGCAGATAGGATTGTAAAGTTAATTTCCCAAAGATTCCTAAACATTTTCAACACTAGAATTTTTAAACTTAAAATTTGTATGACATTGTTTATTGCCGACTACTTGATGCGAATGGGATTGAGTCGCCTAATGTATTTTGTTTGACTGAACCTACAAAAGAAGACATATGTGTAAACTCAGGAGTGTAGCTTTCAGTCTAACACTATTTAGCTCGACTAAAGAACATTACGTTATTTGTTATGCAGATCTGTGAGTATTCAGAGAGCGATTGAATTAGATCACATAATTTTAATGGTGAACAAGGCGTGAAAAAAAACTTACATGGCGCATAAAACATCACCAATGCGTGTTTCTTTTTCTTTAGGAACGTTTTAAAAGTCTCCTCGGTCAAATGCTCTACATCGGATTCCTCCTCGTCCCAGGGTTTTTCTGGCGGTGGAGGTGGTGGTGGTTCCTTTGGATCCTTCATAAAGCTAACAATCTTCTCAGCGTCGCGTACATTTACATCGAATTGAAATTCTCCATTTACAAAGTACTTTACTGTTGGGTACCCTTTTACGGCGTACCTCTGTCCAATCGAATTCTCCTTGGTGGCATCCAAGGCGGCGAGTAAGCCCGGAACCTTTTGTTCCTTCATTAAAACCGCGGCTTTCTCGTATTCAGGTTTCATTCGTTTACAGTGCCCACACCAGGGTGCGTAGAACATAATTAAAACGGATTTCTCATCTTTGATAGCCGGGTCAAAGCCCATAGTTGTCAAATGGACGATCTCAGACGTTGTGTCTGCCGACCAGTCCTCGTCTTTTGGCTTAGTTATTGCTGGTGCCGAAGGGTTTTCCATAAATGCCACCAGTCCAACTTTGTTGTTTTCTCCCTCGTATGTGGATTTCACTTTGCCGTTTTCGAAGTACAACATTGTGGGGAATCCACTGATGTTGTACACCTTCCTGGCCATTGCGTTCTCTGTCCTTTCAACATCCATGGCGGCCATTACGAACCTTCCTTTCAGTTCGGTAGCTACTGATGAGTAATCTGGTTTCAGTCGTTTGCAATATCCACACCATGGAACATAAAACATCACCATGGTTGGTTTCGGGTCCTTCTTGAGATACTTTTGAAATGTTGTGTAATCTGGAATGTGGAAGACATCTGCACCATTTGGATCCTCTTCCCATGGCAATTCACCTGTTGGATCTCTCATAAAATTAGTCATACTACTGATGGTCATCTGACGGTCATATTCTTTGTGGAAATCACCATCCTTGTAGTGTTTCAACGTCACCGGCGAAGGAGAGACTTTAAGTTTCTTGCAAACTTTTTTCTTCTCCGTCTGCGAACAATCGAGTAGGACCATTGTTCCAACTCCCTTGACTGCTTCGGCTGTTTCGCGAAAAACTCGAATGTTGGACTGGGCTTCTTTGCTGCCGGATGTAAACATGATAAGCACATTTGTTTTTGTGCGTAGGAGCTTCTTGAGTTCCTTAAAGTCATTTATGTTGTCCACTACGACATCCTTGGAGTTTATTTTCGACAGTACACTGAGGAATAAGGAGAAAACTATCTGCAAATGGAAAAGCTGTATATAGGAGATTCAATCAAATATGCAAAAAAGAAAACTCACAACAAACGAAAAGTAAAAAACTTTGACTTCCATGTTTCTTGTGGTCATACAGTGTGTATGGTTTTTTCTTAAAAATATTTAAACTTAACTAAATTATAATTTTGTTCACCGGCACATTGCTGCGTTATCCAAAACGATTTTAGGTGGTTACACTGATTCCTTTTCGGGTTTGATGACGTTTTTGTCAAAAAGACCTGTTCGAATGTAGTGCGAATTTTGTGTGATACAAATGGAAGATAGATGTCGCGTGAGGGTGAGTTCTGTTTGATTAGGAAATAAATATAACAGTGAGCTGAATACGACTTTAGGTGTGTTTTTTTGGTTATCTATAGCCATGTTTTTTTGATAATTATACTCACTTCAGTCAAAAAAACGATCTATACTCACTTCATCCACAGTAGCAGCCGCACCAACCAATTGGTTTGCGGCTCGATTTCTTTTTCTTCGTTTGACAGTTTGCAAATGTCAAAACCGAGGAAAAGCAACAAATACGATCGGCTAAAGGCTAATTTATGAGATTTTTCGGGCTCTGTTGGTCAACTTATGTAGTTCTATCCTCACTTGCTGCTACTGGGAAATTGATCCCCACTTGGTGTGTTGTTATTGCTTAGTGTGTAAAATCTTACTGGGTTGGGTATACAGCTATCAAAAAAACACGGCTTATATAGGCTTAAAAAATATTTTCCATGTTAATTACAACAACAACAAATCATGTGTAGAATTACGAAATCTGGATAGCTATACAGCGTTACTTCCTTAGCCGCGATAAAAACGGCTGATACGTGTCATTTCACATATTGCTGCCAAACTGCTATGATTGCATTCGTTAAGGCCCAACCATAATAGACTTAAGTCAACTTAAGTTTCAGTTAGTGATGACGCGAACACATAGAATTCATATGAACTGACCATGATGTTCTTTGCGCTCAGATTCGTCCAGTTTCGTTAAGTTTTCATCAATTTCATTCACTTAAGTGGCGAGCGAACTCGATCGAGTTCGCTCGCCACTTAATTGAATTTGACAGAAGAGAGAAGAAAAAGAAAATTATCAAAACAAAACAAAAAAGAAATCGCAATGTCGGACGAGATACATTTTTCATCGTTTTTAATCAAATTTAATAACAAATCTGCAGTAAAAAGTTTGACAGATGCTTAATTTGCATTAATTGCATTATGGGCAGTTTCTATTTTTGACACAAATTAAGGAAAATTTTCGTTCGATTATGACACTAGGTTAAGGAGATTTAAGTCTATTATGGTTGGGCCTTTATCCTCGATAGGCGTTTTTTTTGCTCACACTTTTTTAGCCTATATAGATTACCAAAAAAACACACAACAAAACCTATATCCGCTTAATTAAGCGGATAAAAACAATACTTCTGGCCCTTATTTTCTATGTGTTATAGATGATTTGCTAAGAAACGTCATAAAATTCATTCATAAGTTCATTTTATTTGACAATTGACACGAAAAAAGAAAAAAAATTAAAAATTCTCAAAACTTTGATATGAGTCTGGCAAAAAATTAAACGGCTGAGAACAAAAAAAGGGAACATTTTATTTTTTGTATGTACATACATATGCACATTGGTACAAGAAAAACACACTTATTAGGTGTGCGTATTCTCTGTATTTTTCACAACACAAAAAAACACCTATTTTTAACTTCGTCAAAACAGGGCGAAAACGTCATGTCATCGATAACGACATCTAGTGGGAGATGGAAGAAGAGAAATAGAAGTTCTGAACGCACACCTTTTGTTGAGGAGCCAACTTCACGGTTTTAAAATAACGGGAGAACATTGAAATCGTACTTCGCAACAACCTAATTTCCTTTGAATACGTTTTTGGATTTCGTAGCAGCAAGAAAGACGAAATTTTTGAGTGCTCTGCTCCATCGCAATTTATAATTTAAATAAATTTACTTTAAAAGGGCGCTGCCAAAAAACGTTATTTTTATTTAAAAAGTCACAGTATCGTGACATTTCTCAAACATTTCCGGCTTTATTAAAATAAATTTAAACATTGGCGGAACAGGTCAGACACGCCAAGAACAAGTCGCCAAAGCAAGGCGAAATCGCCGAACAAAGAGACATTCAGCTGCGGTAAATGTAAAATGGCAGACACGATGGACATGGTGCAGTGCGACGCATGCGATCTTTGGTTCCACTTTACATGTGTAGCCGTCGATGAGAACATCAAAGATCGCGTGTGGACGTGCGAGGATTGCACAAAGTCAGCGTTGGAAGCTGAACGGTCTACACATTCCAAACCACCACCCCAGCATTCTGTGTCAGTTCGATCGAAACACAGACGTCGATTTAATCTTCAACTCCAACGCTTGGAGGAAGAAAGAGCGCTAGCAGAACAAAGAGAAAAGGAAGTCTTGCTTAGGCAACAGGTAAGAGATAGGGAGTACATGGAGCAACGGTTCAAACTTCTGGAAAACCAGGCCTCTGACGAAGAGGAGGAAGAGGAATGCGAAGACTCAGACGGTGCACCACAGGAGCGCATAAATGGCTGGCTCCAGGCACAATCAACTGAGACGGGCAAGCAACATGACAGCGCGGTAATTAAATTGCCAAGCCAACGTCAACCAGCATCCCGTCCAGTAGACAAAGCCCAGTGGTACCCGCTACAATCAGATCTTCAAAACTCATCGAAGCTCCAAGAACTAGCCTCAGGACATCGTGCTCCAAAGTATCAAGTCAACCCCGAGTCAATAGCGAAGGATGTAAAAACAACTGTGCCTGAAGCCATAAAAACTACATACTTTCAAGAAGACTTCCAAAGAAGGTTAACATCCGACAATCTAGCAGCACGACAAGCTCTTCCGAAAGAGCTACCAATATCCAGCGGCCGGCCAGAGGATTGGCATAGCCTGTGGTTTCTCAAATGTGGAGAACCTCATACGTCTGCAGAGATGCTTGAAGGATAGAGCTCTGGAAGATGTCCGTAGCAGATTGCTACTACCGCATAACGTACCAGCCATCATAGAAACATTAAAGATGAGATACAGACGACCGTAGCTGATCATCAAAACGTTGTTGCAGAAAGTCAAGGATGTGCCTAACCCAAGACCTGATAAACTGGAGTCCATCATTTTTATTATTTATTAAGCAAAATTAATTCTTTGTTGTTATTACGATTCAATTACAAGTTTGGTTGCGAGGAACCTTTGCACACACAAAGTAAGCTGCTGCTGGGGCGTAGTTATAGAACAAAGAAGAAAAAAACAAAGAGATACAAAAACGAATAAACAAAATGACAGCTGTAACTTTAATGCCCAGTTTCACAGTGCGAGTTTAAACTCAGTTTATGGTTTAAACTAAAGTTCAACCAAATGTTTGGTTTTACAGTGTTCGTTTAAACTCTAAACTGAGTTTCATGTTCGGTTTAAGTTAAACGACTCGATTCTACCGTTTAAAGTTCGTTTAAGTTAAAAATGTGGTTATGACTGCTATTGTTGTGAAATGTCAAATTGTGTTTTTCTTCGAAAATATTAATAAATAGTGTGTAAAATTATGTTTTCAAGTGCAAATAATGATTCTGATGATAGAAGTGATGAAGAATGTTATAATATCCTGGTTAACGTAAGACGACAAAGAAAATTTCGCTGCAGGACAAATCACTTTTATTTTTGGGATGATATAGGCCCCTATTGTGAGTGTCGATAGCTGATCGATGAACGACATTTATCGATCATCGATCGTCGATTGTTGATTTTGGTATTGTGTATTTTGATTGTAAACGACATTTGTCGATATGACAGTCGCTTGTAGTCGATCAGAAATTTCTGGTCGATGGTTTGTTTTCAAGAAAAGGGGAAGAGTTTTGTGCGTATGAAATGTAAGTTATTTTAATAAAAAAAAAAAATTATATTAAGGAAAATAAAAATATATGAATAAAAATTCTATCGATTGAGTTACACAATGCCATTGTTCAAATCAATCGACACAATCGACAATTGTCGTGGCGATTGCTGATCGACACTCACAATAAGGGCCATGGACTTCTTTAACAGATTTCGCATATCCCAACAATCAGCGTATACTGTTTTGGAGTAAATACGTCCAAAAATTTAAAATCCAACTAACTGGTAACTCAGAAAATAGAACATATGTACATGTAATTTGATTTATATGAAAATAAAATGTTTTACTTCAAGGAACAATTCAATATCAGCCGAAATCAAGTTTTTATTGAGGCCCTTATTGTGAGTGTCGATCAGCAATCGCCACGACAATTGTCGATTGCGTCGATTGATTTGAACTATGGCATTGTGTAACTCAATCGATAGAATTTTAATTCATATATTTTTATTTTCCTTAATATAAATATTTTATTTTTACTAAAATTACTTACATTTCATACGCACAAAACTTTTCTACTTTTCTCGAAAACAAACCATTGACCAGAAATTTCTGATCGACAACAAGCGACTGTCAAATCGACAAATGTCGATCACAATCAAAATACACAATACCAAAATCTACAATCGACGATCGATGATCGATAGATGTCGTTCATCGATCAGAAATCGACACTCACAATAGGGGCCTAAGTGACTTTTACTCGAAAGCAAACACCGTAACAGGAAAAATTCAAAATAATTTTCAGTTTGACATTTAATTCAAATACTGTGATTCAAATACATCAGTGTAGTTCACAATAGTGTGATAAACTTCGTTTAGACAAACTGAGTTTAAAAATACAGTGTGAAACCGAACGATTTAAACTCAAAGTTTAAACTCAGTAGTTAGTTTAGTAAAACTCAAGTTTAAACTCACACTGTGAAACTGGGCATAAGTGTTACTATGTTAATGCTATTGTGCAGTGTTGCCAAAAGCAGCAGCTTTTTGATTGAGTTCTCGTTCACATTCTGTTTTAATCATATCATTTGCGTTAGCCGTGGAGAACTTGTGTTCGACAGTAGAAGCTTGCGGTATGTTTTCACATTTAAATAATCCTCTTATGTTGCAGGAACTGATTGAAAAGCTGCCAGCCCAAATTAAGCTAAACTGGGCAACGTACTCGTACCGCCTTGAGGATGTCAACTTGGCAACTTTCAGCAAATGGTTAATGCAGTTAGCCAACACTGTTAGTAGCGTCACTTACGATATCCCGCAGTTGCACGTTAAAGCTGGAAGGACGAGTCATGTGGGGGTTCACGAAGAGGGGCGTAGCCCAAAGAATAAGCTGTGTTGCATTTGCAATAAAACTCTTCACAAACTCGAGGACTGCAGCAAGTTCAACAATTTCAACTTGAATGAGAGATGGAACGCCGTCAAGCAAAATAAACTTTGTCGACTGTGTCTGTTTTCCCATCTTCGTGCTCGGTGCAGAATAACTTCGTCATGTGGAATCAACGGGTGTATTTACAAGCATCATCGCCTGCTCCACAACCCCGAACTAAACACCATCACAACTGAGTCCTGCAATAGTCACAACGACAGTGGACAAACGGTTTTCTTTCGTATCCTACCAGCCACCATTTATGGGAAGAAAGGTCCAGTTAAAGAGTTCGCCTTTTTCGACGAAGGATCTTTAGTTTCGTTAATGGACGAGTCATTGGCCAAGGAACTACAGCTGCAAGGACAACCAGAGCCGTTGTGCCTAAAATGGACTGACGATACCCATCGCTTGGAAAGCCACTCTCAGGTCGTATCAGTGCAAGTATCACCAGCTACAAACTCGAACAAGAAGTTTACTATGTCCAACGTGCGTACGGTGTCAGCTCTGAAACTTCCAACCCAATCAATCTGCGTGGAAGAGATGACGTCTCAATATCCGTATCTGAAGGGCCTACCAATTAGTTCATACGAAAGGGCAGTACCACGAATCTTGATTGACCTCAACAATTGGAAGCTGGGAGTTCAATTGAATGTCAGAGAAGGCGCTAAATGCGAAACAGTTGCATCGAAGACACGCTTAGGCTGGACAATATATGGTCCGTGTCGTCAAAAAGGTAGAAAAGTATCACAAACCCACGTCTTTCATAGCCTTCAGCACTGCGAGTGTAAACAGCAGTCAGATACTCAACTGCACGATATGATGAAAGAGTATTTCTCGTTGGATAGTCTTGGGGTTAGTGCCACATCTGGAAAGTCGATGATGTCACCAGACGACCAGCGTGCCTGTCAACTAATGGAAGCAGAAACCATACGTAAAGGAAATCGTTTCGAGACTTCTCTGCTTTGGAGGTACGACGATGTGAAGCTACCGGATAGTTTTCCTATGGCTCTCCGACGTTATCAATGCATGCAGTCAAGATTGGATCGAGATCCAGACCTTAAAGCTAACCTTCGACATCAAATCGAGGAATATAAAAGACAAAAAACTATATTCGCAAGCTGACGCAGGCAGAGCTGGAGCAACATCATCCTCGTACTTGGTATTTGCCCATCTTTCCGGTCGTGAACCCGAACAAGCCAGGTAAAACTAGGATAGTCTGGGACGCCGCTGCCAAAGTGAATGGGATCTCGCTAAATTCGGTACTTCTTAAGGGACCCGACCAGCTGACTTCATTGCTAGGTGTTCTATATCGGTTCAGAGAAAGAAGGATTGCCATCTGCGCTGATATACGGGAGATGTATCAACAAGTCCGTATCAAACAAGAGGATCAACATTCGCAACGCTTTCTCTGGAACCAAAGCGAATCGGAAGGTAGTCCAGATGTCTACGTCATGCAAGTAATGATGTTCGGAGCTACATGCTCGCCAAGCTGTGCGCAATTTGTAAAAAATAAAAACGCATTGGAGTTCACTGCAAAATATCCTAGAGCTGTTACTTGCATCGTAAAAAACCACTACGTGGACGATCTCCTGGATTCCGTGGACAATGAGGAAGAAGCAGTACGGTTGGGTAGAGAGGTGAAATGGATTCATCAGAACGGCGGATTCCATATTGGAAAATGGATCTCCAATTCGGCTAAGGTAGTCAAAGAACTAGGAGGGGACGTAGAAAAAGATAAACGTAATCTCAACATGGGCTCTGAGGTAGCAGCAGACAAAGTACTCGGAATGTGGTGGTGTACCGCAACAGATTGCTTCACGTACATCGTAGGACGTAATCAAATCAACAAGAAGATCTTATTCGGAAAGGAAAGGCCGACTAAGAGGGAAGTATTACGCACTCTTATGAGTATATTTGACCCATTGGGACTCGTTGCACACTTTTTAATATATCTAAAGATTTTACTCCAAGACATATGGAGAGATCAGATCGGCTGGGATGACCAAATCAATGAGGAGCAATCAATCAGATGGTGTCAGTGGGTCGGACTATTGGACAGAATCGAAGAGTTAACAATCCCGAGATGTTATCTTAACGACATGAAGTTTAACAACGACACAATAACTGAACTACATATCTTCGTGGATGCCAGCAAAAATGCCTTTGCAGCTGTGGCATATTTCCGGTGCAGCATTGGGAACAAAGTGGAGTGCCGATTGGTGGGAGCCAAAACAAGAGTAGCACCTTTAAAATTGATGTCAATATCACGCCTGGAGCTAGAAGCGGCAAGGTTAGGAGTTCGTCTAGCCAATAGCATCATCAATGGACATTTCATCGCAGTATCCAGGACAGTATTTTGGGCGGACTCTAAAACAGTGCTCTGTTGGATTAGGGCAACTCATCGCAACTATCGCCAATTTGTAACTTTCCGTGTTGCCGAAATCTTGGAGTCATCAAACGTAGAAGATTGGAGGTATGTGCCAACGAAAATGAACGTTGCCGATGAAGGAACCAAATGGCAGAAACATCCCACATTCGAGTCATCCAGCCGTTGGTTTACCGGCCCAAGTTTTTTGTTGTTGCCAGAAGATGACTGGCCACTTGACACTCCAAACAATGCCACAACTGAAGAGGAGATGCAATCGCATCACTTCGTTCATGAGTTGAAGTCCGAAGCTGTCATTGAGGTCACACGCTTCTCGAGCTGGTTTCGTTTACTACGCTCACAGGTATATGTTTTTCGTTTCATTAATAATGCTCGTTGTCTTTCTACAGGGTTGCCAAAACGTTCTGGTCACCTCACGAAAGAAGAGTTTCAAAAAGCTGAAATCTACCTCTATCGTCAAGCACAACTCGACGTCTACGCTAAAGAGATGCTAAAGCTCAGCACACAGGAAGACAAACAAGAAATCCTGGATAGAAGCAGCCCGATCTATAAACTTTCGCCATACTTAGACCATAATGGAGTGTTGCGGTCTCACGGGCGAATCGACGCCGCATCCGAAGCACATCATGATGTCAAAAGGCCAATCCTGCTGCCACGAGAGCACCACATCTGCCGCCTTATTATACAACATACTCATAACCCATCTGACGAGCTGCTCCATAGTATGATGCTGGAAGTGGAGAGATGTATAAACTGTCACCCATTAACCTACATACCACTGGAAGAACAAAGTCACGAGGCACTAACGCCAAACCACTTTCTCTTGGGAACATCGGATGGGCACAAGCCTGATGCCGTTCGAACTGATGATGGAGTACTTCTGCGAAAGAATTGGATGAGGTCTCAACAGTACGCGAACGAATTCTGGAAACGATGGATAAGGGAATATCTCCCAACTCTTACAAGAAGAGGAAAATGGTGGATTTCAACAAAACCAATACGAGTCGGAGATATTGTCATCTTAGTCAACGAATCCAACCCGAGGAATGTCTGGCCTAAAGGGAGGGTGCTGGACCGCGTACTAAGTAGCGATGGACAGGTAAGGAAAGCGACTGTGCAGACCAGCAGCGGAATAAACGTTCGTCCGGCAGTAAAGCTGGTCGTTCTCGATGTGCAAGGTGGTAAGCCGACACCGACCGTCTTACCGGGGGGACTTGTGGCAACTCCGTAACGTCAAACGCACATTCGCCACAAGCCCTCTAGTCGAGAGTAGCAGATATACGAACACATAGCCAACTTCATTCGTTATTTTTCATTCCATTGTTTTAACTGAGTAAATAACGATCTTTTCTGGTGAATCTTTTGCGTTGTTCTTGTCTTTCCAATTTTAAGTTAATAAAGTTTTGTTTTGCGTATTGTTGTAATAAGTGTGTTTATTTTCGAGGAACAGACTCTTCAATTGGTGACCCCGACGTGATCTACGAGGATTACAAGCACAAACTTAGAAGTTAACAAAACACACGTTGAAACCTTTACTACGCAGAAACATGAGTCTCTCTCACTCACCACCTCCTTCCGGATCCAAATCCAACAAGAAAAGCCACATAGAGCCCTTTGGTGATGACTCTTCTGATGTAGCCACTGTAAGTGACATCAAGCTGCCTGTATTTTGGAAGGGACAACCCGAACTTTGGTTCCTCCAAGTAGAGGCAAAATTCAGGTCCAAAGGCATCAAAAACGACAACACGAAATTCGACACACTCATCGGTTGCTTGGACTCGGACGTCCTCCTGTATGTCTCTGACATTATACGCTCTCCACCGAAAGCGGATAGGTATGAATTCTTAAAACAACAACTTGTTAAACGATTATCTGACTCCAGGGAAAAACAGCTACACAAACTCCTGACCGACCTCGAGCTTGCAGACAAAAAACCAACGCAATTACTCAGGGAGATGAGAGAGTTAGCTGCTGGAGCCGTTGGAGATGAATTCCTGCATTCACTGTGGATAAACAGAATGCCGACGAGCGTCCGAGGACTTTTGACTGTGACTGGGAAATCCGACCTGAACACATTGGCTGAGGTTGCAGACAAGATAATGGAAAATACCACCAATGGCTATCTGATGGCCATGAATCCAAAAGATACTTCGCAGCCAACAGCCATTGAACATTTAGAGCAAAGAATAAATAGTTTAGAGGGCACGATGAAAACATTCATGCAGGACATTAAAGCTTCTATACAAAATATACAAACCCCGAGTCGCAACTTCATTCCACGCTCTCGATCAAGAACTCCAGCAAAACCACAAATGTGCTTCTATCACAAGAAATACGGGATCGAGGCTCGACGTTGCGTCACTCCCTGCACATTCACCCACACACGTCAGGAAAACTAAACCAGCTGTCGTCCCATAGGGCGGTGGACGACAGCAGCAACAACAGTATAACCCGAGAACTACGCCTTCACATCCAGGACAAAAAAAACTCATGTAAATTTTCTAATTGATTCTGGCTCAATTATTTCAGTTTTACCCCGTACATATGTCTCGGGTAAATACGAGCCTAGCACGTACAGGTTATTCGCTGCCAACAACTCCAGCATCAACACTTATGGAAACAAAATAATGCGCATCGACCTTGGGCTGCGGCGTGTTTTCAAATGGTCATTTCTTGTTGCCGATGTCACTTCACCTATAATCGGAGCTGATTTTTTGGTCCAGTATGGTCTGATAGTCGATTTAAAAAACAGAAGACTTCTGGATTGCAACACATCAATGGTAGCATAAGGAAAGTTGCAGGTAGCGAACATCTATGGAATATCAACGGTAGACGAACAAAAAGATTTTCATGGCATCCTTAACAAGTTCATCACTGTAACGAAACCTTCCATAACTCCACGCACACAACTCAACTGCACAACTTCGCACCGCATTCTCATCACCGGCCAACCTGTCGCTAACCGCCCACGAAGACTAGCTGGCGAGAAATTGGCTGCGGCAAAAGCTGAAATAGACTTTCTTTTGGAACATGGAATCATTCGTCCATCTAGCAGTCCCTGGGCCAGCCCGATTCACCTAGTTAAGAAAAAGACTGGTGATTGGAGAACATGTGGTGATTTCAGAAGACTCAATGCACAGACTGTGCCCGACCGATATCCACCCCCATTTATTTCGGACATATTCGAGAAATTGCATGAAAAAACTATATTTTCCACGTTAGACCTTTCACGAGCATATCATCAGATACCGATGCACCCAGACGATATCGAAAAGACCGCAGTGACGACTCAATTTGGCTTGTTCGAATACCTCTTCATGCCATTTGGGCTTAAAAATGCCTCACAAACGTGTCAACGCTACGTAGATTCAATCTTTCGGGACTTAAGCTATGTATTTTGTTATATTGATGATATTCTCATAATGTCTGAATCACCAGAACAACACCAAATACATTTAGAGACAGTACTTAAAAGATTGGAGGACAACGGCCTGACAATCAACACAGCTAAATGTAATCTAGGAAAAAGGGAAATCAACTTTCTTGGTTATCATATAAGCACGGAAGGATA
Source organism: Criorhina ranunculi (assembly GCA_951813785.1). Taxonomy (NCBI): domain Eukaryota; kingdom Metazoa; phylum Arthropoda; class Insecta; order Diptera; family Syrphidae; genus Criorhina; species Criorhina ranunculi. Next base: position 50,049,989 of record OX638384.1, on the reverse strand, counting down.
TCGACCGCCTGAGGAACGTGTAGTAGCCATCCGAGAATTTTCAATGCCCGACACAGTATCAGAGCTTCGTCGCTTTCTCGGCATGCTGAATTACTACCGACGTTGCATCCCGCATTCTGCCGAACTTCAAGCTCCTCTCAATCAGTACCTCCACAAATCGATCAAAAACGACAAAACAAAAATTACCTGGACACCTCAAACGACACAAGCTTTTAACGACTGCAGAGATAGCATTGCTAGTGCAACACTTTCTTCTTTCATCTCACCATCTGCACCACTAGCATTGACAACAGATGCATCTGATGTTGCACTGGGTGCTTCGCTTGAGCAACTGGAAGACAACATCTGGAAGCCCGTGGGATTCTTTTCACGGAAACTCAGCCCAGCCGAAAAGAACTATAGCACATATGACCGGGAACTTTTGGCCGTTTTCGCAGCTACCAAACACTTTCAACACATCCTCGAGAGTCGACACTTCGTTATAAGAACTGACCACAAACCGCTTACTTACGCTTTCGTGCAACGACCAGAAAAAGCATCTCCGAGACAATTAAGACAGCTTGATTTCATATCACAACTTTCAACGGAAATAGTTCATGTCACCGTCGATAATAACACCGTTGCTGATGCCCTCTCCAGAATTCAATACATTTCAATGCCCACGTCACTCAGCCCAGAAAGGATACATGAAGAGCAACAGCAAGACGACGAACTCAAAAAATTCCTGAATGGCGAGACCTCTCTTAAACTGCAAAGATTATCCATTGACAACACCAGTATCTACTGCGACACTTCATCTGGATACATTCGGCCGTACATTCCAACATGCCTTCGACGATTAGCTTTCAACACAGTTCACGGTTTATCACATCAAAGTGGCAGAGTCACATGCCGTCATCTCAAAGAGAAGTACGTTTGGCCAAACATCCGCAAGAACGCTCTAGAGTGGTCTAGGGAGTGCGTTCCTTGTCAACGAGCAAAAATACACAGACACACTAAACTCATTCCAAATAAAATCGATGTTCCTGATAATAGATTCAATCACATACACCTAGATCTAATACATATACCAGAGGTAAGAGGATTTAAATATTGCCTGACTATAATCGATAGATTTTCCAGGTTCCCAATGGCAATTCCACTAAAAGATATCACAGCAGACACTGTTGCATCTGCTTTTTACAACAATTGGGTATGTCTCTTCGGCACACCGTTAACAATTACCACCGACCAGGGTTCGCAATTCGAAAGCGCTCTTTTTACTGCCCTCGCCAACACCATCAGTGCCAAACGTATACGAACAACATCTTACCATCCTGCTTCAAACGGTATGGTCGAGAGATGGCACAGGACGTTGAAAGCAGCATTGATGTGTAATCCAGCCATTCCTTGGATTAACTTGCTTCCTACGGTGTTATTAGGACTACGGACGGCATACAAGGAAGATCTTAAGGCATCGCCGGCGGAAATGATCTTTGGTATAACATTACGAATTCCTGGAGATTTCTTCGCAAGTCTTGACGCACCAGCAGACCCAGAACTCTTCGTCGAAAAACATAGAGAATTCATGCGTGCGATCCGTCCAACTCCCACTTCACACCACAGCAAAACAAAGATGTTTGTTCAAAAAAATTTGCACGATTGCACACACGTCTTCCTCCGGCTTGATGAAGTGCGACCACCATTAAAACCACCGTATTCTGGACCACATTTAATAAAAGAAAGGATAGATGACCGGCGATATTTAATCCTTGTCAACGGCGAAGAAAAGACAGTATCTGTGGAGAGATTAAAGCCAGCTTTCACTAACAAACAAGATTCGTCGGAAGAACCGAAGGAAAAATTTCTGAAAACATATTCGAAGAAAAAAACGGTGACGTTTAATTTCGAGACTGTTGACGTCTCTGGAGGGGGAGTAAATGTGGCAACTCCGTAACGTCAAATGCACATTCGCCACAAGCCCTCTAGTCGAGAGTAGCAGATATACGAACACATAGCCAACTTCATTCGTTATTTTTCATTCCATTGTTTTAACTGAGTAAATAACGATCTTTTCTGGTGAATCTTTTGCGTTGTTCTTGTCTTTCCAATTTTAAGTTAATAAAGTTTTGTTTTGCGTATTGTTGTAATAAGTGTGTTTATTTTCGAGGAACAGACTCTTCAGACTGTCATCGACAACGACATCTAGTGGGAGATGGAAGAAGAGAAATAGAAGTTCTGAACGCACACCTTTTGTTGAGGAGCCAACTTCACGGTTTTAAAATAACATTGCAATTTATAATTTAAATAAATTTACTTTAAAAGGGCGCTGCCAAAAAACGTTATTTTTATTTAAAAAGTCACAGTATCGTGACACGTCATGTAGCGATAATTCGTATGTTCTGCTCCTATTGAATGTTATTTCGTTAGATGGCAACGAAGCAAACGACACTCGATCTGCCAAGATCTGATCCCGCCACTGGCCTTACTGGAGGTCTTCTTTCTTAAGACAATAAGGGTGTGATACTAAAATGATAAATCTTGAAAAGTGCCAGTGGTAGATTCTGTTTCCCTTTTGGGTCCAACGTTCCTTATTAATACTACGCGGATTTTCGTGCGATTTAAGCTCTCTCTAAACAGTCATTGCTGTCATTTGCCGTTCAATAAGTTCGGTTTTGACTTAAATATTAGTGCCTAACATTCTGAATGTGGCCATTCAGCAGATGCTATGTATCTTCTTTCACTATTCTGCTTTATATATTTTTAGGTTGACTCCGTCACCATATAGTTATGTCTGATAATTTCTTACCCGTATTTCATTGAGTTGATCAATGTTGAATTTTATTTTCTACTTTCTATTCAGCAATGCTCATCTTATAAAATACTCCTAAAAGCCCAACTATAATTACATGAAGTATGCGATAGATAGTGTCATAATTGAATGAAAATTAAGCGCGCGAGTTACGTTCAAGAACGATGAACTCAATCGAACTCGAGTTACGTTCAAGAACGACGAACTCAAATGAACTTGTAATGCGACACAGGATGCAAATCCATGGGAAACAATAAATGTCCAACTAATTTAACCATGGTGTTGCATCCGTAAGTAATAAAATTTTAAAATTCAGTTCAATTAGATTATATTAAGCAAATTTGAAAATGAAAATGAAAATGAAGAAAATTGTTTTTAGCCTTAAGACCACATTTGAATCAAACAGATTTAAACACAATCAAAGTTGATGTTTTTTATTTAATGTAATTTGCGTGTTCTCAAAATCGTTCAGTACCCATCCATTAAATTATGTCATATCCTTTTGCCTGCCTCAGTTGAATTTTCCTCATCCGTCAGCGTTCCGCACAGAATATGAAAAGGAAACCTCTGCTTACGTACGGAACCAAAAGTGAACGAAAACTTGACGGAACTGAGCGACAAGTTATTACGAGTGCAATATACTGTAATATCGACTGCACTAGCGACATTTAGTGGAATTGTTATATCGACTGTATAAGCGACATTTAGACATTTTGAATATCGATCAGCGACATCTAGTGAGGAGTAGTGCTGGATTTAGGTCAATTTAACAATTGTCAAAACCTTCGGGAATTTTCTAGTACATATCTCAGGTACGTTCCAGAACTATCCAAATCTCACTAGATGGTAAGATCGTCGCCAGGAAGGAAGATTCTAGATTCGTACCTCGGGTATAAATACGACGAGCTTCGACGGCAGAGACACACTCCGATTGAGATGTCAGTGAAGTAAAGTTCGAATTGAGATTTAAGAAGAGATACAATTGGAAAGAGATTTGGATAGTGATTTGGATAGAGATATTAATAGTGAGACAGTTGAATAGAGATTTAAGAAAAGTAATACTTGGAAAGATTGATATTGTAACGTGTTTGCCGGTTCGCAATGATAAAACTTTTTCCTCCTTTCTATTATATTTGTCTTTATTTAATCTTTTCACAAACTACTGATGTACTTTTATTTATTCCAACAATATTCAACTCTTTAAATCCAATTATTCACAACTCTTTTTTTCCCAAACAACTTAAACAATTAATCTCAATCAAATTCTTCTGTAATTTTAATTCACTATTAAAATCTCTATCCAAATCACTTTTCAACTGTATCTCTAATAAATCTCAAGTCAACTGTCTCACTATTAAAATCTTTATCCAAATCACTATCCAAATCACTTTCCAATTGTATCTCTTCTTAAATCTCAATTCGAACTTTACTACACTGACATCTCAATCGGAGTGTGTCTCTGCCGTCGAAGCTCGTCGTATTTATACCCGAGATACGAATCTAGAATCTTCCTTCCTGGCGACGATTTGCCCATCTAGTGAGATATCGATAGTTCTGGAACGTGCCTGAGGTAAGTACTAGAAAATTCCTGAAGGTTCTTATAATTGCTGAATGCACTTAAATTTAGCACTACTCCCCACTAGATGTCGCTGATTGATGTTCCCAATTTCCACCAATTGACCAAGTGTCGCTAATACAGTCGATATTTCAATTCCACTAAATGTCGCTAATGCAGTCGATATTACACTGCCCCCCTCCTAAACTTGTTCGTCCCGAACAAGAGCATCTCTCGATCTCCGTTGACTTCTGTGGCGAACATAGTTGATTCGTGTAACCAGTCTTGCGGCAACTTCGGTGACCTCTCTTCTTGTCGATGTGGGTACAGCCTGGTACAGCCACTCCAGATCTCCCTCCTGAAATCCCGGCGTTGTTGTCCTCGCATCGTACCTGGTCTGCATGCAGTCACTGGCTATTTTGCTCTTCACCGAAACGCCTTTGGATTTGTATTCGCGCACCAGGCGATCTAAATCGCAGTCCACGTCATCATTGTCTTCTTTCTCTAGGTTCTCTGTCTCGAACCACAGTTGCACTCGCTGCTGCTGTCTAGTGCCCTTGTCGCAGAAGTCGCCAGACTTGATGAATGGATATTCATCCCGTTTCTCCTTTAAGCTGGTCTTCTTGGCCTTGCCGGTTTCTTCTTTGTCCTTATCGCGGCTTAGACCAAGACCATGCGTATTGTTGTTGTTTTCACTTTCCGACTCCGAGACATCCACCTCACTGTCATTCTCGTACTGGGCGTCGTCATTGGTACGCCGATCCATCTTGTCGTACTTCCGATACTTTGGCAGCTTCTGGTGTTCCACCTGTGGCCCTTCGACATCAAGGTCCGGGATGGCATCCAGCATGGCATCCCATTCCTTTGCTGTTTTGATCTGCTTCAAAGCGCAGACATCTTCGAATTCTTCTCGTGGTCTCTCGTCTCCCTTGATGACCATGTTCGGATAAAATTTCTTTGACCGCCACCTCTTACTTTGTGCATTGGAATTAGCGCTGACCATAATCTTCAGTGCGTTTTTCTTTGCCTTCTTCAAGCGCTTGGCAGCACGACGCTTCTTTCTCGACTTAGCTTCTTCTTCATTGCGTCTTCTTTCGTCATTCTGTCCTTTGTCATCCTTCTGCCATCTCTCTTCGTGATTGCGTCCACCACGAATTGCGTGGTCATCATCTCGTCGATCTCTACCCCATTCTCTGTCGCGACTACCACCGGATCCATCTCTGCCTTGGTATCCTTTGTCGCGATTGCTACGCCAATCGTTGTTCCAGCCGCGATTACAATTGTTGCCATCCCTTTGGTCAAACTTTCCGATGTTCGGGTATCCACCATCCTGCCGTCCTTCTTTTCCTAGGCTGTCCCGTTTTGAGCAATTACCCCCATCGCTGCCACGATCCGTGCGCTCTACAGATATTGAATCTTGGACCTCTGATAAACGTTGCCTGCCGTCTGTCCACTTTCCTTCTATTTCGAGTTGATCCGAATCCCTTCGCTCAGTTTCCTTTCGCTCTTCGCCTTCACTCTCGACTTTCACTTTCTCCTTCTTCTCAACTTGACCATCACTACTCTCACTGATGGGATTACTCGGATGGAACTCTTCACTGATCACTTCTTCGGCGGCTTTTCTTTTCACCACAAAGATATCTCCCTTCTTTGCAGAGGCACTATCATTTGTAGGCAATTCATCCTCGGAAACTTCCTCTGTATCGGCTGGTAATTCTGCTCTTGGCGGAACAGGTAGTTCTTCACCGAAAACCTCTTCGGCGTCACTTACTTCTGGCTTTGTAGGCATTGGTAGCTCATCTTCCGATACCATTCCTGTATTGACCAAAGTTGCATCGCTGTTGTTATTCTGTGTTTCTTCCGCTGTGACTGGCTCTGAGGTACTGTCTTCGTCCTTATCTAATTCGGCATCGAGCTTGGCGCCTAGAGAGTTCTCGAACATTTTGTTCTGCTCGCCAAACTTTGCGTCCAGATAGTTCTCGAACTTTTTGCTCCGCTCATCCAACTTGGCGGCCACAGAATTATTCCACTCATCGATCTGTTTGCTCCGCTCGTCAAACTTGGCGTTCAGATAATTATTCCACTCATCGATCTTTTTGCCCCGCTCATCGATCTTTTTGCACTGCTCGTCAAACTTGGCGTTCAGATAATTATTCCACTCAGTGAGCAGTTCCATTACCGCGGAAATTTCACTTGGTGCGAGTTTTCTACCCATTTCGTTACATTTTAAACAGTTTTCAAATTTCACCACTGTTCTCTTTGTTCAGAAACTGTTCCTTGAACGTTTTTATCACTCTGAAAAAGTTTTATCCCACTTCTGACACCAAATGTAACGTGTTTGCCGGTTCGCAATGATAAAACTTTTTCCTCCTTTCTATTATATTTGTCTTTATTTAATCTTTTCACAAACTACTGATGTACTTTTATTTATTCCAACAATATTCAACTCTTTAAATCCAATTATTCACAACTCTTTTTTTCCCAAACAACTTAAACAATTAATCTCAATCAAATTCTTCTGTAATTTTAATTCACTATTAAAATCTCTATCCAAATCACTTTTCAACTGTATCTCTAATAAATCTCAAGTCAACTGTCTCACTATTAAAATCTTTATCCAAATCACTATCCAAATCACTTTCCAATTGTATCTCTTCTTAAATCTCAATTCGAACTTTACTACACTGACATCTCAATCGGAGTGTGTCTCTGCCGTCGAAGCTCGTCGTATTTATACCCGAGATACGAATCTAGAATCTTCCTTCCTGGCGACGATTTGCCCATCTAGTGAGATATCGATAGTTCTGGAACGTGCCTGAGGTAAGTACTAGAAAATTCCTGAAGGTTCTTATAATTGCTGAATGCACTTAAATTTAGCACTACTCCCCACTAGATGTCGCTGATTGATGTTCCCAATTTCCACCAATTGACCAAGTGTCGCTAATACAGTCGATATTTCAATTCCACTAAATGTCGCTAATGCAGTCGATATTACAATATTATCAGAAAATTAATTGTTTGAGTTGTTTGAATTAAAAAGAGATTTGTGAATTGTTGAATTTAAAGAGTAATAATTGTTGGAATAAACGGTGATTTATGAACAGAGTAAATTAAGATAAATAGAAGAGAAAAGAGGAAAAAGTTGTATTATTGCGAACCGGCAAACACGTTACAGTATGATAGACAAAAATTATAAGTTAAGGCGAATGTACATGTGTAAACATTGATTATTGTGTAGCGCTGCCGTAGTACGCGTTTAGCTTATATTTTTATACAGGAATACTAACTTACGTAACAGACTAGAGACACTTGGAGGGTCTGAAATTGAACTAATGTCGTTTTAAAATTAGTATAGACGATTTTGTGTCTTTTTTTTGAAAACATTGTTATGTGTACATCAGAGATCAAGTACTGACTTATCTCTGGCGTACGTATCTGTTTCCCTCTGTTTCCCGCTAATGAAACTGAAGGGCTAGTGATGTTTGAACCAACGCGAAGTTAGCTACTAGCAGTCCATATATAAAAAGTCAATGAGCGGTATGATCTCTTCACGACATATTCTAGCGACAAGTTGCAGCGACTTCTGCTTTAGCTAATAAATAAATAAATATTGTTGAAAAATATTGAACAAAATGTTTCTTTTTTAAATTGAATGGGAAGCATTTAACTTGCGATCGTTGATTTGACAATAGCGTCCAAATAGATTTGAATTGAATCAATATTCGTGTGTGGTCACAAATTGACGCCGTGTTTCGGGATCGGGACAAAATTATCAGTCGCAGTCGCAGGGAAAACGAATTTTCGATTCTTTTCTTCGATTCTTCTTCCTAAGGAGAATTAAAATTAAAATTCAAATTTAATGTAAATAGTATAAGTACAATAAGACTGGGTCTTTTAAGTTTAAAGAAAGTTACACTGAGACTGAGCATTATTTTATAAATTAGGCTTAGTACATATATAATTAATACAAAAGCATAAATAAAATTACATTTTGAATAAAAAAGAAAAAAGAAAAAGAGAGAAGGAAAAAAAGAAATCGTATTGAGGAAAAAGGGGTCAGGAAAAGGAAGGAATAAAACTAGAAAAATGCTTACATATCGCTACAAGGCAAAATATTTAATTAACTGCCGATTTGAAGGTCGACATATTGCGATTCCTCTTGATGTGGAGAGATGAAAATTTAATTTTTTTTCAAATTCAAATTCATAAACACAACGCATCTCAATGTTAAATCGAACAACTCTAGCATATATAAAATGAAACTGTTATACATGTTTTCCCAAGCGAATACGCAACAAACCTCACTTTGACGTATCATATTTGGGTGAAAAGAAATAGCGTTAGTCTAATATATATCTTTTTTTTTTGAAAGCAACTGAATTTTCTTTCACAACACTAAAAAAAGCTTTTATTGCCGTTTAATAAAAATACATATATTTTTGTTTCAGTCTTAAAATTAAATATCAGTTGTTTGCTTACATCAGTTTGTCGAGAATAGACATAAAACATTTGGTAATTGTGATTGTTTTGTGCAACGGATTGTGTACAAATTCAATTAACATTACAAAGCTGAATTCCTGCATACTAATTGTTGTATTTACAGAATTAATTACAAAAGGCCAAAATTGCGACACTAATAATGACTCCAGCACATACGGATTCGCCCCTGCGACGGTCCGAAGCTGGGGTTTTCCGTGATGGCGTAAAAAACGTTCCTATCAACGACGACGAAGAGGAGCGTCGTCAAGCCCGTCGTCGAACCTTGCTTGGAGAAAGCGCAGGTTCATCTACTTTAGAGGAAAGTGAAACGTTAAAGAAATGCCTCGAGATATACAATGGCAATAAGTTGAGCAAAGATAATGCTTGGTCATTGTCTTTGATTGACACTTTGTCCACACTATTGGACAAGCATCATAAGTCTTTGAACAATTTCAAAGTGGCTGGTTCATCATTGGAGGCATCAAGTAAAGTTTATGGTCTGAGAGTCGATTCTATACACACAGACGTGCTAAGGATGTCCGCTGGATTAAATGCACATAAATTCTCGAACAGAGCTATCGAACAGGATGATGGTGAGTGAATTTTTTTTTTAAATCTGATTAGTACATAGTACATAGATTATTTGTTGTCATTGTGAAATTTATTTTGCTAATTGACAAGAGTGACGACGGTTCTATTTTCTTGATAATTAAGTAAGTTTTTTGTGTGCTTGGTTGGTCTTACAATACACTAGATTACAACATCAAAGATAGCTTATGTCCAGTTACACACAGTTTTTCATTGCAAGACTTGCGCTGATAAAATGGTAAATTTGTAAGAATATGCACATATATAATTATGTTGTATGTAGATAGAATGATGCACTTTCCTCACATTCGAATGCTTAATTTATAAAGGTTCAGTTTTGTCTTGTCATTCTTCCCGTTGATAGCCTACAATGTTTGGTATCGTGAGGTGAGAAATTGCTATAGCTCCACTTGAAGTACTCCACGCGTTTATATTTATTCTTTTAACCATTTTTGTAATCTGATTGATGTTAGGAAGTAGGTAGGTAAAGCCTGTATTTATGCCCAGTATTTCTTAATGTTTTCTAGATTCGTCGTTTAGTAGGTCCTTAATTGTTGTTAGTCCATCTCAGTAGTAACAAGTGCTGTTATGCTTATTGAAAATTAGTTTAGCCAAATAGTAGTTAAGATCGTACGGAGATGCAAATTTACGAATGATTCCAGTTTGCGAATAACAGCGTACCAAGCGCTGCGTTTGCCTTCCTATTTTGCTGCCCATATGAAGTCCGGGCAAAGACAACGCTTTGCAAGTAAGGGAAGCTGTAAACTTTTCGACCTGCTGTTCGGAAATGCTTATTTGATAGTCGCCCAAATCTATTTGCCCAACTTTACTCTCGATCTTAATTTGTTTACTTCGATCGTGCATCATTTGTCGTCAGTTCATTAGTCAATGTAAGAAGAACTCCGCGATAACTGCTTTGTCAGATTTCGCTTCGGACTTGAATGTAAACGCTCTCAGTTTCCGCATAGTAAATTTATAACATCAAGTTAAGTAAGTCCTTGACGCAATAAGGGCAGTTAGTGTAGGTAGTGTATGTAGCTCGACAACCTCGAACAAGAAAAGAAATATATCGTCGTCGTTCAATGAAAACTCCCTAAGTCCATTTTTAATTATTTCATGCTTAACCACGTGCAAAATACTTTTTTTTGTCAATGATTTCACAAAGCTTGTTCTACAATTGAGTCCCGACATGTACTGGCTATGTGTATTTGCATTGTATTTCCGATTATTTTTAGATTTTCAATGTTAATTACTAACTTTAAATGCAAATATCTCAAAACAGGAAAAATGGTCTTAGGAAGTTTTCATTGAATGACGACGATATTATAGTATTTATCAAGAAAGAAGAAACTCATCTTACAGCACACATTTACACTTTCATAACATTCTTGAGCTCACCATATGCTCCATCGTATAATTCATCTAGAGTCTCATAAATCCCCATAATTTGAATTAAAAATAAATCCATAACGGCACACATCTTTCCATTATTTCCATTTCACTCAACAGATGATAACACACCAAATGGTCCACAAATTAATGATCAGCTCGACGAAGATGGTGTAGAAAAAGTAGCTGGTGAAGCAGCCACCCCCAAACCAACCAAACAGAAGAGAACCCGGAAGCCAGTATCAACAGTAACCAAGAATAAAGAATCATTAAATGCGCGTTTGGACACGGTTCCTCTTACGGATCCAGTTTTTGGCAAACTCAACTCGATTATCGGTAGTATCAATAGTTCCAATCGTCTGCTGAATAATATCCTACCTTCTTTGGAGTCGGAACTGCGTTTACGTTTGGATTTCCCATTTTGGGATGGAAGCGTGCTAGAAGCAATCGATTACACTGAAGACTTCGATTGCACCGAGGAACCGACGAAAATATGTGAGCAATTAATGCAAATACATTTCGATGAACTAAAGCTACGCCCCATGCATACGGGATATATAGTATCAGACACACCCGAGGACATTGACGAAGAGACAGAGAAGGAGAATCACAGTGACTCACCATCGGCAACATTCGAAGATGATTTTAATCATGAAATGTCGATGGCATTTGATATCAATGCAGATGTCGAACCTATTCCACTTACCGGACAAACAGCACCAATCGTTGACGTGGATTTTGGAGATTACGAAGACCTAACTAGCGAAGAGCGTGGTGCAATAAACCAGTGCAAGGGGCTGCGCAAGGCAGCTGTCCTCATAGAAGATCTACGGCCGGTCGATGCCTCATCAAAGCTAGAGTATTCTTATCGACCATTGGACAAGATAAGCCAATTCTGGGCCGGGCCATCGCATTGGAAATTTAAAAAATGTCGCGCGCGAAGCAGTGTGATCGGTCCACAAGCACGAGTCTCACAGCAGCAGCAAATTCTAAACCAGCAAGCGGGAAAGCCACAAGGTCGTGGTCGACCGAAGCAGCGTCAACCAAAACATGTCAATTTTGGAGAGTTCCATGACGATCTTTTCGTTAAGTTGGACGAAAAATTTAAGTCGCGAAAAAGCAACATCCAAAAGAAGTGGGATGCACGGAAACTTAAACTCCCAACAGATTTGCAAATCGATACAAACATGTTTTATAAATTCCGTTTCGCACCCGGCATTCCAGTCGAAGAGGATGTAGTAGAGTCCCAGACACTAGACCATCAGACCGAATCAGCATTTGATAATTTCGGAGCCGAAGAACCACATCACACTGATAACGATAATCACCCTGGCGACGACGGTGGTGGTAGTGGATTTGATACAATTTCAGCCAGCGGCAACGAAGGTGGACAATTGAATGTTACATATGCTGGAGATGGAGATGCAAATGGAGATACAACAGTGCTAGAGATTGCTACAGATTTTGATGGTGCACCAAATCAGGTTACAAAAATCATTGTACCGTTTGCCAAACGTGCGAAGGTAATCGATATGAAGAGTCTAAAAAAATGCTGTATGCAGCTTATGAAAACCCAGATGAGTAAGCCGGTCGTAGAAGCGATTCCTGAGTTGCCAGTGCCAAAGGACGAGGAGTACGGTCCAGGAGTAGCGAGTTTTCAGGAAGTTTACACTCATTTGCCTGAAATTCTAACGCCGAGTATGGCAGAGGCGCTCTCACCATCCGTGGCATTCTATTCAATTTTACACTTAGCAAACGACCTTAATTTAAGGCTGATACCGCAGACGGATTTGAATGATTTCAAGATTCGACAGGTGCTGTAGCAGGAGGGGGGTACTATTTGCGTTCTCATATAACATTTTGTTTTACACATTTTTCCAATAAATAAAAAAACAAAACAAAAAGCTGCAAAAAAATCCGTTTAGTTTTTGTTCGAAATTTTGCTGGCGCTAAGCGATTGCTTCGGGACTAAAAACCGCTTCGCCAGTACCATCACTATATAAGTATATCCTCTTATGCTGACTAAACCAATGAGTGACATTTATTTAGTTAGTTTAGTAAGTTTATTAGTATCAATTAAATACTTCACAAAAACCTATATGTATACATATTTGCAAATTTACATACATATTAACAAATTTATTTAATTTAGGCTTATAACTTTCTTACGTACTTCTCTTTACAAAATCTTTTCATTTACTATTAAATATTCCGAAATTTAGCTTAGATAATATGTTTATACAAAGTATTTCAAAAATCAAACAAAACACAAACATTCAATTTTTATTCATTTATTACTTATAGGATTACTTATAGGATATTATCGATAACGAATTTAAACTTGGCGCACCGACTGATAATACACAACTGTGACACAAGAAATATAAGATACAACATAGAACAGATTGTTTCGGCAGAGATGGCGGCTTGCAGTCACTGAGCGTGGGAATTAAAACTGTCTATGCCAAATTTATTTGACACTGACACTGGAGTTACGTGGACTTATAAGAAAATTTGGCTTCCCACACTCGACGCAACTTGCGTACAAAAATGCTTAGCTATGCAAAGTGCACAAATGAAAACATATACAATTATGCCTGAAACAGATGTGCAGCAAAGATGCATGCAGCAACGCATGTGAAACAGACGTGCAGTAAATCGTTGACATTCCTTTGAATAGTTTGCTGTCATTATCAGATGTGACAATTGCATTCCTAAAACAAATTTTTTGCAATGGATATGGAAAGACGTGATAAATAAAATAAAAAAATTATTTTATTATTCGTTTTCAAAACTGATTTGAAATTTGAGCACTGTTTCGTATTTCTTCCTCAGTCCAATTCATTCAAATTGTAAAATGTCTCTTATATGAAACGTCAAAACACAAAAATTGTACTAAATTGTACTATTTTGTCGTTCTACTACTGTGGGTTTGCATTGAAATTAGAAATAGAGACAACTTGCGTTGATGCATGGCCTTGCAGCAAACACATGTATCCTCTTCCATATAAAGCCATGTTCTCTAATTTTGCTGCACGCATTTTGCTGCACATCTATTTATAAGAAAATTTGGCTTCCCACACTCGACGCAACTTGCGTACAAAAATGCTTAGCTATGCAAAGTGCACAAATGAAAACATATACAATTATGCATGAAACAGATGTGCAGCAAAGATGCATGCAGCAACGCATGTGAAACAGACGTGCAGTAAATTGTTGACATCTCCTTGAATAGTTTGCTGTCATTATCAGATGCGACAATTATTGAATTCCGAAAACAAATTTTTTGCAATGGATATGGAAAGACGTGATAAATATAATAAAAAAATTATTTTATTATTATTTTTCAAAACTTATTTGAAATTTGAGCACTGCTTCGTATTTCTTCCTCAGTCCAATTCATTCAAATTGTAAAATGTCTCTTATATGAAACGTCAAAACACAAAAATTGTACTATTTTGTCGTTCTACTACTGTGGGTTTGCATTGAAATTAGAAATAGAGACAACTTGCGTTGATGCATGGCCGTGCAGCAAACACATGTATCCTCTTCCATATAAAGCCATGTTCTCTTATTTTGCTGCACGCATTTTGCTGCACATCTATTTCAGGCATTATGCCTGAAACAGATGTGCAGCAAAGATGCATGCAGCGACGCATGTGAAACAGACGTGCAGTAAATTGTTGACATCTCCTTGAATAGTTTGCTGTCATTATCAGATGTGACAATTATTGAATTCCGAAAACAAATTTTTTGCAATGGATATAGAAAGACGTGATAAATAAAATAAAATAATTATTTTATTATTAGTTTTCAAAACTTATTTGAAATTTTAGCACTGTGTTTCGTATATCTTCCTCAGTCCAATTCAAATTGTAAAATGTCTCTTACATGAAACGTCAAAACACAAAAAATATACTAAATTGTACTATTTTGCTGTTCTACTACTGTAGATTTGCATTGAAATTAGAAATAGAGACAACTTGCGTCGATGCATGGCCATGCAGCAAACACATTGTGTCCTCTTGCATATAAAGCCATGTTCCCTAATTTTGCTGCGCGCTTTTTACTGCACATCTGTTTCAGGCATTATGCCTGAAACAGATGTGCAGCAAAGATGCATGCAGCAATGCATGCAGCAACGCATGTGAAACAGACGTGCAGTAAATTGTTGACATTTCCTTGAATAGTTTGCTGTCATCATCAGATGTGACAATTGAATTCCGAAAACAAATTTTTTGCAATGGATATGGAAAGACGGGATAAATAAAATAAAATTATTATTTTATTATTAGTTTTCAAAACTTATTTGAAATTTGAGCACTGTTTCGTATTTCTTCCTCAGTCCAATTCATTCAAATTGTAAAATGTCTCTTATATGAAACGTCAAAACACAAAAATTATACTAAATTGTACTATTTTGCTGTTCTACTACTGTAGATTTGCATTAAAATTAGAAATAGAGACAACTTGCGCTGATGCATGGCCGTGCAGCAAACACATGTATCCTCTTCCATATAAAGCCATGTTTTACATTTCGCTGCACATCTGTTTCATGCCTGAAACAGATGTGCAGTGAAATGCGTGCAGCAAAATTAGAGAACATGGCTTTATATGCAAGAGGACACATGTGTTTGCTGCACGGCCATGCATCAACGCAAGTTGTCTCTATTTCTAATTTTAATGCAAATCTACAGTAGTAGAACAGCAAAATAGTACAATTTAGTATAATTTTTGTGTTTTGACGTTTCATGTAAGAGACATTTTACAATTTGAAAAGACCTTTTAACGCTTTGACGTTTAATTTCGAACTGTCATGACTGTGGGCCAGTTTTCATTTCATTGGCTGTCAAATTCATACAAATTGCATGTTGTTTTTGGAAACTTGAGATTAAAACGTTAATAACTTCGGTTAAAATTAATATTTCGGTAAATTATAAATGTGACGATACACATAAAATAGTGCTTATTAATACTCCAAAAAAAATTTGGTCCGTGGAGCAAAAAATGTGAATTAATTGCTGTGTTGTGTGCTGCGGCGGTAGATTTTTAGGGGATGGAAATGGGAGAAGAAAATTTCATCTGTGATAAAGTGATTATAGTTTAAGAATTTAGTGAAATCTTTATACGCAGATATTTAAAGAATATCTACAAAATGCGTATGAATAATTTTTTTTTCTCTTATTTCGATACAAGTTTGATGTATTGGACAGTTAAACTTGCCACAAGAAATAATTCACATTAGTTTGTATCCGCACCATCATCGCCGCAATTCACAACAACAACACATTTCTCACATTTTTTTGGTGTAAGCAAATTGTGGCGAGTTAATTTGTCCAATACATTAAACTTGTACTGAATCATTCAGAAAAAAGTTATAGATACGCATTTTATAGATATTCTTTCAATATCTGCGTATAAAGATTTCACTAAATTCTTAAACTATAATCACTTTATCACAGATGAAATTTTCTTCTCCCATTTCCATCCCCTAAAAATCTACCGCCGCAGCACGCAACACAGCAATTAATTCACATTTTTTGCTCCACGGACCAAAATTGTTTTTGGAGTATTAATAAGCACTATTTTATGTGTATCGTCACATTTATCATTTACCGAAATATTAATTTTAACCGAAGTTATTAACGTTTTAATCTCAAGTTTCCAAAAACAACATGCAATTTGTATGAATTTGACAGCCAATGAAATGAAAACTGGCCCACAGTCATGACAGTTCGGCAATTTTAACAGGCAAATTAAAAGGTCTATAGACCTTTTAACACTGACGTTTAATTCTCAACTGTCAAATCCGTAGTCCAAATAACAGCCATTTTGCTGTCAAATCGTACTAAAATTTAGCTTTTTTGCGTAACTTTGAGATTGAAAAGTTAATAACTTGTGTTAAAATTAATATTTCGGTATAATATACGGGTGACAACACGCATAAAATAGTGCTAATTGATATTAAAAAAAATTGGGTCTGTGGAGCAAATTTCAGTACGATTTGACATCAAAATGGCTGTTATTTGGACTACGGATTTGACAGTTGAGAAAATTTGACAAGCAAATTAAAAGGTCTATTTGACTGAGGAAGAAATACGAAAGAAAATGCTCAAATTTCAAATAAGATTTGAAAACTAATAATAAAATAATTATTTTATTTTATTTATCACGTCTTTCCATATCCATTGCAAAAAATTTGTTTTAGGAATTCAATTGTCACATCTGATGATGACAGCAAATTATTCAAGGAAATGTCAATAATTTACTGCTCGTCTGTTTCACATGCATTGCTACATGCATCTTTGCTGCACATCTGTTTCAGGTATAAGCCTCAACATTAAACATATTAAACGTCTACTTGGAAACGTGAAGGTCTGGGCGCAGGCGTGGGGCTTCTTCTTTGATAATAACAAAATGCAGCCACCATCCCCATCATGCCAGCTAATAGAATGCAGCTCAGCCCATAGTGGTGATAGTCATGTGCGTTCATACTTGTGTGCTTCTGAAGCGTTATAGCTTCCTTTATGGTGTCGTTGACCCTTTGCTGAATTTCAACGATCTGTGAATTGTCAATGTCATTAACCTCTGGTGGTACTGGGATTTCTGTAGCCGTATTTCGATTAAATGTCCAAGTCAGTGACGATTCTTGGTGCTTAGTTTTGGGTTGGCTCCAGGATCTTAATAAGTTTTTCTACAAAAAAATAAAAATAAACAACGACGAAGACATAAAAGAATATTTTTAAGATTTTATTGATAAGAAATATAAGCATAGGCAATACTTATTTAACCGCTATTTATATATAAAGTCAATTCGTCGTTCGACGGATAAAAAATGTTCGATGATCTGATCGTACAAGTCTTCGCTCTGCCTTAACTCCGCCAGGTACTCCTTTTCTATTGATATGAGAGTCAAATTGCTGGGAACATTTGTTTCGGGAACATTTTCCTATACTCAATAAATTTTCACAAATTATGCCACTAAAATCAAAACAAAAAATCTGCGGCAACGATCGTCTACTCGTATCGTAGTAGCCAATCTAGCCATAGCTACTTGGTGTGTTTATGCTTCGAAACCGTGGATGTGTGTGTGTGGATTATATACCCATCATCCCTCATGCATATCTACAATAATTGTCATCGTTGGCGATTTCCGTAGCGCCAACGTCTCATTGATACATCTTCTACCAAAACTACTAATGCGGGGTAGCGGGCAGCAGGGAGGGTAGCTGAGTTTGTATGGAATCGGTTGGCGACTACAATTAGAGCCAACCCAGAGTATTAGCGAAATCTCTCGCATGCGAGTTTTGTATTGCACGCGCGAAATTTTTGAATTCAAATTGGTTCGTGCAGTGTATGTGTATTCTGTGCAGAGTTTTATTGCATTCTGTAATGTTACCCGAATCCTCCTGAGCGTTAATTTTCGAATTTTTCAACAAAAAAAATTAAGAGCACTCTTGTTAGATTAAAGATAGGAAAACTGCATCATTAGATTTTTAATAAACGTCCTGATATTCTCAAAATGTCCTGTTGCCATATGACAACGCCAGGAGCTATAGGGTACGGGTATATTTCCATGCAGAAATTAAAAAAAAAAAACGGTTACAATTCATGTTATTTCCATTGTATTTCATTTATTTCATTTCAGATTCAGTTTACAAGTGTGGTAATTACAAATTTGTAGTTATAGATCCGTAGTATGATAAGGCTTGTACCATTTCAAACAAAGAAATTTATCAGACTTATAAAGGGTGGTTAAATTTTAAGGGCCGATGTTGAATGTGAACCACACCTAAACGTCAAGTTTTTTTCTGCATTTCATTTGACATTTCTCAATTTCAGACTAACTCAATTTGAACCATGGAAAGATACACAATCGAGCAACGCGTTAAAGTTATTCAGGCTTATTATGAAAATGGACGTCAAATCAAAATGCATATCGTGCACTTCGTGATTTTTTCGGTCAATTTAATCGTCCAAATGTGCGTACAATCGGAAAAATCGTGCAAAAATTTGAGCAAACCGGGTCTGTAGGAGATGTGAAAACACCAGTGCATGCTCGTACAGCTCGTACTGCAGAAAATATTGCTGCTGTTCGCGATAGTGTGGCTGAAGTGCCGTCCAACTCAACTCGTCGTCATGCCCAACAATTGCACCTCTCACGTTCGTCGTTGATGAACATTACGCATAAAGACTTGCATTTACGCGCTAACAAGGTGCAATTGACTCAAGAACTAAAGCCTCTTGACCATTTCAAGCGTCGTCAATGGTCAGAATGGTGGCAAGAAATGGCAACAGTGGATGATAAATTTTCGAAGAAAATCATCTTCAGTGATGGGCACATTTTCACCTCAGTGGATTCGTCAATACGCAGAATTGCCGCATTTGGGCGAATGATAATCCAAGAGTGATTGTCGAAAAACCAATGCACCCACAAAGAGTGACTGTTTGGTGCGGTTTATGGGCTGGCGGCATCATCGGGCCGTATTTTTTCCAAAATGAGGCCGGTCAGGCAGTTACTGTGAATGGTGTTCGCTATCGTGAGATGATAACGAACTTTTTATGGCCCGAATTGGAAGATATGGATGTGGACGATATGTGGTTTCAACAGGACGGTGCCACTTGCCACACAGCTAACGAAACAATGGCTCTTTTGCGGGAGAAAGTCAATGGCCGTGTTATCTCACGTCGTGGCGATGTTAATTGGCCGCCACGATCATGCGATTTGACACCGTTGGACTTCTTTCTTTGGGTTTATTTGAAAGAAAAGGTGTACGTCGATTATCCAGCAACAATTCAAGAACTAAAGGATAAGATAATTCGCCACATTAACGGCATAGAACCTCACTTACGCCTCAGCGTCATCGAAAATTTGGACCATCGGATGTGTGCCGCCGAGGTCGCGGCGGCCATTTGGCCGATATTTTGTTCCATACATAATTGAACCATACCAATATTATCATAATAAAAAGAAATGACAATAATTTCCTAAATAATTTGTGTTTTATTCAAAATCAACATCGGCCCTTAAAACTTAACCACCCTTTATTATATTGAGCAGGCAGTTCAGGCAATCGTATTACACAGGTCTCCGTCACAGCGATTTTACCCGTCACGACCAGGTAATTGATTTGGTTGTAGCGAAGAGTAGTAACTAAAGTACCGAC
Organism: Criorhina ranunculi; assembly: GCA_951813785.1. Classification (NCBI taxonomy): domain Eukaryota; kingdom Metazoa; phylum Arthropoda; class Insecta; order Diptera; family Syrphidae; genus Criorhina; species Criorhina ranunculi. The sequence goes on along the minus strand of OX638384.1, from coordinate 50,030,020 downwards.
TTCCGAGCGCCTATTTTTGTGGTGCTGATATTTTCAGAGAGCGACATAAGGACAAATTTGAACATTTGACCTTATGTCGCTTTTCTAAAGTGATACCAGCCCAATTTGGCTTTACGTCACGAGTTCGTTGAAACTTTGGAATATTGGGAATCTGTATTGCACCACTTCGTTCCGCTATCGTTCTGCTTCGCTTCTACGGTTCTTTTATATCTAAAATCGGTGAGGAGCAACAGGCTTTTGTTGTATTCATTTGGTGCTATATCTCAAAAAATGTTAAACTTATGTTGCTTCTTAAAGTGTCATAAGACCAAGTTCCAATATTTGGCCTTACAGTACCGTGACTGTTTTTGGCTTGTTACGCTACTGTGTAACTTTGGCGGATCACCAAAATGCTTGCAATCAACGTACCGATAAAGCTTCCATGCATTTTGCAAGCATGCATCGATAAGCCATGTAAAGGTGCAGCTTCACCACTTTTTGCCACGATATGCGACATGGTTAGCAGAATCATTCTCGTCAAATCGAATGACACCACACGTGTATTGATTAGATTCGGATACGAGCAATTCATAACATGCATACAACGGAATTTTCAATCAATCTTATAAGGTGAATCCCAGCCTCGTTCATTTTGATGGACTCGTAGAAGTCCTATTGCTTTGCTTTCAAAGCTTTTTCAAATAATAATAACACATTTTCCAACAAAAAGAATGATGTCTTAGCAAAAACATCAATAATGTAAACCTGTGCCCTGTCGCTCCTGGCGTTGCCATATGGACACGTTCGGAAAAATGTTGAAAAAAAATAACCGCAAAACTATTTTTTTTCACACTGTCACTAATTTAACACTTTGTACATCCAAAGTACTAACTCCAGAAAGTAATGTACTTAAATAATAAACACCCTAAATTATTAATACTTAGTACTCACTTTTTATTGTATGCTATTATACGCATTTTTCAAAATTTCTTTTTTTCGATCAAGTTTGCGACCCTCTCTATGAAAAGTTAAGCACACTATTATAAAATTGACTCCCCAATATGAAACGCAGATGCTTTACGATGTGAAAAACTCTGAAAACGCATACTTGTGACCATTGGTTACCGTTTAAGAGGCGCAAAATGGAATGCACTTTGTGTGTTGCCATATGGCAACGCCAGGACGATTCGGGTTTGTTACTTAATGATTAAACATGTTAAAACCTAAAGAATCGTTGGTTTGGCGGCGCCAAAGTAGCCAACTGAGAGAAATCGCCACTGGTCCAAGTGCTGATGTTTGCGTTCAGAATAAATGGGGCCTTGATTGTATTGTTGTACTCAACACGGCCGTTTATGATTGCTGCTGGTAGTTTGAACATGCATGAAGATTGAAATTCAAGTAACCCACTCCCTGAAATTGTGACTGGATTTGTATTGCCACGATAAATTAGATGAACTGTAAAACTGGACACAACAGAAAAAATTCAACCATTAGATGCCCTCAGTGCCTTTCAATAGTCTTGTAATAGCGTTGGCTTAGGGACACATTCAGATAAAGCGTCTTTTTTATGATTCAGAAGAGCGATTTCACATCCATTGAGTTTGCTTCGCTGTGTATAAATTCGATGAAGCTGTGTGCAAACATAGTTCATAGGTACAAGAGACCTGCATCTTGCAAGCTCTATTTCCGTAAGTGGAAAGTATCTGTCTCTTGCTAATGATACGGCTAGGTACGGGGATCTGGTCTGGACCACATAATTTTCATTTCGGTGGAATATGGGGACCGTTATCAAATTAAAGCGTTGAAAGTTTTCAGTATCAGTAAGTGGAAGCAACACTTCAAACACTACCGAATCATTGAGGCTACGACCTTTGACCGAAGCCATCCTGTACATGTCTACGATTGATCCCATCGGTAAGGCCAAAGTCGATGGTAGATTGCTTCTTATCAAATGCAGCTGTTTGCTGAACTGCTCGGGCATTATAAGTTGTGGATTGATTTTTGCATGATTTAAGTCTAACACAACATCCAACAACATCTGCTGAACTCTCTCGAAATTTGTAATTATTAAAAAATTCGACCATTTGAAATGAAATTCAATTTGTTTTTCACATAATTAATTGGAATTTATTTGTATGCAAATTTGTATCACTATGGACATGGAAAGCTGCGCAGAGAGAGCAACGAAATATTTGCTCTCATTTGCTGCCTGGAAAGTGGCATTTTCGAAACGGCTGAACTTTCTCCATTTCCTTTCATATATTATCCTATCGATTCCCTATACGTCCTACCACCTATCTGTTTGACTTGGAAACCCCTTTTTCCCTAATTTTTGGGTTTTCCCGTTTTTTGTTCAATTAGTTATGAAAATTAATATTCGCAATGATGAGTAATAAAACTTTTTTGACAAACTTTAAATGATTTCTGGACCACAAAATTATGTTACATATTTAGACAAAAATAAACACATTGCTTTAATTTTGAGCAAAACATTCTTTCTTTTTTTCAACGCCATAACTGAGAAGTAAACACGTTCAATGAAATTGTCTGAAATTGTCATTACCATGTTCACTGAAAAAAATAATAATTCATACTTCACGCATTTTTTCTAACCTCGGTTTTCACATTTGGCAACAGATGCTTCTTATATTTTCAATAAATTTCACAACATATCGCCCAATCCCATTCAAGAAACTGATCAGTAGGCGTTGACGATCGGCACAGCAACATCAAAGCGATAGTGTGTGCGATTTTTCCGTTTTTTTATGTCACTGGAATAGAGAAAACATGCGCGACTCATGTCCGTACCGTAGTGAATATTCTCCCGTGCAGGGTGATCAAAATGCTTTCATTTAATTTGCTAAAGCTTTTTGTATGGGTAAAGCATGTGTGTATGTTCACTTTATTTTACCTGCCTTATCCCTTTGCGGCATATATTTTTCTATTGATCAAATATTTTGGAAATAGGTTTACCAAGGTTTTTAGGGCCGCTGATACAAATCTGCAATCAGATATCATATTTGTTTAATCGAAACAAAATCTGAAAGGGTTAACGGCAACATACACACATGCTTTCTTGTGCACATCTATGGCACAATCCCTTTCGAATGATATAAGTTTCATTTCCCTCCTTTCATAATAAATACTTGAAAAAGGAACCACAATTTGACTGAACCGACGTAAAAGGTACCAAAATGTTCGATGCTCACTTATTAATAGAAGATTTGCCATTTCTGCCCCGTCTGCGGATTTAGGTCATCCACCGCCGCAAGGCACCCAAACGAAATCATTGGGTGTGTTTTTTTGGTATCCCATATGGGATTGGCGATAAAAACGACATCGGGGATTAATAATGTCATCACAAAAAAATTGGCAGCACTGTGTATGGATTTACATTTCAACTCAACAGCTGTGAGATAGACAACCAAAACAAAAGCTAAATAACATCTCAGCAGCCCCAATTCCTCAGGTCTTGACTACTTTTTGCGTATGCTAACAATAAATATAGATTTATCGAATTATTTTGCGTATTGCATTTCTGCTTTTACGGACTTTCTGTCTTGCTCAGCCATTTTTTCATAACAAAGAATTGCTCGAGTGCCATCAACGCAGTTGTCACGTTTCCATAGAATCTCGAGTCTGGTAGCACCGTTTTTACCCCTTCTTCCTGCCACCGCAATGGCAGGAAGAAGGGGTAGAGCTGAATCCAAATAAACACCTAAACTCTCCGATTCACCGAGATAATCTTTAGGCTCTCCAAATCCGCAAGCAGTTAAAGCACAACACGTATTCTCTCGAGCTGAAGGAACTGATTGGAAGAAGTTGGATGAACACCTTGCAAAGCACAGTGAGTCGATCGTGGCATTGTTATCCTCTAAAATGTCAAATTTAGAGAAAGCTGTTCTGCAGAAATTAGAATCGCAAGTATCCGAAATTAAAAACGACATAAAAGAGATAAACGCACGCGTTTCGGATCTCGAATTAGAACACTCTACTTCACTAAAAAAAATTGATTCACTTAAATCAGACATCAGTTGCTTTAGTAAATCACTGGGAAACGTTCAAGGTCAGCTATCTGAAGCCATATGTCAACAAAACAAACAGCTGTCAAAATTGGAAACCGAACTTCAAGTCGCTAAACAAACAATAGACGCAAATGAAAACAAAAGCGTAGCATCGGATGCAGTTCGTTATGGCATTCCTTTTACACCTCAGGAAGACCTTAAAACGCTTTATCACCACCTTTGTGCTACGAAGCATGATTGGGGTTTTTTGTTGTCAGAGAGAAGGCATTCAGATATGTCATATAAATGC